>JADLZK010013355.1:0-600000 GCA_015847255.1 Hyparrhenia diplandra
CAATGATCATTCCTATTTATCAAGTTTATAAAAACCTTAATAATGGCCGAAAGTCTGTTCTCTGCTGGTGCGAGCGTGAAGTAGGACAGACCGTACTGTACTGACGGTGAGCACGTCTGCACCCAGCATGGTGTTCGCATTTCTTCAGAGCTTGCTGCTTGCATTGCTCTTTGTTGTCCTGAGAGGCGCCATCCACTGCCTGCAGATTGCTACCAGCTCACCTGACTCTTTCTTCCGCACCTCCACCGTCACAGACGCCAGCTTCCCCTTCCGGCCCACCACTCACCCGTCCATCTCCACCTCCTCCTGAGACCGGCCTGAGAGCAGTGACACAAAATCATGTGGCGTGAACGACCGACATAAAAATGGAAGATTTGGTGTGTGTGTGTGTTACTGTTGTGTGGCACGTACTTCGTGATGGGCGTGCGAGAAGTGGGACAGGCCGTACTGGACGGTGATCACGTCGACGCCCAGCATCGTGAACGCCGCCGCCGCGCACACGTTGTCCGCCGCCGTCGCAATGGCCCCGGCGTGCCACCTCCCCTCCGCGTCCTGCACGCGCGTGAACAAGAAAGCACCAGCTGGTCAGATCCGGCCATCATAATCCAAGACCCGCGCGTGCGGACGCCGACGACGTCGGCAGGCAAGGCGAGGCAACGCACGGTGAGCGGCGCGCGCACGGTGAGCGAGCAGACGACGCGGCCGGGCTCGGCGAGCGAGACGCGGGCGCCGGCAGTCGCGAGCGCGGCGAGCGCCTGCCCCCCCGCTAGCTACGGCGGGGTGGACGTGGCCTTCGCGGTCGACGCTGACGTCCTCTAGCCACCTCGTCGCGGTGGCGGCCAGCAGCAGCGCCCGCGTCTCGCCGGCGTCGCCCATGTGATCCCGCGTGCCGGCTTGTCGTCGTCCTTTGGGTGCCGGAATCCCTCTGCCTCGCTCCTTTGTTGGTTGCTCCAGTGTCTCGATCAAGCCAGATAGAGGTCGTGTGAAATGAAATTATTAGACTATTAGCTACCAAATGGTGCGCGCTGCGCCACGTACGTAGAGATGCCCCACTGAGCACCGTGTTGTGAGAGGTGAAGAATCATCGGTGCTTGCAAGCCGTGAAGGAGCGATGCTTGGGGCAATATGCTTATCTCGATGCTCGGCGTTGCACGGTCAAGATTGTTGGAATACTACTGATAACAGAGAGATGAGCTTTTGAGCTTCCAGTATATATTCTTGGTTTGGGCGTGTTTTCTGGCTTTGCAAAGCTGGCCCTAGAAGCTTGATGTTTATTTCAACTTTGAGCTTTTGAATAGCCACAAGTATATCCAAACACATATAATTTCTACATCAAACGACAATGTGTTAGTGAATTAGAGTGAAAAAATAACTAATTTCTACCTCAATCCATTCAAACACATATAAAAAGAAGTGAATACAATTATATCTAAACCAACCCTCAGGTGTACCTAGCTCACGCCTGTAACAAACATTTCTACTATTGTTGTACTCGCTCCGGCGAGAAATTCATGTAATTTCAACCGGGGATGCTAGGATAATTACTTTACAGAAGTCGGAGAACTGCTGAGAAGAGGACACCAGACAACAGGTAGTTTACAAGTATTTCAAATATGACATTGGATATACATACTGGATATGGTAATCAAGTTGTTTGCTATCATAGGTTAAAACTTAAAACTCATGCTTTTCATATACTGGTGCCAACATTACAGAGATGGTCACTGCTCAAACAGCAGCGTCCAAAACAGCTGATGAAACAGCAAGGGGCAAATGAGAGCAAGTACGCCAAAGCCAAGGCACTCCGCTCCGAACCTTCTGAAAACAGACTGGAAATGGAGGGAGCCAGTGTGCCTGTCCTTTCCTCAGCATGCCCTCTCGGTCCCTAGTTCCCTCTAGGAGAGCAAGGAGACCAGCGAAACAAACTCCGAGGTCATTCTACCCTTCGATCTTGTGTTGATGACAAAATGCTCTGGGTACTTTCTAAGCAGTGCCAGAAGGCCAAACCAAGGCCTGCCCTTCGTCTCCGTTGGTGACCAGTCGTCTTGTGTTAAGTACTTTCGGACCCTACTGGGGTGCCACACGTTGCCAAACTGGTCAAGAAGCTGTAAGAATCAAACACAGTTAGAATTGGAAGTGGCAACAAGTACAGCAGTTAGAAGAAACAAGAAATTTAGGAAAATCCATATCACATGCTATATTTGAAAGCAAAACCTAATGGTATTAAGTAGACAAAGTGATAAAGAAAGTTCCATCAATGGAAACTGGAACATCGATGATGGCCTATATGGGCAGCACAAGGGAGCAAATGAAAAACAACTATATAAATTCTTGAAATAGATACTGAAGGGTTCTTAAATAACATAGTAACCATAAATCATAACTAAGAAACTACCATCTCATGTAAAAGAGGACCAAAGCTTCAGTTTCTCGGTGCTGCCATACTGGTACAAGGTACAAACTGCACAACTGAAAGGCATAGATAACCTTACTCTGCCTGATTTTTGCCCTGAATTTTTGGACTTGTAGCACATATCACTAATAGCACATCACATCACTTTAAGGTGACTAGGGTATATTTAGAAATTGGTTAGAATATTACTCCCTATGCGGATCAATATATTGGGTGTTATTTTGTTTCAAAAAAAGTCAAAGTTCATAAATTTTGACCAATGATTAGTTACATTATAAGCATGTTCAATGTACAAAGGTTGCATCATTAGATTGATACTCAAAATAATTTAAAACAATGATGATTTTGTAGCAATTGATAACATGTGTAAGCGAACTCAATAGTCAAACTCTAGTTTTGATAACTTTCTTATTCTAAAATATGAATTAGAATTACACTGAAGAACAGAAGTACACTTGGATGGGGAAATAAAAATTGGGGATGGAATAGAGCAATCTCACTTTGCTTGCTTGCTACTGGATACATTACAATACAATACCTTGACAGAGATACCTTGTGTTAAACTAAAATAAACAATATTGTAACTTAAGAAAATTAATCACTAGTGCACATAATATCTAAAAGAAAATAACCCAACTAAAAATCTGCATTCATAAATTACAGCTTATCGTGAAAAGAATCTTTCCACTACAGCTCTGTGCTACGTTGCTTTTCAGCTTTGGCATGACAATGACTGCAAACACAAGATATAGGAAAAAGGCAACATAAACTAGGCTAAAGTACAAATAATGTGTGCATCAGAATTGTGCAGCTGATGATCTAGATTATCTATTTCAGATGGAAGCATAGGCTATACATGGTGATCTTACAGGGTAGGAATGCCAGCATTTTGACTAACATTTCCAATTGGCTTGTGCCCACAAGTTTCGCATAGTTATTTATATAGTCAATCCAAATTCCATTCCCTTAAGGATGTAGCCATATGGTTCATCCATCAGTTTATATACATAACACTAGTACGTTTGCCTTCATGATTCGGTTGGTTAAGTAGCAGGAGACAATTGGGACTAATCAGGCCAAGAGATGAAAAAATTGACTTCAGCATCGAAATGGCAGAGGTATATATTTTTATTGATTTGCATAACAAACCTCTGTATGGAGTTTTGCCATGGGCATCCATTCTCCAGGGCCGCAGAGGTCAGATAACACTGTGGCAACAGATGACACAACATCCTTCTCTTCTGCTTGAAGGGCTTGTTGGTTGTCAACATCCCTGTCACCCCTTGATCTTATTTCTGATTTACTGTCTGCAAAACAAAAAGGAAGACCATTGAGGTACCATGAAATGAGCTATTTCACCACTGTGGATTAAAAAATTCCTCCCAATGGAAATAGCTCAAAAATAAGAAACGGTACAAGTGTTTCCAATTGAAGATCTATAATTAGCGACAGCAACAAGGGACAGAAGGGTTGAAAAACTTCCATTGCATCATTTACTGGTTTTTAATCCCACTAACTATACTACTACTATCCAGCCAAGGTAACACTTTCAGATTGCTAGAATTCAAATTATTAGGAAGACATATATAAAAAGAGATACAGCTACATTTGAACATAAAAGAGACTTCCAGTTGTGGGAATACATATAAAATATTATAAGGTACTCTTGTAACCAAAAAAAATGTTTTGTAGCACTGGATTTGCATCAGCATTCACAAATATTTCTGTAAGGAAATTAAAGTATCCATAAGCATCCTTCATTGTAAGAGTTACCAAAGTTCCCTTAACCATCAAGTTTTGTTAGGCTGTGTATATTCTATCATATCCACTAATATGGAAATGGAATGTTGGCATATACTTATTACTATGTGTTCTGAGGTCAATGCACAACTAGATATAATGACTATCAATGAAGAATCACCATGTAGGCATTTACTATATGCTCCTTCAACTACACAACAGGAGGAAGAGGAAACATAAATCAAATCCAACAGAAATACACATATATAGTATAGATGGTACCTTCGCCTAGTGTTCCTATTGGTTCCACATTGATTCTATGCGCACCATAGATATCCAAGTCCACAGAAGACTTCTTGTTTCTCTTTACTAGCTTTCCCCTGATCCCAGTTTCACTCATACCATTCCCAATCTCATCAACCTCTCGACCATAATCACCTTCGAAGGAGGCGATCATGAAACTCTGACAGACGAGGGGCGGCCTGCCCGTGCATGTGCATACAGTGGTGGAGGAAGCTGCGGTGGAATAATAGGAGCATGCCCGGCGGCAGCAGCTGAGGCGAAGATGGATCGCGTTGGCAGTAGAAAGTAGAACTTCTTGTCCCCAATCTGCAGCAGATCCTGTGAATCAAGCTTGACAGGGGGGTTTCCTGGGAGGTGCAGGACACCCTCGACAAGGCACCCGTTCTTGCCAATGACATCGAGCGCGAACCTGCGGCGCTGGAAGTCGTAGAATATCCTGGCGTGGTGGCGAGAGATGTTCATACCGCCACCGAGGCTCGAGAGATCCACATCCACTGTCGATTTCTTGCTGTTGCGTCCCAGCATGATGGAGTATGTCTGCATGTAGTACTCGAAATCCTCTCCCTGGAGCTTCGCAAATCCTGCGTCCACTTCACCATCTGCACCTGAAGACCCGCTGGGCATTGCACCGGCGATCAAAGACGGCCTTGGCGTGGGGCATCAGCAGCACACCTGATAATTGTTGCCACAAAAACGAAGTTAGTCGGATACACTTAGATCAGATCCGAATACAGATAGCCAAACAGAAGTTAGGGTTCGTGTGCTCAGGTTTGCACGCAAGGAAGGGAAAGAGAGGGGGTCGGGCATACCTGACGCATTGGGTGCTCGTCGCCTGCAAAGGATCCGACGAAATCTGGGAAGCTGCGAGTAGCCGGCGGCGGTCGTGTGTCCGGTCGCTTGGCTCCGTCGACGGCGAGGTGAACGGGAGAGGGAAAACAGCAAGCAGAAGAGCACACTCAGGAGAGCAATTCTTGCATGGCTACTGGGCCGACTGTTTTTCCTGCAGCTGCACGCGCATCACTAGTATGGCTCGCTGGGGAGAGCGGCCCATGAGACTGCTTCATTGTTTGTCGGTTTTAGTCTTTCTTTTTTTCCTATTTTCTTTTGCTTCGAAATGCATTAATTATTATAAATCCTTTTTATATTAGTAATAATAATTTATATCTACATCTATGGATATAGATATAGATATAGATATAGATATAGATATAGATATAGATATAGATATAGATATACTTAGGTCTATAGATATAGATATAAATATAAATATAGATATCCTTTCTATATAAATTCTATATATCTATATCTATGTATATAGATATCCTTTTTTATATAAATTCTATATATCTATATCTATGTATCTATATTTATATTTATATCTATATCTATAGACCTAAAAATATATCTATATCTATATCTAACATTATAATAATAAATAAACAAAATTTATGTCTACTTTTCTTGTCCATCCATTTTTGGTTTGTCTCCAAATTTCCTTGGTCTAGCCGTAAAAATTGTTTTTGGGCATTTTTAATCTAGGTCCTAATTAACTTTATAATATTTTTATTTCACATGAAATATGTCATGAAATTTTTTCTCCCAAATTGGTAATGTTTTATTCAGAACATTTTATCATGGTGTTCGAAGAAATTTCTCTGATACATGGAACATTGTGGTCATGAATCTGAGACATTTTTTTCTTCTAAAAGCTATAACGGTTTCTCATGATGAAGGTAACATAGGGTAACAAGGTGGTTTTTCTTCCGCTTGGCATTCTATTCCTATCATCCCATATTTAAAATGCTCTTAAGCAGCCCTTCCATAGCTCTAAAATTAAGAGAATTCGTTCCTTTTTCAGACAACTATTACAATATACAAGTAAGAAGAAAATCATGTGTAGTGTTTTGTTGAGTTCTTTTTACTCCCTCAACACAAATACATGGCTTTGTTGACTTTTTGTGGTATTTGAGTTCTATCTTTAACCAATATAGTTTTGTTACGACTTAGTTACTCTTAATAAGTATAAAAATACAACAAAAATACATAGATACCTAGATTAGATGACTTCAAATTCAGACTACATAATTAAAAACCATTTGCAACCAAGGTTTGAATAGTTTGATTGAAATTTGGTCAAAGCATCAAAGTATTTGTGGTAGAAGGAAATGCAACATAACTTTAAAACAGACATGATTGCTACATGCTAAGTTTTTCTTTTCTATTGACATAACTCAAGTGGAACATATGCTCTCTCAAGTTCACAACTTCAAATTACAAATTTGGTATGGGAGCTTTTATTTATTTAGTGGTACAAGATGGGATGATCGATGGTGAGGTGTTTGCGATAACTTTATCAATCTATTGTTTGAAGGTGTTCACATGACCTAGGGTTCATGTATGTGCTTCATAGAGATAGGTGTAGGTTTATGTGTAAAAATATCAACTTAGCGCTATTATGATCTCGCTTAAATGCGCATATGCACTTTTGTTTGAAAATGAGCCCGACGGATAGAATCACGCATTCAAAGAGAAGTACTACGATGAGTCGGTGATAAACATGGATATTTCTCTCTACGACTTCTTTAAGCATTTAGAGCTTTTAATTCTTTTGAAAAAACATATACAAAAACCATGAAATTTAAGTTGCACTACATAAAATAATTTTGAAAATACAAAAGAAGGGTTTGAGTTTTTTTGGAAATGTTACAAGGGTTTTAGTTTAAATGCAAGGTCACATTTTTTTTGTCTCCAACCGAAGATGCAAATCCCAAATATGCATCGGGGACCGACGGTATGCCTCGTAAAAACCGCCTCCAACAAGTGATGCATACGAAGACGCGTTTTGCGTTCGAGAGGGAGAGGACGAGGCATACTTGCGTCCTCCTCGGCGTGCGAGGCAACCGGGCGGCGGCACTTGCGATGGTGGGCCCGTGGCGGTGCTGCGGCCGGGCGGGCGGCGGCAGGGCGGCGCCTCCGGGATCCGCCGCCGTTGAGCTCCGGCGGTGGGCCACCGTAGCGTCGGGATTCACCGCGATGGCGGCGCGGCAGTGGAGCTTCGCGTGGCCGCACATCGGAGCTTCGAGGCAGCCGCGAGGCGAGGCAAAGAACGGCGAGGCGAGCCGCGGCGAAGTCTTCTGGCGCTGCGGCGAGTCCGCGGCAGCGCGGCCGGACCTCGGCGGGGAGCCGGCGCCGGGCGAGGTGTGGGGAGCCGAGGCGCGGTGAGGCGTCGCCGGTGTGCCGAACCGAGGCGACGAGAGGCATGACGCGGTCATTTGGAGGGACGGCGGCCGGCGGTCGGCCACCACTTTGCTCGCGCTCGCCCTCAACCGGACGCAGGGGACGACGCCAGGTGAGGGAGGGCGGCGGTGCTCGGCGCTTCGACGGAAGGAACGAGATGATTTGATTTTTTTAAAGAAGGAATGAGATGAGTTAGCCGTTGGAGAGCTTTGTTTGTTTGGAGATATCTTTCACCGCTGTGCGCCCCAGAAGGGATGCCTATCGGTGCGGCCGCTGGAGACAGCCTGAGCATCGTGGGGTGGGATGCCTATCGGTACGCTGTTGGAGACAGCCTGAGCATCGTGGGGAGTATCCCACCCATCCCAGGAAGAAAACCAGGGGGTCAAGGTGGCAGCAATAATCATTAATCACACAGGCCATTGACAAATGACATGAGCAGGAGCAGCACACTGTGTCACGTTCGCTGTGTGAGGAGGCGACTCCCGTCCCATTTCATTCCTCTCAGGCTCAGCACGAAAGCGAAACGAGTCCACACGAGTCGCGCGGCGTCGCCGTCCTTGGCCCGCCGCCGCTCGCCGGAGTAGCAGCAGAAGCAACAGCGGCCGTAGCGAGGGGTAGGCAAGAGGCGCCGGATGGGGATCCTGGGCAAAGGCTCGGGGTGGTGCTTCTGCTCCCGCGGGGCCAAGCTGGAGCGGATCAAGTCCAGCCTCCTCGCCGCAAAGGGCGCCGCCGTAGCCTCCATATCCTTCCCCAGCGGCGGCGGAGGTGGTGGAGCTGGAGGGAAAGGCGGGAGCGGGTTCCTCATCCACCGGGGCCTCCTGCTCACCACGCACGGCACCATCCCCTCGGCCGCCGCGGCTGGCATCGCCGAGGTCCGGCTCAGCCACGGCCGCCTCCTAGCTCGTCTGGTTCCGCAGAGGTATTAAAACCCATCGCATTTCTTGGTAGCTTCCTCCCGTCTTTGTTTGAAATTGCAACTTGATGTCTGGCGATTCGATTTTGGGGGATGAGCTCTTCGCCCCACGGGAATCTCTACATAGGGTCCCTCTACATAGTACTGTACGGCATGGAAATAATGGATTTTGGGATTGGAATGTGCCTTTCTGCGATTTATTTGTGCGGCACTCGTACTTGGACCTTGTGTCCTTCACCTTGGTGTAAAAGGATCTATTTTTACAGTGAATTGAAAGCTGGTAGTTGTAATTCCCTGGTGAAGTATTTGCGAATAATTAGTTTTTTCTGTGATTCAGTTCCGCGTTTAGTTGCGATCCTGTCGTCCTCCCTGCATTTGAGAAAAGAGAGTTTTGTTTGCGTGGAAGCTTTAGATTTGGGGGCATTGTGCTGGGGTTGACTTCCATAAGACCATATGGTTTAGAAGATTATTTGTGGCTTGTGGTCATGGACTTCCATAAGATAATCTTTATGTCGTTGTTGCGCTTAGTTATTGTGGCAACAGTACATGCGAGTATCAATTCTAAAAAAGAGTACATGCCGGTGGGGATAGGATTTCCATTTTGTTTGGTTGGTGAGGAACATATATCTCAATATAAATGCATTCTGCTACCCTGTTGGTAGGATTATATGGACCAGTGTAACAAGAGAGATGTATCCTCACTATCTCATGCTCTCAGCTTGACTGCATGACATGCAAGTCAGAAAGGTTTGCTGCCATTCTGTTAGGGACGGTGGGCTAAAGCTGGTTTGTATGAACTGGCATAAATTCTTTTCAAATTTAGGTTGCCTAGCGTTGGAACGCCTTTACGTTTCTGTACAGTTTTGCATAAATTCTTTTCAAGTTTAGGTTGCAGATTGGCTACTAGATACATAAAGAATATGTGGCAAGTAGTATCTCCTGAAAAGTGGTCCTTGGATCTATTTATTCACTTAATTGATGAGCACAGTACATGTTTTAATGCATTCTTAATTCAACATGGGATCAACCTAGATTTTCCTCTGGAACACTTTATTGGGCAGCACTCGAACATTCATCAAAAGATCAGTTGTATGAAATGATGGAAGGGTATAAAGTATTTAAAATAAAATAGTGCAGAAAAAAGAGAGTATAATGCTAAATAAGTGTGAGAGCTCTGAGCTCACATGGGCCTTTGTTTTCCATGCATTTGCCATGTTACTTACTCTCCACATTGTATTTATTCATTTCAGGTTCTTTATTACCAGTTCAATTCTTGACCTTACAATAGTTGGCCTTGACGTCGTGGATGATGACCTGAGTTCACATGGGCAACAGCCTCATTGTTTGAAAACTTGCTTGAACCCCAGCTTGGACCTTGGCAGTACAGTTTTGCTACTGGGCCACAACAGAAATGATTTGGCTGTAGGAGAGGGGAAGGTTGTAATAGCTACAGACAATCTTATAAAGTTCTCAACTGATGAAGTCTTGTGGCATCCTGGATCTGCTGGGTTTGATATGCACGGCAATCTTGCTTTTATGGTCTGTGATCCCATGAAGATTGCACCTTCTACACCTAATGGGTATGCTTCTGCATCATCAACTGCCCTTTGTACAACAAGAAAGGATGTGCCGACACAGTTCGGGATCCCTATCCCTGCAGTATGTGAATGGTTAAAACAGCACTGGAATGGTAGCTTAGAAGATGTTAGCAAGCCAATGATGACTCCTGCACGATTGACAACCTCTGGAGAACGAAGTGGGCATTCTTCCCTTGGTCATCTTCGTTTTATTAAGACCACAGAGGTAGAAGGTGGTGATGTCTTGTCATCATCACAGATGCCACCAAGACATACATGGCAGCATGGAGCATGTAGTTCAGCATCTGCCAAGATTTCACATGGAGAAAAGGATTCAATTGGCTCACATTCTTTCCATGGGCAACATGAGCTGACCTCAAAAATTTGCAAAGCTCAGAAAGAGCAAGCTACTTCACTTGTGGAGCATTCAAGATCTATTAAGCCTGCCCCTTCCCTTAAAGCAAATGTTGCCTGATGAGAACAAGAATGAGGCGAACAGGCAAGCTCCGCACAGAACACAACCATCTAATGTGCAAATGAACTTTGGCACTCTTCACAATGTTGCTTACCATGAAAATTGCTGGAGTGAGGTGCAGTCCAGTTCCTCCCCACGTGCAATATCCGAGTTAGGAAATGAGAGGGATGGTTTTAGCAGTGGAGAGGAGACAATGTACTCTGCTGAAACAAGGGAAAGCCGGAACATTCCAAGTCCTAAGGAAAAGAAAGCCGAGGTGGTTGGTAGATCACAGAGTTTTGTGAACCATAACAAATGGGACTCACCTAAAAGTGTTGAATCTTCGAGAGGGTTTCCTTCAAAGTCACAGACCTTCATTCCTTTAAAGGAAACCACATCTGCAGGCTGCAGCCATTTCACAGAAGAGCCAAGACTATTTCAGCCCGACTGTCTCATCAAACATGAAGAAGAGGAACCTGTCCCAAACTCCCATGAAACCCAGGCAGCGTGCTCAAGTTACGTCTAAGTGGATAACTTGATGCATTCGCCTCCCCCAGGAGTCATACAAAGACAACATGTTTTAGTTTACTCATTTCCATTCTGCATTTCTTTTTCTTTTCCTTTATCCTTTTTAGTTGCATTTGTAAATGCATTCTAGTCATGAACTGTGCTCTAGTCATTCTTTTCTAGGGTACCATATGTTAGGAAATGCTGTTCTTTACCCTGTAAGTCTCTACTGAAGGGTTAGACAGGTTGCCGTTACAAAATACAGCGTTTTTTTTAACTCCTGATACCTGTAGCTAATGAGAGGTGAGAAGTGTGGAACCTGTTGGTCTTCTTAATTCTTCGGTCGTCTTAATTCTTCAAGTGTCAGCTCAAGGGATAATTCACAAGAATACACTGCCCTTGCTGGATTTGAAGCTCTCTACAGGTTGTGCCCTTTGTTGAGCCCAATAAGGGGACAACTCTGCAACCGTGTGTTCTCCCTTTATATGGTTTCTGCGACTTGCGCTATTTCTTGGTATGCTGAACTCACTGCAAACCTGAAGGATATTCTGGAACGAATCAGTAAGAACATTTCGATTCCATTCCTTCCATAGTGGCGTCGCAGAAAACACTATCTGAAGCTTTAAAAGCCGTAGCCACAGATACGTACACCGCGTGATGTACAGATCAGCAGACGCTCAGCGCTGCACAGGCACAGCTCAGCCCAAGGAAGCCTGAAGTATGTAGACTGCGAGGCCACCGTGATCCCCTCTTGCTCGGAACCAACATATACAAAGGACTCATAAGTGTTACCGGTGAAAAGACGGGTAAAAAAACTCGATCGTGAAAAGACAATTGCTTCCAAAAAATTTAAGTGATAAGAGCCCTAGTGCCCTACTAATAGCTCAAACTATAACTATACTTAAAGATGGGAGTGCTGCAATATTTCTATAATAAAGTGTAGTACATTTTTCTAGATAATGGAACTAAGTATTCGGTTTCATCGTCGAAGAAGAGGAATTAGACCAACATGTTGAATGTGCGAGAATAGTATGTTGGAATGGATTACAAAACAAAACAAAAAATCAGGAAAATATCATTGTAGGATGAAAAAGTCTAAATAAGGCATAGAAAAATTCTAGAGCACTTCCTTCCCATAACATACATTTGTAGCCCAATAGCCGTGAACTAACAAGCAAAAAGAACATCCGTACTAGAAAATATAATATTGAAATTATACAATTACCGGTTACTATGTTTGAGGAATGAAAAAGATGCGTGTGATCATCACTTCTTTTTTATTACATCGTTGTAGAGTAATTATAGCCAGGTTGTAAGAGGCATATATACCACAAAATGCTTCCCGGGAAAACCAATCATCTAGAATTGTTGGAAGTATAGCGTCTATGTACGTATGATGGGTCATATTTTTATATTTACTGAAATATGACATTGATAAGAGTTTGAATGAATTAGTGATGAGTTATGTTAACAAATCATGATAGTAATCTCTTCTCCCAAACCTTATGGCTATCCACTCATCTTGTCTTCACAACCTTGTGATGAGCCCATTGTTCCTCGACATCAGAGGATAACATAAGGTAACACAAAACATGAATATCGGATAGCAAAGCACAAGATAGTCATAAAAATTAAGTATGCATTACCTAATGTATTTTAATTTTGCCCAATACATTCGAGACTCCATGATCTCTAAGATGTCTAGGCTTTTACATATTAGATTGCGACGGTTGCATAGTCCATAATGCACACTGTCATTGATTAGTCTATCATACAAAAACACCATGAAACTTGGAGTTAATAAACCATTTATCATCTTGTAAATCACTACAAGTACTTCCTCTATTTCAAATTATAATTCGTTTTGGCTTTTCTAGATGCATTTCTTTTTACTATGTATCTATAAACATCGTGTATAACTAGGTGCATAATAAAAAGCAATGTGCCTAGAAAAAGCCAAAGTGAAGTATAATCTAGAAGGAGTACTAAATAACAATGAGTGTGGTGCGGATAACCATCATTTGGTTTTATTGTCAAAGAAATGGCACTATATAGTGTTCTACAACCAACACTATTGCAAACATAATACATTTATATTTACTAAAAATAAAAGACATAATGTCCATAACCACTACTTGTATCTGAACCAAGCCTATTATGTTTGGCGGGCCGTTGGAGTTGCTCTTAGTCCTCTAAAATTGGACATTTAAGATTCATGCTTGGACCAAGCAGCTTTGCTTGGATTCAAACCAAACAAGCTCTTAGTGGTGAGTACTTGACCTTGTCAAGCATCTCAAGCCACGACCCTTGAATAGGCAAGTGCCGAAGGAAAATTGCTTCTTAACTTGAAGCATATTTTGTCTTGCCTCTAAAAAGTACAACTCTATTGTTTTTCCTCTGCTTCAAACATACTCTCTGCTTTCCTTTCCTATGAAATCGAAACCTTCGTTTTTATTGTACGTTTTTCCTTCATTCCAAGGATTCACCTCTTTTTAGAGTCTCTTATATATATGATGTGACTAGGATGATTTTAGATTTTTAATATATAAAAAAATAGATCCAGACTCCCTTCAGAAATATTTCTTTGATGAAGTAGCATCACTTGATGTAATAATTTGGTTAGCTTTTTTTTTATTATATTTTTTTTTTTAGATAAAGTTTTTTTTTTTAGATAAAGGAAATTATATTCGGCTTGGTCATCCGAGGATGCATCAGGGCCAACACAATTACAACCGAGCAGCGGTGTTGCTGAGGTAAGACTAAGGTCACCCGAATACACCGGTGCACTCACGAAAATAAAACAAATAAAAAACCCATCCACCATTGGAGACTCCGAATCACGTGACTGGCAACATCATAAGGCCCCATAAGTGTGTGCGATGAGCGCCACCTTGATGCGGCGCCACCGACATCCAAGGGATCTTCCACCAGCGGCGTCTCCAACGAAAATGTCATCCAAAGACGCCATCGCCGCCCACCCAACCGGTGTTGGTTTTCACCGTAGAGATCCACTTGAAAAGACGGCGCCTCCGGCGAGGAAAGTGGCGCCCTCGGGCGTCACCGCCATCGTAGATAGTGGCGGCCAATGCCATGTCCCCGGGTCCATGCCGTTTCGCCAACCGACGGCGTGCACCATCGCCAAATACTGGATCACGGAAAACAAATGCCGACGTCCCGCGCCATCCTCGCCGTCCCTTTCCATGATTCCTCCACCTTGACGAACTGTGGAAGCCACCATGGCGCCACCGGGTTCATCCCCGATACGGCCAACCCAATTGCTTCATCGTCGCCGCCGTCCAAAACACCGCCACCATGGTCAACGTCATCGCGACGCCAGCCTTCCGGGTCGCGGATCAGCCCGACTGGTTCTCGACTCGATGTGGGTGGTCGGTCAAGTACGCACTATGGGAAAAAGAGGAATGCCCGACGTGGAGCCTCGAGGCCGCCACCATCAACCACTCTTCGCCGCTTCATGAAGCCCTGCGCTCCACGCTATCACCGCCGCGCCGTCCGCATCGCTCCCTCCGAGACTTCGCGATGCCGCCGCGGATGCCACCGCCCGGCGCAACATCCGTCAGCGCGGCCGCCATCGCAGCCACCCGGCCGCCAGCGCAGAATCGGGCGTGAGCACCCAGATCGCCCCCGCGCGGGCAGTTCGGCGCCCGGCCTGCCACCGCCGAACCCTCCGGCACCCGCGCACCGCCGAGACTCCCGGGCCGCACGGCCTCCTCCACCATCCGGCACCTCGCCCCACGGCCTTCGACGGGCGCGCCCGCGACGCCGCCGCCGCCATAGCCGCCGAGATCCACCATGGCGTGACCCGCGACCCTCTGGCGAGAGGCCCGCCGTCGCCCTCATTGGGAGTGCTTCAGTTCGCCGGCCTTCCTCCCGGCGGCGAGGAGGTGGAGAATGGGGGGAGGGCCTAGGGCGGGCGACGCTAGGGTTGGGACCACTCGAGTCGCCCCGCTGCTGGGAACGACCAGTCCGCCTCGAACAAGACTTCGGAGAGTGGTTCGCCTGACGAAGCCTCTTTTTATTATATTACGAAATGAGAAAACACTTGATTTTGGTGTTTCTTTGAAGAAAACGAGAATAGGTTTTAAGTGGTTCTTTAAAATGCTTCTTTCTTCTATCACTTGATTGACACCGTAATGTCGTCGGCCTCCTCTCGGGCATTTGTTGAGTTGCCGGGATTGTAGACTCGATGATTGGTTCGTGGGACGAATGCTTTCTTGAATCCACCGGATTCGTGGGCTATGTTTTGCCGTCGTTGTTTCTTCGGTGGATGCTTTGCCACCGTGGCTTCTCCTCACCCCCGGTTGGCGACCATTGTATGGATGTATTTTTCCTTTTTGGCGGGCATAGTTGGCTTGGGTTTAGTGGTGGATGTTCCCCACCTTATTATTTTCTTGCTGTTGTGTGTTTGCTTCTCACGTTCAATGGCAACTTCGCCTACTAACGAAGCTATGTATCAAACTCTTTTTTTTCTCTTAAAACAATACACGCATATGCATGATTTCCAAAAAAAAATGACACTGATTCTAGCTTGTTTTAGTTAAGAACCTGGATTTTTTTTCTTGTTGTCAATATCCTTCTCTCGTCTCCACGTGGCTCAAACAACACGGATATTGATGCATATCTCGACGACAGCGGAGACGCCCCCCGCACCACCTCCCTGTTGCTCTCGTCGTCCCGGTCCTCCGGCAGGCCAGCTCCACCTCGGAATCCCTCCACCTCTCCACCGCAGCGGTGTCGACCGATTGGCGATCGGGGCGTTCCTCAGCCACAGCCCACGCCGCTGAACGGCCGGAGATCCGGTACCTCCGCCGCCCACTCCCTCTCTTCGGACGGCTGGAGATCCGGTCAATCCGATCCGTCTCGGATTCGGTGGTAGCAGAGGAGGAATCCGCCGCCAATCGGTCGGGTCGATCTATCGGGAGAGATGCGGCAGCAGCGGGCGGGGGGCGGGAGGGGGGGACGACCCAGGGGCTCCTCACGAGGGCCGTCCACAGGGTGTTCCGCTTCGTCCGCCTCGCCGAGTTCGAGATCTTCTTCGTCCTCTTCTTCCTCATCGCATTCTTCCTCTTCAAGGAACTCGTAAGCACCCACACCAACCTCGCGTTTCTCCGGCCCCTCAGCGTTTCGGCTTCGCTGGGATTGGGATAGGATCGAGTACGCATGGCGCGTTTGTTCAGTAACTTCAGTTTTGTAACATGAGTCCTTGATTGTTGAACTCGGTAGAAATCATAGAAGCTTTACAATGAATGAAAATGAAGATGCTCTTCATCTAGAGAGATTAGGATTTCCCCTAGTGTGGATAACAATTGGCTACAATGGTGGTGTTTTCATGGAAGTTACTAGATCTTTCTACTATGTCTAATACTGTATATGATACAATTGGAAAATTGCCATTGAGAACGTTTTCACCCTGATTATGACCACCACTGAGTGAATGACACGCGGGTCCACCTGAGTCTATGAATTGTTTGAGGGTTTTGCAGAAACCACTAGTTTTGAGTTCATATGCATTCATGTGATTCGGCCATCCACATAATTCCATTCGGAGACCTAGCTATTACCTTGAATTGATTATTAAGAAATCAGCTGACATCATAGAACCTACAGTAGCTTACTGAATGCAAATACTATCCTTCAAACAACTCAGGAAAAACTTCTGATTGAATTAAATGGCTGGTAGGATGCATTTATTCAGAACAACTAGAATGCTAGAATTTTTGTCCATTGTAGGACTTTCTGGCATATGAATTATGATTTCTGGCTACAAGGCAGCATTTAAAATGTAGATATAATCGTCATGTTTATATCCATGGTTTGGTCACCCAGATTGTTTGATTTCGAGCCATAGCTATTGCATTGGCATGGCTCAGTAGGAACTCATGTTCTTATGATGCGATTTAGTTACCTCAATATGGAGGAATTGTGTATGATTTTTCTGTTTGTTTCTTTATCTTGTGTTTTCGAATTCATGTCTTACACCTATTGTTGGATGAATTTTGCTGCAGATGTCACGGCCTGAATACAATCAGCTGTTTGTCAAGAAGCCTGATCTAGACGACCCCTGGCCTTAGAGAGTACAGATGTATAAGTTGTAGCCTCATCTTTTATTTGAGTTATGTTGCAACTTGCAGATACATTCTTCTTCGATGCCCTCCGTGGCTGCCCCCTTTTGTTGTCAGGAGCACGTTTTATGATTACTTAGAGTGTTGTATGCAGTGACTGAATGACGGTGAATACATCTAGCTAGTCATTCTTTTCACTTGAAGAAATTTCATGTCAATATTGGTATGAGGCGATGCTGTGGTTGACGCCAGCAGTTATTGTTCGCGCTGTTTATATGTTGTGAAGTCCCATGACTCCATGAGTAATGAGTTCGATGTGAGATGATCATACGATGAGTGCAGTTCATTTTAAGTGGCATCTGGCATATGGCATCTGAGTTGATGCTTGCAGCAAGACAAGATCACTGTGGTATAACTTCATAGACTGTTGCCAGAAGTTCAGATTACAGATTTGGTTGGGTCCATGGACTGTGTGGTACTTTTTCAAGACAGACTGTTGTTGAAATTTATGTGAATGTGATTCCTTCAGACACGGTAAGAACTGGAGTATTCTTATTCAGTCAACTCAGTTGCTGATATACGGGTTTGCGGGAAACCAATGCGAAATGTGGATTAGCATAATTGAGGGGATTCAGTTCAGTTCACACTCCAAGAAGAAGCAAACACATGCCCAAATCGAAGCAAGTCGCTCTCGATGTTGCGGTAGCTTGGGAGTGACCATCACCGGATTCGTCGCTTTTTCACGTGTGCGTGTGTGTGCACGCGTCAACATCGTTACGTGAGATCTATCTAACCTAACGGAAACGTCAAAGTGGCGCAGAATAAATCAAGATAGAATCCGTAGAGTAGCAAGTTCGGCAGGGGTTGGCGTATGCCAACTCAAAATTCAAGTGCTCGAAGCACCGAACATATAATGTACTATATAGGACTAGAATTCAACCTGAATAGACAGAGGTACTGCACCCGTTTTTCCGTTTGGGTTTTTGCGTTGCTGAACTTTTCAGTGTACGTACAGATGCTCTCTACCTGTCTTTCAAAATCTCATCAAATTCAAATCTCAGAGAACAAAAAAGGTTCTCGTGTTCCTAAACCGAGGCTGAATTTTTATTTACGGAGAAAGAACTGGAGGAGTGGAGGATGATTTTTTTTCCTTCAAAAACAAAAAAAGTACTGGAGGATGACTGGGCAGTCGGCGCGTCGGGCCGTCGGCGGCAGGCTGGGGCTGGACCGGGAAGGAAACGTGGAACGGGCAGTGGGGCCATGCCCACGCGGGTCAGCCGCAGGTCCACCTTGGGTTGGGTTGGGCTGGGCTGGACCCCTCGCTTCCGTTCGTTTTAACTCCTCGGCCATCCCGACGAGCACGCGGGTCGCCCGGCTGGCTGCCCCTCGTCTCCTCCGAGATCCCGGCACCGTCCCGCTCGCGTCCCGCCTCCCGCCACGCCGCGCCGCGCCGACAGCTCTCCGCCCAGACTGCTGCATGAGCAGATCTCGCGTCGCCTTCCGCCCCGCTACGATGCATACGCGCGCCGCTGTGTTCGCCGGCGCCGCCGTTGTCCTCCTCCTCGCGGTCTCCGTTCCCGTCTCCGTCTCCGCCGCCGCCGCCGACCAGGTGAGCATTTCCAGCCACGTCGCCCGTTTCCTCGTTTGTACCGGCTCGGCTCCGACAGTCTCACGCTTCTGGTCTCTACATTTCTTCTGTCAGGCTGCTAATGATGGCGCTGCCGGGAATGGCACAGGAGTCGGCGCCGACCGCCTGGACCGTCGCACCAAGGTGAGCGCGTCGCCCCCTTCCCCCTCGACTCTGACTATCTGAGACTGGGTTGGGTTGCTCTATCAGTGCTATCACTGAACGCGCCTGACGTCTGCTCTGCTTCCCAGATGTTTCTCCACCCCACGGTGGGAGCTCGGACGGCGGCTGGGGCGCAAGAGACGGGGCTCGGGCTCTTCGACGCCTTCTTCGCCAGCCTGTCCATCATCGTCGTCAGCGAGGTGAGGCTACCGTGGGCGCCGGCCGGTCTTCACGGGTTTCCTTCTGTCGCGCCGCGCGCGTGTATCTGCTCTTCGAGCCTTCGTAACCTGTCTCTGAATGAATGTCTGTGGGTCTTGTCCGGGTGAAGATTGGCGATGAGACGTTCATCATCGCGGCGCTGATGGCGATGCGGCACCCCAAGTCGACGGTGCTCTCGGGCGCGCTGTCGGCGCTTGTCGTCATGACGGTAGGATATCTGTTCCACTGAAGCTTTTGCAGCTCAGCTCTGTTGTGGGGAAAAAGAAGGTGCTAGTATTTGCTAGTCTGACTGAGACTGATCCTTCTCTGCCTGTGTTGCATTCTTAGGTACTTTCTACTGGACTAGGCAGAATCGTTCCGAATTTGATATCAAGGAAGCACACTAACAGCGCCGCGACAGGTATGGCTTACCTGAATATCACCTTATTGTGTACGTGTATTGATAAAGGTGGTCCAAGGTTTAGAGATCCTAGTGGCCGAGGGAACAATGATCAAATCAGAATAACAGATGATTCATATGGTCTCAAATGTCCCAAAGCACTGTTAAGCATATTAGCCGCCACACACTGATGACTATTTGACCTGTAAGCACTTGAAGTGGTAGTGTGACATACCTGCATCTAATCAGATCAGAGTTCTGATGCTAAACACATATTCTTTAAAGTTAGTGCTTGTATATAAATGTGGAGACATAGATGTTTGTACAAATCATCATAGTGATGTAAATAAACTTACGTTTTCTGACAGTAACATTTTCCTAATTTTATTTGCATCCAAGTGCATCAAAAGTGGGGCAAAAATGCATAACAGTCAAAGTTCTAGGTTTTCCCCTTCCAATAAACTAGTGGGTGCAACCATTTGCTAGATAACTCCCTATCCAATGATAGTAATCATAAGAGAAATTCAAGTTTTAGTTACTAGGAGCAAGAAAGGACATTTGTTGCTTGCTAGTGCAACTAATGGCCTTCCAAGGTCTTATGGATGTATATGTACCATATGAACATGATTCTTAAGGTGCTGTAGCAATCTTGATGTAATATCGGTTCTGTAGCATGTAGCAGTGCATTCTGATATCTCTTTTGTTGTTTTGTGCTTCAGTCCTCTACGCATTTTTCGGGTTCTGGCTCCTGTACATTGCTTGGAGGTCAGATTCCAAGGCATCACAGAAAAAAGGAAATAGAAGAAGTATGTTCATTTTCTTACATCAAATCGTTACATTCTTTGCATTTCCATAATACTAAGCAGCATCCATTGTTGCTAGACATAGCATAAACTCATTTTGATTCCATAACTGGTTGGGCCTTCCTGACAATGGACTAATCTCTATTAGACCTTTCACAACATCAGTAGGATATACTTGTACTTGAAATATTATATTCAGCTGCTTATGTCAATAGTTGATACTACAACTCATTGTTCAGACTGTGCTCATTGGTTGTCAATGATTGTTGTAACCTGTAACACTCTTTTTTTGAGATTATATTTATCGTTTGTTCCTTGACACATACAGGTAGAGGAAAAGCTGGAGGCAGGCCAAGGCAAGTCAACATTTAGACGTGTTTTCTCGAGATTCTGCACTCCTATTTTCCTGGAGGTACATTTCCCTTTGCCTTTCTCCTCATTTTTCACTTTCATTTTTCTGAAACTTGCATTGACTGGCTTCTGATTTTGTGATGGATGGTGAAATCTTGTGAAATCCTTTCTCTTCTCTCAGAGGATGTATAATTCTTCCTGAACTTGCATGTCTTAATGTATCCAAACATATTGGTACTGATGCTGCAGCAGTGCTACTTGCTTTCTGTCTGACTTATTGACTTCTGATTTCAGTCATTTGTGTTGACCTTCTTGGCGGAGTGGGGTGACCGAAGTCAGATAGCTACAATAGCGGTATGGTTTGATTTCCCTCTTCAAATATGATTTTTCCAGCGGTCTCCTGTTCATCCAACTCCATAACCAAACTCGAAGCATGGTCCTCAATGCAGCTGGCAACCCACAAAAATGCAGTTGGAGTTGCTACAGGAGCGACCTTGGGGCACACCATCTGCACGTCGATCGCGGTGGTGGGTGGCAGCATGCTGGCCTCCAAGATATCTCAGGGCACCGTCGCCACCATCGGAGGCCTCCTCTTCCTTGGGTTCTCTCTTTCGTCATATTTCTACCCGCCATTGTAGTACCACCCTGCCCTGCCTCTCTTCCTTGTACCTGCAAGCTCTCTATTTGTTTCTTGTTCAGGTTCAGCCAGTCCCTAATCTCCCTGGCCCTTGTTAACCAACCTTGGCCAGCATCCTCATCTGATCCAGTGACCCTTGTCCTGCGTCTTGGGATTTTTTTGTTGTTGTTGTACCAGTAAAGCGTACATGGAGATACGTGTAGTAGGGATACGATACGATCAGTGCCAATGTATACTATACAAGCCGTGGATTTAAAGAAAACAAACGGAAGAGTTGCCCTAAATTCTGGTTTGCCTTTAATTTGTCAGGAATTCAAATCGTAACCTGTATGTATATATACAAAATCCTGTTTATATCATTTCCTTTTCCTGCGTGCGTATGCACCATCGGCAACGAAGGGTTCAGAAGTACACAAAGCACGCGCCACCGCAGCCGTTGCCGGTGGCAATCAGCTGGCTAGTAGTTGAACCACCACCGCCACCGGCCGATGATCTTTCCGACGTACTGGTGGTTGTGCGGCTTTTTCCGGCACATTGTGGGGAACAAGCCGAGCACGTGCTTGCACTCCCTGAGCAGGACGTCTCCGATCAGGATCTTCTGCCTGTGCTGATGTGCGTCCGGAGACGGAGACGGAGCTAGTGCCGGAGGAGCTGGTGCTGGAGCCGGAGCCGGAGCCGGAACGGGAGCCGGAGCCTGACTCGGACCAGGACCAAGAGCAGGACCAGGTGCAGGCGCCTGTTCTTCTTCAGTCGTCTCCTCCACCACCTTCACCCTGTGGGCCTCGCTGTCGCCGCGGTGCTTGCCGGTGACGAGGAACATGTGGCCGTCCTGGAAGAGGTATCGGCAGCCACCATTGTCGACGCGGCACTGCGGCGCCCAGGAGGCGGAGCTGTTGAAGACGACGACGTCCTGGAGGAAGTTGCCCATGTAGCCCCACTTGCAGAAGAGGACGTAGGGGTCGGCCTGCGGCTGGAAGAAGGCTTGCTGCGGCTTGTAGGGGTCCAAGATGAAGTAGTGGAAGTACTCCCAGTTGCCGGAGAAGGCGGCGCGGCAGCTCAGGATCATCTGGCCCCCGTCATCGTGCTCAGCATCGACACCGAGCAGTTCTTCCCCGGCGGCGCCGGCGACGACCCATCCGGGGCTCCGCCGCGTGCGGGGACAGAATGCCCACGATGATCACCACCGACGGATCGCCACGAACACGAACGGGATCGACACGATCGTCAGCTTACGGAGCAGGTCCTTCTGCTTCTCCGCCATTGCTTGCTTAATTTATCTGCCTGGCTCTTCTACTTGGTTCGGTTGGCTCTTCTTGCTCTAGCCTCTAACCTCGATCTGCGTCAATTATAGAATTGCCCTGTGTAGAAACGAACAAATTTGGTGAAATGACTCTGATTCCTCATTTTGTACAAATTGTTATCTTGTGAGAAATAAGGTGATGATAAATAATTCAATTTTCTTTTTCACAAACCAAACAAAAAAGTAATAAAAAAGATGATACCCTACTTATTCTCAAACCAAATAACCTACAATTTGCTTCATCAGAAAGAAAACAAAATGATGAATTATAAATATTGCATGTGGATCCAAGATCATGGGAACTAGAAATGTCATGTTATTACCATTTGAGGGCGGCCCGGTATGAATTTTATAGGATTCTCACACGAAAAGACTCAATTCCCCACACGAACCTAAAGAAAGAAATGAGACATCAAATGATTGGATCAATGTAATAATCGTGTGTTAGTTTGCTGGTCCTTCAATGATACCCTTTCAGGATGGCGAAATGCGTATGCCGCCTTTGCAAAGATGATACAAATGACAAACAGACTCTAATCCAAGGAATGACGGAGGAAAGCGAATGGGTAAGAAGGTAGAGGTCGATGACGTTGTCCTAGCGCGGCCACATGAAGAAAATAGCCTTTCTATATATATAGGCATGCGCATGTGTTACATATGAAACCTCTGACGTCGTTCGGCGATGCAAGTTTGACGTATTTTGAGGATGTTTGCTTGTCCGTATCTCAGCACATGTTTTTAACGATCGGGCTATTCACCCATGTTTCATTAAGAGAATAAAAATCAATTACAAAATCGGTGAGAAGAAATCAAGGCTTGCAAGTTTTAGAGGCCTAGCTATTGAATCCTCATTGGAGGATGGTAGAGCATTGTTCCACAACATTTTTTTTTTGAAAGATCGGGTTGCCCGGCGTTCCACAACATTTGCGCACAGCACGGGAGAGGAGGGTTTTCACCCGGTGCCGCCGTCGCATCCGCCATCGATTGCCTAGCTATCCACCATCGCACCGGCAGCCCGAGATGAGGGCGCGCGGGCAAAGGGGTCGCCGTCATCCGTCCTCGCCCGGCCCTAGCCCGAAGGTCCCGTGTCGAGACCATGGTCATCCATCGAACCACCACGCCGGAGGGGAGGATGGCCACCGCTACCCGCATCATCACCACATGCGAGTTGTCGCCGCCACAGCGGCAGCCCAAAGATGGTGGCACGCGGCGAGCCCCCGCCCTTCCACCCACCAAGCCGGACGCCCGGATGGGCGGGGGCGGCGCGGCCGCCGCCAACGCGACCCGCCCGCGCATGGGGGAACAAACATGACGACACCGAGGGGGGGGGTGACGCCGGCGCCGCCGAATCGCCACGCCGCGCCAACCCTAGGTCGGCCGCCACCGGGGCGTCCCCCAACCGTGGAGGTGGCGGATCCGCCGAGGAGTAGCCGAGAATGGGAGCCCCGCCCATGCCCTTTCTTGCACCCTCTCCGTGGTTAGAGCAAGAAGGCTCGGAAATCGAAGAACGTAGCAATTGTTCTTCCTCATGGTTTCGTGCGCAGGCGACATTCATACCAAACAAGTCACTCTTGAACAAGTTCTCAACCGTGAGGCCTATATTCTTTTCAATGAGAGTATGGAAAACCAAGACACTTCTTGAAGTAAAGAATGTAGTCATAGAACAAGCAAAGCCGAGCCCGACGCAAAGACGCCGCCTGAAGGGTGAGGCATAGGGAAGCCACGCCAAAGAGATCTCGAATCCTACTGGGCCGGGACAAGCGGCCCGTGGTGGGTGTGGGTCTAACTACGGTTCTGATCGAGTCATCGAGCTTATCATGAAAAGGGCGGGCCGGCGATAAAGAGCCAAGTGCCGGTCATAGTTCATCACGGTAATGATTTTAACTAGTTATTTTTATGATTCTAGTTTGATAAGGAATTGAGTTAAGTATTCTTTTTGTAGTTCTTTTCCACAATCGATTTTGACACGAACTTTGTTCAATCTACCTCCCATAATTGAGTGAAATAGTTTCTTGTTGGAAACTACTTCAACGAATCGATTTTAATTGAGTTTGTTTGTATGACATAACCAATCACATTTGAATATGAGTGGAACACCACGGATCATTCTTTGCAAAACTGAATTCATTGGCCGACAAACACTATATTGTTTACTTCATTGTAAAATAGAATAGAATAGTCACATCTGAGATCTTAATGTTTATTTGCATCTAGGCGCCTTTTAACTCCGTCCTTTTTCTTTGTACCGAAAGTTGTATGTTAGCTATAGTTCGACTTACGGTGCTTGCATTTCAAACATAATACATGTATATTATAAACCACAAGTATTTTTGTAATGGCCTTCTTAATAGCCTAATAGGCCTAGAGCCTTTTATCTGTTGAAATCTTCATCATTAGATGGTTGATCACATGAGAAGGGATCATGGGTGTTTATTTGATAGAGGTTTCTTGTTGACAATGTTCGTTATGCCTCTTATGGTGTTATTTGTAACAAGCATTTATAACCATACATTTGGCTTAATTACGTTTTGTTCTTTTTCCCATTTATCGACAAGTGAATCTTGAACAGCCGCTTAACAAGTCCAAGGCATGTACTATCTTTTATGAGAGGACGTAAGACCATCCACCGGGGAGTGATTGGCTAATACAATCCGTGGGCGGGGGACAACGTCATAAGCGGTGAGGTATCCCCGTCCATGCCCTTTCTTCCACCCTCGTGGTTTGGAATATATGGAGATACCATCACAATGACTCGATCAGATAAGAATGAGATTTTTGTCAAAAGCGTGGTATGAATATCTTCCACAACAAATGGCACTACGCCATGGGTCATTGGATCGAAATGGAGAATGGCATATTTCATTATGTCCATGGAACAAATGCAGGACTGCTGAAGTTCAAGTGCAACATACCCAGTGAACATTTGTCAAGAAGTTGTTGGGATTTCATTTCGATGAAGACAGGTCCCTAGTTTTTCAATATGGAATCCTAGTGATTCCATGATCCTGAAAACTACCTGTGAAGACATGTCAAAAGATCGTGATGCAAGAAGACTTAGATTCTTATGCTTTCATATATTCATCGATGGGCTAGTTTCTATTTTGTTATGGAAGACCAATGAATGACAAAAGTTGGAAAAATATAGTTCTATATGACGAAGCATAATGGACATCGCAAGTATGGCAACGAGTTTTATCTTTGTGAATAGCCACTTCAAATTTTATAGACGGACCGAGCGGTAAGATGGAGGTTGTTAGGACCGAAAGCGGAGATTTGATGACCTTACAAAATTGATGGGACGAGGAGGAGGTCCGAGCATATTTATTGCCGATTTGAATCAGAGCTCACCGTTATTGCATTGGGACACAAACCGCAGTTTATCCACTTGTTCAAGGTTATGTGGAGCCCCGATCAAATTGTGAACTTAGTGATGGTTGAAGAGTTGGGAAGTTGGTCTCTTTTTTCTAGGGAGGAATGATGCCATAGCGGCAACGCGAAGGAATTTCCTAGAATCCATGGAAATGCACTATATTTGGTCGTTGAAACTATGGATTTAGATGAGCCTACGCATTGTCTAGGAATATGACCTCGCCACTAGAAGTTTAGTTGATACGGGCTACCCCCGGTTTAATATGGGTGTTCCATTTTTCTTTCAGCCCAGTTCTGTTTTAACAGTCTGTGAGTTTTGAGATGTCTATTTCAGCAGTGTGACTTTTGGTGGTACTCTCAACCTCAAACCCAGTATGAACTTGAGTAAACAGTAGTGTTCAATAGTATATTTGTCATTGTATCTTGTCTTGTATATAAAGACATGACATTTATCTTTTTTCTGTAGCAATTCAAACTTCATATGCTTTTAGGCGATGAAAAGTGTTATATCGGGCATAATAATTACTGAAAAGTCTCATATGATTTTTGGAATGAACCATATGCTTTTGAATATAAAAAGTGGTGTATCAGATATAGTGTAATAAATTTTCTAGTAAAAACGAGAGTACATTGATTGACCATAAGGATGTTGTAAGGGAGCGATACTTGGAGAAGGGGAAGAAAGGAGAGAACGGGGAAGAACAACGAGATACGATAGCAGATTAATGATTCAAATGTTTACAAATCTCTTCATCACTTTCTCTCCTCCTCTCCTCCTATTACTTATACTCGCTCACACTATCTAGGTTGGGCCAAAGACACTAGAGTTGGGTGGCGGACTCGACGGGGCCTCCGATCGGAAGGAACATTGGGCGTGCTTAGAGTCGAGGCCCATTGTTGTTCCGCCTCCCTCCTCATCACTTGCTTGGGTGCCGACATTCCCCGGTCTTGAGCCGGCGTGTCCCCACGCCGGTGCTCTTGAAATTGTTGGCGCCGGCGCCACCGGCTCCCGTGTGGCGAGGTCCGGGGTGGAGTTGGACCGAGAATGAGCCCTTGTTCAACGGGATTGTCCCCAAACGTCCAACGGCGCTGCGACACATTGAAAGACACTGCAAGTGAGACGGTTCGAGGGTAATGTCGGCGAGAGTTGATCAAACACCGGTGAAAGGCGCAAATTTGGGACACATGGAACATCGGGTGCACCGAGGATCCTTCTCGGTAGCTAGCTTGTGTTTAACGCTTTCCGATCTTGGACAAAGACACTATACGGGCCAAAGAACTCAAAAATGTAGCTTGTTGTTGGAGCGACGAGCCACCGATGATCGCACATATGGCTATAGCTTTAGATATACTAGAGATCCAACTGAAACGAACGCTCGGAACGCCCTTTGTCGGCTTGGCGATTCATCCGCGCCTTGGCCCGGATTAGATGTTGCTTAACAACTTCTGCATGAGCTCACGGTTGGCCATCCATGTCTACAAATCGGAGCAGAGCCAAGCAATCCACATCAATCCCCAAGTGACGAGGAGCATAACCGTAGAGGACCTCAAACGGAGTGTGGCCCAAAGGCGGAATGCTCGATTTGTTGTACCAATGGCACATGTGTGGCCGACCTTGTCGTAGAACCAATTCTTGCCGCTAGTGGAGCTCATAGGTGTGGCTCTTCGTTGATTGTTTCGCGGCCATAACCCACCCGGCCCTATTGGGTATGGATTAATTGGTGGCATATGAGCTCATCTTATCCCTATCCTATACCCGATTTTTATCCTTCTCCAAATATACAAAAGGTTTATACTATCCATCTTCCCACATTTTCTTGTTCGCTCCCCACCAAAATTTACGTGAACTTTTTACCGTGTGTTTGGTTGCGGGACTAGGAGGACGAGCGGCTCCGTCCTCGTTTTGGGGACTGAGCCGCTCATAGTTCTCTGTTTTGGTTGCAATCTTAATTCTGGGGATGGAGCCGCTCCATCTAACGTTTGGTTGGAGGGATTGGGAATGAAGAATGGAGGGAGTAATGATTTGTTATTGTGCACACTTTGCATCGGGACCCCTAGAGTTTATTGAAATCCATCAAGGCTAGATTTGAAATTTCTTCTCTCGGGTACTTTTAATAAACAAACCCCGAGAGTGAAATAAAATTGTGTTCATGTCCCTTCTTCTTCTTCCTTCCGTCGGACCATGCGCGCTCGAGCTCGTGGCGGCCGGATCCATGCGCCGCCCGAGCTCGTGGCGGCGGATCCGTTGCCGGCAGCCCCGCGCCCGTCGGATCCTGGCCGAGGAGCCGCGGCCTTGTCCTCGTCGCGCCTTGCCCACTCGTTGGCCGTGGCGGCGGATTGCGCTTGCGCGTTCGCCTCCGGCCCGTGGCTCCTCCGGCCGACCTCGAGCTCCGGCACCGACCGCCACGGTGGCCGTGGCACCATCGCCGTCGTCTCGCGAGCGTACCGGGCGCCGGGAAGCCGTCCGTGCGCCGAGGAAGCCGAGGAAGCGATCCGCCCCGAGGGAAGCCGTCGGAGGAAGCTTGATCTGGCGCCGAGAAAACCGTTAGCCGGACGGAACCCCGTTTCAAACGGGGGTTCGCCCGTCCGCGAGATTTCAGCGGACCGAGCGAACCCCAGCATCTTCGGGGAATATGCTCCTCTGGAGCCGCTCCGCTCCCCTCTTCCACTCATCCAAACAGGTCGAAAAAGGGCCCGAGCCCGGATGGGTTCGACCCATCCCTTCAACCAAACACACGGTTACTATTTGTTTGAGGAGAAATGATTCACACTAAGATTCTGCTCGAGGGAACACTATCAAATGGCCCCTTAGATATTAGGGAGGATTCACTATTAACGCTTTATATATGTATTGCTATATGAGTTGTAAATATAATGAGATGTAGGTACTAAGTTGTAAAAATGAAATGATAAATATATTATACGTAAGATAGTTAACATGAGCCATTTGTTTTTATGGAGGTAAGTAATACCCCGGTTTTATATATTTTAAAAAACTGCTTTTATAGAAAGCACATAAAAGAACTTGAAATGTAAAATCAAATGGGCCCATTTGAAATGTATAAGCAACTAAACACTTGTTACAAAAGCCCTTTCTACATCCATTGCTTCACAATTTGCCTCCAAGAGACGAGCGGACGCGCGGCCTCGGGCGGTGGGGCAGGGGCCGCGGGCGCAGGGAGCAGGGCCGGCGCCGCGCCGGAGATCTCGCATCCGGCGGCTCGTCGGAGGGTGGAGGGGCTTCCCCGCACCGGCGGAGAGTCGAGCGGCTTCCTCGCGCGCCGGTGGCCCTGGCGACCTCATGGGGAGCGGCGCTGCGCGGCGCGGCGCAATGGCCGTCCGTGGGGAAGCCGAAGCTAGCTCGGCGAGGGCGCGGTCATGGACGAGGTGAGCTCTCAATATCCGTCAGCATTTGTTTCGCCAAAAAAAAAAAAAAATCAGCATGTCTACGCAATGCGCGGCTCGGCCCACCTCGGCAACCAGCTGCACGGGTCCTCCATCCACCGCCTCGTGCACACGGCCCACGGGCTTCTCAACCAAACGGCCTAACCTCACGGCCCACCGTCTCTTCCCACAAAATCCCCCACCGCCTCCAGCGAAACCAAACCAAACGCCGCGAAATCAATTGCTCCTCTGCCGCCTTCCTTCTCAAACGGAAACCCCCTCTCCCTCTCCGCCTCGCCGCAGGCCGTTTGACCCCGAGCTCCGCTGCCGTCGTCTTCCGGTAAGCTTCCTCCCCCACGCCCTTCCTCCACCTCTCTTCCTTCCTTCTCCGGTTCCGTTCTTCGTCGCTCGGTTGATTGGTGTTTTGCTGGGAGGTTCCGATCCCCGGATCCGTGCTCGCGGTTCTCGAACCCCAACAGAATGGTTTCGATTTCGCGAGTCTCCTCGATCGATTTCGTCCGTCGTTTCCCCACTCTGTTTCTCCGCCTCTGAAATCTCTCGGTTCGATTCTATGGTTCGTTGTTAGGAAACAGGGATTCTATGGTTCGTTGGGGCTTGGTGTTGTGCTTGGTCGAATTTCTTCTCTGGTTCTCCGCCCTTTTGAGGGTATTGGTTGGTTGGTTTATTATCCCTGGCCCGTACGATTTCTGGCAGCAGTTATTGATCCTCGGCGAAGTGCTCGATTTCCCGTCGTATTCTGAGGGTCTTCGCGATTCTCATATTTCCCTGCTCCTCAATTTGGCTTTCGTTTCGCAGGTTTTCTCGTCTGCTGGGTGGTTTGGGTTTAATGGATTCACGCGATTCTAATTTGTTGCTGCGGCTCTTGTGTGTTTCAGGCAAGCGCGATGGGGAAGACGCCCCCGGAGAAGGAGGAGGCGGAAGGAAGCCCCAGGAAAAAAGCAGCGCGGGTTGAGGACGCGGCTCCGATTACTGCGTCGGCACCGAGCCCGACGAGGAAGACACCGCCGAAGGGGGATGAGGCGGAGGAGAGCCCGCGGAAGAAAGCTCCGCGGCTGTCTGGTGTGAATCTGCCTGGGGTGTCGGAGACGAACCCGACGGGGAAGACGCCGCCGAAGGAGAAGGCGGAGGGAAGCCCGCCGAAGACACCTCGAAGCCCTCGGCAGCAGGGCAAACTGCCCCCGGCTACTGGGCGTCAGGCTACGGTTCCTGAGTCATCGGAGCTGAGCGTGCAAGGGGTTGCGCGGGCCAGCGATAAGAAGCGGTGCAACTGCAATCACGTCATCACTGACAGTGCTATCGATGAATTGAGGGCTATCGAGGAAGCGAGTCCATCTCTCAAGCCCAAGGGCGCATTGACTTGCGTTGGTTGTTCGGACGAAGACAAGGAGGGGATCGTCAAAACCAGGCCCGAGAAGAGCGATCTCTTGATCTGCGTGACATGCAAGGACCATCTCTGCTGCGGGGTTGGGTCAATTGCTTACCCGTATGGGCACTCTCGAAAACACGCCCACAACCAGGAGCACTGGTTTGCTGTTCTGTACTGTGATCCACAAAGAGGATACTGCTTCAAGTGTACCGCTGAGGTGCAAATGGCGGTCAAATCTGGCAGTAAAAAGTTACTGGCTCCCTCCCCATCTGTTGGTAAGCTTTCCCCGATCGACATTGCTCTTTGTGGTCCCATGGCTTTGCCTGTTGAATCCCTGGCGCCGTTCTTGAATCTTGACTTCGCGCCCGGGTTTCATGTTTTCTGATTCTTTTTTTTTTCCCTTCTATGGTTCTTTGCCCTTGATTTTCCTTAGCCTAATCACTGGTCTGCACTGTTCTTGGTAGGGCCTCCGATTAAGGCGTTGACACCGAGCCCGATGGGGAAGACGCCGCTGAAGGGTGAGGCGAAAGGAAGCCTGCCGAAGAGATCTCGAAGCCCGCGGCGGCAGAACAAACGGCCCGCGGCGGCTGTGCCTCTGACTACGGTTCCTGAGTCGTCGGAGCTGATCGTGAAAGGGGTGGGGCGGCCCAGCGATGAGAAATGGTGCCATTGCAATCACGTCATCACTGACTGTTCATTTCTCAAGTCTAAGGACGCATTGACTTGCTTTGGTTGTTCGGACGAGGACAAGGAGGGAATCGTCAAAACCAGGCCCGAGAAGAGCGATCTCTTGATCTGTGTGACATGCAGCCACTATCTCTGCTGCGGGGTTGGGTCCATTGCTTACCCGCATGGGCACTCTCGAGAACACGCCCGGAAGGAGGAGCACTGGCTTGCTGTTCTGTACTGTGATCCACAAAGAGGATACTGCTTCAAGTGTAACGATGAGGTGTCAATGCAGCTGGTCAAATTTGTCAGTCGAAAGTTACTGGCTCCCGCGCCATCAGTTGGTAAGTACAGTATTCCCCCAACATTGCTCTTTGTGGTCCCATGGCTTTGCTTCTTGAATTCCTGGCGCCGTTCTTGACTTCACGCCTGGGTTCATGTTTTCTGATGTTTTTTTTCTTCAATGGTTCTTTGCCCCTGATTTAGTTTTCTTGGATGATCTGCATTCTTAGGTCAAACTGAGGCGGCGGTCAATCCTGAGAAGGCGAAAATGTCGGGCAAAGTTCAGGCAGAAAGCCATTCATCTGGATGCAAATCATCTGACGCGCAAGGCTATGCTATCAGAGGGATAACAAATCTCGGAAACACATGCTACATGAGTGCAGTATTGCAGTGCCTATTTGTGCTTGGTAAGCTGCGAGAGAGGATGTTGGCGGATCGTCCAAAAGGTGACCTTCCCAAGGTACTCAAGAAGCTTTTTGTGGAGGCAAGTGCTGCAGGAGACGTGCTGGACCCAACTCAAGTTTTGAGAGGGGAAGTTTTGGAAATCATAGGCTTCCAAGTTGGATCTATGCAAGACAGCCATGAATTTCTTACTCTCTTGCGCTAATTGGATCAAAAGTGACAAGAGATATGACAGTCAGGCCCCTACAGTGATTGATTCCTTTTTATGTTTGACATGCTTCAGGAAGTATCCTGCAAAAAATGTGGTGTGTCTCTGCAACCCACCGATCCTCGCTTGGACTTGCAAATGAATTTCCCACTAAAGTGGCATCCAACTAAAAGTGCTGCATCACCACAAACAAGCGAGAGTCCCCGATCTCGAAACTTGGAGAAGATGCAAACAGTTTCTGAAAGGGGTTCTTCTCGTGTTATTGGTTCAGAGGTGATTGTGGAGAAAACGCATAAACCTTTGGAAGTTGGTGAGGTTATGATTGCTCCCGCAGTTATTAAAATGCCTTGACTGCAGATGTCGGAGGTACTCTAGAGTCCTAGGTCATTCCACATTTGTGGATTGAAAATGCTGGAACTACGGAACCCTCTGAAACTGGAATTCTTATTGGTTATCTAGCTCAACATAAGAAAAACGTTTCGTTTTATGGAATATGTATCCTACGCTTGCTTAGAGGAGAAAATGGTCTGAGGACCCTTTGCACACATGGACAGAAGAAAAAATTCAGGAAAACCTTTGGGATGTGTATACAAAAGTGAGCAGGATCTTTCACAAGTGCTAACACTGCAATGTTGTTTGTAGTGTAGTAGATAAAACTGCCACTGGAATAAATAGCTTGAGGCGTTGAGTCCTTGTCGTCTCATAATAAATCGTTGCTACACTTAATATTGTGAGGGGGGATTCTCGCGAAGAAAGCTAATTCGAATTTGGAGGATAAAGATCTAAAAAATATGTAAAGGATGCCACTTTCTGGTTGCATGATGATGATACTGCAGATAAAATTGAATATTATATATGCTTGGTTCTGCAGATTCTACTCAAGCCCAACGTATCAGTCAAGGTTCAATATTGATTAAAGACTTCTTATCGCCAGTCAAAGGGCGCTGTCTTAAGTGTGCCAAGGATCATGAGGAGCCAAGTGCCAGTCAAAGTAAAAAATGGTGAGCAGATAGTGGGAAGCGCCAATGAAGATGATGTTGGAGATACTGTTGAGACTTTGCGTTTTGTCACGCTTCCACCTGTATTAATTCTTCACCTTAATAGAACCTCCATGGTTGACAATAATGATGGGATGAAAATAAATGGCCCTGTGGGGTTTGAGGAATACCTTGATGTAAAGCCATTCATGGACACCAGGTACTGATAGTTCCTCACAGTAATACATTATACATCTGTACAGTTCTAACTTCTAACAAGTTTCTAATTGCATAAGCTTTATTTTTAGTTCATTACTTCATTACTACTCGCTTTATATTCTTTTTGAAATGTATACTAGCTTGAACAATACACAACCTTCTCTAAACAGAGTCACAATGACTTAAGAACACATGGCATTGTTGGCGAATGATTTTTTACCCGTACTTCAGTGTTCTCATTTGTGACATGTGGGCTTTTGTAGCCATATACTCGTTAGATTTTTTTCTCAAATCAACTAGTACAGTTTTGAAATAAGTATTCGATTATAGTGTGTGAAAATTAATCCCTTGATATAAAGTATGTTAGTTTCCTGGAAATTTGGATGATTTCCTTGATTTGCGTAGAGGTAATTAGGACGATTCTACTTATATTTATCTCTGCGGATTAACCTGATTCAGATTAAAGAAATTATGAACAACCAGACCATTTGTTTACTTCCCTTTTTTTTTTTAGATAATGGATGTTTACTTCCTTGGAAACTTGTATATTTAGCACTGCATAATGAGTGATAAAAGGGAGATGCTTTTTGAATTTGACAAAACACCAGTAACTTCCATGTCACTGTTATTTTATGGCGTTTCTCCTCTTCTCAAACCTTTACTTCTGCAGTTTTTTTTCTACGTATAAAACCCTTTTTCTCCATGCTCAGATAACAAGATATTCATTTTACTATTATCATGTTACAGTTCTTTAGTGAATATAATAAATTGCATGCAAGATTTTGCCTTCTTTTATCACCCATTATGCAGGCTAAATATACATGTTTCCAAGGAAGTAAACAATTGGTTTGGTTGTTCATAATTTCTTTAATCTGAATCAGGTTAATATCGTCCTAATTACCTCTATGCAAATGAAGGAAATTATCCAAATTTCCAAGAAATTAACATACCTTATATCATGAATTAATTTTCACACACTATAATCACATACTTATTTCAAAACTGTACTAGTTGATTTGGAAAAAAATCTAACGAGTTATGGCTACAAAAGCCCACATGATCACAAATGAGAACGCAGTACAGGTAAAAAAAAAACAATGCCAGTCCCAGGAGTCAACATACTATTTGGAAGTTGGAACTATGTGAAATTTACAAAATCTGTATTATTTTTAATTAGAGAGAAAGGAAATGAGATGTCAATGCAAATAATCCAGCTATGTTTTTAAATTAGTCGTGATTCCATTTTGAGAAGCAACTGAATTAAGTATATTTTCTACAGTCCCTTTTTCCTGAGGATACACACAAGTGTTGTGGATCTTTGTAGTTCTTTTCTACATGCAGTCTGATATTGATCAGAACCTTGTTCAATCTACATCAAATAATCTTGTCTTTGGTTGGAAAATGTTTCAGTGAATCAATTGTAGTTGAGTTTGTTTGCGTCAGAACCGATCACATTTTAATAGAATGGAACACACAGATCGTCTGCTACAAACGCAATTTACTGGCGCACTGTATTGCTTACTTCACTGTAAAATAGAATTATTATATCTGAGAGTTCAGTATTATTTGCATCTAGGTGCGTTTTAAATGCCTTTTATATTTGTTTAAAAGTTACACCTTTTTCTTTGTTTAAAAGTTACATATTAACTGCAGTTTTTTTTTTTAATGTATGTTAGCTGCAGTTCTGACTTATGGTATTGGGTATTTCAAATGTAAATGGATTTTTAAAAAAAAAAAATAAAGATAAATGTGTGAGGCCTCCTTAATAATTCTAGACCCTTTATTTGTTGAAAACTTCATTGTTAGATTGATCACTTGAGAAGGGATAGTGGGTGTTTATCTGATAGGGGATTCTTGTTGACAATGTTCAGTTATGAGAAACATGACCAAGAACGGCATGGCATTATTTGTAAAAGGTTACATTAATTTATGACCATACATGTGTCCTAATTCTGTTTCGTCTCTCTAATATTCAGACCTGCCGACAAAAGTAGAATCCTCTATCGTCTAGCTGGTGTTGTAGAGCACATTGGTGAGGAATCCTTGAAGTCAGGACACTACATTGCGTACGTTAGAGCAAGAAAGCTTGGAAATCAGCAAGAGGGTAGCAACTGTTCTTCCTCATGGTTTTGTGCAAACGACATTGATATCAGACAAGTCACTCTTGAACGAGTTCTCAACTGTGAGGCCTATATTCTTTTCTATGAGAAGATGGAAGACTAAGACATTTCTGGCATAAGACATCAGAACTGAAGAATGCAGTAACAGAACAAGAGATGAGTGAGATAAGCAAACCTTCTCTCGACCGCAAGGATCCAGTCAGTCAGTGTTCATAGTAAAACAGGCTCTTGATCAACTCATTTTTGTCGCTGGGCCTGGGCTTCAAACTTACTGTAACTTTGTACCAAATCGGAGTTGTTCTCTCTTTCTGATCTTCTCAACTCAGCTGATCGATCTTTCCATTGCTTTGCCGATGAAACTGTGAATAGAATAGTGGTGAGATTGGTAAATCGGTTATACGGGCTTTGTAAAGGTTCTGTTGGATGCTATTGTTACATGATGGTTTACATTGCCTTGTGGATATATAGGACATATTCCTGTTGATGTTTTGAGATTTCCCCGAAAGCTTGCTTTTACTGGAGCCTCATGCTGGAGGTGATCCTCCTAAATTGGAATGTGCCCTACATGCGATTTCTCATTGTCTGGGAGTAATTCACAATAGCTTAATTTTCTGTCTGACGTATGCTTGTATACTATTCAAAAGCAAATGTCTCGAGATGTTGGTACACTCTGAGAGTCCGAGACGTTTCCTGCCTGCTTTGCATGCCCGTCCTTCAACGGGGCCAGGGAACGCTGCCCTGTGGCCCCTGTTGGAAATCATGATTGGCTGATGAAATGAACACAGCATTTGTTTCAAATAGAGGGTAGCTTCAGATACGCTCATACTGAAGAATTTGTAATCGAGTTGGAGTGTCCATGATACTGTTCATATAACCGCACTCTACACACTGGCCAGCTCAGGGTACAACAGCTTCCATTACGGATCAGACTTATTTAGGACTTAAGTTGTCTTTGACATAAAAAGATAAGGTTGCAATAACGAAACTGACATTTTCTTTTTCCTTGCTAGTGTAGAATTTATCTGGAACACAATAAAATAGTTTGAAAGGCTACGTAGCCCTTTTCCAGTGGCAAATCGACGACCTACGCATAAAAAAAAAAAAAAAAAAAAAGAGAGAGAGAATTTTGGATTTAAAAAAAAAAGTAATTATATAAATATTTTTGTCATTTATTTATTTATTTATTCTTAACAAAATTGGATTAAAATGTAAATGTAGGAATATTTCATGGGAAGAAATAGAGAAGGAACAGGAACAGTAACGATCTCATTTTTTTTTCTCATTTGCACAGCGCCCAGTCGCAAGGATTGGGCTATTGTAGGTTCTGGTTCGACCAAATGGGCCTGTACAAGGCCCAGTATCAGCCCAGTCGCAAATCTCCAGCAGCGATAGCAACCGCACCAGCGCGAAATCCCTCTGCAAAACCCACCCCCTCCCGGTCCTGGCGTTGCCGCGGCCCCTGGATCCCGGTACGGCCATTCTCGCCGTCTTCACGGTAAGGGTCATCCTTTTCTTCCTCTCCCGTTTGAGAAATTTTCCTATTCGGCCCTAAAAATAATGCTTCTTTTCTCTTGGTTTCGAAACTGAAAATCTTTCCTTCTTTCCTATATGTCCTCAACTCGAGTTTTCTTTTCCTATTTGATATTTTCATCACTTTAGGTCACTAAAGGTGTTAAGTCCTATGTGGAAAATCTATTTTACCCCTGGAGCTTTTTTACCGGTATACGCTCAACATCACACGTATATCATCTTTATACCGGAAAATTACATATTCTTTTGAATCAGATCAGAAATCACAAATCGATTTCTGAATCTTCACACATGCAGCATGGAGCTCACACACATCTTCAAAATATCAGTTAGTTAATTTCTTGCATGCCATCCAGCATGGATCCACGGCCAAGTCCGTCCCATGTTCGAACCACGTTATCTATACCTACTAATAAAGAGAGAAAATTTCCGTCGTCTCCCCTATCTTTGGTTCCACCTTGTCCAGCCTTCACGATGCCTATACGATTCCTACGCGTACACAATTCATGCGATAAGTGTTTGGTGAAGTTTGGATCTTTTCGGGCTCGTGCGTTAACGAGTCCAATTCAGTCTTCCTCTTGGAGCCGGAGAGCTAGGCCCCGTGGCTATATCAGGTCGGAGCGAGAGCCACGACGACCGGAGTCTGCCGGGGGCGCCGACCTGATCAGTGGACTCGCCGACGACGTGCTGGTGCGCATCCTCGAGTTGTTGCCGGACGCCGGGGACGCGGTGCACACGGGCACGCTCTCGCGGCGCGGTGCACACGGGCACGCTCTCGCGGCGCTCGCGTGGACTCTGGACGCGCGTCACCTCCCTCACCTTCGACTCCAGCAGCAGGCCCGCGTTCTTGGATGTCGGACGCTTCGCCTCCTTCATCAACAGTGCGTTCGCCGTTCTCTCCGCCCAGATGGATCATCCCGCCGTCCAGCACCTGGCCATCTCGTTCGAGACGGCGCACGAGCTCCTGCCGCTGTCCGTCGTCAGCAAAGACGCAGCACCGAGTTGGATCCGGGATGCCGTGCAGCACGACGTGAATACTTTCACCCTGGAACTGCGCCACGCCGGCAGCGTACGCTTCGACATAAAAGCCAATGTGTGGGTGCAGGTACGCGACGATGATCCTCGACAAATAACCTTTCTAGGTCAGCGAGGCTGGAGACCATGCCCTTGGCACTCGGTGGCGCAACTGAGACTCCCTGACATGCCAGCGGTGTTCGCGTCACTCGCAGACCTTACGCTCGAGAGCATGGAGTTCGCCGGACAGTGGCCACGCGAAAATTTCTACCACTTTTTTCACCTCAACTTTATTTCACCTCTCATTTGTACTGGACTCGGAAAGCCCGCCTGGAAGAAAATACGGAAATAGGACTCTAAACTGGAGACTCGAGTCCATACAGGACATAATAATAGCAGCCTCGGCATAAAGAACGATCGAAAAGGAGCTCTAAATCTATCCCTATATATAATTGACAAAATATGTTTCTTATCAAATAGGGCTGCACACATACGCCTGCAACTCTAATAACAAATAATTATTCAATTTCTATCGTCAAACAGTCTGAAGAGTCGAGATACATGTCACAAAATATGTGTTGGAGTTAAAGTTGAAACAAATTTGAGAACAAGCTGGAGACCGACATGTACAGATCAAATAGTCATCCATATACTCACAAATTCGAGCTGAAGAAAACAATCAAAAAAACAAATCATCGGTAGGCATGGCGAGGTATGGCATCGAGGTTGCGGAGTCGGAGCAGAGGACGTCGGGGTTGGTGCGGCGTCGACAACGAGCTGGAGAGGGTGCTCGCGGCGGTCAGCTTGGAGAGCAGGTGAGCAGCAGGGACGCGGAGCTCGGCGTCGCGACGGCGAAGAAAGTTCTGTGCGATGACGTGCAGGGCGCCGCGTTTGCACTGACACTTTTAATTGATATATAGAAAAGTTGAAAAAAACAAGTTAGCATTCACCCGTAGCAACGCACGGGCATATATCGCTAGTAAATAGCTAAATAGGCAATGACAAGAACAAGAACGGAAAGTCACCTAAGAAATAGGAAACAAGGAGAATAAGAATGGGAAGTTAAAATAATAATAGAGAACACACACTCACAAATCCGGAGGCTGCGCAGGTTGCCGCCGCTCACAGCCATCGTATATAGCACTGCCTCCGTGAGAACCCTCATCGGCCCAGACGGCCACCACACAAGCACGAGGAGAGTGCGATGGAGTGGGCCAGCGCAACCGCTTCCAGTGCGGCAACCTGGATCTGGAAAGGAGGAATACTCTAGGGCTAAGTAGGAAAAAGATTTTCAGTTTCGATGTGAAATACGAAAGGAGCAATACTTTAAGGGCTAAATAGGAATTTTTCTCCGCCCGTTTCCGTTTCCTCCTTTTTCTTCAAATACATGTTGATCTCGTGTCTTTGCTCCTCACATGGGTTTTCTTCTCCGCTTCTCCGCCTTTCAGTCCATTCTATCCCTAGCCGGCTAGCCGCGGCGCTCCTTCTTGATCGCCGCCACTCGCAGGAGAATCGCTGCGATCTTGGTGCTTCTTCCGCCCCAGATGGTTTTGGTCCTTGAATCCACGACGCCGTCTTGATCTTAGCCGATCCATAAGGTTCCGTCTTGATCTTAGCCGATCCATAAGGTTCTTGCTTGCTTTGCTTTGTGTGGTTTCAGTTTTAATAGTGGAATTCATCATTCATGCGAGCGAATCTCTTCTTTCTTGTGATAACTTTGTTTCCTTTCAGGACGGCGTGATGGGTGACACGAGGCCGAGGCCGTGGGAGGCGGACGAGAGCTCGCGGCCGCGGGACTCCAAAACTCCACGGCTAGATTTGTTGGCTGCAACTGCAACGGCGGCAGCGGAGGTGGACAATCTGCTTGGCAAGGAGGAATTGGAATTCCCCAAGCTGACCAGTGACGACGATGATCTGTCTTGCGATCACGTCCCCACGGACAGCACTCACAAGGATATTCTGAGCTGGTCCTTGCTATCCGACGACGCGGGGATATGCAAGGATTGTTTCCGGTGCGAGGAGGGGGGAAGCAGCAGTCCCAAGTATCACCGTATCCTGGTGTGCCTGGAATGCGGTCGGCATTCCTGCGGCGATTCGAGGAGCTACCTCCCATACGGGCATGCTCGGGATCATGCGAGGCAGGAGCAACACTGGGTCGCCGCGCTGTTCGATGATCCACAGACTGGGTTCTGCTTCAAGTGCGAGTGCGAACGGCCGGTGTATCCAGAGCCAGACAACGAGTTGGGGATGATCCTCAGCGAAATTCAAGTGGGTGGCAGCGGCGACGACCATTCGTTTGGATTCGACATGCCCCCGGTATCTCGCCACCGGGTTGCTCGCCGAGCTTGGATCAACGAATGCACAAGGTTATGGCTATGCTATATCGGAGGATCGAACCGCGGGAACACATGCTACATGAACGCGGTGGTGCGGTGCCTCCTCGCTCGACGGCTGCGGGCAAGGATGTTAGGGTTGGATCCTCCATTGGGTCACCTTGGTGTGGCATTAAAGGAGCTTTTTGTGGAGGCAAACACGACTAATTGTGGGTGGCATGTTGAACCCGGATGAACTCTTGAGATGTGTGCGATTACATACCCAAGCAAGTATGGAGCCTACGAGATGCATGATAGCTATGAACTTCTTGGTCCTTGCGCAATGCTTTGCAAGATGAGGAGAATGGAATTGAGACTCCTTATTCTACTATGGCTGTTGATTCGATTTTCAGGGGCGAGCTATGCGAGACACGGTCCTGTGTATATTGTCACTCTGCCGACTTTCCATGGACAATTCTGGGGATGTCACTATCGCTCCCATCAAAGGAGGATCTATGCAAGAGTCTCAAATCTCAACCCAAGAAGATTGCTACTCGATTACTTTTCAGCAAATGAGAGTAACTTGGGAATGATCGATGCCAAAAGAGGTGATTCTCATCTTGTCTCGGAATTGAATGATTTGGTTATTGACAAAACATCGGACCCTATGGAAGTTGGTGAGTTTTACGCACTCCACCTATTCAGGATTCCGGGCCACGGGTAATGAGGATGATGTCCTAGACCACACCATTGTAGAGGAACCAAATTGTAGAAAACTATCAAATACTAAATCACAAAGTGGGTCTTCTACACTTGCTTAATAATGGAGAAAATTGTTTAATGATTCTTTACCCTTGCTAAATGTAGAAAAATACTAACATATAAAATTTATTAGGATGTTCAACAATCAACATATTGACTTGATGATGTTCATTCAAAAAAAATATTAACCTAGCATGTTTTTTTTTTTGTTCTAGTGTATAGTAGTTACAAATTCCACTTGGTTATATCCTTCTCTTGGTATATCATTTTTTTGCTAGAATAGGTTGCTTAAATTAATCATGTGGTGGATTCTAAAAAAAGAAAGCTACTTTGAAAGTTGAGGATAAAGATACTAAAAATTGTGTAGAGGGTGACAACTACTTGTTACATGATAATGATAATTGTAATTGTAGTTAATTATTATATTCTTGATTATGCAGATTCTGCGAAGATCAATGCACTGGCAAAATAAGGATGTTGTACAAGATCCTTTGTGCACCGAGGAGCCACTACATTCTATTGATTTTGTTCCTCGTAGCATCTCCGATGCTAAAGTTGAGCAAATGGTTCGGATGACAACATACGATATGGGTCCACCTCCAGTTGTTGATTCACAAAGTGAATATGATGCATGGATGGCTTTGAGTAGCCATGTATATGAAAATGACAAGGAGATGAGAGATACCAATTGTATACCAACAATTGAGGATTGTCTATCACTTTGTTTTTTCAAGAAGAGGTGGTAGAACGAAATTGTGATTGTTCCAAGGTACCTATGGAGCTAAGGACTAATCAAAGCAGAAAGGCTAAGCAGATGGAGATAGGTACCTATGATGGGATAGCAGTTAATAAGGGCCACACCGAACTGTCAGATAAGACAACATGCACAAATGGGCAATTTAGTGAACTGGATAGTTTGTCAGTAGAATGCAAATTTTCTTATTTTAGGCAACAAGATGGTTCTGATGCAAAGAGTGAAATAATACAGATGGCGGATGTTGGAAAAAATTCAAGGATGAGTTGTGGTCATAAGGAAACTGAATATCATGATGATATTCAAGAAGTTGCATGTAGTTTGCTTTCAAATGAGAAGCAAACCAATTCGTTGAGCACCCAACATAGTCAAAATCTCATCCCACCAAATCATGAGTTGCGGAAGCGGGTAGGGTTGGATCTTAGTACAAACCCGGTTAGGGGATGACCAAAAGAGTGGACGTGCTATTCAATGGTCTCGTAGATACGAAGCTACCACTGTATTAACGCTTCATCTTAAGAGGTACATCATGAATGGAAATGAGTACCATAAAAATGAAGCTAGTGTGAGCTATAAGGAGCATCTTGATGTTGGGCGATTCATGGACTCAGTGTACTTAATTGTTCATAATTAAATAATATTTCTATGTGGTTGTAAGTTTGTAACAAGTGTTTGATTTCTTAAATTATTTTTTGCGTCACTTCTCCAAGTTTGTTGTTGCTAGCTTGTAGAATGTACATGTCATTGTTGTTGCTACTATGTACTCTTTTTTTACTAGGACCAAAATGGTTTCCAACTCGTTCGATTCGGTTTGAGAATAAACTTAAACCGATTTGTAAGTATCTATTTTTCCAAAGGAAACCAAAAAGATTTTTGGTAGACCTTTTCTTAGAAATATCCTACATGTAAGATTTGATGAGTTACTATTCATGCCTTTTATGGAAGTTTTTGGTGGTTTATTAGTAGCATGGAAATCTTAGCTCTTCTCATGAGCCTTACAAAACACTTGTGGGTTCCCCATGGCAATCAAATTTACTTCCAAAATTTATGACACCTCTTAGATCTTAATTAATGTTTATGGACCATGCTCAACTAAGGGGAAAATGAATTCACAAACTAGCTAAAAAAAAACATTGATATCTCAAAAAATGAAGATTGGATCATAATGGGGGTTTTTAACATGCGGATATCCTAAAAATAGAAATAGAGAGGGGTCCGTATCAATGGTATGTTTCTTTTCATTAGGACAATCGTCCATATGGGGTTTTCTGACATTCCATTAAATGGGAAGAAGTTCACCTAGTCTAACATGTAACAACCCCTTCTTCTTGAAAAGTTAGATTGGATATTTACAAAAAAATGTTGGACCTTGACTTATCCTAAAACAACTTGTAAAGCTCTTGCCATGGAGGTGTCTGATCAAAGTCCCTTGGCCATCTTGATCTTCACTTCCATTCCAAAAGCCCACATTTCAGGTTTGAAAATTTATAGTTGCTCAGAGATGACTTCAGAAATTTTGGTTAATAGTTGGCTTACCCCATATTTTCTTAATGGTAGGGCCAAAATCATATCAAATAAGAAGGGTCCTCAAATCTTGGAGCTCCCATGTTTCCAATCCAAGAGCATCTCCAAGAGACTAGCCAAATAACTTTCTAAAATTAAATTTAGCTATTAATAAGACAAAATTGTCCCCAAATGGACTCTCCATATAACTATCTAAAATGGCTAGCTCTCCATCCGCCTTATGCACTCTCTACTTTTGGATAGCCTACCTCACTAGCTATTATTTACAGTCTGTTGGAGCAGTCTAGTATTTTTTTTTGTCAAATATATTTTAGAGAGTAGCTAAATCATCAAATTTGACTAGTCTGTTTTGCTAATCTCTTGGAGATGCTCTAAATATAACAATTTCAAACATCTCCACCACCCTTGGGTTTAATGACTCCTTGGAAGAATTTATGGACTTAAGTCTTGAAGAGTGGAACTTTAGATCTTTTGTAAGGGACAAGCTTTTTGTCCCTTCTTAAATAGTAAAGGGTTTATTGGAAACAAAGAGGGCCAATTAAGTGAGTCACTTTGGGTGATCTTTGGTATAAATGTTTTGCATGCAAATGTTACAATCAGGCACAAAAACAACAATATTGCTTCTTTGAAAAAGGAAACTGGAGATATTGTCGAGTTCACATGTAGATAAACAATTGTTGTTTTGGCAATCCTTTAAAGAAACACTGGGTTAGAGTGAATTCAATTGAATGATATGTGATATTTCCTCTATCATCCAAATCTGAGAAAGGAATTAGTCATCTAGAAAACAAACTTTTGAGTGGTTTCAATAATGAATTCATTAAAAATGTTGGGCTACCATCAAATGACTTTTGTAATCTATTTTGGAACTTCTAATCCTCTAATCTTTGTCTCCAAAGTATTAATTCCTCCTTCATTCTTGTATTTGTCTCTTATTTTAGACCCATCTCCTGCTCAATTGCTCCATGAAACTAATAACTAAACTTCTTGCCAACTGGCTTTAGAAAGTCATCATTCCCCTCTTCAATAAAAAAATCAATATGGGTCCATCAAGTATAGAACAATTCAAGATTATTTAGCTTGGTCTTTTGAATACTTGCATCTCTATCACCACTCCAAGAAAGAAATTATCATCCTCAAGCTTATTTTGACAAAATTGAGCACAATGCAATCCTATAAGTTCTATAAGAAAAGGGTTTTGGTCCTCTTTGGATCTCTTGGATTAAGAACATCCTTGAATCTGGTACTTCAAAAGTTTTACTTAATGGGGCTGAAAAAACTATTCATTGCAAAAGAGGGGTCGGGCAAGGGTTCCCCCTCTCACCTTTCCTCTTTGTTCTAGTAGTTGATCTACTCCAATCAATTGTTAATGGTGCCAAAGATATGGACCTTCTCATCCTTCCCATCCCCTAAGAACCTCTTCTGATTTTTCACTTCATTTAATATGCGGATGGTATCTTGATCATTATGGAAGGAGAGTCTAGGCAACTTTTATTTCTCAAGTCTATCGTTCAGTCTAACTCTTCTTGGATCGGGCTTAAAGTTTACTACATGAAGTCATTCATTGTCCCTATCAATATCCTAGATGTTAAAGTCTCTTATCTTGCTAGTACTTTTGGATGTGCAATTGTATGTCTTCCCTTCGCTTAATTGGGTCTACCTCTTGGGATTAGTAGCCCAAAAGTTGATGACTATCTGCCTTGATAAACAAATGTGAAAGAAGATTGGCATGTACTTCTTCTTACCTCTGATAAGCTAGTAAATTAGAGATAACCAATTTTGTCCTAACAACACTGGCAACTTTTCATTTGTGTGCACTGGCCCTTCCAAAAGGAGTACTTAAGAAAATTGACGGTTCGAAAACACTTGCCTATGGAGAGGCTCGATGTTAACTCCAAAAGATATCCAAAAGCAACCTAGGAAATGGTTTGTGCTACAAAAGAAGATGGAGGTGCAGGAGTGATAAACCTGAAAATTCATAATCAGGCTCTTCTTTTGAAAAAATCTAGATAAGTTCTTCAATAAAAAAGATATTCCTTGGGTCTCCCTAATTTGGGAAAAGCACTATTCAAATGGAAAGCTTCCAAGTCATACCAAAAAAAGGCTCATTCTAGTGGAGGGATATTCTTAACCTTCTTGACAAATAGGCCCAAAAAGGCTCATTCGAGCATACATGACTGCATCCAAGTTCAGGTGCAAGATGGACAGTCGTGTATGCTCTGGTCTAACGTTTGGAGACAGTAACCTCTAAAGTTTGAGTTCCCTAAATTATTCTCTTTTGCTACGGACAAATCTCTACTAGTATATGCTTGGTACTCTCATCATGAACCTCATGGCCTTTTTAGTCTTCCTGTCTCAACGAAAGCTTTTTAGTAGTTTCAACTTTTACAATCTTTCAGAGAAAAAATCATGATTTTTGATCAAGTTTACATTTGGTCATCTAATTTGGGACCCTTCTCATCATCTAAAACTTACAAATCCATCGAGGGTCACAAGCAAACCCACGAGCATTCAAATGGTAATGGAAAACTTTTTCTCAGCCAAAGCATAAAGTTTTTTCTGGTTACTAATGAAAGACTGGTTGAGCACTAGAAACATTGTGAGCTGGAAAAGAATGCATCTAGATTTCTGTGATTGTGTTTTATGCTAAGATAGGAAAGAAACTCTCGGAACAACTATTCCTGCTATGTAGATTTGCTAACCAATGTTGGGGATTGATATGTAAAATCAGACTAGCATTGTTGAGGCTATTGATCGACCATAAATCAACCTAACCAACCCTTCTTCATGATAGTAATGAATTTGATGTGTTGGGCAGTTTGGACGGTTATAAATGATCTCATTTTTAAAGGACACCCCCCCCCCAAAAAAAAAACTTGGATCTGCTAGAATAATCTTTGTAATGGAATTACAAATCCTTAACCTATGGCTAGGGCTAAAAACACAACAACTTTTGATTTGTGTTATTATAATTAGTCAGCCTTTTTCATTTCTTTGTTTCCTTTTATGTCTCTTAAGCACCATGCTTTTATTTAGTTGTTTTATTTTGTTCGACTTCATTTAATCTTAATAAATGGTTTGTAGGGGTCATTCTTGACCACTCTAGTTTCTATCAAAATATATATATTTACCTATGATATGATTGTTTTGGAAACATGCACATTTAACTTTTTGATACAATTTTATCCTTGAACAAAAATGTTATATTGATTTATCTAAGTTAGAATATTTTAGTGAATTAATTTTAGTATATTTCCTTGCATAATAGAACTATTATATCTACAAATGAATATAATGAAAAAATTAAACCCATCCACATTAGCATTGTATCACTTTATATATGGTATTAAAAAAGCATCTTTTCATATTTCATTATTTCTTCGTGTGTGGTACCTTTTAAATGCCATTTGTAGTAGGATTTTTATTTGTTGTTAAGGTGGTTGTTTGATATGGTTCTGGTGTGCGTGATAGAAAGAACTTCTAGCACTCTTTTTAGGATGACCTTTTTGTTAAATATAACTTCTTAGTGACTTGAAAGGAGTTTTTTTGTAGAGGTTTCCTGTGAACAATATTAAATTATTTGGACATATGATCAAGAATGGCAATGGTTGATAACACTTTACAATAAGTATATCCATACATTTGATTTTTAACATTTTATTGTTTTCTCCAATATTCAGTACCGAGGACAAAAACAACTCCATCTATCGTCTAGTTGGTGTCGTAGAGCACTTTGGTGGACCATTCATGAATGCGGGACACTATGTTGCCTACGTCGAGAGCAAAAGGAAGACTAGAAATCAGCAACAACAAAGTTCTTCTTCTTTTGAATGGTTTTGTGCGGACGATAGTTACATCGAGAAGTCACTTTAGAAGAAGTTCTCAAGTGCAAGCCTTATATTCTTTTCTATGAGAGGATGGAAGGCAAAAATGTGTCCAACATAAGATATGATAACTCTGTTTAGTGAGATCAGATAGCATTCTTTTAGATGTTATGCTTCAGTTTGCCTACTTATTATGTTAATAATCATACCCATTGTGTCACATGGCTTAATGTTTCATTCAACTTCTATAAATTGGAGTTTTTGGCTCACCTAGTTTGGCTGATAAATATCATTTTTATTGTTTGGATATTGTTGGCTTTTAAGATCAACCCATGAATGGGAGACACATGGCTTGGTTAGATTGGTTAATTGACCATATAGGCCTTGTAAGGTTGTGTTGGATGGTAATGTTTAATGCTACTAAGGACAAGACTCAAGAGGACATATTTCTTGCATTGAATTCCCCCTAAGGGATTGCTTGGTTACTAGCCGCACCCGCCCACCGGGAGTGTGGCGGGCCGCCACGATTTTATGGCGGGCGTAAACAACGCCACATTTGTGGTGAGAAAAGTGGTAGAAGTGAACCCTGTAAATTGTGTGGCGTACCACACATTAATTATGAACTAAACAATCGCCTCCTTCCTGCGGGGCCACCGAAGCCTAGGCGTGGCGAGCCAAGGTGGCAACCAAACAACCCCTAAAACTTTAAGCTTTGGTCAAAGAGACGTTTTACTACAAAATGCTTTAAATAACCCTTGAGGTTGATATTAGAGGCTTATTGTTGCTTCTTTTCATTCTAGATTTGCTATAGCCTCGCATCGAACCTTCTTAAAGTTGTTAGAAATACACGCCGCCCGGATCCCCTCTCAGGTTCCGGTCCTCCCGATAGCACGTGATGACGTGAGAAGTTGATGGAGATTGTATCGTTCCCTTTCCCACAAGCACACACACCAGACGTAAGACACATAGACACGTAGATATTAATATGTGTACGATGGAGATAATTCTCATTATTAGAATAGATGCACAGCAGTCTCCTTATATGCTTTTTTCTACAAACTTCATATATTATAACTTTAAAGCAACCAAAAATACATAGGGGTATTCGGAAGGAAGACACAAGATACATCACGGTCCTAAGACGAGGGAATGAAAGACAACGGCGTCCACTTCGATTTTTACTGCTTTCGATGTTTTACGGCGGTGGAGGGTATACGCATGGGTGTCGTAGACACCGCACGGGATGGATTGGCGGCGCTTGATGCGTTGGTTGAGTGGGTCGAGGACGACCAAGAAATATCATTCCGACAACCGGCCGGATGCTTTTGAAATTGTTCTTGAGAAAAACAGATACTCAATTATGAACCCCGTGAAGGCAGAGTAGTCGTAGCAATGCCGGAAGAATTAGTTGTCTTAGTTTGATAGAAGATCTCAGGATCGAAGGCTGCTTTTGATGACCACCAAGAGTCAAAGATGATGTGCAACGGTGATTTCCCTCTTCATTTGTTTTCCTTAGCCGAGAAGCAAGTGCCTGACAAGCAGGACAACGGAGGCTTGGTTTCCTTTAGTTAGAAGGAAAAAATCATTTACCTCTACATGGTGGACTACATGATTGTGGGCCCCTTCACGGGCTGTAATCCTGGAATGGTGCATGCATCGGTGGCCATCGAAAGGCCATGGCTTACAGCTTGATACCTCGGGGCCCAGTGGCGGAGCTGGGGAGGGGCCGGCGGGGCCACGGCCACCCCCCAACAATTGGCTTACACAGCACCCAGAAGGAAACTTTGGATCTTGTTCATTCAGATCATCAGTGGTACTGCATGCTAGAACTACGTAGGATTGGCAGCTACACCAACCTGGTTCATAGAGTTCAGTGCTTCATCTCATAATACTCCACAACTCGAGCTAGCCAGTGTAGTATGGTACTCACACAGCCTTTTGAGCAGGAGCAGCGATGGATAGTGTCATGCTAGCTAATGCCATTATTCATGTCGTAGGTTCAGATATACCCATGCATTCCTATATAGTACAACACACGTAGTACTATACGAATTAACGATTCGGCTTTAATTTGTCGCCCCAGTTGTAGTAAACAGAGACAGAAAATCCTATACGGTGAAGCAGCGCGCGGAGTTATTTGTTTTTGTGTATTTCTATTGCATAATTAATTATTGCAATTACAATGGCTAACTAGTGTAGGCTAACTAGTGTATACTTGTACGGACAATGAAAATCTGTGGGAATTGCAAAACTCTTAAATCGATGAATATTTATTTGGCCCTCCTTTTATTTTTTCGCCAGCTCGCCACTATCGGGGCCCACCGCACGTGACGGGGACCCACCACGTGCAGCGCCGCCGGTCGACTCCATCTAGGAAGTTGCAGTTGGTTTGCCTCGTCTTCCCTCGCGGTAGCCTGGGACCATGACGGAGACTGCGCCTGCGCACTTCGTCGGGCGCCCACCACCGAGAGGCGGTCAGCCTTGAGCATGCGCCAAGACGACGGCGATCTGCAGCCATGGGATGATGGCTCTACTCCCGAGTAGAGGTGAGAGCTGAGGTGGGCGCGGCCATGGCGAGATTGCCCGGGGGAGGCGGCCGTCTTGAACTCCCAGTGATGCAGCGGAAGCACGCAGAGCATGCTTGGCGGCTCGGAAGATAAAGGAAAACGAAGAGGTTGAACATGATACTAGTTGCTATTGCTAAGTTTATTGAGTAGGAATATAACAAGGGAGTAAAAAGGGATGGGGGGGGAGGGAGGGAGCGGCTCACTGCCACTCGCCCGGGCGAAAAAGCTCGCGGGGAGGGGCAGGCAGCCGGCACAGAGGGAGGTGGGTTGGGGGGACTAGCGGGCGGAGGCAAGGCGTGGGGCAAGCGGTGACGGCGGAGGAGGTTGAACAACTACTGAGAGCGTTACTACTCACGTCTCTCACGCGAGAGCGTTTGTCGTTAAAGCGAAGAATCATCTCCTTATATGCTTGCGTTTTCACGACATAAGCCCAGTCAATCCTCCTAATGGAGGGATCTTCTCAATCCCGTAAATACAAGATTCTTCACAACAACCACTGTGTTGCCGTTGACAAGTGCGATGGTACTAGCGTGCACGGTCTAGTATACAGCTAGAACCGTGGAGCGTGGACTGTAGTCAGGACCGTGAGGTGAGTTTTGTGGTGCGGCGCCCTCGAGCGGCAGGCAATATTTTGCAAGTTGTGTGTTGAAGGCGGCTCTTCGCCGATGTCATAATAATGTTGTCGTTACTACCTTCCTTTTTTTGTGTTCATCTGTGTTTCTTTTGACCTTGAGAAGGACGGACGGAGCATGCGAACACGCCGGTACCAGGCGAGTAGCCCGGTGTGTGTCTCTGTATTGTGCGGTGTACTCGATGTTGCTTCACTGACGGGACAGGACAGGCAGTCAGCCCGCGGCGCTTGGAAGGTTCGCTTCACTGACAGTCCGGGCGTTGTTGAGCTCCAGCAGCTGGACCAAAGCTGGCACGCGGCCCAGACAGAGCCTCTCGCACGGCCCAGCACAGCAAAATCGGCGGCGCCTCCATTGCCAGCAGCAACAGCAGCAGCCCTCCCTCCTCGTCAGCTCAATCGGCCCAGACAGACCCCGCCCGCACACCTTGCCATCAGCGCTCGCCGTGCCCGATACGCGCAGCACGGCCCGGCGGTCGGCGGCGGCACCTCGGCACGCACCGCGCACAGCACTCCCTCCTCGGCACGGCACGGCCCCGCCCGAGCCCGACAAAGGGCATCATCCGATTTTACCGTGGCAGATCCAAACTCACCCCGCTGATGCAGTGCAGCCCCCGCCCGGCAGCCTTTATTATCCCTCCTCCCTCCTTCCACTTTGCGAGCGAGAGCGCGAGCGCTGCAACGCCTGCAGCAACCTTCCGATTCCAACTCCAAATCGCCGAGCCGCGCACCCCCCACCCGAAAGGCAGCAGCAGAACGCCCAGAGCGAAACGAGCGAGACCGACGCGCCCGCGGACGGAAGGAAGGCAGGCAGGCGCTGACACGCAGAAACACCCGCAAAACCAGCCATTTCCGCCCCCAAATCAGCGAGTCACGCGGCGCCTCCTCCTCCCCGCACGCCGAGATCGATCCAGCCAGACGAAACGAAACGGAACCCCCGCACGCCTCCCCAGGCGCGCCCCCTCCCTCACTTGTTAGTCCAGTCCACACAAGCGTGCCGCTGCTGCCCGCTTCGCCCGCCGGTCCGCCAGAATAGGCGCTTCGGTTCCCCTGCCTGCCTTCTCCTGTTCGTCGTGCGTGGACGTCGGCGAGCGGCGAGCCGGCGACTTGCTTGCTTGGCGTGGTGTGGGGAAGGAAGGATGGAGGGCGGGTGCTGCGGCGCAGCGTGACGCTGGCGGACCAGCTCGCAGCGGTGGGACCGGCGCCGGCGGTCGGGGTCGCGGGGCCCGGTGGGGCCGCCGCGGCGGCCGGGTCCTGCAACCTCCGCGACCTACTCAAGCTCCGCGACGAGGACGACCTCGCATCGGCCGGGCGCCGGCCGCCGTCACGCTCGCCTCCGCCATGGCCGCCGAGAGGCAGGTCTCGTTGCCGTCCCCGCCCCCGTCGTCGTCGTCCCCCGCTACCGGCGGCGGCGGCGGCGGCGGCGCGCACCCTCCTCGACATCATCCGCGACGACCAGCCTCCCGCCGCCTTTGGGAGAGGGCGCCGTTGACCCCCTCGTCCGCCGCGCAGTGTCGCTGCCACTCCCGACCACGGCCACGGTCTCCCCGCCGGCACCGGCACCGGCACCCGCCGCGGCCTCCGGCAGCCCCTGCCCCGCCCCTTCCTCCGCCTCCACCCGCGGCGGCGGCGGATGCGGATGAGGAGGAGGAAGAGGAGCAGGAGCAGAGAGTCTCCCTGATGGCGCTGCTGGAACAGACGGACCGGCAGTGGAGCGCGGTCCCGGGCGTGGGCGCCGCAGGTCATCCCGATCCCGAAGAAGAAGAGGATTCCGCGACGTTGGAGACTCTGGACGCGGTGTTGACGACGCGGAGCTGGAGCCGGAGTCGGCGGCGGCGGGGGGGGGCGGCGTGGTCGCCGGGTGCTGCTGCGTGTGCATGGCCCGTGCCAAGGGCGCGGCCTTCATCCCGTGCGGCCACACCTTCTGCCGCTTCTGCGCACGCGAGCTCCTCGCCGGCCGCGGCCGCTGCCCGCTCTGCAACGCCGCCATCGTCGACGTCCTCGACATCTTCTGACCCACCCCATGGTTCCAACCGACCGACAGGCGAAACCGCGTCGCGCAACAAGAAGCGCCGCGCCGCCCTCTTCGGATCGTCCCTCCCTCGCCGGCCCAATCCGGTGCGCCCGCCCGCGACTGAACTGAATGAAATAGGATCCAGCAGGTCGCCATAGATAGATCTCCCCAACTCTCTTCTCCCTTCCTTCCCCTTCCCTGCCATCTTCTTCTTGTGCTGCTACTGTGAAAAGATTAGAAAATGTTTTTTACTTCAATTCGACTGTCGTCCGTCGCAACTTGCTGCAAGAAATCAGCAATTCCATGCTGCACATTTCTCTTCTTCCTTCAGCTCCTGAATCCAGAAACTGTGCTGGATCGATCGAGCGAGTTGTTTGTTGCGATTACGGACGAACGAACGAACTGACCGATCTCAGTCAAAAGTGCGCAGAGACCGTGTCTGGTTAAAAAAGTAATGACGTTTGACCCGAGATTAAGTACCCCTGCATAGGCATGCTAATGGGTGGATACCCACCCAAACCCGCCCCAACCCATATTTTAAAAAAAACCCTAACTACTACTCGCCCCCCGCCTCGTCGGGCCTAATCGCTCCAACCCGTCCCAACCCGAAGTCGCGTGACGAAAATGATATATGACTTACGCGCCCGATCTATGATCATAGAGTCCCAACCCGTCTCAACCCGTTTGTGTCGTCAACCCAACCCGTTTCATAGTGTCACCCGTTTCCACCCGTCCCAATAAGTACCCGTATTAAAACCCGCCCCAAAATATCCGTTCAACCCCGCCCCATTAGCAGGCCTACCTCTGCAATTGATTTCATTCATTCAATTACTCCTCTCTGCTGCTGGCCAGCTAGCAAGCACGCACTGCTTGAAGATCTCAAGGAATCGGGATACTCTACTTGTCTACTCCTATGCATACTGACTGCTGCTTGAAGATCCGCGCGTGGTGTTTCAAATTCTATACGCTGCTGCTGAGTCCAAAATACTTGTCGACCCTCTGCATTTCCATCGCATGAGCTCATTTACTGCTGGTGAATGTGATGTGGAGTGCGCGCCTGTCGACATTTCCTTTTGTGTTTTTTCCTTGGAAAAAAATTGGAAAACTGTCAACATTGGAATTTCCTTTTTTTGTACGCTTTGCACGATGAACGTTTCAAGCTCTGATTAGATGCGTGATGTCAGTGGAGGCGTAAAAGAAAACCATCGGGATAGCGCTCTGTCTCGCTCATCATACGTTGTTTGACACCGACCGATGGAGAGATTAGAGATACGCACACACGACACGTAGTCACAGTACACTAGCACGTCAATCGACTTTGGAAATACTAGTGTATACTCCGGGACCGGGCTTTCAGATGTGTCCTGTGTGTGTGAGCCACTCGTACACGCAACGATGTTAGCGCTAAGCAGCACAAGCGCACTAGCAGCAGTTATCCGTCGGCTGGCTGGCTCGTTGATGCGGACCCAACGAAAAACGGAACGGGCTCCTTTTTCGTCCTCGTAGTCGTAGCTGGGCAAAAGGCGGAGTAGGGAGAGGGGGGGAGGTTGGTCCCCGGCACTTGTCAATACCGATGCCGGCCGATACATACGGGTGGCTGGAGCAGAGGCAGAGAGCTCGGCACGCACGCACGGCCACAGCCCGGTTTGGTGAGCGGCTCACCTCCTCCTCCTGCCCTCCTGGGCACCGCACAGGGCAGGCCCGCCGGACGGCAACCGCTCGTTCCTTCCGTGGCAGGCATGGGTACTTTTCACCAACGATGAGAGACACCGCACACCGTAGCCTGGCCCTGGCTGGCTCTCGGTTCAGGTTCAGGTTCAGGTTCAGGCGGTACGAGGTTGGGTTGGGTGAGCCGCTGACGCCTGGAGTAGGGGAATGTTGAGATCAGATGGGGAAACAACAACAGGCCATTGGTGGAGTAGTACAATGGTCTGCGTGCGTGCGTGGATAGCTCGGCCGTTGGACCAAACCAAACCAAACATCTGCCTGCAGTGCAACGGCCGGCTCATCAACCGGGTGGGGGGCCTTCGTTCGTGCACGGCGACCTGATAGAGAGAGCGACTTCTTTCTTTGATTTTGTTTTTTTTTCTCCTCCCCTTTCCTCGTTTTGCGAAAGCCGAGAGCGACTGATTGTACTCCGTACTAGCATAGTACTGCTACATACTATAGTATATCTTTTTTTTTTAAAAAAAAAAGTAACTATACATACTAGTATATCGTATAGCCCATGCCATTAACGACCTCACTGGTGTCGTGTAGGTTGCGTCCATGGACGTGCATGATCCGGTAAGCTAGTTGGGTAAGCTACCTTGAGCGTCACAGCTCTATTATTGTTGTTATGTATCGGGCTCATGACGGGGACACTCGCGGAATGAATCAATCGTCAGCCCGGATGTGGCCGGCCGTAATCTAACCTGTTCAACGCCGATGCTCGGTCATAATAGCTGCCACTGGATGCAATTCAATCATTTCCGGCGGCGGGCGATTGAACTGATGCGGTTCTGTTGTCATCATCGATCGCGGACAGCGACGCGAGGGGCGTGACGAGAGCGCGTGGAAAAACCAGGCGGGCCGCATGGCGCGCGAGTGTTTGGACTTTGGAGGCTTGCGCGGTGCCGGACAAAGGAAATCGGCTTCGGCAAGGCCGTGCCGGCGGGGTGCACGCGAGATTCCTGGAGTGCGGAGGGAGGTGAGGGGAGAACGTGGGAGGAGGGAGTCATGTCATCTGCCACGGGCTTTTGACGGTTAGCCACGTTTGTTGGAACTATGGGTTGGTGCCATGGTTAAATGAACTATGGGGCGTGGGCGTGCCATGGTTCTAAAATTTTAGTACACATCAATATTAATAAAAAAAATATATAACCTATAAAAAGTTACTCCAAGGTGTAATAATCATTGTACATTGAAAATAAAGAAATTTAAAAAGACCTAGAGCTAAAAGATTCTCATAACTAGAGGTGCACCTATTGTGGGGGCAAATTGATTGGATCACGGAGCTAATAATTAGTCTATGTTTTCAGATTTAAAACCTAAATGCAGGCTATTTCTAAACTAATTGGTGGTTAAAGTACGTCTATTATCCCTTATTTTAGATCATAAGCTAATGTTTCATTTATTTCACAATGTGGCCTGATTTTTAGCCCTGAGATCCAAAAAAGACCGCATTATGGGGAGGTAGTACAACAATATTTTGACAATGAGCCTTCACGCGATGATGATGGTAAAAGAGAGTCCTTTTTCTCGTGGAATGATAGTGAAACAAAGGCAATCCTGCCCAACATCATCATATAATATTTTGGAGCAAAGCATACTCTAGACTCTGGTCTCTAGAGCTACTGTACAACTGAGAGTGACACGCTGTCAAGGACAGAAAAAGAAGGAAAAGAAAACTACTACTACTAGAGTACTCCAGTAGCTTGGTACACAGCGCTTGAATCTCGCGGTAAAGCTAACCAAACTCCCTTGACACTTTTCTCTTGGAATTCTCTGCGTCCACGTTCCTAGGATTGGAAGGCCCTAGGTAGTCCGTAGCCCGTGCTATCATCATCCCTCAGTCCTCACAACGCTTCGCAATGGCACGATGCATGCTCGAGGAACGTTGTTGTACGACTACTCTATGATTAGTAGAGTAATAATAAAATTCTTTCTTTTATACTCTGCACAGTCAAACAATTTTAAATTTAATTAAGTGTACTCTTCATTTTAAAAATTTTAATTTTCTACAAGGTTTAAATCCATAAAAGAAATAACATTATACTGCCTCATAATATGGAAGGTGATCGTGGGCAGTCAAATCTAAGAGGTATCCTCTAGTATAGAAAAGAAAAGGAAAAAGGTACACTAGAACCAAGAATGATGTATAGGTACATACATACATAGATACATTCTAATATTCCTTAAATTGTCTTAAAAAAGTCAAACAATTTAATCTGCGTTTAACTAAAGTTTTACAAAAAAAAGTTACTAACATTTATTAATGCTACGGTACAAAAAAAAAAAAATAAATATCGGTACAAAATAAGTATCGGTACAAAATAAGTATCATCAGGTTAGTTATAGAAATATTTATTTAAAAACTTAAATGCTAATAGTATTTACTATACATTTGGTCAAACTTGAACTAGTTTCACCAACACAAAACCTATATAGTTGATTTCTTTATCGATGAAGGAAGTAACTGTTAACCATAGGTACTCCTTCGGTCCCAAGACGAATGTCGTTCTCGCTTTTAAACAATAACTTTGATTAAATATATTAATATTTTTATTAAATAATTAGTGTCTTCAGAATATACAAATATTTTATGTGTTTTTACAATTTGAGTTAAATATGGTGGCGCAAAAAAACTCAAAACGGCAGGTAATTTGCGACGAATGGAGTCGGTATAGAAATGAATCCGACAAGCATGTCAACTATTATGTTTTTAGCGGACACCTGCATTGTAACCGATACTATATTTGGAACGCGGTGGGCAGCCGAGAAGTGAGCCGAGTGATGGATGATGCACGCGGCGGCACGAGGCAATCATCCAGGCTATCTCATCCACTACCCTTTAAATCGTCATGTATATGATAGTTTGAATAGAACGCTGATGGAAAGGATGCCATCCAAAGACCCGTTCCAACAGCGAGCATGATGCAAGAGACAGCGAGCTTTGCATCATGCAAACGGGACAACAGAGCATGCAAGCGGTCGCGGCCCACGCTGAGCTTTGCATCACAGCGAGAGAACGACGCCGAAGCGTCCGTATCGACCCGTCTAAAATGTGTGCTCGGTATGCCTCATCCGGTTGGGCGTTTTTGAGAGGTAAAAACACCTGTGCAACGCGTATTTTGCATTTTGCATGACCTGTTGGAGATAGCCGATCGTCTCGTGTTGCCTTTTCTGTGCCGAGACCCGCGAGGAGAGACAGCGATGGACTGGACGGGACGTGCGGCTGGAAGCACCGAACAGGTCGACCACCGGTGGTTGAGCCAGCCGCGCTCGCCTAGCTAACCAGTTGTTGCTGACCCTCCCTCCACACCCTCTCGGAGGACTTCTACCGTGCCTGCGATTACGCCGCACCCTCCGCACGCACGCCGGCTTCACGGAACGCACGCCGGCTTCACGGAACGGAGGTTGGCATCGGATTCCATGTGCGGAGTGCCGGGGCGCGACCGAGCGTGTGCGCCCATCTCGAGCTCGGCAAATCAGTCAGCCACTGCCCGTAGCTCGGCCAATCAGTCAGCCAGTGCCCGTTGCTCCCGTTGCTCGCTGCTGTTCTTCCGGCGGCCCCAGCAGCAGTAGCGTGCAGTGACTTCCCGTCCCGTCCCGTCCCCATTCCCATCCGTGCCGGCCTTTTGCCCCAGCCACCTGAGACCCACTGTAGGCTCGCCTCGCTCCTGCTGCCACGCTCACGCAGCTGTCCGTCGCTGGAAGAGAACCGTTGTGCTCGCGCGGCCGCGCCAGGCCGACGTGCTCGTGCCAGGCCGACGTCGATCCTTGCCAGCCTGCGCCCATGCCAGGAAGACGGAAGAGGAACCGTTGTGCTCGTGCCAGGAAGAGGAACCGTTGTGCTCGTGCCAGGCCGACGTCGATGCTCTCTGCACTGCCCGGCCCGGGCCGGGTGTGCTGATCTGCTGCCACTGGTGCTTTGCGTCCAACCAAACACAGCCGCCGCGTACATGACATATCCGTACATGCGTGAGAAGATCCGTTGCCTTTAACCAGCAACGGTACTCTAGACTCGTACAGTACAGTACTACTGTAGCTTTATATTATGAGACTCGGCACATGGACTGCGATCGAGGAGATATAGCGAGAGCAGACGACCAGCACCAGCAATAATCTATCCAATCCAATCCAAGGACGACTGCGAGGAGCTAGAGAATTGAACATCCATCCAAGTGATGACCCAAAAGCTGGCTTTGTAAAAGCGTCAACGCTCTTCATACAGATCGTTGTGCTCATCCAACCCTGCATTGTTTCTCAAAACGGTACACCGACACAAGCTTGCGGTGCGGCCATTCAGGATTGCCTCTAGGCCAGATGATTTAGACGCCCGGGATGCATGCCGATAGGACCCTGTCGGCTATCCGCTGGCCGACATGCCGTAGAATACCCGGTCTCCCATGGATCCCATCCGCTCGCCAGCCCAGAATTGAAGAAGCTCCGAAGAGCGAGCAAGTACTGTACGTTGCACAAAGCATGTCATGTGCCGGCAGGCCAGCACGGGTCCTTTCCCCATCCATTCCCTCGTTGCTCCAAGAGAGAATAAAAGCCATTCAATGCTTTGCCTCCATCTGCAAATAACCCTTCCCAGCTTGTGTACACTGCACACCATGTCACCATGCCTGGCCCAAGCCTCAGGCCTGCCTGTTCCATGTACGACTTGTACGGTGAGGAACACGAGTAGTAAACGCAGAAAGGGTTTCACTCCATGGATGGCTATTTTCGCCGGGGGTTACTTTGTACAAGGTCACCGACAACCCCCAGTCAAAGCAAAGCCGGGACGGGCCGATATGTTACAGTTTCAAGTCCGTTCCAGTGATACTACATCCATTTCAGTAGCATGTACTCGTATGTGCACGCAGCGATGATGGCCGTTCCGTTCCGTTCGGTTTCACTTGGAGAGAAGGCCGAAGTAGGGGTTCTCCATGGCCGACGCGATCTCGAGCCCGGCGGCGTTGAGGATCGCCATGTCGATCTTGTCCCTCGGCATCACCAGGTAGCCGATGGAGCTGAGCCTCTGGAACCCGCACAGCTCCAGGAATTCCACGCCACCTTGCAGGTTGCCCACTCTGTCCTGTTGTTGCAGGCAGAGGGCATGGTGTGTGAATTGCCTATGGGGTGAGATGGATGGAGATCACAGCATTCTACAGGTGGGTGCCCTTGGTTTTACCTTGAAAACAGGGTTGCTGAGCCGGATCCTCCTGAACTTCTCCTCTTCTGGTTTCTTCGCTACGTTGCCAACAATCTTGAGCAATATTTGGTACGCTCTTGTAACTACAGCAGGGTCATCCTGCAGGTAAGGTGGCAGAGAAACACATTCAATGATTCCTGGCGTTCAAGTAACACAGAGATCTGATCCATTATCCAGTCGTAGTTACGAGCAATTGAGAAACACAACGACAACAATCCTACACCAGATTAAAACTAGATTAAAAAGACCGGCTAAGAAAGGCAAATATTGAGCATGCCTGGAACATTGATCTGGACCAAATATGTTCACAAAAAACATCATATTCAGAGCCAATGCTTCTGTGGCAGTTGAAATACTAAGAGTAAGATGAGCCAAAATTAGCATCTGCAAGGGATCGTTTTACCTTGTGATTCTTCTTCAGAGTTCGGAGGCAGTCTCTCAGTTGTTCTGATGTCACGACGCGTTCAACAGGTTTTACCTGCGGTCAAAATGTATTTGAGGAATTGTGCCTGGAGGTTTCACTCATGAAGTATACAAGTATGGTAGAAGACATTTCGACCTTTGCAGGTGTTATGACTGCAACTGAAGCACTAGGATTTTCCTGCGGCAAACCAAGCCGTCTCCTCCTTTCTGCCTGCACAGAAGGATATGAGTTAGGCCTAGGAGGCATCACTGGACAATTTTGAAGGAAATAGCCAAATGAGATGCATATTGTTAAAGTGCAAAAAATAATAATAATAATAATAATGTCACTTTTGTGACAGCAAGTGCCCTTGAACACAATTCATGATTTAAAGGTAAGCTTGATCATAACCAATGGGACTCATTCAAAAAAAAAAGATCATAGCCAATGAGAGCTACTAGGTTTAATAAAATCCATGCAGTGCACAAAAAGTATAAAGAAAGGCTGTGATATTTCATCTGAGTGATGAACATATAGTGACGATTTTTCAATGTAGCAATCCAAGATAATAAAAATGTCAAAATAAAGGATTTATTGGCTGACTTATGAGCTGCTAAAAAGAAAATTAACCACAGTAAGTAGTACATAATTTTTGTGTATAATTAAGCAGAATTATCAGCATGCTGCAACAGACCTTATCATCTGCTATACGCTGTCGTATTCTCTCTCTTGCTCTTTTCTCCTCCTCTTGATCTGCTATCCGACTTTCCATCATCCTACATTAAACAATAATATCACTTCTTCAAGAACCAAATTTGGAATTGGAGATAGCGCATGTGAGACGTGCAAATGAAACATACCGCTTTCTTTGATTTTCCTCAAGAGTTCGCTTTGCTTCCATAAGATCTTTAGCAGCTCGAATCCCTCCCTCTATGGAAACAGTAAGGAACATTCAGTGGACAAGATAATGGCCACAGGATACAATTAAGACAGCAAAACACACATTTTCTACTGTAGTACTTATGATACATTTTAGTTCTTAGAATTGTGAAAAAAAATCACAATACCTGATCCTCTTGTAATTGATTTCGTATTCGCCCTCTTGCTCTTCCTTCCTCGTCTCGTTTTTGCTTGTATAGTGCTAATATCCTGAGAAGTACAAATGTGTTACTAGGGTGAATGTGTGATAAACAAAATGCTAGCAGCTTACTACTAATATTGTAAAGCAAGGCAAACACCTCTTTCTATCTTGTTCCTCCTGTTCATCTGCATTTGGTTCTCCTTCCAACTGGGATGTCTCCTAAGAGAGAAGTTTGGGTGTGACACAAAATGTTACAAAGAATGGAACACTAATTCCGGTCCATATGAGGCGGAAAAAAGATGCTAGCAAGTGGTAGCAACGCACTAAATCATAATATATTGGTAAGCGAACACGTTGAATGTTGAAAGAATGATTACACTCCACCCATTCTGCATAGCTTAAGCTTTTGGGTAAATTTGTCGGTGCATTTAACTCAATATAGTAAACAATTTTACTTCAAGAAAATGGTATGTACTTTTAAAGGAAATATTTGATATATATCAAAAAAAGAAGAAACTAAATACATTCTGTCTTCCAGTTTCAGTCTGTTCTTCAGGTTTCTGCTCCTGCACAGTATCCCTGCAAGACGAGTATGCCATACATTTTACACTGCAACAGCATACCATAGCAAGGAAAAGAAATGTGGACCAATACTGAATGACTTGTTCCTATTAAACTAACATGATCACAAGCATACTGACTACTGAGGAACACGAGCATTTAACTGAATGACTTGTTCCTATTAAACTTACATTATGCATAGAAGGTATATCTATATCATACTGATACAAGCACATTTACAAGAACTAATGTTATGAACGAGGTTGGGGCTGAGATCGTAACCCTTGACTCCTCTAACAACTAACATGATCACTAATCATTTCATAATTCCATTTCCTAGTGAGTGACACAGAAGTATCAGAAATCTACTGCTAGAAAGTGGGCTTTGAGGCGGCAAAGACTCAGTCTGACACTGTCATTCATACAAAATATGCTGTAGATTGCTGATTCCACAATTGAGGTAGATATTTAACATTCTTACTTTGGATTTGATAGTTTTTCCACTGAAATTGTACTATGACATTTCCATAGCAAATCGCCTATGAAATCTTTTAAGGAACAGAAACAAACCTCGTTTCTTGAACATCATTTCTTACTTCATTTGATGTGTCACCACATTCGATGCTTATTTCTCTTGGAACCTAGACCATACAAAAGGGAGCAATCAAAATAAATTGTTTCAACTGTAGTGAAATTGTGGCAGTAATGTTCGCATGACTATACAACCTGTTCTAAAATATAAATATAGTGTCAAGTATTATGATGTCAGCTGCTTCACAGCCTCATATTAACAACATTTGAAAAGGTTCCAAGCTAGAGTCTCAGACCAAATAATTCGTGGTTATTTATATGTACAGGCTAGCTTGCTGTCAAATTGCATGAAGTGAACTTGCAGTTCCCTCTATTGAGAATAATTTCAGAACACGGAATAATGCTCATGAGGAAGGACTTCTGCTAATGAATAGTATTCACTGTTCAGAAATAACCTACCAATGGTAGCTGATCAATGTCTGGGTCACTTTCATGTTCCAGAAGCCAGTTTACAGCAGATTCAAGATTGGAATTACCTGATCAAGATTCAAGACATATTATTACCTCTCCAATTCACCGAACTATACGTACTAAAGATATAATATACTGAATATTATAACAAATAGCTTTGCATGATCTCCATTTTTATGAAATGGCATGTCTATCAACTGCCAATGCCATTAGTGAATAGTGAAAACACACAAACACCATGGAAGGATAGCTGGATGGGCACAAATACACAAACATAACTTTTGCAACCATAGAAGGGACCTAATGTCGTAGTTTCTATTTGGTGTATTATCGACCTATCTTTGGTACAGAAAAACATTGATGCAAACCTGTACATAGTAAGTTTGTTTGAAAATACATACCTGAAAAATGGAGTGCCCTAACTGAACGAGCAGTTGGGAATCCCATGGCTTCAAGTTCACCAAGCATTTTCTTGTCAACTTGTGGGACAGCCATCTCTACAAGATAGATGAACAAAAAATAAGCTCAGCCCAATTGCTAGAAAGACAAAACTAGAGGGAATATGGATAACGGGAAATAGATAGCCATCTGAAACTATTGGCTCAGTTCAAGCAGATGTTACATATGCAACTAATAATTAACAAGACAAAATAGTTGCGTAAGCAGAAATAATTTATCAATCACTAAATGTTCCCCATGATATTACATAATTTAAGCTCTGTTTTTGGAGTGTGCAACTATTGTGTTTTATGTCTAACATGAAAGCTATAATGTTCTACAATTTACATTAGAACTAACATTTGTGTTCTGTCAGGCATCTAGACCTGTGAGTATGCTAATATTAATAGTATGTTGGCCTTAATCATTATACATGGAAGAATAGGACACTAGAAAAAGCTAACCTGAAATTACAGGTTATAAATCAGCGGCACAAGAACCAGAAAGTGCAAGCAATGGAAAAGCACAAGACTGAGCAAGTTTGATAAAGTATTGACAAGATCTCCAGGTTGCATTGAAATCCTGATGCAGAACAAGTTGATGAAATTATGAATAGGAAGTTTACCTTTTTAAAATCTCTTTTCCTCACTTCGTAATCCTTGAGCCAAGCTGATGTATGATCCTCATCCTCTATAAGTAGAGAAATGAGAAATGCATTACTGCAAACGAAAGGGGAGTACGAAAATTAGATGTAGAGGTTTAGGTCTTTGCTTCTTCTGCACTTCATTCTTGTCTTTCCCAGATGGGTCTTGTGGTGATTTCAGGAGACTTGGGTGACTTCTTTCTTCTAGCAGTAACTTATACCTTCCTTCATGCTTAGGGTTTCCCTCTTCAATCAACTGCCTACTCACAGATAGACTGATTCCTTTGTTTGGGTTACATCTTACAAGATCATATAAACTAAGTCACTAAGAAAATCAATGAGAGTAGTAAAGAGTAACACTGAAGTTTTGGTGTACCTCAAGCATTAGATGATGACATTCAGTACAACTGAATTGTCTAGTCAGCATTTCCTCAGTTCATGAGTCATACAAGATACAAACAGAGGAAAATGCAACTGGTATTTCTGTCAAGTTGAATGCCTCCTGAGTCCAGAATTTTTCTAGTCCTGTGCCCATATACAGAATCTCACCACACATATCATCTTTTTGAATTGATTACGAGGATTGAGAATGAAACTTTCAAACACATGGCGAGAGCCCTCAATGAGAACATATGGAGATAAATGGCAGGGCGTTTGGGCATATTGAGCACACAAAGCAGCATCAGCGTGTACCACCACACAGCCATATATTCTCCAAATGTAGCAATCAGTAATCGAACAGTTTAAGAGATTAGCAGTCACTTCTGCTATCCGCAAGTCTGATGAACCACCAAATGCCAAATTCCATCGCCCACAGTACTTTCTGAATATCAATAATATCGGAAGTGTGGTCTCATTGTATTTCCCAGTGTCTGCGGAGACTCTCATAGATCAGCAAGCAATGTCAACTGCCTATAAGCCTAAAAGGCATTGAGGCGCATAAAAGTTTCCAAGATTGATAGATTTCCTTTTTTAACTGGGAACCTCCATAGATACTTTGGTTTTTTTTAACTGAGAACTAGACAATGAGAATTATCGCGAAGGTAAAGCACCTGAGTCATGCATCGATGAGTAGTCTTTTTAGCATTGCCAGCGGGATCATGTCTAGCCCACGGATGCAGTGGCCATGGAGAATTTTGCAGCCTTTCTGATGCGCTGCTGCTTTCACTGTCTTGCAGAAATTCATCTTAAGCAAGATGAATACTTTAAAATTTTAAGATTGCAGATTCATCAGAAAACCTCTACATGATTTGAACTTCTGTTCAGTGCAATCTACGAACTACAGGAGGAATTTGTGTGTAAAAGCCAGGTCAGGAGTCAGCAGAGTGAACAGAGGGGGGGAAACAGAAAAGAAATGAACAGCTAAAGCAGCAACTCTGCATCTCTGCATGGTATTTTTCTCACAGAGCTTCTGCAATCTATTTGAGAAGATGAGACTTTTTGAGAAGAGCTTATGTAATCTGGAACCAGCCATCCAAAATACAGACACTGTCAGGAACAAAATCAGACAATGCATACACAAGACAGAAAAATAAAGCATCAGTTCACAGCTCCATCAACAGCAGGATCCAACTGAGCATAAAAAGACAATGGTGTTGGAGCCTGGCAATTAAAAAATGAAGATGCAAGACAAAACCATAACCTCCAGAATCTGACACCATCATGAAACTAGCATTTTATTTTTTGAAGAATAGCTCAACAATCCTGCCAAACAAAACACTGATTGGAACACATCAAAACAGAAGGTTCCTACAAAGCTAAGCTCAAACAGCAACAGGCTAATACAAGGACAGCACCTGATCTATCAGTACCTCATTGGTCTACCTTTCAGCTATCATCACTAATCAGGTCATAAGGGGTATCTTCTCAAATATGATAGTTTTTTGCTACATATGAGGATACCCAGATTTAATGTGTAACCGCACTGTAATAAACATTGAATCAGTTTCAATCTAAACCACCAGTTGCAGGCTTGCAGCAGCAGAAAACAGCAGCAGAAAAACAAGCAAATTAATGTGATAAACTCGTCATCTTTGGCATCTGGTTCAAAGGGAAAAAAACTCCTTATAAGTCTTACGACTTTAAGAACAGAAAAAAGTATACATGTATCACCGAGCTACAATCATCAGAGCGTGCGCATTAACAGAACACCTCAATATATACACTTACAATAACATTACATCAAAGATCTGCAAGAGATGATGAAAATCACCATCGGCGCTTGCTCAGGGCGCCACGAGTTGGGTTCATTGTATCTATCATATAGAGGCTCGATCCTTTCTTGGGCGCTTTCTCTTACTGATCTTCGTTGGGTCCACCGACCTGTAGAACCTTGGTGCCAACTCTACTAGCCATCTTGGGTCCACCGCCGTGACCTCCCTCATATACTCTTTTCGTTGTCATAACAATTTCATTGTAGATCACCCACTGTGGCTGCTGGTGAAAGAGGGCGCTACTGGTGGATGTAAACCTGCTGATGATCAGCGAGGGTCCGGTACCCTCCATTGGCGCCCTTCCTTGCAGCGTGGAAAAAGAATCCAGCGGCAAGGGCTTTCCCTATCTTGGTGGAATTGTTCCCAGAAGAGATGACGTTGAGCTTGAACTTGTCCATAATCTCAAGAAGCTGTTTCCGCACGTCCTGAGCCCTCCTTTAGTGAGTTTACCTGAATGAAATTCTCAACACACCATGGTCCTGAAAATCCCTTTGCCTTCCATGCCTCATACACAGTGAGTAGGGTGAGATGATCACCTTCTGGCTGGAAAAAGTTCGACCTCTTCCGATCTGCTTGTGCTTGCTTCTCCGTTGGTCGATAGAATATGTTCCCAGTTTGAATCATTGCAATGATTGTCAGTATTTCGTCACTACATCCAAGGTCTACACTAGCAAGGAGCATCTTAGAAAGAGGTGGTTCTTGTGGAAATTCAGCCATCTTTCTCCCTAGCCTAGTAAGAAGACCCTCTTCATCTAAGGCACCAAGACTGTACAATTGTTCCATGGCCGATATGAGTGCTTGAGATGCTGGAGGGTCCATGAAGTCAAATGACAAAAGGTCATTTATGCCCATTGCCTTCATATTAAGAACCGTCCACCCCAAGTTGGCCCTTTGAATTTCTGGAATCGTTGTTGGTGGCATTTCATTGCGATAGGCACTATCAGTGTATAGGCGATAACATTTACCTGGGCCCGTACGTCCAGCACGCCCTGCTCTTTGCTTAGCTGATGCCTGAGAGATTGGGGTGACAACCAATGAATCTAGCCCTAGCTTTTGGGTTATAGACATTTAGCTTTGCGAAGCCTGGGTCAACAACATAGTAAATCCCATCTATGGTAATAGATGCTTCCGCTATGTTGGTGGCCACAACCACTTTCCTCTTACCAGGAGGAGCCGGTTCGAATATCTTTGACTGAACTTCAGTAGGAAGAGCACTGTACACAGGACAAATTATCAGCTCTGGTATGTCCCCACCAAATGCCTTCACCCTCTCATGGAGACGCCCAAGCATGATCAATCTCTTCCTGGCCAGTCAGGAACAATAGGATATCTCCTTCGGTTCAGTCAGATGGATCTGCAATACCGTGATCAGTGCAGCATCCATGTAGTCACTCTCTGGCTGTTTTGCATGTAGTATCTCAACTGGAAACGTTCTTCCAGGAATCGTGAAAATATTGCAATCAAAAAAAAATAACCAGAGAACTTCTCCCGCATCTAGAGTGGCTGAAGTGACTATTAACTTGAGATCCCTTCTCCGCTTAATTAGCTGCTTTAGCAAGCTGAAGAGAATGTCCGTGAAGATGGTTCTCTCATGTGCCTCATCAAGCATGACCACTGAATAAGAAGACAGGTCTCCATCCACCAAAATCTCTCGTAGGAGCATGCCGTCTGTCATGTACTTGATGACAGTTTCAGGTCCTGTGCAGTCATCAAAGCGTATAGAATAACCAACTTCCTCACCCACTTTCGGCAGCCAACCTTCTTCTGCTACTCGCTTTGCAATCGACTCTGCAGCAACCCTTCGAGGTTGAGTACACGCAATTTTTCCCTTTGTAGTATACCCTGCCTCAGCGAGGTACTGCGTAACCTGGGTTGTTTTCCCTGAGCCAGTCTCACCGATAACCACCAAAACTTGGTTGTCATTAACAGCATCGATCAGCTCCTTTTTCAGCCTGAATATTGGAAGGCTTTGTCTCTGCTCCTGGATCGAAAGCCTCGACTTCTGCCCATATGTTCCAGCCTTCCCATATGTCATCTTCCATTCCGGCACACTCTGCGCTGACAGTCCAGTGCCCCTCAGCTCCTGCATCAGATACCTCCCATCAGTTGACATAGGATCCTCCCATGACCGATTAAGGTCCTTGGGGATTGCATCAACCATTCCTCTTTGCTCCTGGGTACGAATATCACGCCTCTCCTTAACAAGTGCAGACTGCAGCGATGCCGCACGGCTCATCGACCCCTCAGGATTCTTGGAAATCCTCACTGGAGACAAGTCAGCCAAGGATCGCCCCTTTCCCTTCAAGAACGCCGGCTGATCCTCATTGAGTTCAATCTCAAGCTCCTCCACTTCTTCGTCCTGGTAAAACATCCCTCATCATCCTCATCCAACACCGGGTAGTCCTTGGCATCCAACACCCCAGACGCAATCAGCTGCTTCACCTCCCACCTCTCCGGAGAGGTCATCCGCCTAGTTGGCCTGCGTGGCGGAGGACCAGCCTTGTCCTCGTCCTCATCGGGTACGAAAATCCCAGAAACCCCCTTCTTCCTCCCGGCGGCTCTGCCGCGATCAGCAGGCGGATTTGCCCTCGGCGCGTCCTCCTCCCCAGTGTGCCGACGCCGCGTCGGCAGGAGATCCCTGCCGGTATCCTGATCGACGTCTTGCATCGACAGGCCCAGCTTGGATCCGTCCACCGAGACGACCTTGACGAACACCTCCTGGCCGCGCGTGACGGTGGCGCCTGCAGTGCGGCGACCGCCGGGCATCTGGGAGACGTGCACGAGGCCCTCGCGGCCGTCGTCGAGGCGGACGAAGCACCCGGCGTCGGCCACCCGAGTGACCCTCCCCGGCGCACCTGGTCCTCGTCCTCCACCGCCGTCCTGTCCACGCGGGCACCACTGGAGGGAGGACACCGGGGGCGGTGTCGGGGATGGCGGCGATGACGGCGTGGAGGGAGCGGACGAGGTAGTCCGGCAGCTCGGCGCCGTGGTCCCTGAGCGCGGCGGCGAAGGCGGAGGCGGAGGCGGAGGCGCGGCCGATGTCGACGACGAACTCGGCCAGGACGCGGTCCGCGACGCCGAGGTGGGTCTCCAGCTCCGAGCAGACCTTGGAGACGAGCGAGAGCTGCGTCAGCCGACGCATCCCCTCGCTCACCGCGCCTGCGCCGGTCGCCGCCGCCGCCATAGCGGCACGGGGTTGGGCACGCGGCAGGGTTGTGTTAGTGCTGCACGGGAACGGGGGACGAGACGGAACGGAACGGTGAAAGGAAAGGCGGTGCGGGGCTGCGGCCTGTGCGGGTGTCAAAGGAGGCGGCGGCCCACAGATATGTACGATGCGGATCCGCGGCCCGTGCTGCGCGTCGGCGTTCGAGTCCGCAGCGGACGAACCCTCGCACTGTCGCACGTGCCCGATACACACAGGCACGTGAGACAGCCGACCGGTCCGCCGCGACGAACCGACTCGCTGCCTTGCTCGCTGTTGCCGAGCTACGCGTACGCGTCGAGCAACTGCCGGTTCTCGAGCGCAGCTGTCAAGTAGTGGGACACGACACGTCTACACGAGGAAGCTGCGTAGCGTATCGCGTGGCAACGAACAGGCAGCGAAGAAAGCCACCGCCAGCGTCGGCCTCGAAGAACAGTCGCAAGAGAAGCAAACTGGCAAAGCATAAGGGGAAACAATCCCCAAGGAATCATCATGAGTTAACACCCAATGATGAAGAAATATTTCAGAAAACACAGAATAGTTACAACAACTAGCTAGTTGCTTTCAAGCGCTACCAATATCACGGAGTTCTCGGTTTATACACCATCTCAGCCTTGATCTTTTGTGAGCGAAATCGACATATTGGCTCCCTTTTCGGAGGAAAAGAACTAAGCATATATTTCTACGTGGACTCTTTAGAAAGGAAATGCTTCTCCTTAAGCGCCGAGTAAAACCAGGACTTAGTCATCATTTTCAAACATGGATTCAGTCAATTCTATAGCATCCAGGCACAAAAAAGGGTTTGCTGGCCTCCTTTTCTTTTTTTTCTTTTAAGGTCCCTTAGTTCCCCTATTGGGAAGCCTTCTTTGCTTTCTTGTAATCTGAACTTTTTGTTCCTTTTCATGGTTTAATTTATTAATAAAGCACCTGTAGGGGCTTCGGCCTCTCCAGTTTCATAAAAAAAAAAACAGTTAGTTGCCTTCAAGCGCTACCAACATCACGGAGTTCTCAGTTTATACACCGCCTTAGCCTTGATCTTTTGTGAGCGAAGTCGACATATTGACCCCCCTTTAGGAGGAAAAGAACTAAACATATATTTCTATGTGGGCCCCGGGATGAGATAAGACAAATAAAAAAAAGTAACGGCTACGTGGAGAACGCAACAAGGCTAAGATTGAGCTTCAGCGGCAAAAGCTTTTGCCATTTTTTTTATTAGATGAAAAATAAAAATACAAGTGTTACGCCCAGGTTTTTGTCGGTAACCGGACCCAAAAAAAAACCCAACTAGAACACTGCTCAACCTAACCAACTTTGGAAAGTAACGAATTTGCCTAGCTCAACCCCGAACCAACTTGGTTGAAAAAAACGACCCAACTAGCAACTTATTAGACACTTACATAGGTAGCTAGGCAATCAGCAATGCTCCAGGGATGTGTGAATTCACCATTATTACGCAATACATTGTTGGAGGGTTCAATGCTTCCATCTCTGAGATGATAAGAACCACGCCGCCCGTTGACAGACAAACTGTGTCCCATGTAGATTGTATCTGTAATGAGGAATGGGAACACCTGAGGGGATACAGAAAGTGCGCAACGATAGTCCATGAAGATGGCATGGCCACCAAGGTTTCTCGTCACCCTCATCTTTCCTGTCTTCAAGTCCACCCGATACACCATATAAATCCACTTGTGAACAAGGTTACCGTCATCATCAGGGATCTGGCGGTGTACCATACTATGCACGAGGGTGAGATCCCCGTCATTGTCCACCAGGTGCACAGAGTCCATCGCTCTAACCCGCTTGGCCAGCTTGGCTGCCACCACCAGGCGAGGCCCTCCGGTGCCCTCCATGTCCACCGTCATGATTATGCCGGATCTGGCACCATAGAAGCGGCCAGCAAAATATACGGTGGGCCTGAGCAGCTGAGGACCAGTGTTGAGCAACACCCAGCGGTCGTCGCCGGGCTTGGCGATGGCCAGTGTCCCACCATTTTTGTGGGGAAAGTAAAGGAAGACCGTGCTATCGTTCACAAGGCCCGCAGAGTAACACTCCCAGAGGTCGTATGTGATCCCCGGAAGTTCTCGCATCCGGGCGTGTGGTGAGCGGGTTGGCCAGCGAACAATAACTGCCGCCGCCTCGATGGTGGTCTTGCACTTGCAAGGCAAGAGGAAGAGGAGGCCCTCTGCCGCAGTGATATCGAGCACGTCGTGGTCACGGAGCTCCGGGATGTCCACCGATACACCGGCGGTGAAGGTGTTAAGGAACCGGGCGGCGACTGGCCGGTGGGGGCAGCGGCAGCAAGGAGCGCCTCGTAGGGTCGTCTGCGGAGCATGATCCAATGCCGAGGGTAGAAGCGAGGATCGTCCAGGACGCCACTGCTCGCGCGGGGATCAGCGCAGCATCTCCTCCACGCAGGGCACACGGCCGAAGTGGATATAGCCCACCACGCCATTGGCGAGGACGTGCTCACGATCAGACCCGGCCGCTCGTCGTCAAGATTCGCCAGATCCCTCCATATGGAGCCGACGAGTGAGAGCTGCATGAGCCGACGCATCCCCTCGCCATCGCTTTTGCACGGCCGCCGCCGCCATAGAGGCACGGGTTGGGCACGCTGGAGGGTTGTGTTATCTTTGCTCGAACGGGACGGACGGAACGGTGAAAGGAAAGACGGCGCTGGGCTGCAACCTGTGCGGGTGTCAAGGAGGCGGGACCACAGACGTGACAAGAGGGGCGGATCTAGTATAGGTGCATGCCCCCAATAATTTTTGGAAACACTTAGTATATATCTCTACAATATATTATGTGCCTAGCATACTTTATCAAATAGCAATATTTTAAGCTCAGCGTTCATTCAAGAGGAAAATAGCTTGTACTATACTAGCACTCTTTCGTCTATATCCCGGGAGCCCAAAATGATTCAATACATATGACACAAGGATAAGATAAAAATGACCGAATTAACCAGTCTTTGTTTTTTTAAAAAAGGTTGACTGCTTTTCCTTCAAAACCATCATAATGATTTTAATTTGTATGTTTTTTTCTTGATTTTGTTTAATATCCAAACAATGTTTTAAGTTTTTTTGTAAATTACTTGATAAATAAGTGAGTTATTTTTGTAGAACATCATGACACTAAGAGAAGCAATGATCTAGCTTTTTATGTACTATATACTCGCTCTGAAGGAACTAATATTCTTATGAAGACTTTAGCAATAACTATCTTTGTGAATTACTTGATAAACTTTGATGGATTGTATCTAGATTCATCTACCTAACATTTTTTAGATACATTCGATTGTCATATTATATCGTTAGTGAATTACGTCATTTAGGTCCGTACCCCATGATTGAAATCCTAGATCCGTCACCCCATGATTGAAATCCTAGATCCGCCACTGCGTGACAGACGGTGCTGATCCGCGGCCCGTGCTGCGCTGTCGGCGTTCGAGTCCGACTCGAGCCGCAGCGGAACGAACCCACACGCTGCCTTCCTCGCTGTTGCCGAGATGCGTACGCGTCGAGCAATTGCCGGTTCTCGAGCGGACGAGGGCAGCTGTGAAGTAGCGGGACACGACACGAGGAAGCTGCGTAGCGTAGCGCGTGCCCTTAAGACGAACAGGCAGCGAAGAAAGCCACCGCCAGCGGAGGCCTCGAAGAACAGTCGCAAGAGAAGCAAACCGGCAAAGCATAAGGGAAACAAATCCCCAAGGAATCATCATGAATTAACACCAATTGATGAACAAATATTCCAGAAAACACATAATAGGTACAACGACCAGTTAGTTGCCTTCAAGCGCTACCAACATCACGGAGTTCTCAATTTTATACACCGCCTCAGCCTTGATTGATGGATAGGAATCTTGCTCGTCAGTGGAGTTAACTCTGCAAGTCTCGAATGATGCATTTTCACATATCCAGAATCAACAAGTTGTCTAGCTACCACACAAGCTTAAAGATGGATCAACTGGTACTGGTAGGCAATGACTTCGAAGACTTCCTCTTTCTGTGAGCCAATGCTGATAGTATATTTTTCCTGGGGCCCTGTAAAAACACGAAGCTAATGAATGAATATCCGCAATAAACCAGTACATTAAAATCAAATGACTGATTGACAATGATGCAATCAGAGCTGTAGGGGCTCCCTCCAGTTCCATTAAAAAAATGATGCAATCAGAGATGGAACCAAAGCATAGTGGACATTGCTGTCATTTTCAGACCAAAGCATAGTGGACATTGCTGTCATTTTCAGCTGTACATTCAGTAGTTGAAAATGGAGAGGAAAACAATGGAATATGGGATGCATATAAAAAAAAAAACCAATATGGGATGCATATAAAAAAACATGGAATAGCTCTGTTATCATAGTGCAGTAATTTTGAACTTCAAGATAATATATATTTTTCAAAGAAACATGGTCAAAGTTAGAGAAGTTTGACTTAGCCCAAAGCAACCGGACGGAATAGGGTTTTACTCACTAGAGCATCTGATTTAAATTTATGATAACCATAGAGAAAACACACAGCACCAACTAATCAGGACCCCTTACCAGTCAAAGTTACTTCTCATTAGACAAGTAGAAAGCAGATAATGTTGTTTGTTGCTTTCGTTGTTAACGGTTGTACACCATTTATGGTTGTTGTTGCTCTGTTATACTTATAATACTGCTCAGTCTGAGGTATCTTTCTTTTTAATTTAATTGTCAGCTCTCCTACTTGGTTTCTTTTCAAAAAAAAAAAAAGGGACCATACCAATGGTGCGACTCATTGAAAATAGTTTGGAAACAAAAATAAGTCATTAGCATTGTTCGTAACTCATAAATTAGTAACTCAATTGCTACACACTTTTAGGGTTGTCAATCTATAAGGAGGAATTTAATAAAATTATCAAATTGTACCACCTTAAATATATACATATTGCTTCAACCCAAAGAGGTCTCTTATTTAAGCAGAGGACAAGCATGCTAACCCAGTTGGGGAAAGAAAAGGCAAAGTCCTTGCAGTACCATTGGAATTCCTAAAGACTTCATATCTTCTTCATTCATGTAAACCAGTGCTTTCATATCAACCTGAAACATGAATATCCATTAACAATATTTAGGGTCACCAGTCACACCCACAACCACAATATGAAATTGCCATATATATCAAACGTGCCTCTTCAGCTTGGAAATTTACCAAATACTTCTCTAGATCAAGAGACTTCAGTAAACTGTCAAGCGGAGCATCAACCTGCACATATCAAAAACAAATTATTAAAGCATTAAAATGAATGTTTATGAAGACCAAATTCCATGCAAGAATTTAGACACAGCAGTGCAAGTAAGGGACTAGGAAATTGAAACTTTGGAAATCAAATAAGCTAAAGAGCTAGAAGATCAATCATGCACTATCAGAATTTCATTTTGGAATTCATGCTAAAGAGCTAGAAGATTAATCATGCACTAGATAAGAATTCAACCACAGGTTGTACAAACATCAAATGGTCATGTATTCCATTATATTCAGGACAGCGCCACAGCAAATGGAAAATAAGAAAAGATGATGGTATGATCTTTCCCGTTCAGAAGAACAAATAGTGCAACTGCAATAACTGATCAGGATACAATCCTGTAAGAAAACACAACATAGATCCTCAACCATCTCACCTTGTCCTGGGATTGCTTTGGTAGTGCAGATGGTGCTGGTTCAGGTTCAGGTGCAGGTGCACTGACTTTCTTAACGACAGGAGGGACAGCAGTTGGAGGGGTATCTCTCTTTTGAACGGGCTTGTTGCTCTTAATAACCTCTTTTACAGGTTTTGGAACCTGAACAGTACTACTAAGTTGAGGGCGCTGGCTCGAGACACCAGATAACTTTTCACGAAGATCCGAAACTGGTGGTTTCTTCACAACCTCAATCCTTTGCTGCACTTGAGATTTTTGGTTTGATTGCAGATTTCTGGAAGTAGGTTCAGCTAAAACAAACACAATAGAAGCAACAAGCTAATGGTAAATTATCAGAAGGAAAGCAGGAATCAAGGCATGTCCAGAATTATTCGAACAATGGCCCTTACATGAAGTTTGAGTTCCTCTAGAATCCTTATAAAGCTCTCGTCTCCACGTCCCATCATCCTGGCGTGACCTGAAAAACCCCAGCAGAGATGATATAAACAATAGGATTATTCTCCTTCTGAATTACATGAGATATCTGAATCAACTGATCACATCAACAATTTGTAATTCCCAGAAAGTGAAAACACAACAGCCATTCAAAAGCATTGCATGGCTAAGGCTGCAACAAGTTGTGCTTGGTGTATAAGAACCTGTTTGGATCCCATGGACTAACAACCAGCAGCTAAGAATTAGCTCTAGTCCATCCAAACAGAAGGACTAATGGGTGGGCTAATTTTTAGCCAAGCTCTTGGCTAGTTATTAGTCAATTAGCCAAACACAACTGTATAATAACAAGGGCTAGTAGTTCATTTGCTAGGATGTATGCACCTATTAGCTGGAGATCCAAACATGCACGGGCTAATAGTTAGTTGGCTAGTACTTTTTAGCGCTGTCTAACAATTAGCCTTAGCTGATCCAAATACGCCTAAAAAAATGCAAGCCAATAGGTAGGTGATGAGCAACAACACGAGTAGCAAGCATGGTTTCACCTCAAGCAAACCCAGTGTATTTTCCATTTGTATGAGTGGAAACTGGGTGAACCCATGTACTACAAAAACTGGAGCAAAAATGCATCCACACGCTGTGCTGGTCTGCCCATTAGTTCTAACTTCTAAACGAGTTAACAAAGAATGCAATGTAATTCCAAACAATGACTGAACATCGCATTTGTAGCAGCAGCAGCAGTACCACAAGCATCTATATCTGCCGATTCAGACAATCAACTACAAGCATCTATATCTGCCGATTCAGACAATCAACCACAAGCATTGCATACACTAAGTACCCGACTGGATCCCGTATACAAACAAACAACACAGCTGGAGAAGGACGAAGGTTATACACTTTTGCAAGCAACCCTTAAAAGCACCAGCACAAGTACGAACCACTCGATTCGAGAAAGTCCCTAAACAACATTTCCGCAGCCACCACTCTCTGGTTACCGATCCATCCCAGAATTCACGACCATGTAGTGCCAACAAGCACGGGAATGGCGAAGCGGGTAACGATTTTGAACCGGGCGAGCTCGAGGGCCGTACCTTTTTGCGCCGTCAGACCGCGTGCGCGAGACGCCGGCTGACCCGAGGCGGTCCATTACAGAGCGCTTCCGACCCGAGTTCCTGTCGGCGTACATCGCGACCGCAGTGCCGGCGCCGCCGTCGGCGGCGAGGGCTTGGAACGCGTGCGCGTAGGGTTTCGCCGGCGAGAAGGGAAGGAGGAGGAATACAAGGAGGTGAGGAAGGACAGAAGGACAGAGGAGCGGTGGAGTCGCGGAGAGAGCTGGAACGGTAATATGGGAAACTTGGAGGGGTTTCTGAACTTTGGTACGCACGTTATTTTGGTCTGGTTTGGGGGCCTGTGCTTGGGCAAAATCAGCCCAATCCTAGATTTCTAGTGGGCCTCGACGATGGAAGTTTCGAACACGTGAGGCCGGCCCATGGCTAGCCATGAACGTGATCCATTGGAAATTTGACGGCTTTGTCCATGTGCAAATATAAAGGAATAAATGACCTGACACTAGTATGTGAATTAACTGAACTAGCAAGATTTAGGATTGGGTTGAAATGGCTCATGAACGAAATACTTATTTCCCCTTACGTTGACTTCTTGAAATTGAGGATGAATTTTCGGTTCAAGTTCTTGACCTGATGTGTGGACTCATTTTTTTTTCTAGATTTATTTAACTACGTTGTTTTCTTAGATAGGTAGTAAAGTACTCAACAAGAGAGACTGACTTTGGTCGAAAGAGAGAGACTGTATTAGAATCTTCCAGCTCAACCTTCCGGAGGTGATCATATATGTAGGGTGCATGTACTAGTGTACCTAATTAAGTTTTTGTGGTCTAATACTCTCTCCATTCCAAATTGCAAGTCATTTTCAAGAATCTTATTTTAAATTTAATCAAAATCATTGAGAAAGGTACAAAAATTTATGGCATCAAATAGGTAAATAATATAATAATATTATGTTATTATCTTATCATATAAATTTGATCAAATTTAAAATATTTAATTTGGCTCTCTAATTTTTTTTTTGGAATGCCTTACCATTTAGGATCGAGGGTTTAATTTGTAAAAAAAAATGTTACCGAGCTGTGGTCTTCTGGACTTGGTATGGTGGTACGGCCCCGTTGAGGTCGAGACACGTATTTGGGCTAGCTGCCTAGCTCCTTCACCTATTGCGGGTCGTCGTTACTCATCACGTTCCCATTGCGTACGACACACGAACCGAGACGACGGACGCTCGTCCGATGCTCCCGCCTGCCGGACATGGCTTCCTTTGCGCTCGTCTCCTCGTCGCCTCCCCTCTTTTGTGTTGACGCTCTCAACCTCCCGACGGCCCTCGCACGCGCGCGCGCAGCCGATCGAAGCTGCATGCCGCGTTCGAGGAGGGCGACACGTACGCCGACGCGGACAAACACACACGGACGACGGGCGGCCTTCAGTGACCCCGCCGGCAGGAGAGCCGCGGCAACCAGGTCAGCATGACACCAGCCAGCGCTCCCAAGTCCCAACCGCGTACTGTACAGTGGCCCTGGACCTGGACGGCTGGACGCCGGGGCCGGACGGACGACCCGGCCCGCGTGCCATTCTCACCAGTCACCACACCGCTCCGCGCTCCGCCGAGAGACAGCGGAGAGCCCAAGGAAAACGGACGACGCGCACGACCCGGCCGGGCCGGCCCCGGGACCCCGACCGCGTTTCCTCACCAAACCTCGGGGTCGTGTTGCCGTCCACCGCGTCGCGCGCCAGACTGCAAGGGCATAACCTGACGACGACCGGAGAATCAAAAGAGCCCCGACAAGAAGCTGCCTCGACGGCTCGACAGCCAGCAGGTGCTTGCCGTGCTGAGGTGAGCGCGTGCGTCCCAGACAGACTCGAGAGTGACCCACGAGGAGAAAAACTAAAAGGAGCAAAGGACATTTTTTAATAAATAACAACTCTGGTATCTGTATTTTATATTATTAATATTATCATACCAGCAGTATACTATCATCATGGTATAAAGGACAAATGAGCATAACAAATCACCTATTGCTAAAAAAAAGATTAAAGGATTGTTTGGGCAGCTGGAAGCATCCAGCTAACGACTAACGAGCTTGGACCTCATTGGGGGTTGCTGTTGCTGTGCAACTGCAACTGCAGCGCCAGCCGGGAGCGGGGAGTGGTCAAAGATGGACGCCAACAACGTTTGTTTCAAGTGCTTGTTTATCATCATCCCCTGCGGTGGACTGCCGCACTGGTGGAGCCGAGCGGCAAACGTTGAGCTCGTCAATCGTCATCGTCAACGGTCCCGTTTGACTTGGCCTTTTCGTTTTGTACCCCCCCAAAAATCTTCCATCCCTTTTTAAAAGGTTTCTGTTTTTCCAATAGTTCTTCTCTTGCAGAAATAGTAAGCTTTGAGGTTTCTTTCGGTCAAAATTGTTTGTGGTTGTCAATTTTCACGGGTAAATTGAGTTGCCCAAAAACAACCTTCAAGCCGCGTGGATTCCAAGGGTGAAAGAAAGCTACCGTCACCATTCTGTAATACTCGTTTTTGAAGGGCCAAACAATTTTTAGTAGATACCGAAATGTATGGTTTTATTAGATTATTATAAAGTATTTCAGAGTCACATTACTTAAAAACATTAATGTTGATACTGTTTTTCTATAAACCTAGTCAAATTTAAAAAGAATTAGCCTATTTGAGATTTAGAATTTTGTTTTTTCTTCGACAGAGAGTAGCATGTGATTGATTGATAATAATAATGATAAGGATAAGAATAAAGTACTAGCACCAGAAAAGTGGCCGGCTTCATGGCGCCTTGCATATAAGAATGCAACGCAACCGGCCTCTCTCCCCGTCCTTTTCTTGGCGTTATAGTCCTGCCGGCCGGCCTCGACGATCGATCAGCAAAGCTAATAGACAAGCCAAGCGGCAGGGGGCCTCCAGTCGTCGCAACGAACAGACAGCCAGCCCAGCCGCATAAATCCATCCATCCCCTCCCCTCTCTCCCTGCAGGCCGGCAGCCGCGTTGGAGAGAGCCACAGACGACAAGGCAACCCCGATCGAGCCTGAGATCCCTCTCTTCTCGTCTCATCTCTGCTCTGGAAACACCGCCATGGCTGTAAGTTCCTCTCCTCGTTCTCCTTTTCCTCGCTCGCCTTCCATGGCAACAACCTTCGATGCTTTTCATAGCGTTGTGACTTGTACTAGCCATGGTTTTTTCAGTTTGATTTTGTAGCCATGGTTTTTTCAGTTTGATCTTGTTATACTTCGCGAAAAAAGAACAGGTCTTTCACCACCCAGAATTGAAGAACAGGTCTTTCACCACCCAGAATTGGGTGTTTTGTTTCATGGTTCTCTTGGATTGGGTTCAGTTCGTCTTCGTACGGTTTCCGGCCGGATGCGATATCTGAACCTGAATTTTCTGAAGGAACAAGAGCATCGCTGCGAGTAGACATCTAGCCATTAAGAGCGAAATTTGGGACCGTTTCCTGTGGTAAATCAAACCAACCTTCTTCGGTTCGGAGCAATCCGATCAAGAGCAACCGAGTTCCGAGTTAGAATTACAACTAGAACCCATTTCTTGCGTGAGCTGTTGAATATCTTGGCGTGTAGAGATCCACAAACTGGTGATTGGTGAAGAGTCAGTCCCTGAAACTTGCGAAATATCTTTCGGTCACAATCTGTCGCCCGGCCTGATAGTCTTCATCTCTCATAAATGATACTAGATGCACAAATTAGCTAGAGATGCTGCTAGGTTAACTGATTGGAATACGACTTCCTTTTTTTTTTAAAAAAAAATTGAGAGTCGTATGAATGAAGATTAGAATTACACCCACCATAATTCAAAACAACCTCATGGTGTAAGGCGTGCACGCACCCCAGATTCACCTAGTCGCCGTTTGATACAGTCATGCATACAGCTGAAATTATAAGAGACTAAGCCAGGTAAAACCTTGCATTATTATGTTTTCGAAAGCAGAGAGTAGATAGATGTCCACACGTAAGATCGATGCGCCCATACTCGATCTGATCTTGAATTTTTCTCTTCCATTTGGGAGACCCAGGCAGATATATATGAGACGCGTCAGCCAGGCAGACCTTCGCTGTCAATCTGCCCTGAAAAGCTATGCAGATTGTCAAACCTCAAGTACCAACCAACCACTGCACTAGCGTGTCCCTTTTTGTCCTTAATTTGTACAGGTGGCGATGCACAAGCATGTTTGATTAGTTTCCCTGTTTGATTGTTTATTACTACATCTGTTCAGTTGACAAGTCCACGCGCTGAGTCAACGCCCACAAGTCTTGGCGATGTCAACTTGAATTGATGTCCATGTTCTGCCATTGCAACTGGTCTTGCAATTCTGACTGCTCTAGAAGAACAGAAAACAAGAAACGATAGCATTGACTCTTAGCATTTGCCACTGTTTTTTTCAAAGATGAATCCAAATTTCAAGTACCATTAGAATTGTTGTTCTATAATTGATGTTTTTGCAATTGTTGGAAAGAAAGAAAGAGATCGAAAAAATGGCGGCTGATTCTTGTTGCTTTGTGGCGATCGATGCAGCAGCAGAAGAACGCGCACGTGCCCAAGTTCGGCAACTGGGACAACGACGGCAACGTGCCGTACACGCTCTACTTCGACAACGCGCGCAAGGGCAAGGGCGTCGGCGGCAAGATGATCAACCCCAACGACCCCGCCGAGAACCCGGAGGCATTCTCCATGGTCGCGCCGTCGCCGAACCGCTCCGAAGCGCCGACGCCTGCGCGGCAGCACGAGCGCCGGCCCAGCGACGCGCCGCCGCAGCTGTCGTCGCCCAACCCCTACGCCGGGTCGCCGTACCACCACCGCAACGGCGGAAGAGGCGGCGGCGGGCGGGCCGCAGCAGCTGGGTACAGCGTTGAGCAGTCGCCCGTGCACCCGTACAGCACCGAGAGCGTCGGGTACGGCCTCGTGGCCAACTCCGTCGACCGGTCCCGTGCCAAGGGCGGCTTGCGCGGCAACGAGACGGTGAGTGAGGCTGCCTGCCGGCCTATGCTTTGTGAATGATTTCACACCGCCCTGCCAATGCCGGACCTCGAGCTGATGATTGATTTAACGATGGATGTGATGCAATGCAATGCAGCCGACGAGGGGCTCGGCGGTGCCCAAGTTCGGCGACTGGGACTCCAACCCGGCGTCGGCGGACGGCTACACGCACATCTTCAACAAGGTGAGGGAGGAGAAGCAGACGACCCAGGCGGGGAAGCCGGCGGCGTACGGCAAGGACGGCGCGCGTGGCAGCGGCGCCGGGCAGCACCACGACGACGGCTACGTCTCATCGGTGAGTAGTGCGGCGCGCAACCATTCTCCAGATATCAATTACTAGCTGGTTCTGTTCTGTCATCTCATTCGAGCTATCTACCTACCCATCTGGACGGCTTTGGTTGCAGAAATTCTCGTGCTTTGGATGGTGCAAGTAGAGATGGAATGGCTGGTCAATGGTGATGACTGATGGATACATACAAATGCTGGTTCCTCTATCTGGGGATGTAAATCTGAAGAAACACGGGTCGGCCTGGACTGCACTCCCATCTCTGATGGGTTCATGAAACGATCTTCATGATCTTTTTTGTGGTAGCTTTCACTTCAATTTTTGAAGTGAGACATACTAGAGTTGGTGTCATGGTAGAAGTAAGCATTGCATTGTTGTGTTGGTTCTTCAGTATTGAATTGAATTTACAGTACATGTATGTATGTGTACGACAGGATTGCACTCACTCTCAACTCTGAAGTCATGTATACAGTAAGTATGTTGTTCTTGGTATGCTCAGATAATGGTTTTGTGAACTCTACATAATCGTGGCAGTAGTCACTGTTTAGGATTATGAAAGCACTCCAGAGTCCAAGAGGGCAGAGGCCAAGACCATCTTTCGTGTGTTTCGCTAGGTGTGAAAAGACAACGATTTTTTTTTTTTTTTTTTTTTTTTTTGAGCAAGAGAGACGACGAATTGGTGACGGAGAGAACTGTGTTGGATCCGTCCGGCGTCTCCGATCTGGGCCCTTTGTCCACACAAGGCCCAGTTAGCAGCTGCCCGGGGCAGACAAGGAGACCGTAACCGAGTTGGAGTAGTCTTCTAATCTAATATAATAAGTCCAGGTCCAGCCCTGTCCTAAGCTGGACGAGGACCGCGGGCTGGTTTTTTCTATTCCCCCAAGTCCGTGATCTGGGCCATATACACAGGCAGTGGTCACCATCTTCCCGGCCCATTCAGTCCATTTGTCTTCACCACGGCTCCACAATCCATCACTGACGCCAACGACGTCGACGGTGCATGGGGAAGCCGAAGCGAGCTGCTGTTGCCGCCCCCGGCATCTCGCAGCGACCGCAGAGGAGAAAGAAGGAGAAGACGTCGGGCGATGCGGCGCCGGGCCTCGGCTTTCGGGGCACCATCCAAACCACCGCCCACAGCCGAGACAACGCATGGGGCCTCCGCTCCTGCACCACCGTCGCCACCTCGCAGGTCCCTATTCTTCCTACCCACTCCTTATCCTGGGGGCGTCAAGCGCTTGCGCACCGCCCTCGCCGGCTCCAAATGGAGGGATTGGGCGAATCTTGACGAGGGGCGGCGGGTCGATCTGAAGCGCGTCCTCGCCAACGACGTGGCGGGCTATATCCATTTCCGCGCCGTGTGCCTCGCCTGGGAGGAGATGTTGCGCTGACCCACGCGGGCGGCGTCCTGGGCGACCCGTTTCTACCCTCGGCGGTGGATCATGCTCCGCAACCCTACGAGGTGCTTCGTGCGCCGACGCCCCCACACCCGAAGTTGCGCGGTTCCTCAACACCTCCACCAGCCGGTGCATCCAGGTGGACATCCCAGGAGCTCGCGACCACGGCGTGCTCAAAGTCACCACGACCGAGGGCCTCCTCCTCCTCTTGCCTTGCAAGACCACCACCAAGGCGGCGGCTATTGTTGTCCGCTTCTTTGAACCCACTCACGCGCCAAATGGCGGAACTTAGGAGATCACATACGACCTTCGGGAATCGTTCCTCTGCGGGCCTTGTGAACGATAGCACGGTTTGCCTCTACTTTCCCCACCAAAATGGTGGGACACTGGCCATCGCCAAGCCCAGCGACGACCTCTGGGTTCTGCTCAACACTCGCCCTGGGATGCTCAGGCCCACAATATATTTTCTCGGGCGCTTCTACGGTGCCAACTACGACCACGATCATGACGGTGGACATGGAGGCCACCGCGGGCCTCGCCTAGTGGTGGTTGCCAAGGCGGGCCAAGCGGTTTAGGGTGATGACGGACTCTGTGCACCTGGTGGATAATGTCGGGGAGCTCACCCTCGTGCATAGTATGGTACGCCGGATCCACGATCATGGTAACCTTGTTGACAAGAGAATGTTTATGGTGTATCGGGTGGACTTGAAGGCGGGAAAGATAAGGGTGACGAGAAACCTTGGTGACCATGCCGTCTTCATGGACTATTGCTGCGCACTTTCTGTGTCCCCTCTGGTGTTCCCATTCCTTAGTACAGATACAATCTACCTGGGACACAGTTTGTTTGGCAACGGGCAGCGTGGCACTTATCATCTCAGAGATGGAAGCACTGAACCCTGCAACAATGTACTATGCAAGAATGGTGAATTGGCACGTCCGTGGAGCATTGTTGATTGCCTAACTGCCTATGTAAACATCTAAGCTAGTTAAATGCCGGGAAATCTTTTTGTCTCACCTCTCTGTCAATGTCAATGTTCTTTTCTTTTTATTAATGGTCGTGTTGAGTGTTTTCTTACTTGTATGAATTGAATTGTTTATTGTAATTGTTCCATTATTAGTTATTTGTGACAGCAACAATATATAGTAGTGGAGTCACTGCACCTCGAATTTAAGCTGCCCATCATATTGGTCACAAAAGCTAAGCAATAAACTATTAGTTGGTAAAGATTTTATTGCCAATTGTTGGTCGGTAATGTTCTTTTTCTGATTTTATGATGGTCACCGGGTCGTGGGTTCGAAGCAAGCTTTGTGCAGAGGCTCGCCTCGGCTTTTCCCTTCCCCAGACAGGATTGGACTCACTCTGAATATGCATACAGTAAGTATGTTGTTGGCGTATATATGGTTTGTTCTTGGTATGCTCAAATGGTTTTCTGAACTCTACATAATCGTGGCAGTAGTCACTGTTTAGGATTATGAAAGCACTCCAGAGTCAAAGAGGAAGTCTTCAAAGCCATCTATCTATCTACCCTACTAATGCACGGTATGCACCAACTTGTCTCTCATTCAAATCTATCCATCTACCCTACTAACGCACCAACTTATCTCTCATTCAAATCTATTCAAATAAACAAATCAAATCGCTTCTCAACTTTCTCTCTCATTACTTATTCACGGTTGAACGATTCTACCCTACTAATGCACCAAACTTGCTCTCATTCAAAATCTATTCAAATAAACGAATCAGATTGCTTCTCAACTTTCTCAATCATTACTCATTCACGGTTGAATGATCGGGATTAAAAAAGTATGGACACATCCTCACCCGCCAGATTCATGCCCGCGCGGCAACTTCCCCTCCCATCGTCCTCGCGAAGGAATCGCAAAGGAAACGCGCGGCGAGATTACCGCGGCCTTCCTCTTTCCTGTCGCGGATGACGGAACTTTCCTCCACGCGATGCCCGCCTCCCCCAGCAATTTGACTCCACCTCGATCTCTCCCTACGCACGAATACCAGGACGCAAACCTCCTCGATCCTTCCTCCCCACGGACGAGTCCACCGGGCGCATCATGAGGCGAGGGCGCGACGCCGCCGGCCACCCAAGGAAGCCAGGCTGCTCGCCACCCCTGACGAGCGGAGGCCATCGTCGGCGGCGTGCTCAGGGCCACTGCCCTGCCTGGCTGGCCCACCTCTGTTCGAGCCGCGTCGCGGCGCCTGTCCCCTCGCACACTCACCCGGCGGCGGCGGCGGGCTGGTGCACAGTCGCGCCCCTCACTCCGGCTTGGATCCCGGCCAAGCTCGCACAGGCAGATCTCGGTGGCATTGCCATCATCAAGGTGAGATCATCGACTCTCTTCCAATCTCCTTCTGGCTCTCCTCTCAAATCTTCTCCTGGCAACCTCATGAACATCTAGCACGATGAACAACCAACAACCAGTGGGGACGCACGACGAAGGTGCTTGCCATTCACGAGGGGCAGGTTGGTGAGGTGTTTGATTCAGTAGACAGGTTGTTGGTTGATCCTTTTCGGAATTGGGATGGTTCATTGTTTTCCCACATTGTAAATTGGTGTTGATAAATGGAGCTCAGTAGGCACAAATTCTCAGAATCATTTGTACAAATTTTTTGATTGGTCGTGGTTCATCCTTTGTTGTATGCCCTATCTGCAGTAAGCTGATTGAGATGCATTTCTCTTTGTTTAGTCTCCAACCCCACATTACGATTCTGTTTTGTTTTTCAGTATGTCGGTCTAGCCGCACCTCAACTCTCTTTCATCATTTCTAGACCAAAGGTAGCATCTTGCTTGACTCAATTTCTTTCTCTTTGCAGTATTATAGCAGGAACAGCTCGGTGTTTCTATGTTTTGGTAACCAACAATTCGACATTGAGTGAAATACACTGTAGGTCCTCGAACTTGTCCAGAGGGAGCATCTAGGTCCATATACTTACAAAACCCTGGTTTTAGAGGTCTTTTAACTTGCTAAGTGTATCATTTACATCCAAACCAGCGTTCCAGGCCTGTTTTGTCCATTGTGGTATGTCAACGTGGCCTCTCAAATATTCTAGCAGGCCCCTGCCGTAGGCCCAATTTCTCCCGTCGCCCCCGCATTAAGCTCAAATGGTTTGTTCTTGGTATGCTCAAATGGTTTTCTGAACTCTACATAATCGTGGCAGTAGTCACTGTTTAGGATTATGAAAGCACTCCAGAGTCCAGACCCAAGAGGCCAAGACCATCTTTCGTGTGTTTCGCTAGGTGTGAAGAGACGACGAATTGTTTTTTTAAGAGACGACGAATTGGTGACAGAGAGAAATGTGTTGGATCCGTACGGCGTCTCCGGTCTGGGCCCTTTGTCCACACAAGGCCCAGCTAGCAGCTGCCCGGGGCAGGCAGGGAGACCGTAACAGAGTTGGAGTCCAACTCTTGTAATATAAGTCCAGGTCCAGCCCTCTCCTAAGAGTGTCCGCACTCCCTGGTTCTTTTAACTTCATACTCAAAGGGAATATTCTATCCTAATCATCAAGATTCTCTACTTTATTTGGTTTTTCTTTGCACTTTCGTCCATACTTTACAAAGATACTCTATCCCAACCATGGGCCCACTTGTAATGTTATCTAAATATATCCATATGATATCTAGTTTTGAAGTATTTATCACTACTGAATTCAATGGTATGTCGAAATTTAATTTAGTTTTTCGTTTCACGAGTTATAACATTTTTTTTGCTCGTTTAAATGGTGGGACCAGCATTTCAGTGGTGCACCTTTCTCTCTGCTCCGGATTATCCCATACCTCAGAAGCAGCCCACACATCATGCACACTGTCTCTCACTCCTTCCTTCTCTTGTCCTCCCAGTATGGCTCGCTACCTCCGTTTGATTCCCGAACCAGCTCCCGTCCTCGGGTATGACGTTTTGATTTTCGGTACCCGGTGCGGCGTTTTGGTACGCTGCCAGCTCCTCCAGTACCGGGTAACGTACAGCGGTGCGGACAGTCTTAGCTGGACGAGGAGGATCATCAAAGCCCCGGGGCCCAGATCATCAAAGTACGCGTATCTCGGCAACAGCGAGGAAGGCAGCGTGTTCATCGCGGCGGACCGCTCGGCTGTATGTATCGGACACGTGCGACAGGGCGAGGGTTCGTTCCGCTGCGACTCGAGTCGGATAATCGGATTCGAAAGCCGACGCGCAGCACGGGCCTCGGATCAGCATCGTACATATCTGTGGGCCGCCGCCTCCTTTGACACCCGCACAGGCCACAGCCCCGCACCGCCTTTCCTTTCACCGTTCCGTCTCGTCCCCGTTCCCGAGCAGCACTGACGCAGCCCTGCCGCGTGCCCAACCCCCGTGCGCTATGGTGGCGGCGGCGACCGACGCAGCGCGGTGAGCGAGGGGATGCATCGGCTCACGCAGCTCTCACTCGTTGGCTCCGGATGGAGGAACCGGGCGAATCTTGACGAGGGGCAGCGGGTCTAATCATTTGGCGCGTCCTCGCCAACGACGTGGCGGGCTATATCCATTCCGGCCGTCGCCCCCGCATGGAGGAGATGTCGCCGCCCGACCGCGCGGTGGCGTCTGGGCGACCCCCGCTTCTACCCGGCGATGGATCATGCTCCGCCGGACCCTACGAGGCGCCGATGCCGACGATGCCCCACACCCGAGCCGCCCGGTTCCGAACACCTCCACCGGCCGATTGCATCCGGTGGACATTTGAGCTCCACGACCACGGCGTGCTCAAGGTTACCACGACAGGAGGTCCTCCTCCTCCTCCTCTTGCCTCGTAAGTGCAAGACCACCTCCCGAGGAGGCGGAGGCGGCGGCGGCCGTTGTTGTCCGCTTGTGAACCCGCTCACACGCCGGTGATCAGAACTTCCGGGGATCACATATGACCACCTCCGGGAGAAATGTTACTCTGCGCGGGCCTTGTGAACGACAAGACGGTCGCCTCTACTTTCCCCACCAAGGGGGTGGGACACCGGCCATCGCCAAGCTTTGGCGACGACCGCAGGTGCTACTCAAGACCGCCCCCGGGATGCTCAAGGCCCACGGTATATTTTCTCGGGCGGCTTCTACGGTGCCAACTACGGCACAATCATGACGGTGGACATGGAGGCCCCGGAGGGCCTCGCTTGGTGGTGGCAGCCAAGCTGGCCAAACGGGTTAGGGTGATGGCGGACTCCGTGCACCTAGTGGATAATGCCGGGGAACTCACCCTCGTGCATAGTATGGTACGCCGGATCCCTGATCACGGTGTTAATCTTGTTGACAAGAGGATGTATATGGTGTATCGGGTGGACTTGAAGGCAGGAAAGATGAGGGTGACGAGAAACTTTCTTGGTGGCCGTGCCATCTTCATGGACTATCGCTGCGCACTTTCTGTGCCCCCTCAGGTGTTCCCATTCCTCAGCGCAGATACAATCTACCTGGGACATAGTTTGTCTGACTGGAAGCGTGGCATATATCATCTCAGAGATGGAAGAGCTAAACCATGCGATAATGTACTGTGCAAGAATGGTGAATTCGCACATCCCTAGAGCATTGCTGATTGCCTAACTGCCTATGTAAGCATCTAATAAGTTGCTATTTGGGTTGTTTTACTTTCAACGCGGCAAAGTTTGTGCCGTCTCTTCTAGGTCTGGTTACCACCTAAAAAACTAGATATTTTTCGTCTAATAAAAAACGCGGCAAAGTTTGTGCCGTCTCTTCTGAAATTTTGGGCGTGTTTGGTTGCCCGCATACTTGTGCCTGTGCTCCACGCATGCAGCTGTCGAGGCGTTTGGTTGCTGGTTGAAGGTTGGGGCCTGTCTCACGCCATGCAAGATTCCCTCGTGAGCCTGGCTGAGCTCGTACGCTCGAAATGGCCGTTTCTTCGCGGCCAGGCTCGCGTGATGCAAGAAGCATGCAGCCGGTGCATGTCAGTGAGACAAGCGATGCCATGCACGCAGTGAACCAAACGAGATCTCCGTCCAGCCAAGCTCCATGAGTGCGATAACCAAACACGGCCCTGTGCATGCTCTCAACCTGGCTCCCTACAGCCTGGCTGTTGAGGTACAGCCCTGGTTCATCTCGAAGTGAACCAAACACGCCCTTTGTGAAGCTCAATCTTAGCCTGCTCCCTCCCCACGCCACTCAAATTTGTTACTTCCCTTTTTTTGTCGTTGTGTTTTATGTTGCGAGCAATGGAACTTGATTCGATTCGATTATTGAACCTGTCCGGATATGGGCACTGTCATTTACATGAACTTTTGCACATGCATCACGCATGGCATGGGAAAGCTGAAAGTTCAGTTGGATTGGAATTGGATGCAGAGGATGAAGAACGCACCAACACAGCTGGTTCGAGCCAACCCTCTCTCTCTAGCTCCACTTATGTGTGCACGCGTGCGTTGTTGTGGTGTGCATTCTGTGCTAGCGTGCTGGTGTGGAGAGAAAATTCAGTTCAAATACGCAGACAACTCCCCCCCACGTAGAACAATGTGCAGACCAGTTTTAGTAGGAAGGAGGTGTGAGCAATGTTTTGAGATGGTCGCCTATTCAACCCACGTTACCGACGCTGGTGATAGAGTGGAACTTGGAGACTCTGATGAAACCGACCGAATAAACCGAACTAAAGTTCCACTTTAAGCTCAGCTAATCCAGCACAGCCCACCAGGCCTAGACTTTCTCTTTTTCCCCTGGTTCAGTCAAGTAGTATGATTCCCCCTCAAAATAAGTCATGCAGTATAGATTCGAATTAATGCATGTATGGTTTCCAGCCATAAACTACTACTATAACCTGCCTCATTGTAAGTACACTATTTGACAAACATTAATAAGTCTAAGAGACTTGTCAAATCTTCTGAAGACATTAACATGTTAGTCTAAACTAATTGATGAGTACCAAACTGATTTCGGTACGAGGATGGCCCGATCTTCACGGCAGTAGGTCGACGAACAAGATAACTTTGATTCAAAAGCAGCGGGGATAACTTTGTTGATGAAAGTAGCATAGATAACTTGCTGTAGAACAGCGGTAACTAGCTTTATACCTAGCCAAGGTTGGATGCGACCAAGCGACGGGGAGAGAGGCAACGAAACCGCGAAGACTTCGACTCGATCTCCAAACATCCGCAGAACCACAACCGGAGCTAATCCACACAAGGCGAGGCAGCCGCACTAAAACTCGCAAAGCACGAATTAGTGGATCCCAGAGGAATCTCTCCACAAGTCCAAGAAGAACAAGGAAGAACAAGGATTGAGTAAGACACTCGGCAGCTCGGGCCGCATTATCACTGGATTATCTCAAATTATCGAAGTTGTCTATAGCTTACACATAGGGGATTATTTATACAAGAAAGAAGTCTCTAAGGTGGGTGTGAACTGAAGAAGCCACGTTGGAAGGTGGAAGGCCAACTGGCTAATGCATTCCCGAAGTGGTCTTCAGTTCCCGCGTGACTCTTGGCCTCCAGTGCAGTCTTCAATGTTTTGATCATAACTCTCTGTTCAGAAGTTGAAAAGACGAACCGTTGGATGCGTTGGAAAGCTAACTTGATCATCTTTCCATCCATGTATGTCATGCACCATGTCTTATTGTAGAATGGTACAGTTTCACATGAACATTTTGTTGGGTTTAGTCCCACATCGGTAATCGATGGATGGGGAGCACAACATATAGGATGGGGCAGTGCTCACCTATAAGGCTAGTCTTTTGGGTTGAGTTAGGTCCAAGCCTTTATATGTGTTGCTCCGTTGGACCTGGGTGCTCGACCCGTTTTTGCTTGTGATAAAAACGAGCTGGGCCGTTTTCATTGCGCAAGACCTTATTGTTGGCGGTCATTATCGAGTAATTAATACCGCCAACTTATATCCAATCCATGAGAAACAGGCAGACTTATGTCACATATACCTTTACTTCTAACCTAGTTCCACTTGTATTCGAAGAAATATGTTTTGCAGGAACAAATGTGGAAACTTGGTGAAAGTACGCCGAATAAAGGAGGAAAGCGCACGTCGGAATCTGCGCTTTGGACAAGGGGAATGCCACCAGGCCAAAACCGCCGCGAACTAGGCCAAAGCACCGTCGGGGACGCAACTCATAGTGGGCCACAAGCCCACCCGCGGCTGGGCGCGGCACCAGCGGGCCAAACTCGGGCCGGCCGCCAGCGCGCGCCCCCGTTGTGGGATCGCCCCGTTCCGCCGCGCGCCTTGTCTCGTGAGCTGTCCCGGAATAGAGAGGCGGTTGCATGCGGTGCTTTTCGGGATGGCGCCAAGAATTCCCGCCAAAGTACTTTGCCAAAGACGGTTGCATGCGGAAAGGATGGTTGCATGTCGTTCCGCCAAACTTCTTGGTTGCATGTCATGGGAAATACTTTGCCGCCAAGTTTGCATGCTAGAGGAGTCGGTTTTGGGCTGAGAACAAGGAGAGCCCCCATTCTCCCTTGCCTTCTCCTATATAAAGAAGTCCACTCACGCATTGTAACACACACAACACACAAGATCATCCTCCCTCCACTTGTTGCTTCTTCCCTTTATTAGTTAGTATTAGGAGTGTGGGCAACATGTAGAAGATCAAGAGCATCTTGAAGATATTGGTATGATCAATATAATTCTATTATGTTGGTTAATGATATGTTCTTCATATTGTTCTTGTTCTTCATTTATCAATATAGCTATGAACTAGAGTATAGTTCTTATGACATGATCTTGCCATATGAAACTTTGTGCTTAACCTATCATATGTACATGTTTAGACCAAGAGCTAAGTTGAGATGTTGAGTTCTACCTTGAATTGGTCTTAGTTGCTCTTTGGATTATAGGTCGCCGCCCGCCCTCGAGGCGGTGCTCTAGTAGAAGGACCCGAGGGGACGGGTAAGCCTTGACGTCACGCTAGAGTAGTGGCCATAGCGTAGACATGGTGTCTAAGCTAGAGGTTACCTTCGGACCGCTCCATATACGGATGGACGAGGTGGTAGGCGGGTGGTGGTGACAGCCCTGTCCGGCCCTTGTAATCCCCCCACGCCTCGTATTTGGGTAGATGCTATGCCGGGGTATCGCTGGCGGGCACCAGCGCTTCCCGGTGGTCGAAGTAAGAAAATAGCAACCATGACTAACTTCACTTGGAATCTCTAACATTACAAAAGCATGTATGTATATCTACTATCTTAACATAGCTATTTAGGATATGCCTACTCCTTGTTAGATTTATTTATTTTTTATCCTTGAGATTGATTCAAGTGTGTGTGCCAAGTTATCTTACCATTTGGTTTATCCCTATTATGGATGGGGTCTATTGCATAGTCATGTTATCTTGTCCATGTTCATATTAGAGACTTTTACACCATGCTTTCCCCGTGGAAAATACGATACCACTGAATACTTAGGGTAAAAGCTACAGCCGGCATTTCCGTGCGCTTGCGGAACTCTTTTCATTTGCGTTAAGAAACACCAACACTTATAACAAGTGGTATCAAAGCCGAAGGTCGGGAAAACCCGTGAAAACATCTCCGGGTCACATGTTGTGGGGGAGCCCGTGTCTCTAAAGGGTCACGAAAAGCCTTGTGACCCGAGAATTAAAACTTCGGGGCCTGTAAAAATCTTACGTGAGATCACATGGGTTGTCATGTGGTGGAAGAGTTGGGTCCGATGTGTGACGGGGGAGATTGTTGGGTTTAGTCCCACATCGTGTCGATGGATGGGGAGCACAACATATAGGATGGGGCGGTGCTCACCATCCAGGCTAGTCTTTTGGGTTGAGTTAGGCCCAAGCCTTTATATGTGTTGCTCCGTTGGACCCGGGTGCTAGGCCCGTTTTGCTTGTGATATAACGAAGCTGGGCGTTTTTCGCCGCGCACCTTATAACACATTTAGACTTCATGCATCGTAGACCTTCTGACCAGTCGACACTAAAACTGGTCGTACGCCTTGAGGAAATATCCACTCACGGTATTGGCTGGCACCATTGAAAACTAGACTTCATATGCTTTCCATCAAGTGCTCATTCACATTCATAGCTTTTGGGAATCAAAAGTTATGAACGTTTCTTGAACTGGTCCGTTTCGCCTCTGCTGGACTGGTCCGGTTTTCGGGCAGCAATCTTCGTGTCCTTGACGTGATCTTCGACGTCCTTCATGATGCCCAATTGTGTAGCTTCTTGTGTAAACCAAAGTAAGAGCAAAGTACTTTCGATTTAGGTAGTATAAAATCCTCATCAATGTTAGAGTGTAATCGAGAGAGGAAAGCATGCACCTCTTGTTGAAGTAACTTGGCACGATTACGTGTAACCGGTCCTTCATACACTTGTTTGGGTGTAACTTGGGCTAACGATGGCATGTGCACATCACTAATACTCTCTAATTCCAAATTAGAACATCTCTTGACTTTTTTAGATACTAGGAAACATGCCCGTGCGTTGCTACGGATGAATAATACATTTTAAACTTCATAGTGTTTTATCCAAGATAGACCTTGTAAATTATTTGTGCGGGGGCATATATGGTGGAAAATTGCAAATTAGCTGTCCAAAATATAGTAATCCTAGGTCCGTCCATGCTCTTGGGGCACTGCACTGGCTTTCATATTCTTGTCGTCGCCATATGTTATGTCTTGCAATTTGAGAAAAAAATTAACAAACATTCCCCACTAAAATTACGAGATATAGCTAGTCCATAGGATCTCAGCTAATAATAATGACGAGTATTAGCCAGTTGACAGGATCCCGCGTCTGAATTTACAGGCAGCTACCGATTTGAGTTTCCAAGAAGAAAAAGGTAGAGTATAGTTGATAATCCTCTTAGATAATACCATGTCAAGCCACCATACTTTTTTTTCCTTATAGGCATTGAAAGCTATACTTGCATGCATGTGAACCAACGAACTCATTGTAAAAAAAACAATTATTAGAAATTTTGCTTTTACCTTCAATAAAAAAAATCAAAGAGCCAAGCAAGTGAATCGTACTGAGAAAAACAATAATACTCCATACCGAGCCTTCCTACGTGACAGCACCTTCTTCATGTTCCGACCACACCTATCTCCTCTCTCCAGTTCTCTCATGCCTCGTCCAAAGCCACATCTCCCTGCTTTTGCCCCCACGTCGTCTCGATCGGTCGAGGATCAGGAGAGAGCTCAAGGAGTCCCAATTGAGCATCCAGTGAGATAGCTCGAGGATTAGGCGGATCGGAGTCCCAGGAGATAGCTTGAGGAGTCCCCATCGATTGTCTACACGGGGCATCTGTGGACTATGGTGAAGAGTGGCGAGCCACGTGATTCGTGCATTGGATGCGACGGCAAACGGCCATTTGTGTTGTGGTTGTGCAGGTAAACGGGCTCGCGTAAGCTGCAAGCAGTAGCAACGCGGAGCACGTCTCCTTCTTGTTGATGGTACTGTTTGTTGTTTGCATCAAAAGTCGGCGGATCCAATCGCCGGCCAATTAGAACCTTCGTCTGGATTATGCGAACTCTCGTCGGGGTCAACGAAGCCAACGAGCTCAGAGTCCTGTTAGTTGGAGACTCGTCGTGGAGCGCACATATACGACCATACTTCCTGGATCTCTCCATAGTGATTGGTTTGCCAATTGTTTTCTTTCCTTGTACGGATTCTTGAATACGTTGATGACGGTCCATGGTTTAGCCGATACAAATACGGGAGAGAGACGGAGAGGCGAAAGAAAAATAGGTGAAAAAAAAGTGGCAGAAATTTTCGCGCTTTATTGGTAGGTATAGATATATTTCTTTAATATATGCTTATTTGGATACCATGGGCTAATTGTTAGCTAACTATTACTATTTGTTAACTTAATTTGCTCTAGAGCATCCAAATAAGAGGGCTACATGTTGCACTCCGATGTGCACCCGATTTGGGCCACCACACATCTGGTGGCCCACCACACATCTGGTGGCCCACCTCACTATTCTACTAGAGAGATTGCAATGTGGCAGACTTGGGCCACCACACATCTGGTGGCCCACCTCACTATTCTACTAAAGACATCCACACTAAACATGTATTTGTATGTGTGTTGTGTTCACCAAGTTGTCAGTTGGGGTTCTCGGTGGGACCACCAGGTCACGCCGCTTATCAGTGTGGTCTCAAGAGCCGTTGGAGCTACTTTGATCATTGCCCTAGCCGAGCTGTGGCACCGCTAGGTCGTGCGCACCAACGGAGAGAGGAGAAACGACTAGTTTTCACTTGGGTGACCGGTTTGGGGTGGCCTCTTGGCACTTTGTTGAACCACCTTCATCCTCCTAGAGCTAAGCAAGCCTCCCTACTATCTCTGGTTCATTGCAAACACCGTTGAGAGAGATTGATCCACCACTCACTACTACTTAAAATATTAACCATGGCAATTTCTTACATTTACCGTGGAGGTTTTTGTAACCGCCATGAACAAAAGGCCACAACTAATCGATCTATTAACTGTGGCGGTTTTCGGAACCACCAAAAACCGTCACGATTAATCCAAAAATAAATAAATAAAACCAATCAAACCCTAATGGTCGTTGGATCCGCCGTTGTCCGTGAGGTTGTGCCGTGGGGCGCCGGGAGGGAGAAGATGGAGGGCGTCGCCGGAGGAAGGAGAGGGAGGGCCGCCGCCGCGCCCCTCGCCCCTCCCCGCGGCCGCCGATCTCGCAACGCGTGTCCCCCGTCGGCCGGGATTGGCGTTGCCGCGACCGTGGGCCTCCCCGCCGCGCTTGATGCACCCGAGCAGCCACGGCTCCACGCCATGATCCGCCAGAGGAGCTCGACATCAAGAGTTGGATCCGCCGCCGAGAGGTGGACCGCAGGAGGAGTTGTACCGGGGCTGCGTCGGGCTTGGGGGCCGTTGTTATGAGGGAGGAGCCACCGAGAGGGAGGGGGCAACGTTGGGCATGGTTAGGTGTCAGGACAAAGTGCCAAACCAAGTTGAGCAAGGGAGAGAGCCAGAGGTGGGAGGGGAGGCTTGGGGAAAGGAGGGAGCGAGGGAAAGGAGAGGAGTTAGTCGGTTAGGATTTGGTGTGCCTGTTTATATACTTCGAGACTGTTATTGGGTCCGGATGGATTATCTAGGCTTTGATTTGGGCTATCATTAATAATGGCGGTTATTTTACAAAACCGCCACGTTTAATAAAAAATAATCTTTATGGTTAATCGAGACATTAAGCGTGGTGGTTTTCTAAAAAAACTGCCATGATTAATAAAATGGAAAGGTCTTGTAAAAGATTTTTTTGTACTAGTGACTAATGCATTGCATTTGTTGATTTCATCTTCATGATTGTTGATGCTCAGGTGTTCTTTTTACTTTTAGTGGTTGCCACCACCAAAGGTTGCAACCGTGATTGGCGAGGGAAATTGATGATTGTTTCCGCCGCCAATCAAGATTCATTGTGAAAGATATATTCTTGATCCCATCTTTCGGTGTGTGAATGGATATCCTAGTAAATTTCTTGTGGCTAGGAGTGCTTGTGGGCTTGGTTCTTGCGATACCAAGTTGTGGGTATAGTTGTTATGCTAGTTAGTATGTGAATCATTCTCCATAAGGCTCACCACAACAAGGACTAAGTTGTCAACAAATAACCAAACCTTAGGAGAAAAATTGATTGTGTTCATCTCTCTTGTTCTGTTCGACATATTCACTACACTTGTATTTACATTCTTAACTTTGCTAGTGTAGTGCTTGTTGATTGCATTGACTAGCGGTTGTAGCTCTCTTGTCAAATAGCTCGAGAGTAGCAAGTTGTTCTTGTTAGTAGTAACTAGTTGTTAGTTGCTTTCTAGCCTAACTCTCTGGTTTAGTTGTGTAGCTAGTAGCCTTGTGTGGTGTAGTGATTATGATAGATTCAAATTGCTACTAGTTATACATGTGTAGGAAGCTTGCTTGAGTGAAGTAGAGTGAGTGCTTGTAGTGGCTATTAGGATCACCTAGATACTTATTTGACTTCAGCTTCACCATCAATTTAAGCTAGAGGGGTCATCATTGGCATCTTTGACTTCGCCTTCCCCATCATTGGAGCGAGAGGATCTCCATCTATGAGATCTATTATATCAACCAGACCTACTCCATTTACTTCAAGCACGCAAAACAATTTCTCATAAGTGCCAGCCAAGAGACGGAAGGCGAGGAGAACATTGGACAAGCAATCTGCCCAAAGAGAAAACCTTGTTTAGCGTCCATGAGTGAAAGCTTAAAGAAATGTCAGGATTCCCTATGACTACCTCGCCTATGTTGACTTCTTTGGCTACTTCAACTACATCAATGTCTTCGAGAAGGCGAAAAGAAGGTGGATCAAGGGCATGTGATGGACCGAGTTGCCAAAGACAGAGCCACAAAGTTTTGAGCAAAGGGTGCCACTGAAGACTGGCCAATAAAATCATCTCAACACGATATCTGTATAGATGAGAGTCGTGTGCTAGGTTTCAATTGTAATTAGGCCACCCTTAGTTGTATTCACCTATTAGGGCTTGTGGTTTTGAGAAAAATCGAATAGCAAAGGGGCTACCATTGGGGATGCAACATATGTTTGGGACCCCATTAATGTGTTTGTGGCCTAATTATGTAGATGGGGGATTGTGAGATAATGCTCAAGGCCCATTTGTACCCAAGAGATTCTTTTGTAAATACAAGCCCCACTATGAGGAATGATGAAAACCATCTCTCACCTTCTTTATAAAAGGAGAGAGGGAAGGTGAAGGGGTTGTTTTGGCCTCTCATTCATGTGACTCTAGCTCATTCTCTCCATTTCTAACTCGCATGTTTGGTCCTAGACCAACAAATATGAATAGAGTGACCATAGTTGTTTCATTGATCCATTGTAGCGCGTGTGCACACATATGCACGTCACACATATACTCCTTCGGCAGCGAGCGGGTTACACACTTCATTGTTGATTGTTTTGCATGGTATAATGGTGGACAAGAGCGAAGATTCAACAGTAATTACCTATTACAACTCAATAGCAAGCCTAATGGATCTAAAATGAAATATATTCTTAGATGAGTGAGATGGTCACCATTAAGACAATTAATTATCTTAGCTTTAGAAGTATCAAGAGTGTATAACTGGTTGTACAAGGGGTTCTATCATGATAAGCTAGTTGCAATTAAATTTATCTGTCAGCCTAATAATGATGACAAAAGGAAGATGGTTGCAAAGCTTGAGAAGCAGTATAACATTGAGATCAATTCATTGTCTCACCTGTAGCGCAAAAATGTGATCAAGGTAACAATTAATAAGAATGTGATAAGTTTTGTCAATCACTGCATTGTGTGTTTAGTCTTATGTCTCCTGCTAAATGGTTATATACAAGTGCATGTGTTGATTTTATATTACACTCTTATAACCATTTTATTGAGATTAGTTTATATTATTGCTACTGATTATGGCTTGTGAAGTGTTCCTCACTATTTTTAGAAACAAATTAAGGTGGTGTTACCACTCTTTAGGAACACTAGAACTATTACGCTAGCGTACTCTACTGCTCAGAAACAGAGCTGTTATTTTACCTCTTAATGGCAATCTTTTAATAATTTGAATGTCTAAGAGATATCTAAGGGATGCTTTTCATCAATTGAAGTAGCTTTTGAAGACACTCCACACCTATAAAAGAAAGGATAGTCTGTTTCACTCCTATAAACTATATAGTTTACAAGATTAGTTTACAAGATTGAGAGAATATACTCCCTCCGTCCCTAAATAGATGTCATTCTCGCTTCACGAGAAGTCAACGTTTTCAAACTACCCGGCAATTATATATTAAAATATATAAATATTTATGCTAAGTAATTAGTATCATTGAAAAGATCTTTACGTCTAGTTTTTTAATAAATTTATCCGGAGATATAAATGTTGCACGTATTTTCTACAAATCTAGTCAAAGTTGAGAAAGTTTGACCCGAGTGCATACCCCAAAACGACTTCTATTTAGGGGACGGAGGGAGTAAGTATTAACCTGTGGAAGGCCCTTCTACTTAAGTTTTGCAAGTATACTAGGAATTCTCTTAACACTTTCGGGATCATTCTTAGATAATCATCTATGCAGATCCATTCTCTGATATTAAATAATGAACGCTTTGCTGCAATTAAAAGATGACAATCCGAAAATGACTGCTGACATTTGGCAGGTGGGTCAAGCTGGTTGTGCTCTGTAGCAATTTCAACTACAATATAGATAAGCAACCAATAAGTAAATGGATGGTTGAGATTGAAACTTGGTTTAGTTCAAAACATCAGCTCATCGTTATTATGCTTATTATAGTTTAGACTTGGTGAAACTAATAAAACAAGAGTTGATGAGATGTCATAAGAAATTAAATTATTTGAGCATTAGTATATTGCGCAAAAGTTAAGATGCAGAATGGCCTACATATCAATACCATGGGTTATGATAGCCAGTTCATGGTTGAGGATGTAATCATGAATGTCTTTCAGTTGTTCTTGGGTAAGCTTTAGCTTTAGCTTCAGCTTATGCTTCTAATCAGATTTATCACTACAAACATAAGAAAACAAGTAACAATTAATAAAATGAATTGGAAGGAGTGAAGGAGGTTAAATATTTTTTATCACAAATAAACAAGTAATAATAAGCAAATGAATTGGAAGTATGAGGGTGGCAAATCTAGTTTAATCCAAAGGGCAGCTGACTGCTCACCACCTTGCTTATCATAATTTTTTAGAATGTTTGAATGAGGTATTTTACCCACATCCACTCTCTCCATATCAGCAGAACGTGAGCCAACATCTGATATACTTGCTTTATTTGCACCAAGTATCAGTAATGTGAAAATCACCAGCAAATTTTGTAATCAATCCCAAGGTAAATTAATTAAACCAGAGTTGATGAGATGCTGTAGGAAATTACATCATTAGATCATTTGGATTGCACAAATGAAAACATTTGACTAAACATATTTTACTAAAAAGCTAGAGGCTTATATGTGTCGCCGTCATCGACCCAAGGGGAGAAGGCTTTCGCTATGGCTCCTTGTCCCCTTGCACAACATTGCCCACATAATCGTAGCGGAGTTGATGAACATAACGGTGATGATGGATGGATACAAATGTTGGTTCCTCTATCTGAGGATGTAAATCTGGAGAAAGAAGGGTCGGCCTGGACTGCATCGGCGGCGGCAGGGGTATTCCTGGTTATTCCATGGAATACCTAAGATTTAGTGAGAACAATAAGTATGTATACATACCATTAATATATATACATATACATGTACAATTTATTTTTTTAATTTGACAAAAAACATAATTTTTTTGACTTGGAATACCCTATCCTTCAGTTCTCCATGATCATTTTTGTGGTAGCTTTAACTTCAATTTTTTTTGAAGTGAGACACATACTAGAGTTGGTGTCATGGTAGAAGTAAGCAGTGGCTAAGCTAGAGCAAATTAGAAGGTGGTGCACTTGCCTTGTGGGTGCATAGACAAGTTTAATATGTGGTGCATATATGGTGAAATTTTAATCAAATCCTTTAATTTTACATTTTTTTGGGTGGTGCATTTGCACCACCTAATCATGACATACCTTCGCCCCTGGAAGTAAGCATTGCATTGTTGTGTTGGTTCTTCAGTATTGATTTGAATTTACAGTACATGTATGTATGTGTACGACAGGATTGCACTCACTCTCAACTCTGAAGTGAATATGTATACAGTAAGTATGTTGTTGGCGTATGGTTTGTTCTTGGTATGCATGCTCAAATGGTTTTCCGAACTCTACATAATCGTGGCAGTAGAAATGGTTTTCTGAACTCTACATAATCGTGGCAGTAGTCACTATTTAGGATTATGAAAGCACTCCAGAGTCCAGAAAGAGGAAGTCTTGAAGCCATTGCCTACCAGTACGTACCAGTTGAAATCATCTTTAAGCTTGTGCGGTAGCTAGACAATTTGTTGATCCTGGATATGTGCAAGTGCATGATCGAGACTTGCAGAGATTCCTATCCATCAAGGCTGAGGCGGCGGTGTAAATTCAGAACGCCATCATGTGCGACAGTGGGTTCGTTCCGCTGCGGGTCGAGTCGGACTCGAACGCCGACGCGCAGCGCGCAGCACGGGCCGCAGATCCGCACCGTATATATCTGTGGGCCGCCTCCTTTGACAGACCGCAGCCCCGCACAGCTTTTTTTCTTTCACCGTCCCGTCCCCGTTCCTGTGCAGGACTATCCACGTGCCGCGGGCGCTGCTATGGCGGCGGCGAGCGAGGGGATGCGGCCGCACAAGCAGCTCTCGCTCGTCGGCTCCAGATGGAGGGAGTGGGCGAATCTTGACGAGGGACCAGCGGGTCTGATCGCCGATCGTGTCCTCACCAACGACGTGGCCGGCTATATCCACTTCCGGGCCGTGTGCCCCGCGTGGAGGAGATGCTGCGCTGACCCCCGTGCGCGCGACGGTGTTCTGGACAACCCCCGCTTCTACACACGACCCTATGAGGCGCTCCACGCCATCACCGCCCCACACCCAAGCCATCGCCAGTTCCTCAACACCTCCACCAGCCAGTGCATCCAGGTGGACATCCCGGAGCTCCGCGACCACGGCGTGCTCCAAGTCACCATGGCAGAAGGTCTCCTCCTCCTCCTCTTTCCTTGCAAGACCACCACCGAGGCGGCAACTGTTGTTCTCCGCCGCTGAACCCGCTCACGCGCCGGATGGCGTAACTTCCGAGGATCACTTACGACCTCCGGGATTGTTCGTGCAAGGGCCTTGTGAACGACAACACGGTCTTCCTCTACTTTCCCCACCAAAATGGTGGGACACTGGCCATCGCCAAGCCCGACGACGACCGCTGGGTGCTGCTCCACACTGGCCCTGAGATGCTTAGATCCACAATATATTTTGCTAGTCGCTTCTACGGTGCCACCACCACTAAGCGCAGTCATGACGGTGGACATGGAGACCGCCGGAGGGCCTCGCCTTGTGGTGGCAGCCAAGCTAGCCAAGCGGGATAGGGTGATGACGGACTCTGTGCGCCTGGTGGATAATGGCGGGGATCTCACCCTCGTGCATAGTATGGTAGGCCGGATCCCTGATTACGGTAACCTTGTTGACCAGAGGATGTATATGGTGTATCGGGTGGACTTGAAGGCAGGAAAGATGAGGGTGGCGAGAGACCTTGGTGGCCATGCCATCTTCATCGACTATCGCTGCGCACTTTCTGTGTCCCCTCGCGTGTTTCCGTTCCTCAGTATAGATACAATCTACATGGGACACAGTTTGTCTATCAAGAGGCAGTGTGGCACTTATCATCTCAAAGACGAAGCATTGAAACCTCCAACAATATATTTGCGCAATAATGGTGAATTCACAGTCCCCTGGAGCATTGCTGATTGCCTAGCTACCTATGTAAGCATCTAAGAAGTTGTTAGTTGAGTCGTTTTTTCTTAGGGCATTGGCGTTTCTACCCTTGATTTTAGTTGCAATGGTGATTTTAGCCTTGTTTTTTGACTTGCATTTTTACTCACATTTTTTAAAACGAAGGAAAAGTCTACCTACAATCTGTTAAGTACCCATAACGGTGTTAAAAAGGACAATCTTGTCCATACATTTTTACCCTTGCTTTATTATGAGGATATGTGTTTTTACCCCTATTTATTTATTATGAGAATCTGTGTTTTTACCCCTGTTTTATATCATATACTGAAGATCAACAAGATGAAATTTTGTATTCATATTTTAAAAAAAAATTTCGCAACGTTCAACTAACATCCATGTAATAAGAATTTAATATCGCAAAACATCTTGAGTTTTGATACGTTAGAGGAGATACGGTAGTCACAAAACACTAGTAATAGGGCGGCGCATTCGTGCGCCCATGCGCCTAGGAATTCAAGGAAACTTAACTCCGATATAGTATGAATGGATTTTTGGTTAATTGGGAGTACTATGCTTTTTTTATATATAGAGTATTGGAAGGCACAATCTGTAACCAGCGTGGTAGAGCATACTCATAATATTACATTGGCAAGTATAGTATTACACGAGCAAGTTTGAAACCGAGCATGGGAGTCCTTTGTCTAAATATTACACACTGAGTGATAGCTGGTGAGAGTTTATTTTCATGAGGGGTGGTATGGAGAAAAAATAGAGTAATCTTTATAGAAGTCTGTAAATAATCACATCTGAAGTTTATTGATGCGCCAACACATAACATATTGGCACTGGTACCTACAAAGAAATTGCCCCAGTATTAGTTGACACAAACAAGGTGTCAAGGTGAGGGCAAGCAAAGATTACACACGCACAATGTTTATGCTGAAGAAGCCAATGCACCCATATAAAATTATGTCGATGCTCTATATTTGAGCCAAGGAGCAAGCTGAATGTACACACGATAACTAAAAGGGTCAATTGTGCAACTGCCCTAATTCTGGAGTCTAATTGCTCGTTTGCCCCTGTTTTTTAAACTTTATTCGTTTGCCCCTGTTTTTAGTTTCCCAATTACGAAAATGCCCCTAATAGGGGCAAACGAGCAATTAAAATAATTGCGCAAATGCCCCTAATAGGGTCAAACGAGCAATTGGAAGACTATAAACAAGGGCAAACGAGCAAAGTTTAAAAACAGGGGGCAAACGAGCAATTAGACTCTAGGATAGGGGCAATTGCACAATTGTTCCTAACTAAAAAGGTGTGTGAATTAAAAGTTATCTTGCAATAAGTAAGGAACTGTCGAACCCCGGGATGGATTCCCGGCGATCCCGACACGCCGGCGTGTGAGATTCGACGGCGGAGGGAGGAGAGTAGGCGGTGGCGGCGGTTGTGGTGGTGGTGGTTAGGAGGGCGAGGTGGAGGAAGGGGGAGAGGGGGCGGCGGTGGCGTGGTGCGGAGCGAGGGAGGGGCGGCAGCGGTGGAGATCTGAAGGCAGGGAAATATTTTTCTATCTCTTGCCCCAAAAGAGATTACATCCTCCCTATTTATATGCCCCTCATATGAGGACTTGTAACACAACTAATCTCTAATAGGAGTTTCCTTATAGTTCGGAACCTCCCTTACAAGCAAGTCCTTAGTTATTTCCTAATAAGAGATTAAATGATCTTATATTAGACAGGTTAGAGAATGCATGACAAGTTCAAAATTGTTAGTGAAATTTACTCATAAATAAATAACTCACGTGAACTCGCTGTAAATATCTGGCTCCAATTGCAATATTATTGAGAAAGCAAAAGCCATTTGCTGTTGATTGTTTTGCGTGATGTCCAGGTGGACGGACAAGAGCAAAGCTTGAATATACAAGTATATGAATTACAAAACATAATTAAACCCCAATGACGTAGCTAGAATTTGTAGATACAGTGGTCCATTGTCTAAAATTTTGTTAACTGCTACAAATTTAATATACGATATACAAGTATATGAATTACAAAACATAATTAAAGAGATAAATGTAAACACATGACTGTATTTAGAAGCATGTTGTAGAAAGTAGGAGAAATGTGAATTGTCTATTCTTTCTATTGTTTTTTCTCTAAATGCTTTTATAGCGGGGAACTAGCCTGTATTTATAGGAGTCGGGCTCCTCGATTTTTCCTTTCTAGATATTTTCATTGGATACTCCGGACTCTTCTTCTAGAGTACTACTATTTTCCTTCTCCCTTTCCTTTCGAGATTCACCCTCATATCAATTATTTCTTAATAGAGTATATCTTTCTTAACATAAAATTGAACCATCACACCAGAATAATATGCCATTACTTAGCCTACTCAATAAAAGTCGATATACAATCATCCAAAAGGCTATTAAATAGTTTAATACGACCGTGCATTCTAATAATAGATTAAGGCCTATGAAAATCTTATGCATAGCTGATGTGTTCGACTACGATTAGTAATTTGTTTTTTTCCTAGCTATATAGGGAGAGATTGGAAAGAGAAAAAGAAAACATGACTAAACGAACATGTTAATTGGATGAAGATTTTGAGACATAACTATTGTTTACGATGATTCATGTGTGCCGCTACTTATCGTCCGGCGCATGCCGCCACCGCCGCTATCATTTAGTATATTGAATTGAAGCACAACTCAACTAGGGAAACTGGTCACATGGAGAAATATGAAGGGGCACAAAAAAGTTGCACAACATATCGCAAAGGCCGCTTTAACTCGATCATACATATGTACTTCGATTTCATTTTTCGGGATAATTGCTTTTTGGCCCCAAAAAAAACTTCATCTTGCTTATCCGGCCCTTTTATTTTCTTGAAGTTGTCTATTTGGCCTCAATACGAAAGTTTCTTGCTTATTTGATCTTCCGTTATTCTTGGGTTAATGGTGTGAAGTGGTAGATAAAATGTCCCCCGGCTAGGAAAAAACTTCACTACGCACACTTTTTTAGAGTACGTACACATACCTTTTTTGTGTATTAGTATGCGTTCATACTTTTGGATGGAAGTAACACACATACGTACTAAATTGTGAAGTGTATATACTCATACTTTTTAATTATACGTACTAATTTGAGAAGACTATATACCCATGTTTTAGGATGGAAGTATATACACATACTTTTAAACTAGAGTGTATATTCATAGTGAAATCAATGTACAGAGCTTTACTTACAGCACAAGCTATACCTTTTAATACTTTAATTTGGGAACTGGATCTGCCTCTCAAAATCAAAGTTTTTTTATGGTACTTGTTTAAGGGAGTAATCTTGACAAAGGACAACTTAGTAAGGCGACAGTGGCAAGGAGATAGAAAGTGTTGTTTTTGCTCTTCCGAGGAGTCTATACAACATCTATTTTTGACTGTCATTTTGCTAAGTTCATATGGAGAATTGTGCAGGTTTCCTTCAATTTGTTACCTCCAACTAGCGTTCACAATTTGTTTACGTGCTGGTTAGATGGGATAAATAGGAAACTGAAAACCAAGATTCTTGTAGCTGCAAGTGCAATTTGTTGGGCGATTTGGTTAACCCGAATAATATATTTTTTGACAATGCTACAACACCATCTTATTTACGTGCTATCTTGGGGGGGGACCTCTTGGACCAGGACATGGTCCCTATTTCGTAAGGAGGAGGATCGCCAAATAATGAAGATGGGATGTAGCAATATTGAGGCAACCGCAATGGAGGTGTTTGTACGATATAGCTGGAGATTTAATAATAGAATTGCTCTTTAGTAGCGAGTCCGGAAGTTCTCTCTTATTTTACTTTGGTCAAAACATTGTGTTTTAGTTTGTGAGAATCACAATACTCTTGTTTGTAATAATGAATAGCTATATGCATTGGTCAATACAGAGGTGGAATATTAATATATTCTTTTTTCAAAAAAAAAAAACTAGAGTGTATATATGCATACTTTTTAAATCTGAGTGTATATATGCATACTCTTCGATGGAAGTATATACACATACTATTTGAATTTGAATCGGAGTATACATATATAGACTCGCTCAGGTGTCGAGTGCGACAGCATGCAACACTAGATCTCGACCGACTTGTAATGACGGTGGGTCTCTAGTGACCAGCAGCAGCGTGCGAGTCGCGATCTAATCCACTGGAGGGGGGGAAGGGCTGGACGATGCAGGCAGGAGCAGCCGTCCACGAGGAGACCGACGCCCGTCTCTAGGCATTGGACATGCTGCCGGCGAGGATGCCGTTCACGTAGGGTCTGCCAGACGCCGGGCGTGGTACTATGCCATCGGTGAGATGTGGAGAGGATGCCGCGCACGCAGGTCTGTCGGCCGCCGGGCGTGGTACTATGCAATCGGTGAGATGTGGAGAGTTGTCCTGAGGTGCACCGGTGGGGAGGTCTGCTGACCACTAGGCGTGGTACTATGCCATCGATGAGATGTGGAGAGTTGTCCTGAGATGCACCGGTGGGGAGGGGAGCACGGTAGAGGAAGCCGCCGCCGCCGCATCCAACTACATCTGTTTTTTCTAGCCATGGGTAAAATAGACTTTTCATCTACCACTTCACACCGTTAACCCAGAATTCTAACTTAAGGCCAAATAAGAAACTTTCATTTTGAGGCTAAATAGACAACTCCGAGAAAAAAAGGGCCAGATAAACAAATAAAAAAAAATTAGGGCCAAATAAACAATTATCCCTAATTTTTTTTGCTTTGTATGCGTGGTGCACAGTGGTCTATGGACCACAGAAACCAGTAGCTCCGCTCTGTTCGCCGCGGGGTTGCTGCTTCAGCGCGCCGCCGCGGCTTGCCGCTGGGCGCCCGGCTGCGCCGCTGGGCGCTTGTCGGGCCACGCCGCCCGCCTCCGAGGGCGCACCGCCCCGCACCGAGGCCACCCGCCCGTGGATCGAGGCCACGACTCCAGCGTCCGAGGCCGCGCCGCCACCCATCGAGGACGCGCGGGCGCCGGCCGGGCCGCGCCGCCCACCACCTTGGCCGCTCCGCCAGCCTTCATGGCCGCGGCCTTGATCAAGGGTTTAGGGACGGAGGGAGTCCGCCCGTCCGCCCGCACAGCGGCGCGAGTGGGACGAAGAGCCTCGACCCCGAGGGCTGGCCAACGAGACGCTGAATTGATTTGGATCAAGGGTCCTCCACCGCGCGCGTGAGACCCACTTGTCATTACGCGCGATCCGGGTCCCTAGCGGCTAGCATCGATGAGGCCTCCGTGGAGCGTGCCGTGCCGCCTAGCTGGCATCGCAGCGCACATCGCCTTGCGCTGCTATAACCTTTGCCGTCAAAAAACTGTGAGGGAGCACCTAGGATCCGATTACCTTGTTTTTGGGGTGAACGGCGTTCGTTCTCAGGGCAAACACGTTGTCATTGTTTTATTATAGACCATTCGTAGTATTCTTTAGACATCTTAAGGGCAGGTACATTGCTACATGTGAGCGGTCTCATACGTCGTCTCATGCATCGCCACGTATAATTTTTGATGATGTGGAGGAAAGAGAAAGCTGAGAGAGAATGAGGTAGTTGCTTCGCGAAACATGTCTCATGAGCTAAAATTTAGGACTATGAGACAACTGTTTTACCATTGTATGAGTTGTTGTCGTCATGCACCTCACAATCCTATTTTTACTCTCTCCATAAATTAAGGAAATGCGAGTTGCTATGAGACAACTTAGAAAGCCAACCAATGTACATGTAGTCTATTAAGTTGTCTTAAATTACATGGCACTATATGAGACTAGTTATGAGACAACACCGATGTACTTGCCCTGACATCCTACGAGATCTGTGTGTTGACGAAGTCAATCATTGACGGCAAGTCGTTAACCATCAAGTCATCAAAGGACCAGTTCCAGTAGATCTGAAGAGGAGTGGCAAGCAGCTAGTGTGATGAGTGCCAATGGAACAGTAACAACATATGCATGCCTGCAGAGCCATGCGTTGTTTGTTGTTGTTACTCGGCTAGAGGGGGCGAGCGAGACGTGGCGCCGGCTCCAGCGCGTGCCCCCTGTTGTTGGCGATCGATCCAGACGTCTAAGCCGCGGTCGTCGAGGATGAGCGGCAGCGACTCCTCCGGCGAGGACAGCAGCTAGCCATGACATGCCGTCCTGCAGGCAGCCACCACAGCTTCTGTCTGATAGATACATAGCACACACGTTCTGTATGTATATCTATAGCGTACGAAAGACCGTAGCACTCAGCACGGAGACAATCGGCATCTGTCTCGATCTGGGCACTGACTGTGATCCGGACTGACAGCCCGATTGTATCGGTGTATATATTGGTTGTTTCCCAGCAAGTACTGGCGCGCAGGAGTTCCTTGTTCCTTTCGGCTTTTGCGAGTATAGTGTACTGTGTACATACATACATATATACGTACATATATATTTGTGTTTGGCTGTATATAGTATGGAGTAGCAGCTAGCGAAAAGCGGTGCAAACAAAGAGGAATGAGGTAGGCACTAGGCAGGAAGCAGTGTGAAGCCAGCTCGCAGGGAAAAAAGCAATGCAATGAAACGATTGAGACACTGTGCGAAAGCTTTCTATCTTTATCTTTTTCTTGCGAGATACATGTATGGAGACATATGATGCATGCAATGCAAACGCGCGTTGGGAGAATCCAATTCACGACGGCGCACCATGCACGGTCGACGACAAGGACAGCAGCATGAGCGCGACACGGCCGCGCGCCGTGCATGCTAGTACGGTGGCGGCCCGCCCTGCCCTGCTCGACCAGAGCGCACGTGCCGCCCGGTGCCCCGCGTCGCCTCTGCGCTATGTAGCGCCGCGTACTAGGTCGTGTGCTGACCTGACCTTTGCCGTCAAACTGTTAGGATGAGATTACCTTGGCGGATGATGAACGTTCATTGTCAGGGCAAAACCGAACACACAACACAATATGCCATTGTTTTATTATAGACCATTCTACGCACTCCCACGCACAATTCCTACTGTATTATGGAGTAGTTACCACTAGGAGTATTGTTTAGACATCTTAACACTTCTTACGCTAATTACCAGCCTTTATAAGTTGTCTCATGCTAACTCCATGACCCATTTGTTCTATATTGGTTATTTTGTATTCTCTATCATCTCTTGCTACATCGTGACCATGATAAATTTACAGGTCAAATTATTATGTCATTTCAACTTTATTGATGATTTTCAATAAGATAATATTTAAGATGTCAAATAAGTCTATCAAATTAAATACTAAAGGTTGCTGATTTCCATGAGAAATTTTGGATTTTTTTTTTTTTTCTAGCGTCTCTTGTGGGGATTACCATGGAGCCTTCATTCGTGGCCTCCAATGAAACTAGTGGTATTAAGATTGTTCTTTAATTCATAATTTGTGCATAGGATCGATAAAGGAACATTGTGAGTTGTATAACTACAGCAACTCATACTAGCGAGTAAGAGCGAGCCACCCACCGCGTCTGATTGACGGTGGCGACCAGTATGTATAACTAGCGAATAATAGTGTTTGATGATCTCCTTCTCGCGGAGGGCAGAACTGATTGTAAATATAACTCTATTCTCCCTAGTGCGTCATTCGTGACGCTGCGTCGTTGTAAGTTTCAACGTTTCTCATCTTAATATAAAAGATGCGCAAACCTTTCGCGTATTCGAGAGAGAAAATAACTCAGGTGCAAGAACATTCTTAATTGTAGCCTATGAGTACAATGATCTTTCACTTTACTCCTTTTTTTTTCTCCACTGCACGTCATCAAAAATTACTACACAACACTACAAAAGACGATCTGTTGGACCAATTAACGTCCTCGGCCGTCTAAAAACGCTGAACTAATGCGATGATACACTTTTCTTCTTGTCTTGTTGGCAAAGTATGGGGACTCCGTTACTCTACTTTCCTCAAAGGGTGACTAGATGAGGAAAGCATCGGAGATTCATCAATGGAAAACCTCCTAGTGAAATGTATCAGAGTCTCCGCAGCTGCTGTACACGTGTACGTACGTACGTACCTAACCAGCAATAGCATCAGCTCGTTCCGTTCCACAGCTTTACAAGCTGTCGCTCGGCTCAGTACTCAGCAGTACAGTAGTAGAGCGCCCATGTTAGTAAAGAGGAAAAGGTCAAGGACAGAGAAAAACAAATAGTAGGGCCCTGAAATTGAATCCTTGGTCACCTATCAATGCCCCATGTTATATTTTCTAAAAATACAATGTCTGCCTCCGGGCTCCATTCGGCGGCGCCACTACGGCGCTGGTCATTGTTTGCTGCTCCTTTGAAGCTGTGAAAAAACGATTGCACATTCCATTTTTTACCGTGCTTCTGCCCTTGACCCTTGTTCATGCCGGCTTCGCCTTCAACACATCGGCTTCTAGTACAAAATCCGGTTTCATCGGTTTCTCTACCTTTACAGTGTATTTTCTAGAAAAAAAAAAAAATCGAATAAGGGTTCTTTGCTTCCACAATCTTGGATTGGTCTAGAATTGGGCCCTTAGATCACTCCTGTTTCCACTAAAAGGAACTCATCAAATACTATATAATGGTCTTCGATCATCGTGTTGTCTCAGTCCTACTATATATTTGTAACATGCAAATAAAGTTGAAAGTCGGTATTACACTAGGATCGAGTGTAACATGTCGCGGACAAGAGCTCACTCATTCCCGCGCACAAGAGTGTCAGTTTCCAGATTTTGTATGTGTGTGTGCGCTATCATGCCGGTGCGTCGTCAGTAGAAACTAACAAAGGGAATTCAGTTCATACGGGCCATGCACATTTCTTTCGAAAAACAATAATGTGCCAAGCGCCTGCAGTAGGCAGGTGTGTGAGCAATGTTCCGGACGCCGATCGACGGTCGCAAATGGCAAATGAGATAGGACTAGCACTGACGGTAGAGTTGACTACTGAAACTGACACTGAGTCACTGACTACAGAACTAACAATTCAGGTTCATGCAGCCCAGATCCGTTGCCGGGTCTCAGGCACTCCGCTGTAAGCCCACCTACAATCCAGCCCGGCCCACCTGATCCATTAGGGCATCAGCAATGTATATCCCGTTCATGTGGTAGTAAGATGGGCCCAAGGAACAGCGGTAGTAGCACTTTCCCCATTCACACAATGTGCTACCAGTAATAAGGCGGGTCCCACAATAGAAAAATCAGCAGCCATCCAACTTCAGCCTCTCCTCCTACACTCGTCGGACAAGGATGTTTGGGAAAAATAATTGTTTATTCATCTTACCCGGGAGTAGCGTTGCTCCCGGTATCAACTAATACCTGCTTTTCTTCTACTCTTCACAGTGTATCTTACCAGTTACAAGGTCTTATTCCCCCCTTCTTCCCTCCCATTGTGGACGCCCTAAGAGTACTGAGATTCAGTAGCCTTTGATTGTGTCCCCTGCCGGCAATCCCCAACGGGAGCATTAGTTGATTTAACTAGTGGTACTATAAACAGGATTAGTAGTTTATTAGGCCGGTTGATCTCACTGTCACTGGGCAGCAGCGCGACAAACATCCCGTGCAGTTTCACTTTCTGCCATGATAAAGCGCGTCACACCTGATTCTCTGCTGACCACCTGCCGCGCGCGTCGCTAGATACCTTTACCCTCCGACTAAACTTACCGGGGGAGTAAAATCTTTCCACTGAACCGGCCATGGTGCGCATCATCAGAGCGTTGCAAGCTGTTTTTCGGAAAGGGAAAAAGAACCGGCGAGAAATAAGGTTCTCTTTAGCATTGGCATGTCGAATAGCTTTTATCTTTCTTGCTACAGTGCCAATAGAAGCCAAAACCGGTAAGGGCTTCCGCGTTGCATGCTTTTTTGCCTGTAGCCTCAAGTGTCATGTAGGATCGGATAAAAAAAGTAGTTGCTCTATTCTTGTTATAGTGGCAAGGCAGAAGGCTACGTGCTTAAGAGAGAGGAGGTGATCCATGTTGAAAAAGAAGAGGGATAGAAAATAAAGGTGTGGTATGATGAAAGCAAAAAGTTTATATGCAAGCCACAAGCAATAATTTGTTACATTGTATAAATAGTAGTCTCAATATTTCCTCATCTATGTGGATCACTTTATTTGTACTAGAACCACTGCCACTTGCAGCCTCCATTGGCCTTGCCCTAAGAAAACTGGTTTTACCAACTTATATGTCCATTTATTCAAGTGGGGAGGAAAAAAGTGATGTTAAAGTGCTGATGTAGATGAAGCCGAAACTGCTTCAAATCCCACTTAGTGCTGGTAATAATCCTGTGCGAGGATATTGTGTGAGTTTTAGTACAATTTTTTATGTACGGCATGGGTCTATCACTTCGCACGTTAGTGCTTTAATACTAAAACACAAATAGTATGTTTCTAGCGGCAGCCTTATCGATGGATAAAAATTTACTATCGCAAAACATTATCTGCGGATATATATTTTACCTGTTACAAGCAATTCGATCGGCCAAATATTTAGTCATACTCGTATGAACATTCATACGGTGCTACTCCGTACCAGTTGCGCAGATTTCCCTTCGAAGAGTCGGAGACTAGCTGGACGGACGCGCTTTTGCCTGCGGCTGACGCAGAGCAGAGCGGAGCACGGAAGCAGTGCCCCGATGGGCATGCGTCGTGCATGTGAGGCTCTTTAATCCGATCCACGCTGCTAATTGCTGACCTCTGCCTGTGCCCTGTGGCTACTGTGGACGTGTGACTGAGAGCATTCATCAGGCCATCAGGCACCGCCGACGACCCACCGCCGGCCGGCCCACGCTCGTCGATCCTATCCACCGGCACCGGCAGGCAGGCCAGCTATCCAACTCAAATTGGCCTGGGGCGAGCTGAGCCATGTCTGTTCACCTTGCACTCGAACTCGATCGTCCATCGAGCATTCTCAAAGCCCAAGGGAAGAAGAACTCCAGCTCTCGTTTCCTCGATCTCAGGCAGCCAGCCATTTCCTTTAATAATTTGAATGAGCAGGCTTCATTTTCGGCATGAAACCAACGTCAACAGATGCAGTTTGGTAGCAGTTGCATCGGCACGCAGTCAAAGGAGGCGCCGCGCCGTCCGTCCGTCCTCGTTTTGGCGCTACCCCGAGGCGGCGCCATTTCCTCCGCTGCGTGGACCCACACGTCATTGCGTGCGATCCGGGCCCTGGCGGCGCGCCTCGTCAACCCGGCGGGCCTCCCAGGAGCGCACGTGCCGCCCGGCGCCCGGCATGGCACGTCGCCTCTCCGCTCCTATGCGTAGCCGCCGCGTACATGGTCTGATGGTCGTGTGCTGACCCTTGCCGTCAAACTGTGAGGAGCACCTAGGATGATTATATTTATACCATGAACACATTGCCATACCCTTTGTTTTTAATATAATAAAGTAAAATAATACTACCTCCATTTCTTTTTATAAGTCGTTTTGGTTTGTCTTTGTAGTTGTCCAAAACGACTTAAAAAAATAGAACCGAGGTAGTATTTAAGATATGCTGATTTCCATGAGAACATTTGGATTTTTTTTTTTTTTTCTGGCGTCTGTTCTGGGATTACCATGGAGCCTTCATTCGTGGCCTCCAATGCAACTAGTAGTACTAAGATTGTTCTTTAATTCATACTCACACTGCAATAATTTGTGGAGTAATAATTTGTGCATATATAGAACAAAGGAACATTGTAAGCTGTGTAACTACAACAACTCACACTGCAATGGTGCAAGAACATTCTCAAACTGTAGCCAATGAGTACAATGATCTACTCTCTTTTCTCCACTGCACGTCATCAAAATTACTACACAACACAACATAAGACAGAATTGTTGGACCAGTTAATTAACGTCCTCGGCCGTCTAAAAACGCCCAACTAATGCGATGATACAGAGCACACTTTTCCTCTTATCTCGTTGGCCAAATATGGGGGACTCTGTTACACTACTTCCCTCAAAACTCAAAAGGGTGACTAGATCAGGAAAGCATCGGAGATTCATCAATGGATAACCTCCTAGTGGTATGTATCAAACTCTCCGCAGTTGCTGTACGTACACAAGCAAGCATCAGCTCGCTCCGTTCCCACAGCTTTACAAGCTGTCGCTCAGCTCGGTACTCAACAGTACAGAAGTACAGCGGCCATGTTAGGAAAAGAGGAAAGGGTCAAGGACTGAGAAAACAAACAGTAGGGCCCTGAAATTGAATCCTTGGTCACTAGGCCACGTTTAGTTGGCAGATTTTTTGCCACAAAAGTACAAATTTTTAGACTCTCTCCATCACATCATATTAAATACACCAAAAGACATATGTTCGGAAAAGTAAATGTAAGTAAAAAAATTAACTAATTACACAGTTACGTTGTACATGACGAGGCTAATCTTTTTGAGCCTGGTTAGTCCATAATTAGACAATATTTACCACAAACAAATGAAACGTGCTACGGTGCCTGCTGTGAGTCGGAAAAGTCACTTTTGCTAAAATTACGCCAACTAAACAAGGCCCTAGTATGGGCCTGTTTGGTGGAGGAGAGCGCGGCTTCGGCTCCTCCCCGCCGGCAGATCAGTAGCTACACCGTTTATAGGAGCCGAGCTTTTTATCTCTCCTCTCCCTCTTCTCTCACCGACAAATGGGTCCGTGCGACATCGCTCACGTGAGCCGGAGAAGCTCGCTTTTTCGGCTCCCCCGCTCCCGCTCCTCTTCGCTTACAAAGTGCCAAACGGTGGAGAAGCCGGAGTCGCCGAGCCCGGCCAAACGAGGCCTATATATCAATGCCCCATGTTATGCTTGCATGTTACACTCCCACTCCGTAGTGTAATACCAACTTTGATGGGACCACACGATGATCCAAGACTATTATATAGTATTTGATGAGTTCCTTTTAGTGGAAACAGGAGTGATCTAAGGGCCCAATTCTAGATCAATCCTAGATTGTGGAAGCAAAGAACTCCTATTCAATTATTTTCCGAGAAAATACAAAAATCATGTTTCGAACAAAGGAATATAAAACATAGGAACGGGTAAGAAAACGGGAATAGAGTAGGAGTAAAGTAGGAAAACAGAGGAATCAAAAAACATTGTAATGTGGTAGAAAACAATGTTTGGTACGCAGGAACAGTAATGAATTCAAGAAACACCAATATCAAATAAAAATCTAGTTCAGTTCACCCGTTTGTCCGTTTGTGTGTTATCTCAACATTGCCTAGCAGCCAGAGAGCATGCTAAGGTGCCGATAGGTCAAATCATCTTCTTCTTGTTTGAGCTTTGCACCATTTTTTTTCCGGGCGCAGACACACGTTCCTCATCCGCGAAAAACATTGAGTTTGAGTGGATGTTTTGGTTTCTCCCCTTGTGTGAAGCGGCACGTTTCATTGCTTCAATCCAAACAACATGTGACGTCACCAAAACGCATTTGGAATCTCATTCCCGTAAAATTCCTTCACGAATCCCACCTTTTAAACGACCCCTAAAGGTAGAGAAACCGTGAAACCGGATTTTGTAGGAGAAGCCGATGTGTTGAAGGTGAAGCCGGCACGAACAAGGGAAAAGCACGATAAAAAAAATGGAATGAGCAATCGATTTTTCACAGCTTCAAAGGAGCAGCAAACAATGACCAGCGCCGACTTCTCTCCCGTAGTGGCGCCGCCGAATGGGGCCAGGGGGCAGACATTTTATTTTTAAAAGAAAATAGAAAAAATCAGTATACTCCGTACTCCTCCCTCTGAGTTGGATAGTTGGACGGAGGTGATTGGCCGGCAGCTACCTGGCGAAAGCGGACAAGAGCTCACTCATTCCCGCGCACAGCCTCCACCGACCCCTTCATCACGCGGTGAATCCTGACACACGGACAGTGAGGCAGTCAGCCTGCTGCTGACGCATGCACTGTTCTGTGTGAGCACGAGCGCGACATGGCATCCTGGCTTCGGCATCCCCAACCCCAACCCGGTGATCCTCTCGATCTCGAGCTAAAAAGCACATCCGTTTACTGTTTCGGGAGCTAAACCACCGTCGCCGGCCCGCAGGCAACCGAATCCGCGGCCCCGCGCCCCGGCCACCTCGGTTTATATCTCTCACTCCACTCCCCTCGCTGTCATCACTCTCACTCCCCACTCCACATCGCCCAAGCACCACCACTACCCTCCCCCTCCACTCCACTCCATCCCACCGCAGCAGCAGCAGCAGAGGAGGAGGAGGAGGGGATGCCGGCCGGCGTGGTGGACGCGGCCGCCAAGGGCGTCAGGCTGGAGCGTCACGCGGTGCTGCTGCGTCGCGCGTCGGGCGCCAAGCAGCTCGTGTCGGCGTCGTCGCACCTGCTCTTCCGCGCCACCGTGCTCGCCACGCTCGCGCTCGTCGTCCTCTTCGCCGTGCACTACCCGTCCCTGCTCTCCCACTCCTTCAGCCTCTCCGCCGCTCCCGCCTCCTCCTCCTCCTCCTCCACTTCCTCGCCACGGTCGCGGCATTCGCACCGGAGCCTGCTGGGCTCCGCCGGTGCGTCGTCGTCGTACGGGCGAGGCGGTGGCGCGGCGTGGGAGCGGGAGGTGCGGCGCAGCGCGACGCCGCGGCGGGACGGGGCGCTGTCCGTGCTCGTCACGGGCGCCGCGGGCTTCGTGGGCGCGCACTGCTCGCTGGCGCTCTCGGCGCGCGGCGACGGCGTGCTGGGCCTCGACAACTTCAACGCCTACTACGACCCGTCCCTGAAGCGCGCACGGCAACGGCTTCTGGCGTCCCGCGGCGTGGTGGTCCTCGACGCCGACATCAACGACGCCGCGCTCCTGGAGCGGCTCCTCTCCGCGGTGCACTTCACGCACGTGCTGCACCTCGCGGCGCAGGCCGGGGTCCGACACGCGATGCGGGCGCCGCAGGCGTACGTGGCGTCCAACGTCGCGGGCCTCGTCGCGCTCTTCGAGGCCGCGGCCAGGCACGCCGACCCGCAGCCGGCGGTCGTGTGGGCGTCGTCGTCGTCGGTGTACGGGCTCAACACCGAGGCGCCCTTCTCCGAGGACCACCGCACCGACCGACCCGCGTCGCTGTACGCGGCCACCAAGAAGGCCGGGGAGGCCATCGCGCACGCGTACAACCACATCTACGGCCTCTCCATCACCGGACTCCGGTTCTTCACCGTCTACGGGCCGTGGGGACGTCCCGACATGGCCTACTTCTCATTCGCCCGCAGCATCGTCGCCGGCGAGCCAATCACGCTGTTCCGCACCGCCGACGGCGCCGACGCGCGCCGCGACTTCACCTACATTGACGACGTCGTCGGGGGCTGCCTCGGCGCGCTCGACACTGCCGGCAAGAGCACGGGCTCCAAGTCCGGCAAGAAGCGGGGCCCCGCGCCGCTCCGCGTGTACAACCTCGGCAACACCTCGCCGGTGCCCGTCACCCGGATGGTCGCCATCCTCGAGAAGCTCCTCGGCAAGAAGGCGCACAAGCGCGTCGTCACGATGCCGACCAACGGCGACGTGCCCTTCACGCACGCCAACGTCAGCCACGCCGCGCGCGACTTCGGCTACCGCCCCACCACGTCGCTCGAGGCCGGCCTCAGCCATTTCGTCGACTGGTTCGTACGGTACTACAAGGTCGACGTCAGGGGAAACAATGTCCTCGCCGGCAAGACCGCCAAGAAGAAATCCGTGCCCATGTCCGCAGCGTCGTGAGGAGTCGCGCCGCCACCGCCGCCGCCGTGTTCCCCGGCCGTCCACCACCAAGTGTGCATTCAATTGTCCTTGAGGCTAGCTAGCTAGCAGTGTCCTGTAACTTTGCAAGGTGCTTATTGTTTAAGCCTTGCTGCATTTGCTTCTTCATGATGCTACCATAGCAGTGCTTAGTGGCATGGAAAAGGATCCATGGATAAACTAAGCTTAATTAACTGCTTAAGAAAAGAAAGAAAAGGTAGAAAAGGTATCAGGGTGTGGTATAGATAGACAACAGAGCAAAAAAAAAGGGAGCCATGTCTGAACAAAGATGAGGTCTCTGGCTTCCTTACTGTTCAGATCATTCTGCTCAAATTATTACTATTTTTTGGTCAGATACTACTATACTAGTATCTCATTCTTGTTCACTGTGAGTCTGTGACCTATAAATCTCGTCATGCCATGAACTCAAAGATGCTGTGCTTGATATAAATCCAAGAAGCTGCACTGTTGCAGGCTGCCAGAATGGCATTGTTTATGTTTCGGCGGTGGACATGATGCATTCCTCACATACAATTTATATAAACCTGTGCAAATTTGGGCGCTGCATTTGCCTCTTTGTTGCGGTTCTCTGCACCAGGGTATCTTGCTGCATGTGGAGCGATTGAGCAATCGGTTCTGAATTTTGTTGCAATGCAGCGTGGCTGGTGGTAACGGACAGGAGAAATGAATTTGTTTGGGCCTCTTGGTACAGCTCCTTTTGGAGTGGTGCACTCGACGGGGAGAAAAGGACGGCGGTTTGTACAGTGGTACAGTCCTGGGTGGCTTGGTTCCTTGGCCTCTTGCAGCTGCTGTTTCCCAGGCTATTTCATCCAGTGTGATCGTCCATCCTAGCAGCAAATTTCAGCAATTGGCTAGTCCTTGCAATTGCAAGAAAGACCATTAGAATGGGCTAATGGCAGTGTGTGAACTGTGAACCGAGTATCACGAGAGGCTACTGTTAGTGATGCAGCATTTTCAGCGGCAGTTGGTGCAGCGTGTTCCTACACTGACAGAACTGTTTTTATCTGCACATTCGCCTTGGATTCCGACAGAGCTCAATGCATTCCCATGGCCATTGGCACCGTTGTCCATGTGGCCCTAGATCCAACCATCATTCATGTCATGCCGTGACGACGATTCCTCTCCGCTCACTCAGCCCCTGCCTTCACACCATCCAAGCCCGAGTGTGAACAGCAATGCATTGAAGAGCTTGCCTGCATACGTACATACACAGTGTACTCAGCAATGAGGCCTCTGAAACTCTGAATACTTTTTCAGCACAAAGGAAGACATTTTGAATCCGATGCTGGACTCGGCATCTTCAGGGATTGATGCTGGCAACTGGCACTGGACTCCACTTCAGGATGACTACCCTACCCTTTATTAGTTGATGAGAAGCAAACAACCGAAGATGTCCGTGCCTGTTTAATGTCAAGATCGAAAGGTCAAGCGATTAATGCAGCATTACAGTGCAACTTTCCAACTAATCAGTCCTTGTAGGTAAATGACTACAGTCTACTCGTACCACTTGAGCTACTACGTACAATACAACCACACCAAGTCACAAAAGTCTACAGTGCCCATTGGCATGGCCCGGTACTGTACAACTAGGCCTGGCTGGGTTTTGTTGTCGCTACTGCTGCATCAGAACAGACGACTCTGGTCCCGTGGACACGGCGAGCTGGAGGATTAAGCAGCGATTGACCTGTATCAGGCTATCAGCATCAGGTTAAGCTGGTGGTGACCTCATCTAACTACTTTGGTCCCCAGTGCCTCACCACTTGAGTCGTCGAGTCGCAGCCAGAGATGCCTGTCTTTTTAACTTTTCACCGACAGAAGAGCCATGGATGAAACAACTGTATGTATCTGAGTTTCGCAGCTTGTCTTGTCCTGCTAATTGCATCCAGGGCGGCTGCTAATTGCTCACCCCATGTGTGTTTGTTTCTGCTGACAATTATGTGATTAATATTGTAAACAGTGGCCATAAACCTGGAACGAACCCTGGCCCATAAACCAAAGAATTGGTTAGTGAATTCAATTTGGATGGTACTGGGGTGGTTACTGTTGCTTATAACTTCTGAATTGACATAGGAAGCTGTTTCCCAGGACAGGCGACTGACTTCACCATATGGTTCCTGCACATCCCGGACTAAATCATATAATGGCTCAATAACTGAACATGAAGTACAGACTACATTGATCCCTTTTTCTTTCCTCATTCCATGGGAATTGAAAACTTATGAAGACAGACATGGCACCAACTCCAGAACACCAAAGACAAACCAACAACTGCATTTGTTTCGGTAGTTACTGGCAAAAAGGCTAGATTTTTAATTTGGAGCTGTTGTGTGTGTTACTATTGCATTGCAGCAGACTTGTACCTGCCACCATGCATCTTTTTAATCTGTCTCGTCGCGTCCCTTGGTCCTTGGGGCTAAAGCCTGCCTGCCATGCATGGATCACTGGACGAACCAGCTGAAACTTTGGCTTTTCCATCAGCAGCAGATCTCGGATCACTGATCAGACAACCCGATCTTACAAGAACTTTTTTTCTGATAAATGCAACCATGCCATGTGTCGTCACCGAGGTTTCTTCGTTGCTCTGCTTGCACTAGTGCTCCTCTTGCCTTGCCCAGTCCTTTCTCTTTGCGCTGCCGAACGACATGCTGCATTCCACTGAAGCTCGTCAGGGCAATGGAGGGCCTCTCTTTGTGCCCTTCTCTGCATCCATGATCGATTGACCCCTGCCTGTCTCATGCCTCCTGGGATTGGGAAGGAAATCGAGAACCAATTGTGCCGGAGAGAAGGTCAACTTGTTGGTGGAAAGCATGGGACCATCACGGCGCGTATGGCACGTAGTATGGCACTGAGTTCGGGCTGCCCTGGACATTATGCTGTGTGTTTTTTTTTTGGAGGAAAAAAACGAACATTCTTTTTTTTTTTTTTTTTTTTTTTTTTTAGAATTACATGCATAACGCAGATACTCACAACACGCACGCGACACTCACTCCTATGAACACACGCACGCAAACCCTACCCCTATGAAACCTCCGAAGGACTGGGCACCGGGCAGATCCGGAGATTCTCGAAGTCACCATTGGCGGCGCCGCCGACGGAACGCCGCTACCACTTAACGATAACGCCGAAAATTCTGGGAAATCCTGAAAAGGTCGCGAAGATCGTGATTTGAACCCCCGGTGGGAAGATCCCACTGGGGACCGCCCTACCATTAGACTACAAGCCAATTCGCAAACGAACATTCTGCTGTGCTGAGAAGGGAAGATCGCGTCGTGCGAGCCTGGATCGATGGATCATCATGGAGTTGACCGATAGCGTCAACGTGGTTTTATGTGGGCCCGTATTGCGGCTTCCTGAAGGAACCGGACGGCCCATGGAGTACGAGTCATCTCGGACAACCCAAAACGGGCCTCAGTTTCAGTTGAGGCCCAACTGGCAAACGCAAACGGAGTAGATGAGGAAAGGAAAAAGTCTTGAATTTCCCCCCCAACTATCACGAAAGTTTATTTTTCCTCTTCAACGTCAAAACGGACAAATCACCTCCATCAACTTTTCAAACCATGCAAATTACCTTCCTCGAGCGGTTTTGAGGCGGTATTGCTACAGTAACAGCGGTTTGTCTTTTCTTTTAAAAAAAATTTCGGTTGAATCTTTGAAAAATCATAGTAAATCACGAGAAAAATCATAAAATAAAAATCCAATTTTGTTAGACTCCACATAATTATATCTACACATTGAATATATAAAAAAAAATACAAAACCTTCGTAGCAAAAATTTTATATTAAAATATATCATATTATATATTCATTGTGTAGATCTAATCATGTGGAGTCCAACAAAATTAGATTTTTCATTTTATGATTTTTCTGTGATTTACTATAATTTTTTTAAAGATTCAACCGAAAATTTTTTTAAAAAGGAAAAGACAAAAACCGTTATCAGTAGCAATACGCCCTCAAAACCGCCGAGGGAGGTAATTTGCATGGTTTGAAAAGTTGAAGGAGGTGATTTGTCCGGTTTTTTGCGTTGAAGGAGGAAAAGCTAACTTTCGTGATAGTTGGGGGAGGGAATATGGATTTTTTCTATGAGGAAAAGGTCCGCCGCAGCCGGATGAAACAAGTCAACAGACGAAATTGCCCAACCAACCAACCAACCCAGCCGAACGACACATGTCACCGGAAGAGATATTTGCTATTATAGGACTCCAAACATGGTGCTTTGCTATTATGGGATTCCTAACGTTTGCTTTTTCCGATGACACCCGAAACAATTTCACTTTGCAAAACATGACATTTGGTCAATTTTAATTCATTTGACAATATGAAATACATGTATTTCTTCATAATACCTGTACTACCCTTTTGATCTACGTGAGTTTCATCGAGACCGACGCCGCCGCCCGTTCCTTCCTCCCACGCGATCTACAGACCGACGCCGCCGCTTGTTCATTCAACCACGCGATCAAAGGACCCAACGCCGCCGCCCGTTCGTTCAACCTCGTCATCCAGAGACCCAACGCTAAGCGATCATGTGCACATACTGCCGACCCTCATGGATGCCCCAGCCGATGGAGATCCACAAGCTCACGATACTCTGGCCACGGTGGGCGCCCCAGCCGATGGAGATCGACAGCCTCACGATCCTATGGCCACGGTGGGCGCCCCATGTATCTGTATATCTGTATAGCACACCATGCATGCTGGTACGATTAAGAAAAGTCACCATGCATGCACACGCTCCCAATTAAGTCGATGATCGATAGGCTTGGGCTTTTTCATGCGGCGAGCTGCTGCTAGGCGCTGCATCCGGCGCCGGCGTCGTCCTCGGACAGGCAGCCTGAGTGGCGCGGCGAGGACTCCAATCAGGCAAGGGGTGCCCAAAATACAACTAAATGGCGCACAATGCTCAAAAAAAAAAATCAACTAAATGGCGCACATCACCTGAGGGCAAAAACATACACTTAGGCCAAAATACAGGTATTAGAGATGTATTTGGATATTAAAATGATCAAACGTCGTGTTTTACAAAACGAAATTGTTTCGAAGTGTCGTTAAGAAAGAAACGTTAGGAATCCCCGTAATAGCAAAGCATGTAATAGCAAATATCTCTCACCGCAATGGGCTTCCGCTCCGCCCACGTCTCCGCCGAGGCCCAACGTTTCGCATGCGCACGCCGCCACGCCGCGCCGCCTTTGCGGGGGTCGCCGTCACCGGTGCGGGACTCCCGGGGAAAACAAGCAATCGGAGAGTCCACAGACCAGAGCCATCAGCAAAGCCAGCCAGCCTCGAGTCCTCACGAACTCCCCCACCAAGCGGCCGGCGGGCTGAGCCTGAGCGCCCGCCGCTGGGATCATCACGCCGGTGCCCGATCTGCTCGCGCGGAAACCTGTTCCTGTTCCTGTTGCTGTTCCTGTCTTTGGACGGACGGAGCATCCCGGACTTTGGGGTCCTCCTCACCGAATCGGAGCGGCTAGGCGTCAGTTTGCTCCGAGATCGGGAAGGGAAGCTGCCGCAGAAGGTCCCCGGCTAGCTCTACAGGTCTTCTACTTCCTTTTTGGAAGCTTCTGCGGGCTGCGGTGTACGGCTGCAAGCGGCGGTTGGGTCTGGGCTGTGCGTGGATGCGCTGCGTCTCCGGAGCTGGAGCCGGAGCATACGACGAGGCTGCTGCTGCTACTTGCTGTTGGGGCGCGGGGTGGCCCGGGCTGTCGTTCCACCTGCTGTGGCTCTGGGTGGGGATCGGCGGCGGGGAGTGAGTCAGCGGATGGAGGAGGACTGCACTTACTGCTCCTGACTTCCTGAGTGTTAGTATACAGCACCTGGATTCCGGACCAGCGAGAGAGCTGGAGCCGATTCGGCAGGCAGTTGGATCGTTCTGATTGATTGATGATTGATTACCCGTTGCTTTGCATGCAGTGGCACAAATCAGGAGTTGATTCCTTCCAGTGTTTGGGCACTGTGGTAGCTGAGCTCCAACAGTGGTGTGGTGGTGGTGGTGCGCTCTCTGCACCGGCTTCGCCAAGGCGCTACCAATTGGGATATGGTGGACGAGAGGAATCCGGTGTGCGCGTCTGGAGATTGTCTGGTTGAACTGCCGTGCGGGGGATTCTTCAGACTCATTGTTCATTTACTGGGCGTGGCACGATGTCAAGGTGCTTCCCATTTCCGCCGCCAGGGTATGAATCAAGGCCCAGGAATGAGGAGCGCCACAAGGATTTGCTGAGAAAGGTTCATAATCTGTGTCCCTTATTGGTTTGCTAAAATAGACTTTAATTTGATTGGATCTCTCTGGATTGTTCAGAAGCTGTTGTACTTACCATATTGATGTCATCCTTCGTCCTTTAAATCAGAAGGGTGGTGAATGATAGTAGTACGTAGTTAAGCAACACAGTTAACATGAATATGAGCACGGTGATCCTATCGAACCACCAAAATGTACTTATTTCTACCAAATGCTATTTGGCACATTAAATATCCGAGAGGGAAATCATGGCAAACATAAGAAAGGCTATATCATGGCAACTAGTTTTGAGAGTGTTAGATGTCACAAAACAACAGAGAGCTACCAATGTGTTTTCGAGGAAAAAAGAGCAGCAGGGATGGACCCTGCCTCTTGGCCCCTTATCCTAGTATATATTTCTTAATCAGCTCCTTAGAGACTCTACTTCTTTTTGCCTCTTTGAAAACATAGATCCATAAAAGCTGGGAAATATGGATTGTTTTTTTTTCTATGTCTGAGGAAAACAACATGTTTACCTGATATGTGTATTGCTTAAGGGTCAAAAGGGTGCATTATGGACTTTGTAACATTTCCTTGAGGGACTCAAGTTCATAACTGAAGCTATAAAGAATTTCACAATTTACACATAGCTTTATTTCGAACCCATATTTCTTTCACATTTTTGTATAGATAAATTGTGCATCCTATGCTATAACTATGATAAACAGCATTCTTTCACTTAAGATATTTATATAGCTCAGGCCTCAACTATTCGGGATGATTGAGAAATATTGATTGATAGTCTGTATGTCCTCATCAACCACATGTTGACATCCCTACATGTTTTTTTTTAGTACTTGGTTGTGTACCCTATGTGCTATGTTTTTGTTAGTACTTGGTCGCATACTGTATAAAAACCACTATTCTACAGTAGGACTTGATCTGAACTTCAGCAGTATTTTGTTCACATTATTTTTTGCTGCGTACTAAATCATTACCTGAGTGGACCCTACCCTTACGATTGCCTTCTAAATTTCTGAACATTTCATAGGCTACTATGACTTGTTCATTCTACTATTACTGGCTGCACCTTGCTACTGTGGTTGGGTTAACCTGGAAGTACAAGAGCGTGGTGTCTGGTGCGTAATATTTTTTTCTTGGAGTAAATGACATGAAATAAGTTTTCAATTTGATATGCCTGAACATATTTTGCCTTGGATCTTAAATCCTGATTCAAATTATTTCAGCATGTCTCAACCATAAATCCTGAAGTAACATATATGTCCTGATGTGGAACCATAACTGCAATATTGTGATGATCATATCTGAAAATGCAATGAGGTATTTATAGTATTTTCTTAGCAAGTACCAAGGGCTAGGAACAATGGTCAGTATTGAATGTGTGAATTATTAATTCTGTATAGTGAATTCACTGGTATTGAATATGTGCCGCTTATTTCAGGAAAAGCACAAGGATCAGAAGCACAGAAAGGCAAAGGACAGGGAAAAAGGAGAAACAAAAGAAAAGGGTAGAGATCATAGGAAAGATAAGCACAAAAGGAAACACAAAAGAGAGAAGTGCGGGAGCGAAAAAGAACAAGGACATATATAAAGACAGAAACCAAACTTTGAGACAGAAAAAACCTGAAGAAAATTGGCAGCATGAATCAGTCAAAGACATTATACCTGCTGATGAGTTGGTTACCCGAATTTTTGATCAAGGAGATCATACAGACCACAAATATAACAATACTGAGTTGCTTCCTTGGAGCACCGACAGCATTGGTTGTACAGGTTCTAAAGAGAAGGAAAGGAAATTGCTTGGCAGAATGGTTAAGAAATCTGGACAAGCAACAGAAGACAATTATGGGATAGTGCAAAAGAGTGTTAGTATTGCTCATGCCAATAGAAAAGGGATGGGTAGGGGTGTCGATTCTAAAACTGAAATAAAGAATGGGAAGAGACTTCAAGATAGATCAGCTGAAATGCATTCCAGAAGAAGGTACAATTGTAATGGAGTTGGTGTATGCCATGATAATTCTGATACACAAAGACGCTCTGAAGGTGTACATGCTGCAACTGGCAGAGTCATATCTAACCCAAGTACTTTTCAGAGAAAGGAAGAAAGAGGACAAGATCCTAATAGTTCTGTCCATTCTGCAAACGTGAAAAATGACAGCAGTATCACAAGAGGTATGGGGGAGGAAAATCAAAGTGCTAACAATTTCCGTTGCAAGATGGATCGGCGATTTGCACGAAATAAAGATGGAGCAGTTGAAGGGAAGGCCAAAGCTAACTATCATAAAGGTCTTGAAGGCAAAGATAGAGATAGTGTTGTAAAGAAAAAGAAAGACTGAATGCAAAAATGAAGAGAAAGAAAGTGGAGAGAAACGGCACTGTCAATGAACAGAAACACAAAGATCTTGGTGCACTTGGTGCAAGCAAGGGCAAGGTCGATAATCTGTTGCATTTGGGCTGTCTTAATGAGCAAACATTTGTTTCTGATGATATCAGGAAAATAGAAGATTTTGACCCTAATAGCTCTCCACGTGGTAAGTTCCTTTTCTCTCCTTTCTTTATGTTTTCTGGTGAGTGCCTTTTATATAAAGTAGTCAATGGCCTTTTCTGCCTCCTTTTCTATGGGCATTTACATCATAATAGCACAAACATGCTAAATACACTAAATTAGCATTTAAATTCTACTTGTTTTGAGTCTCATTTGGACTATGTTGACAGAACACAGTATGAGAACAAATAAGCTGCCAGTGATATCTGTTTCCAATCTTGTGTGAACGAGAAAATATCACAGCATCCTCAGTGGATCACACATCATTCTTGTACAGATCTAATTGGGTTGAATGCTTTTGATACAGGTCAGCATGCGTGCCAGCATAGCTACAACAATGGCATCACTGGCTCTAGTTATTCAGAGGAGCAAATTACTTCAGTTTCTTCATCTGGTTATGTGAGTAACAACGGTTATCTGAAGCAACCTCACCCTGATACCAAGTATCTGAGCCAACTGCACTGCATACCTTCAACACAGGACTTCTCAGAGTACATTGATCAGGACTGGTTGTTTCCGGTGGATCATGTTAGGCAGAAAACCGTGACACTTGAGGCTGCAGAATCTCGCCAAGTTTGGTCTGATGTACAGCTAATTGATACTGCGGATGTGATTCCTATGCCCTACGTTGTTCCTTTGTGATGGCACTCACAGTAATATACACGGTGAGTTGGCTCTGAAGGTCCAGGAGATTGCCTGACTACTTTACAACTTACTGGACTGTATGCCTGTATATCAGGTTGTTCCACTGAAGTAATCTATTTGTTGGTGGGATTTCTAGGCACACTGTTTGTTGAACTGAGAGCAAACATTATCTGTGCCCAAACTCAGCACTTTTGGTGTATGGTTGGCGATTTTCTTGTCTTTGCTGTATCCAATCATTCTAATAAGCAATGCTCAAATTGTTGTACCATTCTTGTCTCTAGGAATGGGGGAAGTTGAGAGGTCCTGCACATTTGAATAAGACTGCAATCTTCTTGTCAAAAAAAAAAAAAAAAAAGAGACTGCAATCTAGGCAACCTTTGCCAAGATATTTTGATGTGTAATGTGCGCATTGCTCTGTTACATAATGTGTTCAGGTGAAATGGCGTGAAACAAGGGAAATCATATATAGTTACTACTTTACGTTGTACCCAATTTAGTTTGTTATATTGTTCCAAACAGTTGTTTAGATCCATACATGGTGCTAATTATTACTATACATTACTGATGGATTTGGATCCAGTATCATGCGTCCCTGCTCTAGAGGTTTGCAACTGTTGACTTACTGCATATGTTGTGCTCATTGCTTGGTACCAACATGCACATAGGTAGCACAATCTTAATTTATATGTTGAAGCCTGCATTGTTGACCTATAATAAATAGCAATTACATGACCTATAATCTAAAGTAGAAAACCATTAGGGCACTACAACGCTAAATGAACTGCATAATAAACTCTCTTACAACGCATTTTTATCACGAGTCACATGCCCCACTTGTCACTCTCACAAATCCATTGCCACGTGAAGAGTGTGGTTTCATAAATGAGGTCTGAATCAGCCTCGTGAATCAGCCTCATAGAGCAATTTGCCGTCATCGTCCTCACCATCATTCTCATCGTCAATGGAAACAACATTATACTTTTTGCGCTCCATGTGCTTAGCCGCATCTGGCTGTTCTTTATAGCTACTTTGCCTCCAACTCGATCATCAGCGGCTAGAAACCACGACTGGGTCAGCATGCGTCTGGGTCTCCGCCGGGGCTTTATTCTTTTCCTCATTGGTCGCCGATGGAGGAATGTGGTGGTGGAACCCACGGCTTGAAATTCTTCTTCTCCACGAAACTATAACCTAATGCCCAATTTATTACATGATAACATGTAGAAATTCCTGATTTATTATTTATGCAATATTGTTATATGTACAATACTTTTTTATGGTCACACTATTTCTATTCTTATCCTGTCGTGTCAGGCCTTCTTTTGCTCTTGCCTCGTAACGATGTCTATTTTCTCAACTTATATACCTTTGTTTTCGATTAGAGTTTTTCAATAGACTTAATGCCACTATGTGCCTCTACTGTCTTTATGCCTTGCGGTCCTGCGGATGATAAACACGGGTTTAGCTAGATTTGTTTAAAGTTGACAAAGTGTGACTATTCTAACACACAAAAGTATTTTGCAACCTACTCTTTAACCCTATTATTACAGCATAAAAACCCTTAGTAAATTATAGAATGAAAAGAGAGTGCTTGGAAGATTAAAATTTTCATGAGATTGTCGATTCCTTTAGATTGAACCGAATTGGCAACATGTTCTTCTTCTCCTTCGAGAACTATAACCCTTGTCAATTAATTACGTACAACGAGGTGGACATGTAGGGAAGGGGCCATTCGGTTCTATAAAGGACAGCTAGCGGCATGTAAGAGTGGTAAAAATATTGTTATTGGTACAATACGGAGAGAGTTGAGAGCGAAAAGATTTTTTTATTTGCTTCCTTATCGTAGAGATTACATGCCTCTGTGTATATTTTTTCAACTTGTGGACCTGTTTGTTTTCGATTATATAGTTTTTTATATGGACTTAATGCCTTTTGTGGCATATCCTAACTTATTCTTTCCTAATAAGGGTCTCCTTATAGATGAGATATCCCCTTGCACACCAAAAATTACCTAAGATAATCCTAACTTGAATATGAAGCAAATTCGAAACATACAAAGGGAAATTTTGCGGCAAGGGGCGCCGCCTTTAACCCTACGGGCGCATAAAAACCCTTAGTAAATTATAGACCCATCTAGCCACTTGGAAGAGCCCAATTCCGGTTCATGATGAGATATTGAAGTGTTAGTAATCTTTAGTAGTGCTTGTTAGAGCATGGAATTTTTAATGAGTTCATACCATTTTTATTGACGATGGAAATATTTCTAGTTTATGGGAACTATTGCTCCATGTTTAACAAAGAAAAAAAACTTTGGAAACTGTTACAAAGAGAAAAATGTTCTTACTTTTAGTAAAATGATGTTGTAGCTTCTTGGTTTGTAAAATTGGTATATGTTCATGTGAAAATGGCTTCTAGCTTGAATAGAAAAATATTCAATCTTAATAAAATATAAAAATTTCCATTACTTATTTATAATTTAATATATTCCCTAGCCACTGATAGTGTTCAATAAAGATATAATAGGTATGAATTCAACAACAATTAAAAAATAATTAAAAGGGAGAGAAAGAAAAAAAAAGAAAAATTCTCAGAGAAGCTGCCAAAAACGGCCCACAGGAAGCCCGTGTGTTTTTTTTTTTTTTTCCACCGTCGATGCATATCCTGCATTCCCTTCTCCGTTCTGTCCCTCTTCCCTCGTTCTGTCCTCTCCCCTCTCTCTCCCCTCTCCGTCCCAGACGACTACAGGGCCGCCGGCGCCCTAGGCCAGGTGCTGAGGATTTCGTTGGTCCATTCGCCGGCGACGAGCACCCACCAGGTACTCCCACCCCTTATCCTCTCTTCCCTTAAGCTGTGCGAAGCTGAGCACCGAAACCCTAACCTAAAGCTATACAAACTTCGAAGTTTTTGCAAAAAATTATTGGGCGTAAATGTGTACACCCACGTCCCTTTACTGGATCCGGAATCTAGGGTTTGGTTACATACTGGATCCGGACTCTAGGGTTTGGTTACAGTGCCCTGGAATTTTGCATTTTTGGGTCTGCTTCTGTCGGAACCTGGATCCGCCCCCTGTTTGGAATCTGATTGACGGAATGGTTTTGTAGGGACTGCCGATTGGGGGACGAGGCGATTGCAGAGATGGGCTGATCAGAAGTGCGACAAGGTCCGGTTTTCTCCTCCAAATTGCCGTCTCTGGAGGGTGGATTTGCTTTTTTTCCATAGTCGCAGATGGACGACGACGACGGCAGCCTGGGCATTCGGAATTGGGGCTTCTATGACACCGTCAAGGGCAACCTGGGCCTGCAGCTCATGTCCTCCATGCCACCTGACCGGGACACGAAGCCACTGCTCCCGAGAGCTGGCTTCTTGCAGCAGCATGGGCATCACAATGCCCCGCACCAGCTCCATGCGCAGCAGTCGCAGCAGCATTACCGTGACTCTGCTGGCGGTGGAGGAGCCTCTGGTGGCATGCCCACCGAGCATCACTCTATTCACATGGACTTCTCGCGCAATGAAGCTTGGCTGCACCCGTCGCACCACCACCAACATCCCCCTGAACAGAAGGTCTTCCATTCTCGCCCTGTCGTACCAGCTGGGCATGTTGGGCATCCAGGCCATGGTGGCCATCCTGCACATGCTGGACATATTGTGCACCACCATCCTACTGGCTATGGGATGATAGCAGATGCGCAGCATACTCTCCAGATGATGCAACCACAGCTTGAGCCGCAGCTTCAGGAGCCTCCTCCATGCAAGGAAGACGAAGCGCCACCTCCACTGATTGAGGATCATGCCGTGGTTAGTACCGTGCCCGTGCCACCTGTGAAAAAGAGGCAGCGGGGCCAGCAGCAGAGTCGGCAGCCTAAGTCACCAAAGCCTAAGAAGCCTAAGAAGGCTGCTGTCCCACCAGAGGGTGGGGCACTTAATGGGCATACACCCCGAAGGAGGGGACCTAAGAAGACTATAGGGATGGTGATTAACGGTATTGAGTTGGACCTTGCCAACATACCAACACCAGTGTGCTCGTGCACTGGAGCTCCCCAACAATGCTACCGGTGGGGTGCAGGTGGCTGGCAGTCCGCATGCTGCACAACTTCTATTTCAACGTATCCACTGCCAATGAGCACAAAGCGCCGGGGCGCTCGCATTGCTGGAAGGAAGATGAGCCAAGGTGCATTCAAAAAGGTGCTTGAGAAGCTTGCTGGTGAAGGGTACAACCTTGTTAATCCTATTGACTTGAAGACATTTTGGGCTAAGCATGGCACGAATAAGTTTGTAACAATAAGGTAAACAAAAAGTCATGCTATGTCTGTCGCTTTGTAGGTTGTAGAGCTGCAGTTAGGCCTGATTTATTGCTTTTATGCCTATGTGCCAGTCTGCAGACATTTGTAGGAGTAGTTTGTAGCCATGTTTAGTTTTGTTTGTCATGTCTATCTCAAGCTTCGGATATTGACCCGACTGAAGTCTTTGTATCCTTCACTTTGCAAATTGTATTGTACCCATAACAGTCTCTAATTTAGGGCATGAAATTCAATGCTTTAGTTAAATCTGTGTGGAAGTAAGCATTATGTGGAGGTTTTCTCTGGTGGAGGGCATTAACCAGCACATTTTGGATAATGAGATAACTGTGAATTTTCTGTATGGCTTATATTCTAAGTCAATTTTTTTATGAAGAACTCATATTACGTATCCAAAGCCTTACAATTTACAATCAAGAACAGTGTATCTTCATTACTCTCCACCTCCAGTGGTCTGCGGCAAGGCAACATTTATTGTTTGTGGCCTTCTTGCTCACCATGAAATGTTTACTGCACTCTGCTTTTAATTCATGTTGTATTTACTTGCCAGAGTCCATGTGTTATTTGGTTGCGCTTAACTTTCTTTATGGTATGTGGTTGCTTTGGTTCCATGTGTTAGAAATACAGAAGCTATGATGTGGAATGGTTGAGAAGTATTCTTTTATTGCTATTGGCATCGATAGATACACAATTGTCTTTTCCAAAAACTTTTTTTCCAAGTGTTAAGGTGCTGAAATCTGGTTATGAAGCGAAGCAGATTTCCAGCAGTATGAGTAATGGATCCATGATGCAATGTTTGAAAATTTAAAATTAATTGGGTTCTGAAATGGTTGTTATTTTATATGCTTAATGAAGAGGCTCTATTTTAGTTGAAATGTTAATGATTTGATTTGTTTCTTAAATAGATATCGTGATGTAGCAAACTGAGTAACCATTAGATTGTTTGGCTTTTTCATTGTTATTATTCCCTGGAGGACACTGCAATAGGAATTAGGTTATTTGTTTAATTTGGTAGTATTGTGGTCCTAGTTTTCATTGGTAGGTGAGCTGGTGAGTCTGGTGTTGTATATCTTTACGCTTCTCTTATGTACTGGATAAGTTATCTTACATTTGTGTAAACTTCAATAGTTTATGCAGATGTAGTGGTTGGATCATGTTCTTTTTGAACATTTGGTTTTATTTTTTAAAGTTTGCAGACCTTCGGGGCTAACCATGCAAACAACAACATAGCCTTTTGTTCCAAGCTAGTTGGGCTAACCATTGCACAAACAAAATTTTAATGATCAGGTCACCTTATGCTCCATGGCTGTAGTTTGCCCTGAGTTATTCTGTATGTATCTGCAGAAGTTTTTACAGCTTGTAGCCATTTTCAGTTTTGTTAAATTTTATTTACATGCCAGTATCAATCAGAGATTAGAATATCAACCTCATGGAGAACTGACATCTTGTTGTTTAGAAGTTGAAGGGTAGCAGCAGCAGTCTCTAACTTAGATGTCATGAAGTTTAATGAGTACAATATTTGGTGTTTTTGAATTTTTAATTTGCTACATATGTATCTTTCATTTTTGTTTTATGAAATACTCATTTCGGTAGTAGTAGTAGTAGTAATAGTGTTTATCATCTATTCTTGTTAACCTGATGCCTTTATTTCAACAACGAAGAATTCTTGATATTGCACAGTGTTAAGATGTGCATAGAACTTAGAAGGAAGTTGTAATACTTGTGCAACCTCACAACAATCCTGACAATTTTGCAGAACTTATGTATTAACATGTGTTACTAAGTTGGCTCTTAGGTTCTCTTTCCTGCTGAAATTGCTTGGGATGATGTACTATTTAGTGTAGTTAACACTAAAGATTCGTTAAATTGTTTGATTATCCTGGATATATGGGAGATGTTATCCTGGAACCGAACCTGGGACCATTTCTGTCGGGGAATTTTAGGATTTGGCACCTAGTGTTTCACTTACATGTGGCCGTTAACCATTTACCGTTATAACCATGTGTCAATGAGACATCATGTTCGTATGTTGTGGTTCTGAAGAATAGAATGTGAGAAGCTGTCATGGGCAATGTCAGGCTTATGTTATCTCCTGGTAACATATGTGGACAGGAAAACATGTTACTAAAACCTTTATGTAACAAAATTTTCTATTCTGCAATGTGGTTTTGCAATTTTATATTAAGGTTTGGAGTAACGGGCTTGGGAAAGTACAGTGCATGCACATATATACCATATTGCAAGCTGGTTTAAAACCAGCGTGTCCGACATCAAATAGCTTCTATTCGTCTGGCTTCTTTACAGCGCTGCTAGCGCTAAATTCAACTGTTTGTGTTGTGACTACATAGCAGCAGCTGCTGCCCCTTGCGCGCTGGCTTTAAGCGCAAATTGTGTGTAGGACAACGACCTGGTTTCTAAAAAAACATTTTGACTTCTCTTTTCTATAAAAATATCTATTGGAAAGTTCTATATGTATATTTTTATGAAAGTAATTTTTAATAATTTTCATATTTTCAAACTCAACAACTTAATAGTTATTCATGACTTATATTTTCAATGTCTAGGCAAAACTTTATCTAAAACATTATCTAATTGTGATATGAAGAGAGTAGCTTATAAAAGATGGACGGTCTGAGACAAAATGACATCTCTAAATAAATAAAAATGAGCATATACCAAAAAACTAGGCATTGTTTCGGTGTAACCGGATTCGTCGAGTCAAACTCGAACTAATTTCCACCTCAACTAACCTCAACACATGTGAATTGTGGTGAATCTGACAATATTTCAACCAGGCTTACTTGTATTCTCCCTTGGATCCTCAGATTAGTTGTATTCTTCCTTTGATCGTCCGAACTCCGAAGGTACGTGTAAAGGTGACCACGGTAGCCCCAAGTGCATTATTTAGACTGGTGTGCATCATGTTTAATTTTTAGAGATGTCATTTTCGCCCAAGTGTCTCATAACAAACTTTCAGGTTTGGGTAGTTATTGTTTTGTTTTTCGCGTTTCGAGTTAACCAAACGCTACTAAAACCCTCAACTTTATAAACAAACAGCCACTGGCCCCTTCCATTCCATCTGATCCAGGATAACAAACTAACAAACAAATACAAGCAACGAAAAGGCGCCCGCCACCATGGCACCGTCCTCTTCCTGCCACGCCGTCGCCGTCGCCGTCTTCCTCCTGCTCGCCGCCGCCACCCATTTCAGTGCCCTCGTCGTAGCCAGCGACGTCGATTGCCATCGCCACGGTGAGATCACGTCTCTCTCGTGTCCAATGGTCTCCGTTGTAAGCCGCCAAGTGTCTTTGTTTGATCTGTGCCGCGTCGCGTCGCGTCGCGTCGTCCATATATCCATGCAGGCGCGAACGGGTGCCGCGGCCTCGGCATCAACTACGGCACGGTGGCCGACGACCTCCCGTCGGCGTCGCGCTCCGTGCAGCTCCTCCGCGCGGCGGGCGCGGGCGCCGTGAAGATCTACGACGCCAACGCGGACATCCTGCGCGCGCTGGCCGGGACGGGGATGCCGGTGTCGATCATGGTGCCGAACTCGGCGATCCCGTCGCTGGCCTCCTCCCGCGCCGCCGCGGAGGACTGGGTAGCCGCGAACCTCGCGCCGCACGTCCCGGCGACGCGTGTGGCCCACCTGCTCGTCGGCAACGAGGTGCTCTCCAACCCCGCCATCGCGGGGTCCACGTGGCGCGCCGTCGTGCCGGCGATGGCGAACCTCCACCGCGCCCTCCGCCGCCACCGGGGCGGAGCGGACTCCCGCAGGGTGAAGCTCGGGACGACGCTCGCCATGGACGCGCTGTCGACGTCGTACCCGCCGTCCGCCGGAGCGTTCCGCGACGACATCGCCGAGGACGTGGTCCGGCCACTGCTCCGGTTCCTGAACGCCACACGCTCCTACTACTTCGTCGACGCGTACCCGTACTTCGCGTGGGCGGGCAACCGCGACGCCATCTCCCTCGACTACGCGCTGTTCCAGGGCGTGGCGACGGCGACGGCGAGCTCGCACTACGTGGACCCGGGCAACGGTTTCACCTACACCAACCTGCTCGACCAGATGCTCGACGCGGTGGTCGCCGCCATGGGCAGGCTTGGGGTACGGGGACGTGAAGCTGGCGGTCTCGGAGACCGGGTGGCCGAGCGGCGGCGACGCGGGCGAGGCTGGCGCCAACGTGCGCAACGCCGCCACGTACAACCGGAACCTGGCGGCGCGGATGTCCAAGAACCCCGGCACGCCGGCGCGGCCGGGGGCCAAGGTGCCGGTGTTCCTCTTCTCGCTCTACAACGAGGACCAGAAGCCCGGGGCCGGCAGCGAGCGCCACTGGGGCTGTACTACCCGAACGGGAGCAGGGTGTACGAGGTGGACCTCACCGGCCGGCGGTCGTCGTACCCGCCACTGCCGCTCGCGGACAACACGGACAGCACACCGGCGTGGTGCGTGCTTGCTGGCGGCGGCGTCGGCAAGAAGGCGGCGAACGAGACGGCTGTGGCGGCCGCGGTGGAGTACGCGTGCCAGCAGGGGGAGCGGGACGTGCGCCGCCATCCAGCCCGGCGGGGCGTGCCACGAGCCGGACACGCTGGAGGCGCACGCGAGCTTCGCGTTCAACGCATACTGGCAGCAGTTCAGGAACGCCGGCGGCACCTGCTTCTTCAATGGGCTCGCGGTGACCACCACGAAGGATCCAAGTGAGTAGAAGACACCGTCCTGCACTGTGCCAGTGTCGATCTTTACGGGAGATTCGCAGCTTCGATTTCAGTCGCATTGATCGTCGGCATTGTTATGTGTGTGTTTTGCAGGCCATGGATCATGCAAGTTCGCCAGCTCTCTGAACTAGACGATGATGACGAGAAGGGCGGGAAGGACATCGCCGTCGACATTGGATTAGTTAGTGTGTAGTGAGGGAGACCATCGCCATGGATGCCCGGATTTTTACCATCTTCTATCGATTCTTTGTAGGAAGTTAGCAAGGAAAGCATCATTGTAATTCGAGTCAGTGTTACACTGACGGACTGACCGATGGAGAGGCAGCGTATTTCTCCTATCAAAAAAAAAAAGCAAGCAAACAGCCTGTTTTGTTGCCCGAGTTCACCGGCGGCGACGTAGTATTTCGCTCCCCTAGTTCATCACCGGCGGTGAACTCACGATCCGCCGCTTGGCGTAACCACATACAGCATGATGTGGTGCATGCATATATACGAGGCGGCGGGCGGACGTGCGGAGAGATCGGGAGCACAGCTAGCGCCGGCGGCGAATCGGCGACTTTTACGTTCTCTGACCATCTGGCAGCCTGAAGGTAATCCTGCGGCAACGGAGTTAGCCATCTGGGCATCTGGCAGCCTCCCTCACTCTGGGGTTTTCAGAACCATCCGTACAGAAAAACAGAACCTGCCATTTTTCATGTTCCGAAAATGATTGGGTTGCAATGTGTTCAAATCTGATGATCAATTGATCACCCACCCATCCCTGTGTGTTGACCCGATAAAAATTCATAACCGTGTGTGTGTGCTACAATTTCCTACAATATACCAATGTGTGGAATGTAGATACCATAGTAGGTTGCTAAATATTGTACTGAAGTGATATAATAACAATGATAGAAACTAGAACTTTGAAAAGACATCACATGATGTAGTTTAGGGCTTGTTTGGACTGAAGCCACTAGCAACTCGGGCGTATACCAATGTTAGCTTGAGAAAAGGTACGTTCACACGTCGGCACAAAATATGGGAATCACTCGTAGTCTATACTATACTAGCCAAATTTCGTTCTCATGGTAAGGTTTTTCTCACTCTTCACATAGTCCAGATGCTTTTGCTTTCATTCGTCGTCAGCTTTGGATCGGCGTCATCCCGGCTTGCCCCGCATGTGTGGAATGAAAATTCAAGTGAGGATAGTTCATCCCTCGGTGACCACTAAAAAAAATCGTCAGCTTTGTCAGTTGAAACTGTGCTTTAGGAGCTCCGCTTTTACCCACAACACACTCTTTGACAGGTGCTTCTAAGAACGTGTTCGCTTGTCTTAGTGTCGGGGACGAAAATAATCGGCCCACAGATAAAATAAGCCCAATAGGGATGGCACGGCCCAAAGGCCCAAAAAAAAGAAGGACTGATGGGAAGGCGACGCCGGGCCTTACAACCCAAGACGTATCCCGGGCTAGGAGATAGCCGGAAGGGACGAAGACCGGCCCCCGGCCAACAGATTTACAAAGAAGGAATTGACATGCGGGACATCCTTTCGGCCCAACAAGAGGCCCGAAGTAGTCCATCTCCAAACACTCATCCGATGAAGCCCAAACTCACTAACCGCTCAAAGACAAATCACCCCTAGCCGGGCCAGGAGGGTCCAGGGTAATATCTTTTTTTTTTTTTTTTTTGAGAATGTCCGGGGTAATATCTAGGCGTTCGAGAAACAATGCGCTTGGGCCATCAAGAGTATGGAGAAGAAGACTGAAGGAGCCATCTACATAATAGGCTTGTTATGGCCCATCAATATAAGGCCCAAATCAGCCCATAATGGAATAACACCAGTCCATTAGGCCCGCCGCACCCCGATACACTCCTAAACCGAGGGCCGGGGGCCCTCCGGGATCGAGTTCCGCCGCCGCCCGAGGGCCGGAGTCCCCGGAGGCAAAGCTCCGACACGCCCGAGGACCGGAACCCCGGGCGGGACTTCTCCGCCCGCCCGAGGGTAGAAGCACCCGAGCCGCTCATTTCCACGTCGTCCAAAAAGCAGGTAGCCTCGGGCGCACCTTGGAGATTCCGGCCGAATAGTGGGGGCACCGCGATTTAATGCCCCCCGCTTCACAGGCCGCGTTGAGGAGGGCAATCGATTGCCACAACCGATTCACCGCCCCATTATCTCCTTGCATCCCACGTTGATGGGGACGTAAAGGGAGCGATTACCTCACACGCCATCGTGCACAAGAAAACACGACCAGACCTTTGTTCATTTGCTTAACAACTTCACCTCCTCGACACGAGTCCAAGGACCCTCGGGATATTGACACCACACCACGACGCAGTCCAGACAAACCAAGGTTCGTGGCGGGGTCGAGGATCCCCATTGGGCCCTCGGGAGACCCCCGAGGCGGGCGGACCGCGACACCGGACGCAGCAGACACGAGGGGACGCACGTCCACACCCGGGGAATTCCTTCGGGGAGCCCGAGGTCCGGGCTCGGGCATGATACACCCGCGGCCCCGGGACGATAGACACCTTAGCGTTTGTACACGACACGTATTGTACACATATCCCTCCTTTACACTATAAAAAGGGGAGTAATGTCACGGAAAAAGAAAGAGGGAGCTAGCCATCTCATCTTGGGAGTGGAGTTCTCCTTCATTCCCAAAACCACTTGTAACTGCATTGGTTCCCGTGCACATTTGGTGCGAGGTAATACGAAAGGACTCAACTACTGGACGTAGGGCCCCATGACTGAACCGGGATAAACTCTTCGTCTCCCAGCTCGCACACGCCATCAGGCGGGGGGAGCGCCTGACCTATAAATTATTGCGGTATTTGGGATACCCCGGTTCTCAAAACACCGACACTTAGCTTATCTTATTTCACCTTATTTCTCTCACAAAATACTATTACATCAGCCAAAATTAGCCGAACAACTTCTAAGTTGTGTCATTTTGGGCAACTTCCTGCAAGCTATACCAATGGCCTGCAAAAATATCAACGCGGTAGCTTTTTTTGTCGGAGCCTATTTGACTTGACCAAACATATATACAACGTGGGGCATTGGAGAAGGGCTGAAGTATTTTCAAAGGAATTTTAGAGAAATGTGAGTCAAACGTTTTGAATATGTCCCTCGTAGTTCGGATAAGGAACCAAACTTACTGTTTCTCTAAAAAGTGCAGCGTAGCTTCACAAAATGTAGGAACCAAAACATCCACCGGAAGGGGAGAGAGAGAGGGTGTGCCATGATGGACTTCCACGAGAACATATGACCTTTTCTATGTTTTGCTTTGTTTCTGCATTTTTCAAACACCGCTTGCTTCACTTTGCATCAATTCATGGTATCGGTTATTGCTGAGCCAAGGGATAAATTTGAAACATATGTTTCTACGTTCCAAACACGTCTATCTTGATATATATATAATATTTTTTTTCGAATACATATATAATATATCTTGACATATCACTATTATTACATATACGAGTATAGAACCAACATTTATGATTTTAAATATACCTGTACATAATTACATTACGGAAATACTATTTATTGCATCGATCTAGAAAGCACCGTACAAAAGTGGAATATGTAAAATAGTAATCCTTAACAAGACTAGAGCAAATCTGAAACGAAAATGGTAAAAATATGTCGCAAAAAAAGAGAGAGAAGAAAATGGTAAAAGTTAACACTTAGCAAGAACACCGATCAGAAAGACGATGACTTGAGAGGCTATAGAGGGCCCTACTATCCCACGTGGACAATGGGCCTATGAAGCCCCACACCCAAATATTTATTGCGAGAGTCTGCTAAAAAAAAAAAAAAAAAAAAAAAAATTATTGCGAGGGTAGAGAAGAGGAAGAAGAGCAAGATAAATTTAAAACCCTTCATAGCATTTTTTTTGGCGTAGCTGAAGCAAATTTTGAAGCGTGTTTGAATGGTCAAAATATACAACTCTCAGACCCATTATTTACCACGCAACGCAACATGATTGCCTTCCTTGTCCAAACGGAGGTTTGTCTGTGTGTTTCTTTTCGAAAATATTCAAAGTCGTGTCACCGTTCACGCACGGAACAAGCCGCCGGCCGGGACCATACACGGCTCCATAGTCCTGTGCTACCCCCGCCGTGGTCGTCCTTGCCGGTGTCCCCAACCGGCACATGCCGCCACGTTCCGGCGAGCATGTTGCCGGTGTCCCCAACGCCACTGGTGTGGTGTTGGTTGTTGGTTGGCTGGCGCTTTGGCAGCTTGCCGTTGCCGCTGCAAAACACACGCTAGTACACCACTGGTGCATTGCCGTCGCAACGTCGAGAACCAAACGGTAAAAAAAAAAAAAAAAAGGTGAAAAGGGTGAACTCGTAGCCCAAAAAGCTGCCAAGCAGGTTACCGACTCGGCGGAGCAAAGGATCCTCCTCCTCTCACCTTGCCGGGCCGGGCCGACCACCTGGGCCCCGCGCCGTTCCTTCCTTCCACTACGGGCCGTCCGATGCCGCCATCGACGGCCCAGATACGCTCGCTCCCCGTCCGTGAACCGCACACGAGAGAGAGAAAAAGAGATCGATCCAGCGACCGGGCCGAGACCCTTGTCCGTTGCCTTTGCCCACGGTCGCGACTCGACCCGCCCCCGTGCTCGACGCGCCCACCGTAACGTGTTGCTGACGTGTGGGGCCACGAGTACCGTGGGTCCCACGCCGCAATTATGGTATGCGCCGTTGTCATTATCCTCGGCGTGAGGGCGCCTCCTCCGTCTTCTTCTCCACAAACACTCCCACTCCCACTGCGCAAAGCGAGCGAGCGGCCTGCAACCAACCAACCAACCCTCCCTACTCCCTCGCCGTTGCCGCCGAGCGTCGCTTTGAGTTTGCGGGGGTGTTCCGTCGTCATGGAGAGTGCCCACAAGAGCGGAGGCGGCGGAAGCACGCCCGGTAAATCCGTTCCCCCCCAACTCGCTGCCGCCGCGCGCGCCGCCTGCATTGTGCAGATGTAGTATTTGCTTTTGTGTGTGTGTCTGTGCGCGCCGGAGTTTTTTTTTCCTTCTTCCAGTCTTCGTGTTTGTGAGATGTGACGGCGTGGTGGTTTCTCGCGCAGGAGCGGGAGGGGAAGGCGTTGTGTGCCACGCGTGCGGGTACCAGTACCCGAACGGGCACCCGAGCGCCAAGCAGCGGCGCGCCCACCGGAAGCACTGCGGCAAGCCGACGTCCGCCGCCGGTGGGGAGCACGACGGCAGCGAGCTTCTGCTTCTAGGTACTGTCTGTCCGGTGGATTCTTCCGTGGTGGTGGTGTGTGAGTGAGTGTGTGTGACCGTGTCTGTGTCCAAACTGGGGCTCTTGTCCTGACGCATGTTCTCGCAGGTGAGGGCGGCGGAGCAGGCGCGGAGCCGCCGATGGGAACGGAGCGGGCGCGGCGGAATGCGGCAGCGGTTCGCCTGGATCTGCGCACGACAACGAGCCTGGGGATGACGCGGTGGAGGGAGGCGGAGGGGACAGTGGTGCAGGTGCAGGTGCAGGTCTGTTCTGAATCCAGTCTCGTTTCCCCTTCTCTGATGAATCCTTCTGTTCTTCGTTTCTTTTTGTTCGTTTCTGAAGTGGGAAGGAAATGCGTCTAGGGTTAAGATTTGGTTGGTGGAAAGTTATTGCATTTCGTTTTACTTTTTTTCTTCTTTCCCCACCAATTTCCTCTTTTGTAGTAGACAAGAACTTTCTGGTTCAGTGGAATTGTACTGACTGGTGTTAGAGTCTGGAATAATAATCGTGTCCTTATCCTTTTGGTTAGCGTAATAATGTGGGTACTTTGTTGTCATATATGGGGGGTAGTGTATTGTAATACAAATCCTTGTGTTAATTAATACAGTAATGGTTCAGGGATGCCTTGCTGTCCATGTAACTTCCAAACTGTGCACATACTCATCATCAAGTTTGGTATAATAGCCCTGTTCAATAAATTAGTGAGGCTGGCCACATGTTGCCATTTGATACCAGGACACCATCTCGCCAACTTGTCCCCAAGCTGCGCTGCTACATAGAGTAGCTTAACTGGCATAGAGTCCGGTGCTATTTAAATATGTTCAATGCGCCTACATATGTACACTCTCTTCAATGCATGTTTTGGTCATTGCTAATGGATTTTACGATGCATTTACTAGTCATATCGGCATATGTCTGGATGCATGATTACCTGTGATTGTCTTCTGTAGATCCTTCAGGTCATGATGATGGGCATCAGGTCATTGGAGATAAATCTGCTCAAGATTGCCTCATCAGTAGCATTAATAATCCTCCTGAAATCATTTCTGAGGCCAACAGGACGGATGATGTTACTCTGACTCCAGTGACTACACAGTACTCTGAGAAAGGATCACCTATTGAGGATGCCCGGGATCCATCTGATCCAGTAGTTGGTTCTGAACAGCTCCAGGACGTTATCACTTCTGTTGTTTCACCAGAGCCTGAAGACCATGCAAAACTCAGTGCTGAAATCTCTGAAAATGAAATACAGAACTCGAGTGTTGTGCCTCTGGAATCAGATGCAGCTGGAGGTCGAACTTCTGAATTGATGAGTGATGTAGTCAGACAGCAGGATCGGGATGCTGTGACTGTGGAAGATGGTATGATCAATACCCTAGGTGAAAGTAAATCTAGTGAGGGAAAATCTGTGCAAGGTGCTGAGCCTGGTCTGTCATGTCAAGATATTCTACAGACTGAGATCGTTGAGGGGCACAGTAGCACTGTAGTGGGGGAAGATTCAGGTGACAAGAATCCTACTGTGAGTAGCAACGAAGAAATCATGGGCGATGAAACTGAATCAAATCAGCAAAGCAAGCATGAGTTAACTGACTCATTTGAGAAAGTTCCTAACATTGAGCCCATTGAGTCTTCTGCTGAGAAATTTGTTGGTACAGATGATGATGTGCTTCAACTTGGTAAAGGTAGTTGCCACTCAGAGATACCTGACGATATCAAAGCTCAGCAGCAACCTGACTCTACCTCTGGAATTGCAGAACATCCGGCAATCTCCGAAGGGGCAGACAATGTTGAAGAACAGCACGATCCTACAACAGGTTAGAGTTTGTGGATGTTCTTGTGTGCTGCGTTATGTTGAATTTTTATTTATAGCATAATGTTGAGTTAAAGCTTTGTTGATCTTTTGAAAAAGTTTGGTAAGAAGCAGAAAACGTTTAATTGAGCAGTGTACTTTTAATTTTGGTTAGTTGACCTATCAAGTAATGTCTTTGTTACACTTGCTTTTGAAAGTGTTTGTGTCTGGCCAATTGTGAAAGGGCTCAGTTGTAATGCATGATTAGTTAACATTTCTTTTATCATAAGTATCATCTGATGTTCTACCTAACGTGCAATTATGGCTCCCTACTTCTAGTGCAATTTGATAAACAATGCAATATTTAATAAGTACAGTATGTAGTTGACAACAAGTTAGTCTAGTCAACAGAGATGCCAGTGGCATGGAAACATTTTGATCAACACCTTTTAGTAACTGTAAGAGTTGTATAGTAACTGTTTAGGAACTGAAATTTGATGCACATTCTGCAGATGAAAGCATCGGAACAATATCAAGTACATTTGAACCTGCTGTTGATGCCACAACTAACCTTACAGAGGATGTTTGTTCATCTGGCAAAAGAATGGATGACAGCATGCTGGAAAATGTGACAAGTGGTGCTGTTGTACCATCTCAAGTTGATCTAGTGGATTTGAGTCCTTCCGCTACAGCACGTGAAATCAACATGGTCGGTGGTACAAATGATGTTGACGAGAAGAGTCAGAATGAAAAAAGCACTACAGACCTTGCTTCATATGAGGTAAAAGAGATGGTTATCAAGGATAACTTCGAAGAAAAGCAGCAGAACAAAGAGGTCATTGTAGATCCCACTCCTCATGAAGAAATTGTTGCAGACACCGCTTGTTATGCTGTACAGAGCATGAGTAGTACTGAAGAAAAGGAACAGATTGAAGAATTCGTTGCGAATCTGGCTTCTGAAGCGATCAATGTTACTAGTAACAGAGACATGGTTGAGCACCAGGATGAGACTGATGTAAAAACAAACCATGAGATAGATGGGGCACACAGCATAGAAGCTACTGGAGAAAATAGTGCTATTGCTGTTGAGAGTAACGCAGGAACCATAACTGATGATTTTGTTGAAGGCAAAATGCCTAATGAGGAAATTACTTCAGGCACTATCGCTCTTAACATCGCAGACAGCAGCATTAATGAGGAAAAAGATGTATGAAGAGACTACATCAGGACTCCCCTTAGAAAAGTTCAGTTTGCTTACATCTACTGACAGTCCTGAAGAGAGGAAGGATGAAAACACAAGCGCAGACCCTATTTTGCACGAGATCAGTGTGGCACACACCAGTGATGACATTGATGAAGAGAAGAACGGGAAGCCTGCTGTTGACGCTACTTCCAGCATTGGTACCATGGGCAGCATAGGCGATGCTGAAGACAAGAAGCTGAATGAAGAAACTACAGCAGATCCGAGACCTGTTGAGAAGACCACAACACAAGGCACAGAGGATGCGGAAAGCAGCAAGCAGAATGAAAACACTACCAGCATAGGCAATCCTGAAGACTCGAAACTTGATGAAGAAACTACAGCAGATCCTAGAACCGTTGAAAACACAATAACACAAGGAACAGAGGAGTCAGAAAGCAGCAAACAGAAAGAAAACACTACCAGCATAGGTGATACTGAAGACAAGAAGCAAAGTGAAGAAACTATAGCAGATCCTAGATCCGTTGAAAACGCCACAACACAAGGCAAAGAGGATGCAGAAAACAGCAAGCAGAATGAAAACACCAACACTGCAGATGAAACTGCTAAAGTTTCACATAACACAAATGTCATCGAAGAAAAAAGGGAGACAGTGGAAGATACTGCCTCAAAGGAGATCAGCACTATAGAAAGCACATATGACCTGAAGGGAGCAGACCAGAACGAAGAGATAGCCGACAAGGAAATGGTTACCGACTCAGACAAGAACCATGTCTCTTTGAAGGTCCTCCTGGCGGACAAGAACGTGGAAACCAAAGACAAAGAGAAGGAGAAGAAGGCGAGCACCAAGGACCGGGTACTGTCGTTCAGGCGCCGGGTATCCAAAGACAATGTGTCGCCGGTGAAGCCAGGTTCGCCCAAAAAGACGGTCCAGGGCAGGAGGACTGGAACTCTCCGGCCAGGTTGCCCGTCGAGAAGAAACCCAAGGGAAGGAAACCGCAGTGGGTACCGTTTATTTGCTGCTCGTCGGTACAGTAATCCATTTGCCAGCATCAGCTAGGGGCATCCAATTGCTGAGCATCCAACTGCTGATGATAGAGTGAATAGTCGTATCAGGACCTTCTGTTCCGATTGCTGATGATATTAAGAGTGAATAGCCGTATCAGGACCTTCGTTCCAGCTTCCAGGACATGATTGGACCTTGGCATCTTGCTACTTCGATTGTGAACTCGGTTTGCCGTTTGTATGTTATATTATATTTGTTGGTGTAAATTAACTTAGATGCGTCAAGAAATGCCCTTTTGGTTTAAATTAACTAGATGCGTCCAGAATTGCCCCCTTCCATTGATCAAACGTTGTGCAACTTCGGTGGTCTTGACTACGTTCCCTCAAACGTTGTACAATTTCGGTGATCTTCAGTAACGTTTACCCAACAGTGGGAATGCTTTCCATGCAACCAATTCGTCTGCTTCATCGAATCACCTGTGGCTTGTACATGTAATGTTTCTATTCTCTTAGGCTTCGATCTAAAGCATATAGGATTCTTAAAAGACAGAATCAATGGTCCTAACAAGAACCAGAAAACAGAAAGATCCACGGCCAATAATAATCCTCGGAAGTAAATTGTTCCTCAGTTTCACATATCAAGTACCCGTGCGCACTAATTGACTACAAAGTATGCCAAAAGAGAAATGTTAAGCAACAGGCGAAGTCCATGGCAGCAGAAAACGGCAATGCTTGTAGTCCTCTGCTTCACTACATCCTCCACCCAAAAGGACATCTGCTATTAGCGACAAAATCAATTAGTTATAGACACAAAATCTATCTATGGTAAGGTACATCTGAAGCAGAATGTAGTGTATGTCACAGTGAAAAGTACAACACACTCACGCTGTCTTTGGCCAGTGCCAGTTACTTCGTCATCTTAGCAAACATGTTGCTGTAGAATTTGGCGTCCTTCTTGTTGAACTCCCTGATCTTCTCCTTCAGGGTCTTGTATTCCAACTTCACATCCCTGGGATTCGTTGAACAATGATCAGCGTGATAGTTAAAAGAGTACTGTGGTGGCAACAAAACACCTTACAGAATCCATTTCCTAGACTGTACCTGTTGTTAGGATCGATTTCCAATGCCTTCTTGATATCGGCCTCTGCTAGCTCTAGGTCAGCAAGTTGAATGTACGCTTGCACCCTCCTGTAGAGAGCCTTGACATTTTGGCTGTCTAGCTCCAGAACCTGAAAAGGAATCACAAGGTCAGCCTGCTTTACTGCCTCACAATTCACACCACTAAACATACTGCAGGAATAGATTGCACCTTGGTGCAAAGCTTGACAGCTTCCTTGTAGTCCTTCAACTTCAGTTTGCAGGCAGCATTGTTTAAGTTGCAGCTGATCTTCAGTTGCTTGGATTGCTTCTTCTCATCTTCACCGAACGAAGTGTCGTACTCGATGTACTTGGCAGCCTGGGATTGAAACAAAAGTCAGGAAAAGTAGGAGCAACCCTGCAAGACTCAAAAGATTGCATTTTCATGGTATGGGTTACTACAGAACAGAAAGAAAGATCAAGTACCTTCTCATATCGCTTGGAAGCTCTAGCATATTTGCCCAATTTGAACAATGCATTCCCTTCCTCTTTCTTCTTACCAGCAGCCTCAATCTTCTCTTCGTTGTTCAAGTCCCATGACTCCTTGTCCTGTGTGACAAGATTATTATATTTAATTATTTATATTGATCAATTTTGCAATTGCACACAAGTCAATTATTTGGAACAGACACAGAAGAATATCAGTCATATCCCCACCTTCACGAATGAAACAAGCTCAACTTCATAGAGCACTGTGCTGTTAGGTGGAACAGCAGCAAGATCCTGCTTTGACTCAGTTGAACCAAATGCATATTCAGGAGGAATCGTAACTAGAGCAATCTCGCCCTTCTTCATGTTCAATACAGCACGATCAAGACCATCAATAACTTCCTCTGCAAACATATTATAATACACAAGGAACATGTTAATCTAAATGAATAACAGGGTCAAGTCAATTTCCTGAATTATTATTATTATATATACGGTGTAACTGAAAGGCCAAGAGTCCCATACATGAAAGGTAAAAAGGTTGTTCTTACCTTCATCGGTCTTGAATTTAAATGGCTCTTCGTCATGCCCCTTCTTCGTAAACACTGTGCCATCCTGAAGCTTTCCGGTAATTTTGACTGCCAAAGGTAAACATAATCTAATGAGTGCAAGATAAAGTAATCAACTGAAAGGAGTAGAGAAACAATAGCTACTAGCATCATTAGAATTCAGTACTTGACCACTTGGGCATACCTTCAACAACAGCACCCTCATTAGGACGCTCATAACCTTCTCCCTCCTTGAGAACCTTCTTAAGGATTTTCTTATCATCACCAATTTCTGTAACAGTCTTCCATGATACCAACTCAAGGTCAATGAGCAGAGTGGCATTTGGTGGCACTTCACCTTCCTCTCCAGCTTCTGGTCTACCCTTCTCACCAAATCCATCTGCATTTGAAGTTATGAAAATCACACAATGCCATAATTCAGAGGAATGAAACATGAAACTTACAGAAGAAATAACGGCACTTGAAAACAAAAACTCACATTGTGGCTTTACTGTGAGGAGCACCTTCTCTCCCTTTTTTTCATGGTTTTGACAGCTTTTCGCAAGGGCAGGACAAAAGTATCCTGGCAATACACTAGTTAGAAAATAATCCATAGCTAGACATAAACATCTTCATCAGGCCATGTGAAGATAGACCAGAAGTAAAGAGGGTTACCGTCTTTTACAGTAAACTCAACCCCCTCAGACTTGGATACAACAGTACCATCTCCTTCGAGACGGGCCTCATATTTCACTGCAGGAATAAGGAGACTAAGCTATACGAACAAAGACAAAAACATAGGTCTGTGAGAACTGAGAAGTGTAATCAAAATTTACCAAGTACTTCATCAGGATCCTTTGGGTTCTCCCATTTCTCTCCCTCTTTAAGAATCTTCTTGAATATGCCACCATCTTTGCAAATATCTTTGACACTGGTCCATGAAAGCAGCTCAACATCAAACTGCAGGGTTGCATTGGGTGGGATAGTTGGAGGCGAACCAGATGCCCCATAAGCCAGCTCTGGAGGAATGGTAAAAACAGCATTTTCTCCTTTCTTCATGGTCTTGATGCCTTGATCCCAGCCCTTTATCACTTGGCCTGGACATTAACAAAATAGCTGTTCATTTACTTTCCAACTTGGCAATGTCAGCAAACAGAAAAGAGAGAGAACAAATGATAGAATTTACCAAGTCATTAACATGGTTTTTTCAAACATCATAGCACCTTACATCAAGGTACTTATCACTTGTGGTTATATATATCTACAGGGACTATGCATTACTGCGCGTTAAACAAAAACAATCACAGGCCCAGCGACAAGGTATTTTGTTTAAAGTAAGTGAAGCCATAACCAAGCACTCAAGAGCTTCAACATTAACTTTACATCAATTTCACAGATACAGTAGTTCAAATGTCCTGATTCTTGGTAATATCCATGATAGGAGTATTTAAGTAATGGAACAAAACTGACGAAGTGATTAGAACTAGTTCTCGATTGGTAACTTTGAACTGTTTTACCATCACATTGTTAATGCTACATCCACATCTATATCCAAAAATCCAAACATGGGACAGAGAAGAAATTAACCTCAGGTGGAGGAGGAAATTTACCTTGTCCAAGCTTGAACTTGAAGGGATCTCCACGATCACGGCTCGAGTCGAACTTTGTCCCATCGAGGAGTGTGCCCGTGTAATGCACTGAAATATCATCATGGGTAAGTAAGGATGCGTTCACTATAGTTTAAAAATGTTCGACAATAAGATGACTTCAAAGGTCATCCAGTAATCATCAAGGAACAATAAATTGACACAAAACCCAACAGAATCCGAATTCCGTTCCCATGAGCTAACTCCCAGCCAGCCAGAACTGAGCGAATGCTCACTGACCGTATCACAATTCACACCAACACGCTCACTGACCGTATCACAATTCACACCAACAGAAATAGAAGTGCAGCAGCAGGTGGAGAAAACCGGGGGCAGACAGGCAGGATGAGAGGAGAGCGTACGCCGTACCTTCAACCTCGTCGCCGACCTCGGGCGTCTCCCATCCCTCGCCCTCTTTCAGCAGCTTCTTCTTGAGCCCCTGCTTGCCGACCTCCTTCTCCTCGCCCACCTTGAGCACGGGGCCCTCGTCGCCGCCGAAGTCGCCCAACTCGTCGTCGCCCATCATCTCGTCGGCGCCGGCCGGGGGGCATCTCGAAGTCCTCGTCCATGCTTGCCTGGCGTGGAGGAGGGGGCAAGCCGAGATCCGCGCGCGCGCGGCTAGGGTTCCGTGGGAGGGCTTTGGAAGGTTCGAGAGAGCACAGCACGAGGGGAAAATGATGAGAGGCGACGCGATCCAGACCCGGGCGGGTTTAAATCCCCAATTCCGCTGGGGTTCTAGAGTGTTCCAAAAGAGGATTAAAAACGGCAAAGCCAACGGCTCGGATGCTTCTGGTCGTTTTGTAGGCTGGATTGATCCATCCGGTGGCTTTGCCTTTCGCGTGCTCTAGTGCCGTCGTGGTGCACGGGAATGAATGAATGGCACGAGGCCGGCACGTTCGATATGAAGTTGATTAAAACAACGTGTGTATGTTCAAAAAAAAAAAAAAAAACGTGTGTATTGTGAATTTGATTAGAAATCTTTTGTTTGCTTTGATTTCTCAATTCTCAATGGATTTTAATTTTCTGAAACTTTCTTAACGGATTTGTTGTGAAGTTCTGGGAATTTCTTTTTGCTTTGATAGTCCTTAGTTTGGCGTAGAGAGGTAAAAGGACATTCTTCCAAACTTGGCGTAGGGCAATGCAACAAGTAAATGGTAGCAATAGTGCAACAAGAATGGTCAATTGATAACGCTTAGTTATGAGATTACCACTTAAAATACCATGTGTATTGACCATCAAGATGGTTTAAAGGCAACTGGATAGATTAGTTCCTATGTGTCACGAGCATCTTTGGGAAGGTGAAGATTACACAAGCGAGAAGGGACAATAGAGCTCTAGAAATGTAGAATTTGAATGAAATGAATAATTGTCACCATAATATGAACACATTTGTACTTGAGATTAACCATCCATCACTAGCTAAAAACGTACCCTTAAATGGATGTCTGACAAGTCACATGATTTGATACAATTTTATCAAATTGTTGTCACTTCATATCATATCATAAGAAAATAATACATCAAATCAAATCAGAGGTCTTAAAGTTTTAGCAATCATGAAGAGGAACACGGGAAAAAAAATCTAGTGAGATTAATAAGCATCCTTCATCCACAACCACCGTAATAATACTGTTTTACAGCTCTCTACGAGATAATGGTAGCCTGTGGACATGCGGTCATATACCGCTCATAAACGTATAAAGGACAACAATCTTAAAAAAATATATCATGTACAATTTATACTCCCTTTGTTCCATATTAACTGTGTGCAGCTGCATTCAATGAGGTGTGAACGTAGATGATTCAACCAACTGCGAGACCGACCATAAAAGCGGGACGGAGTGAGTCTTTATTGAGATTGATGGAAATGGAAAAATATAGGTTTTTTTAGAATGACCAAGCATAACGAGACACTCACAACACGCACGCACACTCATCCCTATAAACACACGCACGCAAAACCCTACCCCTATGAGCACTTCCGAAGGACTCAAGAAATGCAGATCGGGAGATTCTCGAAGTCACCGAGGCGCCTCGTCATCAACGGGAACGCCGCTACCACTTAAAGATAATTTGAAAAACCCCGGGAAAATTCCCAAGGAAAGGTGCGAGCACCAGGGCAAGACGGATTTGAACGCGGTGGGTAGCCTCATTTGGACCGCCCTACCATTCGACTACCATTAGACTACTGGCCAATTCAAGAATGGAAAATATAGGTGTAAACCTACCCGAACCCTTTGCTAAAAAGTTACCAGAAAGCTTTTAGCCCAGCCCAGACCTGGCCTGGCAGCCCATGAGACAACCTGGGCACAGTTTTTTTAGGGCCTAAATTAAATGGGCTTCTTTTGACACGGGCCAAAAATAAATATTCAGATGCAATTTGGCCCATTCACACACGAGTGACCAAACGGGCAGGACGACGCAGTCTACTCTTCCGTGCGTCTCGCTCTCCCCGCACGACTCCGTTCGCTGCGACGAAGCCAAACGTTCCGCGTTCGCCGTCCCACCAACCGACTACCGAGTCGACACGCCCGCCGTAAAATCACGCCAACGCCGCCGGCTCTTCACTCCCCCCTCGCCTACCATCGCCGCGCGTCCTCGAGGTCCGGGGCGTGACCGGAACAACCAGCCGCGCCGCGCCGTTGCCAATCGATCGAGTCAGCAAAGTGAGAGGGCTGGGTTCACGTCTTCAATATGCCACATCCGGCGGCACCGTGGTCCAACGACGACCCCGCCGTACCCGAGCGCTGGGCCTCACTGCCTTCGGATCTGATCCGCCTCGTCTCTTCACGCGTGCTCGCCGGCGACCTGCTGGACTACGTCCGCTTCCGAGCCGTCTGCGGCAGCTGGCGGTCCGCCACCGCCTGCCCTCGCGGGCGCGGCGTCGTCGACCCGCGCTTCCACCCGCGCCGCTGGATGATGCTTCCCGAGGGCCACGGCCTTCACCCCGGCCACCCTCACCTGCGCGGGTACATCCGCTTCCTCAACCTCGACACGGGGACGTTTGTCCGCGCCCACATCCCCTCTTCGCCGACCACCGCGTCGTCGATTCGGTCGATGGCCTCCTCGTCCTGCTACGGGATCAGGACACCGCCATCCGCCTCCTCCACCCTTTCACTGGCGACATCGTGGATCTCCCACCGCTGGCCACCGTCCTCCCGCAGGTAGAAGACGTACGGCTGGATCGCGTACCGGCGCCAGACAGGATCGAGTGGCTGGCGCAGTCAATCTGTGCTTCTGTTTCCTTGAGCGGCGCCGGCGGGGTCGTCGTCACCGTCATGCTTGCTCTTCATGAGGTGAACCAAGTAGCGTTTGCTACGGCCATGGACCAGCAGTGGACTCTGTCAACCTGGGCGTACCAATGCGCAGCTGATCCACCATTGGCATTCCAAGGCAAACTGTACACGGCTTGCGAAGTCGACTATTCTGACGTATCGGAACTTACTGGCAAATGGGAATCATATGGCGATGTCCTGGTTTTCCAGATTGATCCACCTGTGCATGATGATGGGGTGGGCAGCTCCGGTTCTAAGCTACCGCTGCCAAAGTTGATTGCCACAATCCCAGATGGCTACCTTGATGTTCCTATGGGTCTCGTAGAATGTGATTCAGAAATCCTGGTGGTTGGCTACAAAGATTTCAAGAAGCTTCACTTTGTGGTTTTCAAGCTCACGGATCTTATCCAGCAAAGGTATATCCCAATAACAAGCATTGGAGGCAATACCTTGTTCATTCGAGATAGGAACTTGAGTGTTGCACCTAAAGCGTTGCCTACCCCTGTGGGTGACAGTGTCGTCTGTCTTGAACCAAAACAATGCAATCTTGTGCAACAACAGCTCATTGGTGGCTCTAGCTGGTCACCAGCAACCGATGATTGCAGGCTGTCTGATCCTGCACCTGTAGGCCCTTGTAGCCTCATCCACCACATCTTCACCTGCTGTATTCGCATTCGATGGTATCCATCCCCACCCCCATTTCCCTACTACACCGTTTTGCATAACTGTTATTCATTTTTTGTACTAGCTAATCTGCTTTGATTTATGTGCTTGCAGTAACAAAGGGCTAGTATTCGGTTAGGGTCATATGGTCCTGTGTGAAGAGCAACAGGCTAGTACTACACTCCTACTCCATCGTTCCTTGGTTTTCATTACCAATATATAGTGAACTTGTTTGGGCTAAAATTCACCAATAGATTTGTTTAATCCTTGCAAACAGTTGTTGTTTTACTTCCTCAGTCATTATAGTATGATATGCCTGAATTCAAATCCAGGTAACACTGAATATACAGTTGTTGTCTTTAAAATTTACCAATATACAGTTGTTGTTTAATCCTTGCAAACTTTCTCCAGGTAACACCGAATATACAGCTGCTGTCTTTGAAGTTGTTTGGCCCTGATACCGCGGGTATTAGGTGTTTTTGGTGATTAAACTGAGCTGTAGAGGATATCTGGTCTCTACTAATAGTAAAAGGCCAGGGCTATTTTTGGCCCTTGAACTCTAAAAAAAAAGTCCATCTTGCAAATCGAAATGCATGGTTGTTGCAGCACAAAGTATTCACATCTTCCCCAATGATTAATGAAATTGACATGTTGAGTCCTCTGTATTCCACACTTAGAGATCCACTCACATACCCACCGCTGAACCCTGTATCCCCTACCTATGCATGCCATAAGTCGTGACCCTTCTTTTTTTTTTCTGTACCTCACCAAAATACTACAGTACTGTCTAACACTAAAATGTTTAGGTAGAAATCACACCCATGCTGGCTAAGAGAATCCCGTAGCATTGGTGGATTGATTAAATGTTTTGGAGATTCCACTGACAGTCACCTGCTGACGGTGGGTGCTTGCAGGCACTCTGCATACTTCCATCCCTACTTCTTGGCACACTAATAATTGCTCAATGTCCAAATGGTGCTTTCCCGGAACTTTTGCAACACGATAAACATATTTTTTTTTTTTGTCATAAATTAAAATTAAGTTAAATGATGGCAATGCTAGTGTCACTCATTGATGAAAATTGTTTAGCAACTGGCTGATTCTTTGTCTACTTGGTACTCCCTCCACTCTAAATTATAAGGCGTTTTGGCTTTTCTAGATATCATTTCTTTTTGCATATGCATCCAGTTATACAATATCAATATGTCATGTCTAAATACATAGATACATAGTAAAAGAAAATCTAGAAAAGTCAAAAATTAAAACGGTAGACATGCGTCTGGCTCCTGCCTCAGAACCGGCGTCCACGTCAGCCATCAATTTTAATCGTCGTCTGATTACTCGGTTGATGGCCGTGATTAGTAGAACCAGCTCCTGACAGGTTGGCTTCTCGTGGCTTCTAGCTTCTGGGGTTCAGCTCCCTCTCTGCGTTGTCTCGTGGAGTCATCAGAAGCTGGCTTCTACTGTTTTTGTCTCGGTTTCTACCCGATCGGTCGGGGAAGTCGTTCCCTTTTTACCGATCCCTCCGCCGCCGCACCTTGCCTCGCTCTCTCCACTCTTCTTTCCCCGCTTTTCTTCTGCTCCCATCGCCTCTCGTCCTCTTCGGTGGCTGCATCGGCGGATCTTGCTGGTCTCTGGCGGCGCTGCGTCACCGCGCCCCCTCCGCGTGCCGAGGTCGTCGGCGTTACGGAGGGGGCCGCTGCGGCGTCGTCCTCGTCGCCGCTGTCCACGCCCACTCCGCCGGCGTCATCGAGGGGTCTTCTGCTCTCGCCACGGCCTAGGTTCAACCCTTTTCTCTTCCCCCCTTACCATGGACGGAGCTGTGCTCTGGAGACATTTCATGTTTTCTTGGTCTGCTCGATTCAGGTGTCATTGCCATAGATTTGTCGCCCGTTTACGATTTCTTTGGCTTCCTTCTTGTGTGCAGGTGGTGTGCATTGTCTGTAGGTGTCCCCTCCAATCTGTGCCTGCTGTTGGTATGATCCCACCCGCACTCCCTCCTTCTCCTCCTTGTTCTTGTCGCGTCTTGCTGTCAGTCAAGTGTTTCTGACAAGTTCTTGCCTGATGTTATTGTTGGTGCAGTGTGCGGCGCTGTGGTGTTCGTTGGTGCTTGGTCGGCCTACGCTTGTCTGGTTCTGTTTGCCTGCTAGGTTGCTTTCGTCGGTATGCTTCTTCCTCGTCCTTTTCCTCACCATATCTATCTTTAACCCTTATATTTTCGTAGAAGCCCACCGTTTCCGCCACAGACTCAAATCGCTGTATTTGTAACAGTGACACCTACAGACCGTTCGATCCAGCACTGGACAATCTCAGCCGTCCACGCCACAGCTCTTCTCCACCTCGCGAAACTTCTCTCCGCCGCCGCAGGCCCCGTCCGCCCCTTCCTCCCTCCGTACGGAACAGACTCCGCCGCCGCCGCAGACCCCGTGCGCTCCTTCGTCCTCCCTCTCCAGGCGACGTAGACCGACTGCCTCCAGCGGCTAAGGCCCTCCCCGGCAGCGGGCAGCGGTGCTTGGGCTCGCCAGCTTCCGCAACCGCCGGCGGATCTTCTCTGCTCGGCCCGACGCGGCGAGAAGTGTGGGCGGCCGCGGTGCTGTAGGAGGCGTCCCTTGCGACCGGCGCTCCCTTCCTCCTTCCTCGATGCAATCGTCCTCCACTGCGCTGAGGATCGGCCAGCCTGCCCCCAACCTGCGAGGCTGCGACCTTAGTTCGGTGCACCAGCGCCGTCCCGATAGATAAGTCTTATTCTTCCTACCCTATTACTGATTTTTGCTGCAGATATTTCGATTTTTATCATTTTCCCGATGATGATGCCGGTCACACTCCGACCTGTTTAATGAATGTATATAGATACATACAAATATTGGTTTGGATTTAACTCCATGGGGTCGCTCCTTTGTGTTTGCAAGGTCCAGACTCCCTTCAATGCCTAATGCAGTATCGGCTCCTCCGCCTTGGGTGTCCAAGCACGCTCGGCGACGAATGTGTGGCAGACTTCTCGCCTCCTCCTCCTCTCCATTCATCTACTGGCACTGCAAGTGGTAATCTATACATGACTCCATTCACTGGACTTGGATTGATCTGTCTTCCTTTTGTCCTGGAGAAAAAAGACCAATCTGAGGGCTACTTTTCAAAGAACCCATTGGAATTAAGTTGAGGGTTTCTTGCAAAGTAAAGATTTTTGTGTGTCCTCACGTTTACTTACAATTGATAGATTTTTTAGAGAAATAGTCAAATGCTCAAATTTAAATTTGTTTTGCAACAAAGGCTATGACAAGATTAACTGGTGGTCTTTTTATTCGCATGCTAGGAAAATCGTGATGACATTTTCAAAAACCCAGAAAACTGTTGTATGTATATAGTCTGCAAACAAATTCCTACCTTCCGATAAAATATCACTTCCTGTTTTCTTTGTTCTTGATATCCTTTGCATCTATCCAGTATTTCAATGCTTATTTTGTAGCTTTCAAATTTCCCAAAATCTATCCGTGGTTGCTAATATTAGTGCATTGCTACAATTACAATGGTAACATAAGCACGACTACAGATAATTCTTCAAATCTAAGTTCATGCCTAATATTAATCAGTATATACATTAACAAGAAAGCATTCAGTAGGCCTGCTGTGCTTCCAACCCGACTCCTAAATTTAACTCTGTGTACTGTGTTCAGATACGTGCATATCTACGCTTCATTGGTTCCACGCTACCTTTCTGTAAGGACTGCAACATAATCTTCTTTTACCATCTTTCGTGCCACAGCGAGAGAGATATCAAGAACAACGACTCCGCTGCCGCTTGCCATGCTAATTAACATGCTAAAATGATCTTAATATGTATGGTGCTCGGCTTAAACTCTGCCATCGTAATTTTCTACTGATTTTCAATTTTCCATACTAACTTCAGCAGTTTGCATATATACACCAACATGACCTGCTGATGTCTTCAAATATTAGAGTTGGTGAATAAAACAGGCTGCAAGTGCACAGGAGGAAAGGTGAAAGAATCAGGACTACAGGTCAGTCATATATTCCTTTCTTGACAGTAATGGATTGAGACTATCCTTTAGAAATATTTGCTACCATTAGAAATAAAAAGTTATTACAGATATTTATTCAATATATATGCAGGAACACGTAACACTTACGATTATCATCAAATACCAAATGGCCAAAAGTTAGATAGGATTATAAGTTGGTGAGTAGTTCTTTGTTTGTGTGCATCTTAGTTCTAATGTATGCGATGTCAGAACTATGGGCGGTTGGTGTTCTACTTTTCAGTTTGATCATCTTATTCTTTAGAAACGAAAATGATTGTGCTTAGAGCCACAGACTAATTTGTTAGCCTCATAAAAACATACTACATTTCAATTAACATGTGATTCTCTCATTACTCCGTCCCTATTTTGTCCCCAGCATGGCAAAAAAAAAAAAAAAAAAAACTGTTTTCTGTATGAACGCACTGATGCAATTTTTAAATGCTCAATCTGAACTTAAAATACTCCATATAAACATGGCAAAGAAATATATGTTCTTTGCACTAACCATGTCTTGATCTTGGAATGCTACATATGTCCTCATGCTTAATTTTGATTACCATAAATGTCTACCTACAATTTTTGTTTTCTAACACAACTCTTCCTATCTCAGGTCTACCCCAGGATTTCACACATATGCAGCGTCTCCCCTACCATCAGCAGCTGCCAACCAAGCCACACAGACATTCTTACTTTTATCTTATTCTCTGTTAAACGTGCCATTATATAAATCTGTATATATACATGGTCCAAGACTAGATGTTATATTTGAACCACAATTATTTGATACATTTATGCCAGCTCTGCCACAGCACCTACATCTGATCTCTGCTGATCATGGTATCTTTTGTTACCCAGCGCTTTGCGCTGGGTTTATCTGCTAGTTAACTAAGTTTATTGTCCTGCTTAATCCTATGACTGATCCTGTTCGTTTCTCCTTGTTTGCTTTCTCTCGTCGTTTCCAGTCCATGTTTTTGGGGGCTCCTTTGTGTGAACATTAAAAAAAAAATTTTGGCCGCAGTGCAGTACAGAACCATTCCTCCTACATTGTCAAGAAGATTGTGCGATTGGAAGTTCCAACAGATGCTTACCCCAATGTATGTTCTTTCCTGCTTCTGACAAAGTGATGATTAGTTGTTATTACTATCAATTTGTATTTAAAATTTATTAATTATACCTGATATATGCAGTTTTTTTTTTTCCTCGGACACTGATATATGCAGTTTAAATTCATTGGCCGTCTGCTTGGGTCCGAGGGGACACTCACTAAAGAGAGTTGAAGCTACTACAGGTTGATGTGTCTTCATCAGAGGGTCTTCATCAGAGGGAAGGGCTCCATAAAAGATCCTGTGAAGGTAAATAAATTCTTACTCATTTTCATAAGCTGATTCTTCAGTAATGCTGTTTGTGGCATTTTACATTGAATCATCAGTGGTCATTATAGGCTAAAATTTCCTGGTAAGCAAGTGATATTGATCTTAAGATCTGATACTCCACTTCCTGGATCAAACAAACAATGCTGCCATTCTGTCTTTTTCCTGTAGGGGGAGCAGCTCAAGGGAAGACCTGGCTATGAACACTTGGGCGATCCAACACATATCTTAATTGAGGCTGAATTACATGCTGATATTATTGATGCTAGACTGACACAAGCACAGGAGATACTAGAGGAGTTGCTGAAACCAGTGGTATGCATATGATCCCTTAACCCTCTACCTTTATCTATTCCTCAATCTGTAATTAATTAGCGAAGCATGTCATTTTAGGAAAGGTCAAGGAAATGCGGCTTATGTATCGGATTACAAAGTCAGTCCTTTCTGTTTGTGTGTCATTAAAAGTCTTTCTCCTTTAGTTCCATGTATAATATCTAAAGCGTCAAGGCCTTTTCTTACTAGAGGATTACAAGTAATGATCAATATCAATTGATGTTGAGAGATAAGGCAGTGCATCCATAGATTGATATTAGTAAGCATGCTTGAGATGATATTTGCTCTAAATTAGTTTCCATCTACTGCAGCTTGGACCAGGCATTGCACTGGAGCGATTTTTTTGAAATGATTTCAGCAGGGTATGTGTCTGATGTCCTAGAATATAAAGGAGGGGTTACTGATGGTAAACAATTTCTGAAGTTCCTCTGAGTTCTTATCTGACATGGCATAGATTTAATACTGAGCTTCATTTATTGTCTTTATTGACATTTACAGAGAGACCAAGGGCATTCAATATTTCCATGGAGATGGCAACCTTTAAAAAAATATTTCAGGTACCTCTCATCCAGTCATATCATTTTTTATGGAAGGTTAGTTTTATTTTTCACATCACGGTATGATTTTATATTAGTCTGTTGTGCCAGTCTATACAGAATGTTAGCTGTTTTTTTTGTCAGAAAGTTCCAAAATGATTTGTACACACATAGTGGGAACATTGAAGTAAATTTTTCTGAAATGCTGATGCACTTCATCCTAAAAGAGGAAACTTGGCACTTGACAGTTTGGTGTCCATTTGAATATTAAACCACTTCTTCATAGCTTCGAGCCATGTCAATGTTTGGAGTCTGAAATGACCTCACCAAGCTGAATTTGTGCTTCCTAAAAGTTAAAAATGGCTACATAGTTAGGCCCAACAAATAGCTCCAAACATCCAAATTTAATATTTGTCCAAATTAACTGAGGCCAAAAACTATCTCCACGGATCTAAATTACTCAAGGCCAAAACTCACCTTTAAACACCCAACTTTTTGTATAGCCTATTTTTTGAATGGTCAGTAGTTGGTTTAAGTTTATCTTGTTGACTGTTTTATCTTGCTGACTGTATTATTATTCCTTCTGTAATGCAGAGACAACATCTACGGATGCAACTGGAAACCTTCCAAAGGCGCATTCTCTTGGCTACTAATTCTAAGGTTTCTCAACAATACACTGCTGAAAAGAGTTGCATATTGTCCTCCATTCCATCAGGTATATTCATTTCTTTCATCTCAACCATTCTTTCTCCATCATTAGAAACCTCAGTTTTTTGTTGTATAAATTTTTTGAAGCAATTAATTGGTTTAAAAGGAAAAACATAGTTGGTCAATAGCGATATGTTAATCATAATGTAGAAAAAAATGATAAGCTTGCATGGACTGCATCTCCTTTTTATATGACCAGATGCCAGTTGCCTTTCTCAGCTGATTTTATGATGTTATTGTCCTCTAGAATTTCTAAAAGCATCTTATTGGTTAAGTAAAAAAAAAAAAAGGTGGTCGGTAGCGATTTGGTAATCACCGATGTTCCATGTGGAAAATTGGTATTGTGTGCCAATAATTGCAGCTTCTATTTATTCCAAGTTCTTGAAGAATGAAAAAAAAAAAAAAAAAAAGTGTTGTGTTTTTACTCCTTTGTATGTTTTTTCTTCATACTTCATGTTAGTAATCAGGCAGTTCGAACCTGCACTGGAGCGTTGGTGGTGCAAGGTCGCACATCTGTGGCGGAGGGAAATAGGAGCAACTTGGTGAAATTCATATGAATTGTTCACCTAGACAGGTACCAAGGTACAACTTCATCTCATTTTCTACCCATGCCTCCATGCCTTTGAAAAACTGGCTTTGCTGGTTTCCTAGACTGTAGATAAATTTTCGAAGCAAGGATGAGATAAATTTTGCCACCCTAGATTGGAGGCCATGGATTAGTTGAGATGGCTATGGAACTTACCACAACCTATTAGCTAAATTGTTTACATTTCTCATGGTTTGAGAGTGACATGATAATATAATGTTGCAAGAATCAGCATGCAAGTAGTCTTAAGGAGTTCTCTTAGAGGTTAGGGTATTGTTTGGGTGACGGCGTCAGACATGTTCATATTTCTGCAGTTAGTTCTTCATTCTTGTCCTCAATAATCTTTGCGCGTTTGTTTCCTTATCTCCAGTGCTTCCAGCTTTAGTTCTATATTGTGAAGCATGCTCTAGAGAGTCTGATCAATTTATTACAGTAAACAGCATGAATGCCTCATAGAAGATCCAAATGAAACATGTGAGGACCTTAGATTGTTACATGGTAATTGCCTGATCATATTGAACCAGAAAATATATTCATTAATTAATGAGAATATATCTTCTAAATTAAGATTTAGAATGGATGTTTTGTTCTATTATCTTTGAGTGAACATGTAAATATCTCTCCAAGTATATTATCTTTTTAGTTTGTTAGGGTAATCCAATTTCTTTTACAATAAGAACCATTATCTGGTTGTGGTCTTTAGTGTTTGTCTCATCTTCAATTGAAGATAGATATCTAACCATGAGTGTTTGGAACCTATTCTATATGTTTCTCGTTGCTCTACTAGCTAGGACATTTCATTCTTTGGCAAAAAAAAAGAATCGGTTATGGTAACTGCTCCTATTTGTTCTAACTTTAAATTGCCATCTACTGATGAGCACCGTTGTTTGTCATGTCAGGTTCTGTTCTTTTTATGGCTTCTTACAGACCATTGTGCTGAACCTAATTATGCGACTCTTCATGAAGCTTAACAATCACATGGTTTTTCTATTGTTTTAGTTTGCTAAAAAAACAAATCTCAAAAATGGAGGGGTTCAAATCTCTTTCAGTTTCCTCACTGGCTGCATCGGGGCTGTTACAACAACGGAGAGGTGGCTGTGAGGAGGTAGTTGCTGGTGACACACTAACACCTTGAAGCAGCACTAGACCAGCATCAGGATAGCCATGAGGGATGAATGCTAAGGGCAAGAGAAAGATAATGAATGTTGAGGTCAAGAGAAAGATGATGAAGCTGCACTATTTGAACATGGTCCTGTCTGAACCATGTCTGAACCATTCCTAATAATGTTGAAGACAAAGTATCTCTGTTGCTACATGTCCAAACAAAATATTTATGCTACGACAAAGAACCATGATTATATTTTGTTTTTCTTCGTAGCGATGTATAGAATACACACCACAGAACACATGCATTTTTTCATGCACGGAGGTAATATATGTTAATATGTTTTCTGCTTTATGTCAGATTGTATTGGTTTGATTGTTATGATAATCTGTAACGCTTCGAATACAATAATCTCTGTTGCAGGCAAGGAGTAAATAAAGAAGAAGAAAGGTGTAACATCTACGTAGAAGGAATCAACAGTGTCAGACTTGTTGCTTACCTGAGCCGTTGTGGAATCTACCGATGTCACAAGACGAAACAAGCAATCCATGGACATCAAGAGACATGTCAATTTCTTTTGCATGTAAATTTAAGTTTAGATCGAATACTACCAGCCAGGGCCAGGGAGATGACATGATGGTTTCTCTAATGATTTATTCAATGCCCTTCCTCTTGCCATCCATGCCCTCACTCTTGTACCAAACGGAGTATCGTTTTAGATTCTTAGCCATCTCGTTTGACCATTTGCCTGATTTAATTTTTTTATAAATACTATTTATTTTGTTATGACTTATTTTATCACTAAGAATACTTTAATAATGATTCATTTATTTTATAATTTGTATAAATTTTTTAAATAAGATGAACGGTTAAACACGTTTGAAAAACCCAAAATGACACTTTTGGGGGACCAAGGGAATGTAACTGTTTTCTCCTCGTGGCGTGTGATGAATGCTTCTCGACTGAAATGAAATGGTTGAACTTGCTTAGTCGTTTGCTCAAATTCTCGCGGAAGTTTCAGTTGCGTGTGTAGGCTACTCCGTCCTTGAGGGTTTTTTCAGCATAAAAACCTCCTTGAGGTTTGTGGCCTGGAATAATCTGAACTTTGAGACAGCGCAAAAGTAGAACTTTTCAGTTTTCCATCCGAGGCCAGGTATTAATTGATTAATATAAGCATGAAAACAATTACTTATCACCACTGTTATGTGCTTTTATTTACGAAACAAACCGCAACACTTTGGGCGTTTTGGGGTTTTTGGATTGGGGTGATTAAAATTAGTCACCTATCCCATCGAATTCTTTTATTTTATTTTACTACTACTAAAAAGTGCCCGTGCGTTGCCACGGGGAGAAAAAAATATTGTATATATCACAACATGCTTCCAAAGTACATCACAATGATGTCTACATTTTTCGTGAAGCTCCTCTCGACGTGTCACCGAGTGTGCACGGTTCTCATGCTCAAGCTGCTTGAGAGAGCCCTCTCTCTAACCTATTTCATTTAACTTATAATTATTTTTTGTTATAATTTATCATCTCACAATGTTATATTAGATTTTGTATTTTGTATTAACTACATATATGTTCGTGCATTGCACGGGTCTCAAACTTTATGTGGCTTGACTAATTTCAAAAGCTAAATTATTACAATCAGTTAGACTCATAGGCGACCTTTGGTCATCTTTCTGCGCATAGCAAGATTCTTTCGAGTTAAGCTTTGTATATAAGAACCTTTACATCTCTTAAAATTAATGAAAATAACCACCAACGTGGAGATCTCCCCCCACAACTTTTGTTGCTAAAAAAAACACATGTGGCTTGGCTAAGATTCTATTAGGCAAAACAGGAGACTTGTGGCTTAGATGAGCGTAGTAAGTAATATATAAATCTAGTTAAAAAATATAGTTTTTTTTTATGATTTTATCACCTTTATATATTGTAGAAGTTTATACAATCAGAATCAAATTGGTTTTCTCTTTTTAACATATCTGTGTGCTTTATCTCTCCACCTATAAAAATATGAAAGAGAATTGAGATCAACCGCTGGCAGCACAAAGACCAACTGCAACACATAAGAACAATTGGATAATAATAAATCTAACGCAAACTAAAATTGTAATATAGACTTTATTTAAGAATAATCATTGGCCAATTAAACTGCATGCCAACTCCAGTTGCTTGCCCATCCGTGCCCATCCGCGCCGCGTACAGACACGGCCACCGAAGCTGCACCGCCGCATGCACATGGATTCCTTCGGTCCTTCCCTCGCGGCCTCGTTACCGTCTGGCCGCATGTCTCTACGCGCTGCATGACTCGGTTCGGTTTGGTTCAGACACGGAGTTGGCGTTGGCGGACAGAAATTGCACCTTGGAACATATACGTTGTATATGAGTCCTACATGGGCAAGGAACGTTTAAAAAGGAAACAGATAATGCGTGATTAGGCTGGAAGGGACCGGTGGACAGATTTAGGGGCAGATTGGCAGAAATTTTCACGTTTTATTATTATATAGATTAACTGAGCCGTGGACACGACACTTTGATAGTCTCACAGGCCCACAGAAGAGAATCAGTGAATCATAGAGCATCCTTTGCCGATCAGCAGAGCGTTGGTTTTGGAGAGCCTCGCCTAGGGTCTTGATGCCAACGTACATTTTGATTTTAGTGGCCTAGGTGTTTGTGTGTCAGTATTTATCCCCTTGTCCAGGTCACCACCATCAGCTCGTCCAGTGGGCCAAGACCTCTCCTCCTCGCATGGGATAAGTATAGCCGCAGCGAGAGAACCTGGCACGCCAACACTGAGGCCAATGGGCAATGAAATTAAAATGTTCGCTGGCATCAAGATCCAGGCCCTCTCCAAAATCAATGCTCTGCTGATGGGCAAAGGGTGCTCCATGACTTTCAACAACTATAGATTGCAACATATATTATCCACTAGTTTCCTTCAGATAGCCATTTTGCTTTGAGATTCGTGCAAATCAATCCAATGAAACCTAAACGCTAAACCCTAAATCCAATGTTGCATGAATATCAAAGCGAAATGGTCGGTAGGAGATAACATGTGTCGCACCCCTAGTTGTTAGAAGAGGTTTTCGGACCTGGACCGTACTCTTATCTAGAATTAAAATCCCAACCTGAGACACGCGGTCTCATATGGACAGGAACCGCTCCGCCTCACACAAGACAAGTATGTAGAAAGCGAAGCCACTTTATTTTATTTTTCTACTTAAATGAGACGCCGTTAAGACACGACTTGACAGCCTCACAGAAGAGAATCAGTGTTTCATGAGCACCCTTTGTCCATGAGCAGAGCGTTCGTTTTGGAGAGGGCCTCGATTGGGGTCTTGATGCCAACAGACCTGATTTCAGTGGCCTCGGTGTTGGCCTGTCAGGTTCACTCATTGTGGTCGTACTTGTCCTGAGGGCGCATGAGGTCCTGGCCCACTAGACGAACAACCTGATGGTGGCGGCCTGGACCGCTTGCGGTGCTAGAGAATCCCATGTCTAAGATACTGTTGTTTTTATGAGCTGGAACCACTCTGCCTCGCACCCAGCCATCCCGACATGTGTCGAACTGCTTGGGCATTGCTGACCCCGATCCAACCCATGCCGTTGTAGCCCACACCTTTGAACAGGTCCAGGTACCCGCTACCGTATCCGAGCAATGTAGAGCAATGAGGGAAGGTCTTCGAGTATTTATATCCTCTGCCATACCCTCCTCATATTCTCATGCACCTCTTGTTGTGCGTGTGTTGTGTGTGTGTGGGGATCTTTGGAGCCCCCAAAGACCCCCCAATGGACGGTGGGAGATAACATGTGTCGCACCTCCTAGTTGTTAGAGAAGGTTTTCGAATCTAGACCGTCTGCAGGACTCTTATCCAGAATTAAAATCACATACCTGAGACACGCGGTCTCGTATGGACGGGACAACACGAGTACGACACTTAGCCTCACAGAAGAGCGTGTTTCATGGAGCACCCTTTGTCCATGGGATGAGCGTTAGTTTTGGAGAGGGCCTCGGCTGGGGTCTTGATGCCAATGGACCTGATTTCAGTGGTCTTGGTGTTGGCCTGCCAGGTTTGCTCGCTACAGCTGTACTTGTCCCATACGAGGAGGGTGCATGAGGTCCTGGCCCACTAGACGAGCAGCCTGATGGTGGCGGCCTGGGATGTCTGCGGTGCTAGAGAATCCCCATGCCTGAGATACTTCTGTTTTTATGAGTTGGAACCGCTCCGCCTCGCACCGAGCCGACCAGCATGTGTCGAATTGCCTAGCCTTTGTTGACCCCGATCCCGCTCAAGCCGTTGTAGCCCACACCTTTGAACTGGTCCAGGTACCTACTGCCGTATCTGAGCAACGTAAAGCAATGATGGAAGGTCTTCGAGTATTTATATCCTCTACCATACCCTCCTCATATTCTCCATTGATGCACCTGTTGTGTGTGTGTGTTTTTTTTTTTGGGGGGGGGGGGGTGTTGGAGCCCCCTCCGATCCGCTCCTTCCATCAAACCTTATTCAAAAAAATGTCTGTGCGTGCGAATAGATTAGATGAATAGAGCATCCAGACGTGTTTGCCCATCTTTTCCCTACATACATTAGATCCGATCTCACGAATTCTCTGCTCTGGGATCGTGTCACAAACCGGATCGATTCTAGGGTGACACGTGGCCTGGCGCGCCCGGCAAGGGGCGGCGGCGGCGCAGGGAGAGAGGAAGGAAGGGAATAGATTTACTTTATTGCTTGTTGACCTGAGAGATTACAGACCCCTTACTTTTATAGCCCGACTAATGAGACTTGTAAACAAAGCAACTGAAAGGTCCCTAGTGGTTTTTGGTAATTGAGTGACATCATTAGGTGCTAATAACGTGTGATTGAGATAATACACTGGAGATTAGTTCACATGCGATGACGCAATGAAGGAGCTTTATTGCATATGAGACATGACATTGAGTCATGTGACCAAGGTGGTGAAGTTCAAGACAAGGCCTGGCTTGATGGACCGGTTGCAAGTGTGAAGGGCAAGTCGAGGCAGTGAAGTGATGGATCGCGAGGCGGTGAAGCTTGGGCAATACTTGACGCCGACGGATCGACACAATGGTGAAGAGCAAGTGAGGTCAAGATCGATGGACCAAGAGTGTCATGTGATGATATGAAGTGGATCATACCATTCTTGATCTTGTTGGTGCATGTGTTGCATCGACACTTGGAGATGGAGCGGAATAGAAATGCGCAAGGCAAAGGTATAACATATAGGGAATTTCGAGGAGCTTAGAGAAGTTTATGACCGGGTTTAGGATAGATGGCCGTACTATCAAGAGGGGCAAACTTGTTTGCATATCGGTCATCTAGTGCCACTTGTGCGATCTAACTTTGCAATGTGTTAGGATCGAGTGGCGTGATAAGAGCAAGAGAAAATCCTTTAAAAATTATTGTGAAAATGCTAACACACTTGCATATGGAGATGTCCACTTGGTGGTGTTGGCACATTTGCAAAGGAGAAGTTGTTTCGATGTTTCTCGGACAATTGGACTGACTTTGGAGTGGAATACTGCTTTGATCCATTGAGCTTTGGATATAGTAACCATGTGGGTTGTGTAGCCCTCTGAGTTAGCTTTCCATAGAGTCTAAGATCATCGAAAACGGAGTTCGGATGAGGGAGATATTGTCATTTTACCGGGCAGTGGTCTGACCGGACGCTGTGACCGGACGGTCCAGTCCAGAGTCCGGTCATTGGGTCCGATCAGGTCAGTTTCTGAGTGTTTTGACCGGAGGGTCCGGTCTAGAGTCCGGTTGGAGCGTCCGGTCACTTCCAGAGAGGTCTCTGGGGCGTTTTTTAGTGACCTGACAGTCCGGTCGGCCCCGAAAATAGCTAGTAATGGCTAGTTTTGTCCTTGGGGATATAAATTGAAGTGGTGGCCGGCCATGGATGGTGCTAAGCACCTTGGGGACTATGTGTCCCTGCTCGAGAGTGCTAGAGAGCCCTCCCACTCACATATGATTGATATCGTTCATCTGATTGAGTGAGTGATCGAGTTCTAGTGCATTGCATTGAGGTATCGCATTCGTGGCACTAGGTGATCGTTTTGCAAGCCGGTGGTGCTTGTTACTCTTGGAGGTTGCCACCTCTTAGACGGCTTGATGGCAAGAGACTTCGTTGAAGCACGCAAGAAAGTTTTTGTTATAGCTTTAGATCTACGCTTTTCTTCATAGCTGTTAAAAAATGTACTAAAGCATATCATATTATATGTTCATTGTGTAGATCTACTTATCTAAGAGTCTAACACTATTGGATTTTTCTATTTTATGATTTTTCAAAACTGATTTAGGGGGTAATTTGAGCGGCTTTGGAAAGTTTAGGGGAGTGATGTAGATTGTTTTATAGGTTGGGGGTTATGTAGTCCGCCTCCTATAGGTGGGGGTGTGATTTAGATTTTTTCTGAAATTAACACACTACTACCTATAAAAAGGATCTACCAATTCAAAAAAAAAAAACTGAAATAATTTCCATCCAAGTGACACTAGCATCAACACCGTACCCTCTAGCATTTTTCCAAGGAGACATTCGGGATATGGGCAAATGCCCACCCCTGTTATCAGCTGTTGCATCTGACAGATTTAATAACACCGGATTATGATTACAGAAGCAAGATCTCACCGCCAAATTAAGATTTGGCCCACAAATTAGAAAGCTAGAGATCAAATACTCGTATGTGTCTGATGTACTGTTAAATCGTGATTTTGAATGGTGGATCAGCACCTACTTCCTTTGTCGCAAATTATAAGATGTGTGTTAGCATTTCTAGATTCATAGCTTTTACTATGTAGCTAAACATAACTATATCTAGATGCGTAACAAAAGCTATGAATCTAGAAAAGCCAAAACGGCTTATAATTTTAACGCAAGGAGTATTTAAAAGTCAAACCAGGGTATACACTCTTGGTAGGGACATTTGTCATGTTGTACAAGTTCAGATAAGCACAACACAAACATTAAACCACTAGTGGGTCAGGTGAACAATTATGGATGGAATCAGGCAAGGCTTCTAATTCAAGCACACACCATTCACACAGCCCACCGAATGCCTGTTAACTGATCTTTATAAAAGCTTATCCTGAATTATCTTGTCAGCCCTTAAAACAAAAGCTTATCTACATGTAACAACACTAAATAATCTGAAACTTCAAGTCAATAGGGATAAATATTTCAGAGCAAAACAAGTGAAGGCATATGAATAGATCCAAACAGAAAACCAAAAAGGTAAATGGTCCTTCCAAACCCAGTCAGCAGGTGACTGTCAGCTGTCAACGGAATCTCCAGAACAATCAATCAATCAATCAATCCCAATGGATTTTCTTAGCCACCATGGTTGGTTTTTTAGTGTTAGACAGTAGGATTTTGTCACTAGCTAGGATGCAATATTATCACATTATACATCACTTTAGACCCCAAATTATCACACAACTGACAATCAAATCCCACATACGCCTTCACTCGATCGATTTGGATGGACATGGACTTTCAACAAAGTGGCAAGGCTTATCCCATTCCGCATCATGACAGACAGACTTGCTTGACTCTTGTGACAATCCTCCAATCTGGTTGATTCCTTCTAGACTGCAACATTTCCTTCTTTACCCACGCCCTGCAAGGTAACAGACATATTATAGCCTTTCAAAAAAAAAAAGAGACATATTATACCAATCCAACCAGTAATAGTCATACAGGTTAGAAATTAACACACGACTACCTAGAAAAGAGTCTACCAATTCCAAAAAAAAAAAAAAAAAAACTGAAATAATTTCCATCCATGAATGACACTAGCATCAACACCGTACCCTCTAGTTTTTTTCCAAGGAGACATTCGGGATATGGGCAAATGCCCCCCCTGTTATCAGCTGTTGCATCTGACAGATATAATAACACCGGATTATGATTACAGAAGCACAATCTGATCGCCAAATTAAGATTTGGCCCACAAATTAGAAAGCTAGAGATCAAATACTCTATGTCTGATTTACTGTTAAATCATGATTTTGAATGGTGAATCAGCACCTACTTCCTCTGTCGCAAATTATAAGATGTGTGTTAGCATTTCTAGATTCATAGCTTTTACTATGTACCTAGACATAACTATATCTATATGTGTAACAAAAGCTATGAATCTAGAAAAGCCAAAACCGCTTATAATTTCAATGGAGGGAGTATTTAAAAGTCAAACCAGGGTATACACTCATGGGTGGGGACATTTATCATGTTGTACAAGTTCTAGAAAGCACAACACAAACATTAAACCATTAGTGGGTCAGGTCAACAATTATGGATGGAATCAGGAAAGGTTTCCTCCTAATTCCTATCACTTACAAGCACACACCATTCACACAGCCCACCGACCTGTTAACTGATCTTTACAGAACACAAACATAAATCCACTAATGTTTAGTCCTTTATCCAGTCACATAGAATGAGTGAAATCCTGAACTATCTAGTCAGCCCTTAAAACAAAAGCTTAAGCCCTTAAAACAAAAGCTTATCTACATGTAACAACACTAAATAATCTGAAATTTCAAGTGAGTGCAATCCTGAATTATCTAGTCAGCCCAAACAAAAGCTTATCTACATGTAACAATAAATAAATAATCTTCCAAAACAAGTGAAGGCAAGTGAAGGCATATGAATAGATCCAAACAGAAAACCAAAAAGGAAAATGGTACTTCCAAACCCAGTCAGCAGGTGACTGTCAGCTGTCAACGGAATCTCCAAAACAATCAATCAATCAATCCACAAATGCTATGAATCCGGATTTTCTTAGCCACCATGGTTGGGTTTTCAGACAGTAGGATTTTGTCACTAGCTAGGATGCAATATTATCACATTATATATCACTTTAGGCCCAAATTAACACACAACTGATAATTCAAATCCCACACACGCCTTCACTCGATCGATTTGGATGGACATGGACTTTCAACAAACAACACAGGGCTTATCCCATTCTGCATCATGACAGACAGACTTGCTTGACTCTTGTGACAATCCTCCAATCTGGTTGATTCCTTCTAAGACTGCAACATTTCCTTCTTTACCCTCGCCCTGCAATGTAACAGACATATTATACCCTTTTCAAAAAAAAAAAAAAAAAAAGACACATTATACCATACCAACCAGTAATAGTCATACAGGTTAGAAATTAATACACGACTACCTAGAAAAAGAATATACTAATTCCAAAAAAAAACTGAAATAATTTCCATCCATGAATGACACTGCATCAACACCGTACCCTCTAGCATTTTTCCAAGGAGATTAGGGATATGGGATATGGACAAATGCCCACCCCTGTTATCAGCTGTTGCATCTGACAGATTTAATAACACTGGATTATGATTACAGAAGCAAGATCTGACCGCCAAATTAAGATTTGGCCCACAACAAATTGGAAAGCTAGAGATCAAATACTCGTATGAGTCCGATTTACTGTTAAATCGTGATTTTGAATGGTAGATCAGCACCTACTTCCTATGTCGCAAATTATAAGATGTGTGTTAGCATTTCTAGATTCATAGCTTTTACTATGTACCTAGAGGTAACTATATCTAGATGCATAACAAAAGCTATGAATCTAGAAAAGCCAAAAGACCTTATAATTTCGAACGGAGGGAGTATTTAATAGTCAAACCAGGGTATACACTCTTGGGTGGGGGCATTTATCATGTTGTACAAGTTCTGGAAAGCACAACACAAACATTAAACCACTGGTGGGTCAGGTCAACAATAATGGATGGAATCAGGCAAGGTTTCCTCCTAATTCCTATCACTTACAAGCACGCACCATTCACACAGCCCACCAGATGCCTGTTAACCGATCTTTACAGAAACACAAACATAAATCCACTAATGTTTAGTCCTTCATACCAGTCACATAGAATGAGTGAAATCTTGAATTATCTAGTCAGCCCTTAAAACAAAAGCTTATCTACATGTAACAACACTAAATAATCTGAAACTTCAAGTCAACAGAGATAAATATTTCATAGCAAAACAAGTGAAGGCATATGAATAGATCCAAACAGAAAACCAAAAGGAAAAGGCACAAGCAAAACAACAATAAGAAGAAAACGCATCATAGACCAAGAAAGAAAAGAAGTGCACCACTATTGAATTAAACTTTAAATTCCAAGTCCTAAGAAATTTGTATGTCGCTATGTGAAAACTAATAACAGTCCCAAGAGAACTTCAGGAGACATGATACAGGCTTCAAGGCTGGGTATGTATGAGTGGATCAGTACCTGAGTGTGGAATTTCAAAAAAAAAAAAAAACAGGTAAATCCAGCCAATTTCAGTAGTCGTTGGAAAACGTGGGAATACACTAGGCTAGAACCAACCATCTGCTTTCGTTATCATCAGTAGAGAAGTAAGGTCAAATATTAACATATGCACATTGTAAATGTTTGTTTGCAAGAGGGGTTTGCTCCAAGAAGTTTAAGAACTGGTTTCTAATTTGAACTTAGAGCTTAAACATTTTTTAATCTCATTCACCATGTTTATCTCACAAACACAACATGAAGGAGAGTTGTGTATCATTATATAAAGAAGAGAAAAGGCTGTATAAACCCTGAGTGCACACACAATACACCCGTTGACCCTTATCTCATTCGCCCCTTACAAAAAAGGTCCTAAGTGTGATAAAACCAATGTCACATGTAAAAAAGACTTGCAACGTTCAACTAAAACCAACTTGAAGTAACATAGTGTAACTGTATACAGAAGGAAAACACACCATCGTATAAAAGTACATCAACATATAATGGGTTGGCTTTAAAATAAAGAATTAAAATTAAAAGTTGGGTTTGTGTATAAAATAGATGAACATAACAGCATGGAACTAACACATGGAACTAACTACCAGGGACTTTCTGCTGTGTTGGCTGGGTGCGAAAGGGGCATATCTTACTACAGAGATGAGGAAGTAAAACAACAGGTGTTTGCAGGATTAAACAAATGTATTGGCAAATTTGAGCCCAACCTATTTCACTATGTATTGGTACTGAAATCAAAGTAATGATGGCGTAGGAGCGTAGTACTAGCCTTTGCTCTTCACACGGAACAATACCAGCCTACGCCCTTCCGAATACCAGCCCTCTGTTCCTACAAGCACACAGTGCAAAATTAATCAGCTACCTCAAACAAAACTGAAATTAGGGGATGTAAGGGGGGGAGGGCTGGGAGTACCATCGGTTGCGAATGCAACAACTGTAGATAAGGTGGATTAGGTCACAAGGACCTGGTGCGGGACCAAACAGGCTGCAATCATCAGATGCCGGTGACCAGGTGCCAGTACTGAGGTGGTACTGCACAAGGTTGTCTTCTGCTGGTTCAAGACAGACAACATTGTCTTCCATAGGTGTAGACAATGCACTAGCGGCAACACTGATGCCCCTTTCATTAATGAACAAGGTATTGCCTCCAATGCTTGTAATTGGGATACACCTTTGCATGACAAGGTCGGTGAGCTTGAAAACTGAAATATCAGACCAATTCATCACTTCTTTGTAACCAAGCACCAGGAGCTCCGAGTCACATTCTACCAGATAAACAGGCGTAGTGAGGTTGCCATCAGGGACTGTGACAATCAATTTCGGGGGGTGTAGCACACAACCTGAGCCCACCTCATCCTTCACAGGTGGATCAATCTGAAAAATCTGGATAACGCTGCAGTATAAGACATAACCCGCCGAGTACAGCTTGCCTTGGAATGACACAAGTGGTGGAGCTCCTAGTTGGTATCTCCAGCTTGACAGAGTCCATTGCTGGTCCAGGGTGGTAGCAAAGGCAATATGGTCTACCTCATCAAGTCCAAGCATAACGGTGATGGCCTCACCGCTGAAGGGAAACACAAGCACAGATTGACTGTGCAAGCCTTTTGATCCTGTGTGGCGCGGGTACGCTATCCAGCAGTATGCCTAGCTTCGGGAGGACGGTGGCCAGCGGTGGGAGGTCCACGACGTCGCCAGTGAAAGGGTGCAGGAGGCGGACGGCGCTGTCCTGATCCCGTAGCAGGACGAGGAGGCCGTCGACCGAATCGACGACGCAGTAGTCGCCGAGGAGAGGGAGGTGGGCGCGGACAAAGGTCCCCGTGTCGAGGTTGAGGAATCGGATGTACCCGCGGAGGTGAGGGTGGCCGGGGTGAAGGCCGTGGCCCTCGGGAAGCATCATCCAGCGGCGCGGGTGGAAGCGCGGGTCGACGACGCCGCGACCCGCGAGGGAGACGGTGGCCGACCGCCAGCTGCTGCAGACGGCTCGGAAGCGGACTTAGTTCAGGAGGTCGCCGGCGAGCACGCGCGACGAGGCAAGGCGGATCAGATCCTCGGGCAGTGAGGCCCAGCGCTCGGGAATGGCGGGGTCGCCGTTGGACCCCGGTGTCGGAGGTGGCATCTGAACCCAGCCCTCACTTGCCGATCCGATTGGAAATGGAGCGGCGCGGCGTGGCTGGTTCCGTCCACGCCCAGCAACACGGCGACGATAGGCGAGGGGAGGGGACTGGATATGCGGCGGCGGCGCGATCTGGCGGCAGCCGGTGGGGGGGGGGGCAAACAAGACGGGCTCGAAATCCTCGAATCGGTGGGTTTGGGATGGCGAATGCTGAAGGAGAGGGGGATTCTCTTCTCTCTTCCCGTCGCAGTGAACGGACGGAAACGACCAAGACGTTTGAGACTGGAAACTGAACATGTTTAGCTGAATCCTGACGTCACTGTTTGTCGACATTTGAGACTGATCCCTCAAGACCAAATTGGAAAGACAGAGACACTGTCAAATGCCAACAAGAAAGAAAAGAAATCAAAATATAACCAAGGCCAATCTGAGGCACTGGTAATAAGGAAAACAATAACAAAACTACTGAAGTAACAACTGGCAGCTTTGCACAACCATATCATTTTCAAATAGGAGGTATGACAAACCAAAACAAATGACACATGTTCAGTTCCAGTGAAAAAAAGTGGTGCTGTGGGACACAAAGACTCACAAAATAAAGGTAGTGTGGGAAACCAAATGACATCAACAGAAATCTAATTACAATTCGGTAGAGAAATACCAATGCTACACAATTTTCTGAGTACTAGTGAGATAGTGTAGTCTATTCAAAACTATTATAACAACAGATAAACTTTTGTACCATTTATGAATTTCAACAGATTTTTAAATCCTTTTGTGCCATAAACCATAATGTTTCAAAAGTATTTTAATCTGAGCTTCAGGAAAACCCACTAGCTTCTGCTCACTTTGGGAACATCTACCATAGCACAAAATTAGGCACATTTATTTATTTATTTATAGATAGAACAAAACTAGACTATCCCGGCAATTTAGATATGCCATATGTACAGACTGTACATTGTAGTAGTAAATATAGAAAAGTTCCCCCTTCTTTATCCATCTGATGTCATTCATTAATTCTTCTTTGAAGTCTTAGTAGTAAGAAAAATTACCCAAGCATCTATAGCTGCTAAGAAAGAACTGTTGCTTCATTTTCTATTTGTCTTTGACTATTTTAGGGTAAAACTGTAAATTAACATTGAGTTTGCTATATATGACCATAGGAACTTAAGAAAGTAAGGTAACATCAAGACAGTTAATTGGAACAAATGCATCAGGGGTTTAAACAGCAGCATTGAGCTATTGAACTATACAACAAAGGTAACTTTCCTCCTAAAGTTGGTATTCAATCAAATATTCTGAGAATTTCTTCCATGTTATTGAGCATCAACAGGGGCAATAAAAATACATAAATCCATTTAGCACAATCACTGATTGAACTTACTGTAGCATACTGTTGATAATAATTACTTCTGTTGATAATAATAACTTTCAGTGCACAACTCAACTTTGAATTCTTTAACGGAAGCTCATGTATGCTATTTAACCACGGAATTGATGATCAATTCACAATTTTTTTAAAAAAATAAAAATCCATAAATCTTATTGTGGACCTTAGAAATGTTAGAAAACCTTATTAGACACAACAAAATAGTAGATTACTAGCTTATTGCAACAGATAAAATTTACATAAATCAACAGAGACAATCAACAATACATAAATCTGTTTAGCACAATCACTGATTGAACTTACTGTATATACTTCTGTTGATCATGATAACTTTCAGTGCACAACTCAATTGTGAATTCATTAACTAAAAGTATACACTATTTAACCATGGAATTGAGGATCAATTCACAAAATTTTAAAAAATAATCCATAAACTTATTGTGGCCTTGAAAAGTTAGAAAGCGTTACTAGACACAGCAAAATAACAGAATACTAGCTTATGGAAAGAGATAAAATTTACACGAAGAAGAAATATAAGTGCCATTTCTACCTGAAAATCTAGTAGCAGCATCACACAGTTTGCAAGGCCCCAACTGGAAGAGAAAAACGCAAATAGTTCCCCATCCATTTAATTTCCCTTCAGGGACACCTCAAGCTGTTCCAATCTCCGGGCGAGGTCATGTTTCCCACAATGTCGAAGCCCATCAACTACAGCATTAAAGGTCGGTGCCTGGGGTGTGAACCCTGCCTCATTCATCTCAACGAGGTAGTTTGCAGCCTCCACAAACCGACCGCCCCTCACACACATTTTGACAAGCATCACATACACAGGGCGATTCGGTGGGTGCCCCTTCATCTTCATATCACCAAAGAAGGCGAAAGCATCTGCGAAGCGCCCTGCCTTACAAAGCGCCTTGATGATCGCTGCATAGAGACTAGGGAATGGCCGATGGCCATCTTCGACAGCCGCATAGAACAACCGGAACGCCTCCTCAATTTTGCCAACCTTGGCCACAGCTGGTACCATAACCTTGTATGTTGAGATGTCTGGACAGAGGCCTCGACTGGAAGCATCGGCAAGAAGAGCCACAGCGAAGTCCACATCTCCAGCATTGCAGAGAGCCTCGGCAAGGGAGTTGAATGTAGCAACGTCGGGGAGGATGCCCTCCTTGGTCATGCGGAGGGCGAAGGCCTTGGCCTCCTCTAAGTGCCCAGCGCGGACGAGCCCGTCGACGAGGAGGTCACGGCCGCGCACCGGTGGGCGGAACCCGCGGCTCGCCATGTCGTCGAGGAACGCCTGCGCCTCCTTGAGCTTCCCCGCCGCGCACCAGAGTCAACGAGGGTGCTGAACGTGGCGCGGTCGGGTGCCACGCCCTTGCGCGCCATCCTGCGGAGCAGCTTGTAGGCGCCGGTGAAGTTGCCGTTGGCGCAGAGCGCGTCGAGGAGGGGCGTTGTAGACCTCGGTGGTCTGCGGGCAGCCAAATCGGGGGAGGCGGTTGAACACCTCGACGGCCTGGTCGGGGAGGCGGGAGTGGCCGTAGGACGAGATGACCGCGGAGAAGGTGGTCGGCGAGAGGGGAGGCCGAGTCCGCGCATGTCGGAGGCGAGGGACCAGAGGTGGGGAAGAGCCTTGCGCGCGCGAGCGGGAGGAGCAACGCGTCGAAGTGCTCGGCGGAGGCCGGGAAGGACGGCTTGGCGCGGAGCCAGGCAAGGAAGCGCGTGGCGTGGAGCGGCGCGGCGGGGGCGGCGGCGCGGATGACGCGGAGCGCCAGGTCGGGAGGGAACGGGGACGGGAGGCGGAGGCGGTTCAGGGTGCGCTCCAGGTAGAAGTCGCGCCGCACGATGGTGGAGAGGTGGTGCACCGCCGCGAAGTAGGCGTCCTTCGAGGTCGGGTGCTGTGGCTGCGGCGCCCCGGCCCCGGGCTGCGGCCGCGGGGAACTCGGGGATTGTGGAGAGGCGGCGGAGGCCGAGCCCAAGCCGGCACAGCACGGCGGCCGCCGACATGGCTCGCCTCACCTCGGCTGCTGCCTCCGGTCGCCACACTGCGCTTGGATTCGTGGACGGTTTCCACCCATCTAGATGGGCCTGGGCCGAGATTGGGAATGGTAAATGGGCCGCTGACGAAACGGGTCATGGGCTGGTAGGCCTTTCGTTGCATCGAGCTGGACTATTAAAGCCCACGGCTCTAGGGTTTGCGGAGGGTATATCATCGATTTTCTCAGCGATGTCCTCGTCCAAAGCCGCAGAGGGAGAAACGCGCTCCGCGCTCGGGCTCAGCGGCGGCGCTCCAACCCGCGCCGCTCCAAGCCTTGTTCCTTGCCTCCGTGTCCCACCGTCCCTACTCCCGTATCTATACACCGGCGCTCAGCACGGAGCGAGCAGCGCGGGCGTCCCTGCGCGGCTGCGGCTGGGCGGCCGAAGCGCCGAGCCGGCGAGCCCCGAAGAGGTTAAGACGCCAGAAGGCAGCAACAGCCTCGCCGGCAGACCAAGAGGAGCACGCCGTCACATGATCAGCAGGGCCGGCGTTCAGGCATGCGTCTGCTCTTTTGTATTTAGCTGGTGATGTGATGTATCATGGTGCTCTCTAGGTGGTTGTTGAATTGCCTGAGTCAAAAATGTGTGTCCAGATTGCCTATGAGTAAATCCTACTCAACGATATAGGCATGTCTATTTACTAAAAAGTTGAATTATTGTGACATGAAATTGTAATTAAAATTAGTGTATATATGTTTTAGTTAGTTAATGTTTGACAAGAAAAAGGTCACATTACCTGCAATAGGAGATCGTCTATATGCATATTTAGGAGCATATGGCATAGTTAGTTAATTAGTTAGAGGTGCTCTAACAAATTTGGTATTGTCATTATGCAAGCCATTGCGAATTTGTGGTTTGATTACCAGGTAGTCGTTCTAGAAATTTCTTTCATAATATGCATTTTTTTTCATTTTAACTGAAAATTTGTAGTCTAAGTTCGCTCTACATCAATTCTTGGTCTCGGTCCGCTACTGCTCGCATCGTCATACAGGGGTTTGTGACCTTCCAAGGGTACAAAGCGTTTCGTAGGTCACAGCTATTTGCTATTTGGTTCCGTAGTTCTTGTTTGAATTGACACGTGTTGTTTCTTTGCGATTCTGGAGCTGAGATGGCGGTGCCGCTGCTGACAAAGAAGATTGTAGGCGGGCCATGAAGTTCATGAGTTCCTGCCTCGGCCACTGAGAATGCATCAAGGTCTGAACACGCCTGTCTTATTTGTTGCACATTGTATCAATCTGAATCTTGATTTCTGTTTCCATGGTGACATCCGAGTAATTTTATTGGAGATTTAGCCTTGTTGAGTAACTTTGTATGGTTTGAAATATAATAACGATGTTTGTTAAACTCACTATGTGGAGAGAAGACGTTATTGTTCAATATCTTTTTTTCATTTTTATTATTTCATTCATGACGCTTTCACTGAAGGAAATCAATGTTTCTAGTGGTTTAGTCTCTGTATTATTGCTAGTATTACATCTAGTGTTATCATGAATGAACCTTGCATGCAGAAGGGTTTTAGAAATTTTTAGTTGCAGATTTTGTAGTTAACCTTTTTTTTATCTATATCGTTGTTTGTGAAAGAGAAGGATATGATGGCTTAGTAAAAGGTCTGAGGTAGAAAACATGTTTCTTAAGTGAGCATTGGGATAAAGGAAGAGGGCCCTAGCCCTTGCATAAGTATAGCACTGTGGCTCTCGCAACCTCTTCTACAGCAATTGCTTCATGATATCATGAAGTGGGTTGGATTAAAAGGCGTGGGCTTCATTCAGAGCATGAATGCTTGCCTAGACTTCTCCCAACATTTTTAACCCGATGGTCGCTTAAGAAAACCATGTTTTCTGCATGATCACATCATTTTGGCTGATCCTTTCTTGGAAACAACGTATTTTGTTCTCAAAGCACCCTTCTTGCGGTAGCATTTCTTTAGCACCAGTACGCTGTACTAGATTCTGTATTTTGCTTTTGATGATACTTTGCAATGATATAATCTGTTGGTTTTCTGCATGATTGACTGATTTTTGCTTATCCTTGCATGATCAATACACACTGCATATTCCTATTTTTGTTTCATGAAAATTTGGGAGGATGACTTACACCCATTAAATCCACCTTTTAGCCATTAATGCTAAATAATACATTTGCAGCATCCTTTTTTGTCCAAAGAACATCCCACACCCCTCACACCTGCACCTGCATCTTGTGCATTGCACAATTTGTCATCTATTTAAAGTAGAATATATGGCTGTTTGTAGTGATAGAGTAGTTTTGTCCTTTGAATCATTCATGATCATGTGCACAAGGAGCAACAAAATGCTGGCACTTCATGTCATCTTATATATTCCTGTTCATATTGATTCATGCGTAAACACTTGTCTGTGTGATTCCAAGCTGGTGAAGGACAAAGGGTATTGACTCCTGTGTCATAAGGAAGTTCAGAAGGTCAACTTTGATGCCCTACATTGGTTATGATTCTGACAAGAAAGCAGGCATTTCCTTCCTAGCAGGTTCAAGAAATTTGTTGTCCACAATGTCTCTGACCTGGATTTGCTTACATAGTAATGTTTTTTCTATCGCTTTAACACGCTAATGATTGGTTTCCGTTGGAACTCAATGTTCTCAAGTTAACTTTGATGCATGTTTTGCTTCTATCAACTATGGTCATGCCTGATGTTATTTAAACTTAATTCTTATGAACAGGTACTGTGCTGAAATTGCTTGGTGTCTCTTCTATACATAAGTGGAGGAGGTGTAATGGAGCACTGGAGCGTGGCATACACCTTGGTGATTTTGGCCACGGACAAGACAAGCTTGCCCGGCTCCACCGCGCCACGTTTGAAGATTTTTTTATAGAAAAGAAAAGCCCACTGTTAGTCTTCCGTATAGTGGATTGGTTGCCTTTGTTACTATGTAAGTAGCTTAGCACAAGATAGCAAATATTTTCATTGGTTGCCTTTGTTACTATCTAAGTACCAATATAGTCGCATACTTTTGTAAACCTGTTCTAGGAAGATCTGCTAGGTACAGTGACTGATTATTTAGGCCTGTTCGATTGAGCTGGCTGCAGCTTAATGTTGACAACTAGGCAAGAATCGATGCCATAGACGTGACCATACTTGTTCATCTCCTACTCCACTAGCTATAGCTTGTTCGCCCAAAATATTTGCACCAAACTTATGCATCCACTGCTGATGGTATGTATGCTGATTTTACTGAAAAGAAGCTATTCCGATCATAATGCCTGGTCACTAGATCCTCTCTCTCTCTCTACCTTTGAGTGAGAGGTATTTGATGTACTCGGTGAACATCAACCTGCCAAAAGATTGACTTGAGAAAATCACCATCCCAATCTCCTGGGTTTCTGATTTGGTCAACATAACATGTTTAACCGGCTTATTTTGACTTATTTCGCCTTGTTTCGACTTTTTCTTTGTCACATAATACTATTCAATTAGCCGAAATCAGCTTGATTAGTTCTACTGTACCAGTATACCAGAAATTCAGCACCGTATTCGGATGTCCTACGTAGCTGCCGGACCTGCCTGATCTAGCAAATCGTTCAGGAGCATGCCATGGAAGGAAGCAGAGGAGGGGCAGATGCAATACAAGCGTGCTCACTATCAAATTCCGTGTCGTGACGCTGATCTAGTTAATCTTTTATTTCCTCCTTGTCCTGGTACTGCTGAACGAACAGGGCATGCATGCGCAGCCCAGATCGAGCCAGTGGGATCGTCGGCGGCCGGCCAGGAGACGGACGCACTGGGTAGGTCAGGTCATCCCCGCCGTGCCGTGCCGTCGCCCGCGCGAGACACCACACGCCCCAGGAGGCCGCGGGACGTCAGAAACGCGACGGTGGTGGACGCTACTAGTCGCACCGCATGAAGATCGTCACTGGCCACTGCCTGCGAACGCACTGTTTCTTCGCTGCGAGTGCCAGTGCCAGCGCCCTGGACCTGCAGTGCGCCTGCGCCTGCGGCCTCTGCCTGTAGCCTGGAGATCCCGGTGGCCATGCTGGCCGGACGGGTAAAGTGCCAACAGCGGCGAACGTACAGTCGCAGGATACAAGAGGCTTCCCGTTGGTCTCCTACTGCATTTCTCGAGTCACGTGGAGCGTTCAGGCCAAAAAGGATGCTTGCATACAGATACAGATATTATACAGCGTGGCGTGGGCATTGCATGCTCTGAGCACCGGACTAGAGTTTGTAGCTCTCTACTGGATTTGGAGCTTTCTTGTTCTTTTCGCGGTTTGGAGTTTTCTTCGTGTTGCATTGCAATACTATGTGCGTCCGGATTTGGGAAATCAAAAGATTGATCGATTGATTTGGAGCTTTCCTTCTTGCTGCATTCAGTGCATTGCATCCGGATTTTGGAAATTCAGAGCGAGGCAGCGGTCGAGGCAAAGTTAGGGAATGATTTGGAGGGTTTTTTTTTTAACCAAAGTCGGCAAGAGAAACCTCAGCCTATTTTTAAAATTTTTTAAATAATGCAGATCTGTTTACATTCGCTCCCCGAGGGGAGTCGAACCTCTTTTGGGTCTACTTAAGGTGAATGATTTGGAGTTTTTAACGGATCAGTTATGTGAAGCAGCGAAATTAAGAGCTGCAACAATTGATTTAGAGTTTGGTTAAATATTATGAGTCCCATTGGAACACAGAATCATTTCCACAACTTTTTTTTTTTTGAATTCTAAAAAAAACGCAACGAATACGAGAGATTGAAGCTGATGAGCATGCCATGACATACAACTTGCATAGACGCTCAGTGAGAAATGACATACAACATTTCTTCATGCATGCCCAAATCGACCAATCGCCGTGGAGCCGGCGAGAAGGACAGCAAGGATCTCTGGTCGCGTGCAAACGACACGCATCCTACTATCCTCAACCTTTTGCTGTCGGACGGATCGACCTTGCATTGCATCATCCCTCTTTTATATCTTCCTGACTGATGTTCATTATTGCATCGGGGCTCAAATCACGTATTCACTCCACAAGCGTCTAGAGATTTTAGATCCCACTTTTGTATTATTATGGTTTGTTGTGAATATGATCAAATCACGTACCCTGTAGGTCACTCCACAAGCATCTGAGAGTTTCAAAAAAAGTAGCTTCACCTAATTCGGTAAAGAATCAGGGAACACATCTCTACCAAACGGGTTCTTAGTTCATTTCAGAGAACCACTTCACGCTTAAAAATATGTTAGCGGCCAAGGAGTGATTCTTCATGAGAATCCGCTCCGTGAAGCGCTCCGTGATGAACCCTAAACATTTCAGTACCCCCGGCGCAGATCATTCATCATTATTGGTACTCATATGTTTTGTTTTCATCTTGAAGCAAGGGTACTGCAAGTACAGTGAAAACCTTTTGCCTTGCTGTTGATGAACAGGCGGGCCTAGCTTTAGGCCACTGTGTGTGTGTTTCCTGCATGTTTGGTCGATGTCCCTAGATGGTAATCCGCTTGCTTGCCATTCGCAAGTAGTCGATGGCGTCCAAACACGCCGGCCCTTTTGTGTGTGAAGCTGTGGGCAACTCTGTAATTTTATTACGAACGAAGTTGCTGGAACCATAGAAGGTACAAACCGTGTACTATGCCCTGGCCCGGCGCGCTGCCATGCAGGCATGTAATGTAATGCCCGCGGCCTTTGATTTCGGCAGCTCGATCGGTCGCCATGGATGCATCTCTCTCCCGTCCGCTGGACCCAACCCAATGCAAGCAAGCACCTGGGCACTGCCACACGACGCAGTATATATAAGCCTCGAGCTAGCTATTAGGGCCTCCATAGCCTGCAAGGAATGAAGATGGCAGCAGCAGCAGCAGCATATGGAAGCAGCCTGCGTCGTTGTGTGGCACTCTGCCGTCTCCTCCTCGTGGCTGTCCTACTACTGATTGGTACTCCATGCCCGCAATCTCCAAAATTTACTGAATGACAGTCGTCGGTCATCGATCAACAATCATCAGACGATCGATTGATCGATGCTTACGACTCGTTTCATCATATAGAATATGTGTATTGATTTCTCTAGAATTATAACAATGTATCTGTGCTTTTTATTAACAGGTGATGCCGCCGTCGTAGCTGATGCTCGAGCAGGCTCGCTGCGGACTGACGACGTCGAAGCTGTTGCCTTTCATGCAGCGCAGCTGCAGGTAAGGCTAGCTTGTTGGATAAACCCCAATCAATCCCTCACCACCCCCAAACATTTTGGACATATTTTCTCCTCAATCTATATATCTCCGGCCGTCGAAATGCATGTATAGGTGAGATGATTTTGTTTCCAAAGTGGGGGCTGATAAATCTTGATGTCAATCATGTAGAGATGTAGCTATATATATATCCATTTCACCTCGATACATGTATGCATGCTTCATTTTTTATTTTCATATATGACGAAATATATAATGCATGTCCGTCTAGGGAGTTAGAAGATGGGGTGAAGCACTGACGACGACGGCTGCCGCTGCTGGTGGTTGGCCGGCGTTGAACAAGGAGCCGCAGGAGACTGCCCGCCGCCGGCGGAGAGGAGGAGGATGCTGGTAGGGTCCAGGGCTCCGACGTGCACCTACAACGAGTGCCGAGGCTGCCGGCACAGGTGCAGCGTCCAGGAGGTGCCCATCGACGCCAGCGACCCCATCAACAGCGCCTACCACTACAAATGCATCTGCCATCTTTAGACGCCGCCGCAGCGCCCATCGATGTGCATATGCAAGTGCTTGTTTTGTATTTTGCATCTATCTAAGCATGTGGTAACATGCTGCATGCATGAACAATCTCTCATCTTCAATAAAGTGGGCAGAGTGAACGCCACTAGTGGTTGTAGCTACGTTGGACTAGAGGTTTGTCAGAGTAATGTCGTAGTTCTGTATTATCTCCTATAACTCTAGAAGTGTGTTTGTTGTTTGGTTATTTAGTACTTCAATTTTAGTTTTGATATTCTCTCTTCGGCAGCTATATTGTATATATTTCGAGTTTTTGGAGATGATAGGTCCTGTCTCCGACCAACATCTTCGATTAATGGTTTCTACAAGAATAATATTAATACGACATAGAAAATATGAGATGTGAGAGAATCAAGACAAATCGAAAATGTGTATAATTTTCATGTATTCCAAGCGGAATTACTAGTGTTTGTAAAATTTAGATGTGTTTTGCTTTTGCACAAACACGTTACTAGTGTTCGACAAAGAAAGGATTTTGCATTTTTGTGGTCACTGCAAACGATGTGAGATGGGGGACGAAAGGCTGGCTATCGGAACGATTCCTCCGAACATGACACTTTTCTTTCCTTTTCTGTGTCTATACCGTTCCTACATCTTTCAGGCCTAAGTAATTTGAAGAATCTTTGAGTGTTAAAGCATCTCAAGTTTGAGAAAAATTATAAAGAAAACATCGTATATTATGATAATATAATTAATAATAAATCTAATAATACTTAAAATTTATGAAATTAAATTAGTGTATTATGACAATATAATTAATAAGAAATCTAATGATATTTAGTGAACATTATAAATATTATTATGTTATTATATAAATTTAGTCAAATTAAGATACTTTTGATTAATGATTTACGATTTAGGATGGAGAGAGTAATAAAAAATCAACCGAGAGACTCGACAGTTTCACTTCATATGGCAATTGGCAACAACACCTGAGCTTCACTGAAAACGGTGGACACGCCCCGCGGCCTGGATTCCAGCCCAGCCCAGCCCGTCACCGCCTGGCTGGTCTCGCTCGCCGCCACAGACTCCAACGAGGCGCCAACTCACGCGCGCCCGCAAGTCACGGCAGACAGACAGGCAGCCGGGCCCCGCGGCGCCGTGACATGACGACAGGCACTCACAACTCCACCCACCGACACGCCGGCCCCACTGAGCGCGCGTGCCGACCACCGCGCCCACCCATCAGGCACCCAGGGTCCGTCCGGTATCGAGGAAACAGGCCACCACCACCAGTGTCGCGGCGTCGTCGTCGTCCACGTCCGGCTCCACCGCCGTGCGCCCCACTCGTCTCCCACTCGTTTCGTCTCGGTCTCCCACCTCTCACCACCACCACCCCACCACCATCCCCAGCGCCGCCCGCGCGAGTGGAGGCGCCGCGGCCCCGTGCACCTCAGAGTTCGTTCGTGTTCGGTCAAAACCCACCCCAAACCCGCTACAAAACTCTCGCGCATTCCGCCCGCCATCCGCCCCCTGCTCGCTCGCTCCACCGCCCGTGACGACGGTCGACGACGCCTGGCACGGCGACGGGCGAGGCGGCAGTGGTGAACTGGACTGGTGGCAGCTAGCTACGTACGGAGTGGGAGTACTCGTACTAGCCACCCACAGCCAGAGCCAGAGCCAGCCACCGATGGGGGACGAGTCAGACGGTGAGGCGGAGGAGTACCTGTTCAAGGTGGTGATCATCGGCGACAGCGCGGTGGGGAAGAGCAACCTTCTGTCCCGGTACGCCCGGAACGAGTTCAACCTCCACTCCAAGGCCACCATCGGGGTGGAGTTCCAGACGCAGAGCATGGACATCGATGGAAAGGAGGTCAAGGCCCAGATCTGGGACACCGCTGGCCAGGAGCGCTTCCGCGCCGTCACCTCCGCGTACTACCGCGGCGCCTTCGGGGCGCTCCTCGTCTACGACATCTCCCGACGATCCACCTTCGATAGCATCGGACGATGGCTCCAGGAGCTTAATAGTACGTCGCCCTACCCTCTGCTCCTCTCATCCTCGAGCTCCATCGCTTGCTTGCTTACTTTTGGTACTGCTGCTTGCACTCAGTGGATGCCTCTGATTGGTACGACGCTGGGATTGCGTAGATCTGGGGGTGGTTTTCGTGGAAAGAGGCATGCATTTCAGTGTAGCTGCAGATAGAGAATCCACTCGGAAATTTGGGAAAAAGGAACTGTCGCTCCCTATTGCTTGACGTACTAGCTTGTAGCTAGATGCCCTCAGGTGGTGATTGCGTCAGGTGTTCTTTAGATGGTATGAAAGAGGGCACGCCGAGTGCTAGGCCGGATTGATGGATCGAGCCGCCTGGTCTGAATCTGGATCTGAATCCTCCTGCCTCGCTTGTTGGGGAATGTTCCATGAATGAATGTGTAGGACCACTTCCATCAGATAGTAGTAGTATTGAGGCAAGCTAGGCTTCGAATTCAGGAAGTAGTCGTCTAAATTTGGTGGCGAGGTACTGCTGATGATAGATTTTGGAAGTTCTGATTGATGAGATGTTTATATTTGGGAAGTTGGAATCAGTTCTGATTAAGATGTTTATAGTACTTGTTGTCTTGCTACAATTCTGTGTGGAAGTTCAGTTATTATTTGCCACAATGCTTATGTTGTTATGCTTATGGTTCACCAACATCCCAGAGGCAAAATTGTTATACAATGATTGCTTTACAATTACAAATTACAGCCAGTAGCAGCGTACAATGTTGGTCAATTGGACTAGGAGGTGGGATTAGGGCTTGACTTGGAGCTTGGGCTGTGGGTGGGAAGGGGAAATCAGGTAACAATGACGGGGCTTAGAGGGATGGGCTCCAGAGGTGGTTAGCACAAGTGTTGGCAGGACTGCTGTTGGGTGGAGTTGGTCGCTACTCGCTTGTTTTGGTGGTGAGAAATCAGCGGTAGGGCAAAGGCAGTGTGGTGAGGTGGTGATTTCGCTGCTTGCAGGCACTGTGGGAGGTGGCTCTTGGCAGGGGCAGTGAGGTGGTGGAAGGGTGTTCACCACGCTGTTTGCTGTGGGGATGCAGAAACAAATAACTGAATCGCAGCTGTTGTTGGCACCATTTAAGAATATAATGATAATTCTTTAATACAATGTGATCTTTCTAGCTACTTTGAATGTCAAAGTAAATAAGAATGCATGGATGGGGGACTAATGCTGTAGGACTACGCAATGTGCTAAGTACCATGCTGTTCTTGCCTAAGGATCATGCAATGCTCTTAGTTTTTGTTTCTTGTACCATTCTGGTTCCAGTGGCATCATTTGATCTTTTAATAATTGTCACACTGAAAAGGTTCAATGGTACTAATTGATTAAGATTGTAATGAGTCCAATTGTTCGGAAACAATTAGCCCTTATATGTATCATCATACTCAACCCCATGCCATTATATACAAGTAATGTTTGGTTCTGTTCTTCTGGTTGCTGCCTGTTCACAGCTTGGATGCATGTATGCCAATGACACATATTCACAACAATTCATATTTTTCACCTGTGTATGTAGTATGTACTGCCGTGTTGTCTGGCAAAGATCCTGTAGATAACACATTTTGTGTCCTGTCTATTTTTTGCTGGAGTAACTAACCCATCTTTTGTTTGGAAACTACCGCAGCACATTCCGACACGACGGTAGCCAAGATGTTGGTAGGCAACAAATGCGACCTGGATAACATCCGCGCAGTGCCGGTCGAGGAAGGCAAGGCTTTGGCGGAAGCGGAAGGCCTGTTCTTCATGGAGACGTCTGCTCTGGACGCGACGAACGTGAGGACGGCTTTCGAGATCGTCATCAAGGAGATCTACAGCAACGTGAGCCGGAAGATCCTCAACTCGGACTCGTACAAGGCCGAGCTGTCACTCAACAGGGTGAGCATCGACGGTGACTCGAAAGATGACCAGAAGAAGCAGACGAGCCGGTTCGGGTGTTGCTAGAGGGAGGACGGGAGGTAGTAGTGGTACATTATTGGACTGGATGGAAATTTAACCAGATGATGATGATGATGATGCTTTTTTTTTGGTTTGATTGTAAACTGTAATCCAAGGTTTGACTTTTTTTTTTGGTTTGATGTTACATTACATTACACCCGTGTTACAGACTGCAAAGGAGGAGAGAGAATAGTTGTGTTACTAGAGTGCGAACCGCGTTGAGTTCTTATTACTGGGAAAGTAACGTGGCTGGATATTTGGATCTCATTTTTGGCTTTCCTTTGACCCCTAGACTGGAAGAATCACAGTCGAGCGTGAGATCCTGTTGTGGCATTTTACAACGGGCGAGCGTGAGATTCTTTTCTGGATTTTTTATCCTCGCGAACTGGAAGTCTGGTGCCTGACGTGGGTAAATTTGCGACGGACTGGGACGGGATCGGGGGGCAGCCGGCACTGAGACGCCCGCCCGGCCCGGGGGCAACGCACGTCTGGTGCGCTGGACACTTGCCTCGATCGACGTGGTCCGTGCTCGTGCATACGGACCTCGGCTCAAATCGTGTGGAAAAACAAATGCAAAACAAGTCGTAGTAGTCGTCGTCGTGTAGTTTTAAATCCAACGCACACGCACAGCCTGTGGGGCCCGCAGATGGCAGCGGTGCAATCGTAGAACGCTGCGCAATGGTAGTGCCGAGCACGTAGCCACGTACGACGACGAGCCAACCAGCTGCCAGCCAATCCAACCGCCCGTGGTTGACTTGGTTGCACAGCCCGGCCGCCCGCCACAAATTCGATCGAGTTCGAGTTCGAGGTCTCTCCGTGCCGTCTCAACCAGCGGATCCCCGACGTACGGCCAGCCCGTCGCCACACGCCACTGACACGGCCTGATTTAATTTTTCCCACTGGTTATTCTCGGCTAATCCTGCACATTTGCGTGGTGCCTACTAATCTTGCAGTCCGTTCTTCTAACACGTTCTTCTAACACACATTTTTTTTTTATGAAAGTTCTTCCAACACATGCTTAATTTGCAGCTAGTACAACGCGCGCTAGGTGTGCAAGTCCTCGTCCACGAGCTAGCAGGGTTAGTTCCCGCCGGCGCGCCGCCGTGGCGCGTGCACGGAGAGATCGAGAGGCCACATGCATGCATGCGCCGCCGCCGACGACGACGGTGCGGCCCCCTTGGACCGTACGCCGGCCGGCAGCCTGCAGGCTGCAGTAGGTGCACTTAACTGCGAGCCAGAGCCAGCCAACGTGCCGCTGCTATCACGTTGTGCATGCGTACACGGCATGGTCAAACTTAATTGGGAGACGATGTGCGTGCGCTGCGCGCGTCGACGCTCTTTTGGGCGAGCTAGTCTGGACCGCCTGCCGCAGTGACCTCCGGCGCGAGCCAAGAATGGCCACAGCGACGCCGGTAGGGAAATAGGATGCATGTGCATTGCATGTTACAATCTGAGACGTGTCGCGAATGAATTGAAATCAAATGAAACTCTCAAGTTGTTACTGGAGATCCAAGAGGAGGATACTTGGTGTCAAAAAAGAAGTAGCCCCATGCTATCCAACAAAAGCAACAAGAAAGTACAACCGTAACTCCTTTGGAAAATTCTTTGTCCAATCTTTATATGCTCAATCTTCATATGCTGTTATTAATCATCATGGGATTTGTACATGTTCAGGCTGGAAGTTAAAGTTCCCTACAAGAGTCCAAATTTTCCTTTGGCTTCTCTCAAAAAATAGATTGATGTCAAAGTGTTCACGGCGCAATGACAAAGGGTTGGGGGCTCCCACCCGGGGTTCAAATCTTAGGTTCGACACATTATCCCGGATTTATTTCGAGGATTTTTCGGCGCTTATGCATTAAGTGGTAAGGGATGTCTCCATCGACATTGAGTCACCTGTGTTGACTTCGTGAACTTCAAGATTTCCGGCTCGGTGCTTTAAAGGTGCTCATAGGGGTAGGGCCATAAGACGTGTATTTATAGGGGTGAGTGTGCGTGCATATTGAGCATCGTGTTTATCTGTGTAATCTCAAACTAAGATAAACCGCTTTCGAGGATAATCTTGCAGAAAAGGAGGCATGTGGAGGACAAACTTGCTTATTTTGTGCTGAATCGAAAGCATCCATGACTTATTTTTTCGGCGCTGCGATTCAAATGAACTCTAATTTGCTTATGCTTGATGTTAATGAGCTAGATCTTGAGACTGTTTAAAATTTGGGCTGGCGCGCCTTTACGCCAAGTGCTGTAAACGCCTAACATTTGCTTCATGTTCAATAAAGCTGGGAAACCTCTTTGTCTTAAAAATGTACAATCGTAAAAGTAATGCCTTTTATGTTTTTGTACTATAAAAATTATTTAAAAGACTTGATTTTTAAAGTTTTGAAGGCTAAACTAAAGCATCAAACATTTAGGGCTTGTTTAGATTGGAGGATTTTTTGTTTTTTTTTTTTTTTTCTGAGAATACCCATATAACGCTTATTTCATTAAGCGAGAAGAGTTTGCAATGAAAAAGAACACACTAGTAACAACAAGGTTACCATACACACCCCACCCAGACAATGACGAAGGCTGAAAAAATTTTAGATGGAGAAGAAACAAAGGAGATGTTAATTTGCATGAAGATTTAATGGTGATTTTTTTTATTTTTGCTACAGTAATTAACCTTAATTATCGGATTTTAGGGGGCTTGAGCCCCACCCGCCCCCACTGCTGGCTCCGTCCATGCACCCAGACGCAGCTCAGGGAACGATTACATTTTGGCAAATTTCGCTACCAGGCACCACTCAGCATCAACTCAAATTACACCGATGTGTTTTTTTTTTTCATTCCTCTACCATGTGTTTTTCCTATATATTCCTCCGTTTTGCATTCTTTTGTTCCAAACAGAGCCTTATAGCCAAAAGAAAACATTGCACACCTCCATTGTACTACTGCTCTGCAAATGCATATAATGCTTCTTGCTTATATATAGAAAAAGAAAAAAAAAGGTCGAGTGCTTGATTGTAACCGCAGGAGTGTAGGAAACGTCGTATATTTGGATGGGCTCTGTCTCTGGATGGAGAAGTGCAAGGAGCCATATAAATTGCGTGCGCGCCCACTTCAACATGGGCCTCCTGTCTCCAGCAGACAAGCCTAACGGTAGCCAGCCACTGGCTCCATCGTCGTCCTTTTGCTCTTGGCCTGGTCCAGTACGTGTCTCACTTAATCGTGGAGAGGGGAATTTAAGGCCGAAAGCTGAGGACCGATTAATTTCCACTTTAATTGGAATAAAGGTACAGTAATCATCATCTTCCAATCTTGTCACTCGTTAGTTCGATTAGCTGTCGGACAAGATTGATTCAACTGTTTCTGAAACTTCACCGGCCGGAAAAACACACCTCCAGGGACCAAGAATCATCAGCCCACATTGGTGTGGCATGGTCACAATTGTCTGTAATAGCTAGTATAGCAAGCTGATTAGTGAAGGTCAATCACCTCGGTTTCCCACTTAATTCAACTGAGTCACAGACCACACAAATGCAGAATGAAGGACAACGGCTCCATTAACAAAAGGTGAAGAAGGTGTGTGGGGACACCAGATTAAACTGAACCCCCAACAAATGACACTAGGGAGCAATAAGCATGCATGAACATCACAGCGCCCTGCAGGCTCGGGCAATGATCAAACCACCATGGCCCCTGAACGCTGAATCCCATAATAATAAGGGATCATGATCATGCTGATGAATGCAGCACTGAATAGATCCCTTCTCCAAATCATTCCATGAGTCGTTGCGAGATCCTGACGACGCGCACCTGATGACATGACATGACATGAACGCCAGGCCGCAGAATCAGCTCCGGCATAAACAACAGGTCTGTCTTCGTCTTCCCTTTCTTTCCATAGCACACATGCATCTCCTGGCCGATCGATAGTAGCAAGCTAGCACACGGCGGCGCTGGTAGGACGGTCCATGGCGGCGGCCCCATTGGCCATTGCACCGCACCTGGTCCGTTCGCCTCGGAGCCGTGGTCCATGGGGACCCTGGTCCTGCTGCTCCTGCTCCAGCCACTAGGCTGGCCGGCCATGGCAGTGCAAGCGAACTAGTTGGCGACGTCCCCACACACCCGGTTGTCGGCTGGGTGATGACGGGAGTGTAGTATGCTTGCAGTAGATAACAAGCAGCTTTGCACTTCTTCAAAAAAAAAAAAAAAACAAGCAGCTTTGCATTTGCGCCTCACAGATTAAAATCTCTTTACATGAGCATCAATGCTCTTGTGGACCATACCATGCACAAGTGCACCTCCTGCCAATGCACCACCACCCCTGCTTCTGTTCTTCTTTCTTTCTTTACAAGTAACACCCACTTGCCGACTTATTTAGTCGTCGCGAACAGTCACTGACAAGTAGCTCGACCGAGATGGTACTAATACTGGTCGGCTGAACCCGCTTGTCGGTGACTGTTCGCGACACGTTGGTCGAGCCCACCTGTCGGTGACTGTTCGTGACGATTCGAACGGCTCCACATATACTAAAAACATATGTGGAGGGCCGGACGGACCCCCTCCCACCAGATGGGAATTAGCTGTGGCATCGTCGTCTCAGGATTCCACCGAGTTGTCTTACTTTGCAAAGGAGATCGATTTGGGAGTCGATCGGAGGGTTAGATAGATTGGATACACGGCACGCTGTCCCGAATCGGTCCGACGGCGACGGCACACCTAACAGCTGAATTGCGTACGATGGAGTCGATCATTGTGGGTGTTCATCATTGCATGCATAACTCAAGTCTGATGGATCGATCTGTCTATCCACTCTCATCTCTCACCTGCATTATTTTTCTGTTTTTATCTTCTTCTTCGCCGCGTGCGCTTTTTCTCCTGCTTTTGCGTGCGTCGCCGACACATCGGGGGTGTGGGATGGCCGTGAGGCGAGGCACGAGCGCGATGTGTGGATACTGCCGCGCGGGCCACCGAAGTCCTGGCCGCCTCTCCTAGCCCCTGCTGCTGCTGCTGGGCCGCCCTCGCTCGATGCATGCAGTGATGCAATGCATATGCCCTATCGTTGCTTGCCCGCAGCCACTTCGCTGGGGACCTGATCCACCTGCCGGATTGTTATCCACTCCTCTATTCATCGGCTCTTAAATTAGCAAAATACTACCTCAAACACATCCCTGCTTCTCTATTTAGATAGTAGCTCTCTATTTTGGGACTATTCATATTTTGTATCCAACTACAACAATATTATCTAAACCATATAGTACTCAAATTTATTTTACTAGTCAATGACACGTGAGACCCGTTTGTCATCCTCTCTCATCTTCTTCTCAACATAGATGTCGGCGTGTGGAGGAGCAAAGCCAGCGGGGGTGGCGGAGGGCGATTGACGGCTGGGAGTAGAGTGCCTGGAGAGTAGTGTGCCTGGGGATGGCGCCTGTGCCAGGGCAAGATGACGGGGAGCTCAGCGACATATGGGGCGAGATGATGGGGAACTTGGTGAGACAGGGCGAGACGCCTGTGGGGAGGGGCGGCCCCACGGTGGAGCTTGCAGGCTACAACACTGACAAGTGGCCGTCGGGCCACCGCTTCGTAGAGGAGTGGACGGCGGGCCACCGCATCAGAGAGGATTGGTTGCTACTATGCGTCGGGTAGGGAACATAGGCGCGGCGATAAAAGTGGTATGCACGTGTGTGGTGGAAGAAATGGTTGCTACTATGCGTCGGGTAGGAACATATGCGTGGCGGTAAAAGTGGTATGCACGTGCATGGTGGAAGAAATGGTTGCTACTATGCGTCGGGTAGGGACATAGGCGCGGCGGTAAAAGTGGTATGCACGTGCGTGGTGGAAGAAATGGTTGCTACTATGCGTCGGGTAGGGACATATGCGCGGCGGTAAAAGTGGTATGCACGTGCGTGTTGAAAGAAATGGTTGCTACTATGCATCGGGTAGGAACGTAGGCGCGGCGGTAAAAGTGGTATGCACGTGCGTGGTGGAAGAAATGGTTGCTAATATGCATCGGGTAGGAACATAGGCGCCGGGCGCTAAAAGTGGTATGCACGTGCATGGTGGAAGAAATGGTTGCTACTATCGTCGGGTAGGGACATAGGCACACAGCGGTAAAAGTGGTATGCACGTGCATGGTGGAAGAAAGCGAAGAAACTTTTTGTAGTCCTGAGTAAAGGGCCAGCAGAAGTACAGAGTAGAAAATGAACATGAGAGCAGGACCAACAAATGTGAGGGTGTAGTAGGTGTGCTCGAGCTGATTTTTTTAACCCCATGTCACTATCCAAAAAAGGGTTACTACTCACGGTTGGTCTAATCACACCACCATCACTTCTCGTCCATCTGATGTCTCGAACGACGCAAGACAAGGATTATGCATACCCTCAGATCTAATAGGTACTTAGTAAGTACTCCTCCGATTTGGTATTAGAAGTCGTTTTAGAACAGTAATACGGTCTTCAAAGAATAACTTTGACCTCTTATTTTTATAAAAAGATTTATAAAAAAATATTATATATGTACACTTTTATCATAGTATTTTTTAAGACAAATCTATTTCATATAACTTTTTGATATTTATAAACTCAACAACTTAAAAATTATTGATGATTTATATTCCCAATGTTTAACCAAAACCTTATCAAAACTACTTAACCGGAGGGAGTATCGCTCGTTCACACGTCAGTATTCGCTACAGTCCTATAGTCGTCGTTGGTCATAGCTCCACCCCTTGCATGTTATTTTTTGGTATCTTCTATGGACCCATGCATGGTCGTCCATTCATGCATATACGCACACACATATCGATTTCGTCTCGAGGTCATGTGCATGCATGATCCGTTGCGCCGCCGCTGCCATATCTCCGGCGGCGACGACCAGGGGGATCCAATGGGCACGCGATGGCGACCCTTCCATGATTCCGTCCGTCCGTCAGTGTCGCGGGCCGGCCGCGGGGCTTGCGAGCTGCGTGCTGACAAGCGTCCGCGCGCCACGCCGTGCGCTGGTCGATCGATCGGTCGCCGTGGCAGTGGCACACCGTACCGGTACCGGATCGATCGATGGGACGTACGTAGGGGATCGATCGGAGCCTGCACTGCACTGTTGCTCGAGCTCTCGTGGTCGTGGGTCCGACGACACCGATCCGATCCGATCCGAACACAGATCGAAGTGGGTTCCGGCCGGCGTCCCCTGTTCTCGTGGTCACGGCCGATCACACACGGGACACGCTGCATGCATGCATGAACATGACCGCCACGACAGGAAGCAGCATCACATCGATGCAGTGAGGGATCGATCGAGGTGGGAAATTGAAGGATCGAGAGCACGTGATGATTGTGCCCGATTGGATCGGATCGTGTGGCGCTGCGTGCGCCGCGCCGCGCCGCACCGCGCCGGTGGTGCTGCGTGGTCGATCGGCGCGACGTCGCGTCGCGGTGCGCGGTCACCGGTGAGGTGAGGCCCCCAAAAAGGCGTGGGCTACGGGCGGGTGGGGAGGTGCGCGGCCGACGACGACGTGGATCGGAACTGATCGGGGTCCGGGTTGTGGTCGATTGCATGGTCGTTGCGTGCGTGAAACATGCATGCTGCAGGACGTGTACTGAAACTGAAAGCATCCGCGAGTGTTGTTATATTGCGAGCATTGAACCTGGCGGCCGGCCGGTCTCACTAGCTCGCTGCGTCACAAAAGGTTTGGCCGGCCGGCAACCCACAGTGACGTATAACCTTCAGAGTGTCGAGGCCACCCGGCCGGCATGCCGCCAGGTCTCCCGGCGCTTCCGATATCATCCCCTGCTGCAGCAGCAGCAGCGACATATATAGCACGAGCACGTACGCCCGCGCCCTTCGTCAACCTTGCTTGCGACGGCCGGCGTCGCTGCGTCTCGTCCTCGAGGTCGTCGATCCGTCGTCGTAATGATCGATGTCGTTGTAGTCGTCGCTGCCTGTGCTATCAAGTGACCCGCTCTTAGCCCTTAGTCTTTAGGAATTGATGAAAGAGGTAGATCGATCAGGAGAGGGCAAATAAAGCGCGCGCGAGCGGTTGCACGCGATAGATCGACGTGCATGCAGTGGCAGGTAGATGGCGTTTTCCCGGGCGACCGGGGAGTGAGAAGCTAGCGATCGAAGCGGCCGGCCGGCGAGAGCGACGGCGAACCTAACCGCGGAATTGGTAGCGGATCGAGCACGCTTGCTTTTGTGGAGGGTTGCTGTAGCTAGGCGCCGCGCCGGACGCACGCGCGCAAGCACATGAGCCGGAGGAAGCCAACAAAGACCATACTGACAGTGCATGCACCAGGCGGATGGTCATTTGAGGCCGTGTGGTCTTATTAGCAGGGTTTACTACAGCACGGAGTACACAAGTATAAGATTTGTTTTACGTGACACATCCATAAATCATTCCGTGACATGGGCACACCTTTTGACCGTCATGGTTTGGCTGGTCGGCCTGGCCAGCCGCCCATCACGATTAATGTATTTTTCATGACGGACATCGTAATTTTTCCCGCCACGTAAAAATTGATTTACATGGCCGGCACCTTTAAAGGCTCACTGCGAAAAATAAGGAGGCCCAACAGGCCCACAATGACGCCCGATAATCGTATGAAGTATAAATAGAGAAAGTTAGGATTTCAGCTTCCACTCTCTATTCTCTCCTACTCTCTCCTCTATTCCCACTCTCACACTGACGTTGCCCATTCGCTCCCCCTTCACACCGATGAGATACCCCACTCGCTCCCCTCCCTCCCTCCTTCCCTCCCGGTGCATCTCCTCCTCCCTCTCCCACCCGAGCAAGCCCCTCTCCCTTCTTCCCTGAGCTCACTCTTCCCTGGGAGCCCGCTCGGCGGCGGATCCTCCCACTGTCCCTCCTAGCAGCATGGACGACGACCGTCCCTCCTCCACTTCTACATGGTTAATGAGGGCTTGTGCTAGGGATGACGCATGGGCCTTTTTGACGTGGCGGATGACGAGGGCTTGTGCTAGGTATGACCAGTTGGCGACTGATGCGCACACTAGATCGGAAGGCAACAGTAGGGAGAGAACATGGACAACGAGCGAGAGAGGGAGAGCACATAGACGATTGAGCAATCGCCTGAGGCAACAGTTGTGGGCAGTTTGGTGTTTGTTTCGACACACACACACATTGTTCATGGAATCTAAAGTGCACCTCATTGAATCCTCAAACGTCTTAAAAATAGGACAAAGGGAGTTTTTTTAGAGAGAAAGCATATAGCTCCTATTTCATTAAACAGTAGAGAGTGGTCAATAGACCTACATATCTATATATCCATTTGGGGAAAGTATGTCTCCTTTGCCCTATGGATAACTACAACAAACTCTTTAATGAAAATATGGGCGCAAGGCTCTCTCCAAAGTAGGTTGACCACCTCAGAAAATACAATCTTTCGAACTAACCAAACATGCTCCAAAAAGGGGCTCCATGGAAAAAGGGACCTGTAGCTACCTCTTCAAACTTACAAAAAAAAAAAGGCTCACTAAGAGGGTTAGCTTAGCAATATGTAAATGAACAAGGATCCAAAAACCTACAGCTTAAACAAGCAATGTAGGTGTTGACGGTAACCAACGACATATTTTTTTCCCGTCAACTTACTATCATAAAGGGAGTAAAATTAAACCTTTTCATACTCATATGCATTTATCACTAATAAATTCCACTTGTAGTATCTTGTATTTTATTTTGCAGATTTATAATAAAAGCAAGTGGAAAATCGACCAAAAGTACGCCTTCAGGGAAGCGCATTATTGCAAAACTCAAGCCCAGGAGCAAATCGACCCAAAACATCAAAAGCGGGCCGAGCAAAGCCCGCCCACAACTTTTCGATTTAAAGGCGACACCCACCAAAGACCCGGGCAAGGCCGAGCCTGGGGGGGTGCGCACCACTGGTGCGGCCGCACCCCCCCCGAGGCGGTTTTCGCCCAGCCTCGGGAGGCGGTTCGTGCACCTTCCAAACGGTTTCCCGCCCCTGAGTTGGTCGGTTTTTGCACACAAGGAAGGTTTACAGGTCGGTTTGGTGTAATTTAGCACTTAGGCCCCTCCTCCAAGTGTATAAGTAGGCCCCCTCTCTCCCTCTCTCAACACACACCATTTGGAGCCTCCTCACTTTCTACTCTTCTTCTCCTCTCCTCTCTACTCCTCTCCTCTCTACTCCTCCACTTCTCTAGTTCTTTTAGTCTTTAGTAGTATTTGGAGCAAGGCTAAGCTTCATTGGAGAGCTTGTACTTGGGAGAAGGAATATTCGGTATGAATACATTTATGGTTTATCCTCAAGTCTTGATCTCATATGCTTGTGCAATAGAGCTAGAGTATTTACATGTTATATTCTTGACATGTTGTTCTCGACACAATCATGATAGAAGAACTAGACTATAGTTCCTATGTCGTGGTTAGTCGTATAGAACTTAGGGCCTAACCATTCGTGCCATGTATTTGAGTAGAGTAAGAGTTGTCTTGAGGTGGCGAGGTTCGTTGTGCCCTTCGGGGTTTGCTCGTGTTCTATTCCGTCCATCCGTAGGGTGGGGGCCATGGGGACATGAGTAGTGTCCTAGTATGCGGACGTGGTGTCCGGATGCCGGTATCCTTCGAATATGAGTGCATGCCACGGTTGAGGGGTAGGCGGCTTGGTCGTGACAAGCCTTGTCCGTCCCTTGAAATCCCCCCCCACGTTCGTGTGCTTTGTAGGAGTTCGTAAATGCCTTCCTTCGAGGGCGGATGCTCAGGGAGGTCTCCCCGTCCATCTCACTCTCGGCCTAAAACTCTAGTCATCTATGTTTGCATGATTATTAAGCGGTTCTTTGCACAGCTACTTTAGAATGCCCGCTCCACTTAGGAATATTCTTTATTCTTTATTTTTTTTTTTATCCTTGAGGTTGGCCCAAGTGTGTGTCACACTATCTTAAACTATCATGACTTACCCTCGTATTGAGTATTGGTCAACCGCATAGACATGTTGTCTTGTTCATGCCCCCCTCGCTAGAGTCCTACACCATGCCTTCCTTTGGGAAAATATAAATAACGATACCCTGAATATCGGTGTAGGGTGAAATGCTACAACGGTATTTCCGCGGCGCTTGCGGACTTGTTCTGTAAATGCTACACGCCACCCGACATCCCGCGGGCGATGGTAGCCGGAATGTAACAATTCCGATCGTCGCTGGGGAAGTCAACCTGTGGTTCCCAGTGCTCTTGCCTTTTTGGCACTTGCGCTTAGGAAACGCAACAAGCATTTACGGCGCCGTTGCCTGGGGAAGACATTGGTTATAAAGATTCTAGAAAGACATGTTCATAATGATGTGCATGTGTAAGTAGCCATTACTCATGCAAAGCTAATCTTTTATGTTTTCTCTGTTGTTGTGGATGAAGACGGGGATAGTGTTCGATTGGTTTGTCCTCGTTGAACAACTACATCGCAGATCCAGGAGGCACTCCTAAAGAAGAACCCAACTCATATCAAATCTTCTCCTACTACTCCGCCGACAAACAAAACCAATCACCCTTGCATCATCTCGTATTCCACTCATGGCCAAGTCGATCCGTGACCACCCATCCTCCATCAACCTCTTTTGCCCGCAGCGTGCAACATGGGAACCGAGAACTTTGAGCCCGGCCTGGCCTAATCAAGATGGTGCAGCAAACCAATTTTACGGTTTGCCAAGTGAGGACGCAAGTGCACATCCGCAACACTTCCTCGAGCTCGGTGACACCATTGTCATCCAAGGTGTTACACCGAAGCCATTATAATCCGCGCTTTCCCTTCTCCATCACGGGAAGGCAAAACAATGGTTCTATAAAGAGACGGAAGCCGTCAACACGTGGGACAAGTGTTCCACGGCGTTCCTCACTAAATTCTTCCCCATGAGTAAAACTCACACCCTAAGGGAAAGAATTGCCAACTTCAGCCAGAATTCCATGGAACCCATACCGCGGCATGGGAAAGGCTACAAGAGTACATCCAAGCATGCCCGCACCATGGGATGGAAAAGTGGCTCGTGATACAAAACTTCTACAATGGGTTAACACCCATGTCAAAAAGAGCACATTGATGCCATCGCTGGAGGTGCCTTCCTCTCCCTCACCATCAATAGAGCAACAGCTCTTATGGAGAAAATAGTGTCCAATCAAGCTTGGGGGAGGAAAGTCTTGGCAAACAAGAAGATAGCATGCGCACCGTGGAGGAGACGGACGTGCTCGCTACAATGGATCTCCTATTGAAAGAACTTGACAAGTGTGCCACCAGAAGAAGAAGAAACTTACGACATCAAGTTAAGGCCATAGACTCACACGTAACATGTGAAGAGTGGGCAATGTTGGCCATTCAGGGAACGACGCCTCGAAACCCATAAAGACGTTACTCACATCAACAACGGGTTAAGTCAACAAGGAGACCATAATGGGTGGAACAACCGTCGCGCCCACAAAACCAAGGAGGTAATTCAAACTCAAGGTACAATTCGAATCCCTCTCCTTGGAAGACTTGGTCTTAGACCAAGCAAAAATAATTGAAGAACTTTCAAAGAAGTTGATGCTTAATGATAAAATAATTGAAAACATGATTTTCAAAATTAAAAGTTTAACTTCTTCTTATGAAAGACAACTGAGCTTTAATAAAATGATAGAAACCCAATTAGCTCAGGTTTTCTGCGCTTTGCCTGTTGTCGGTTCGGGAAAAGTTTTGGGGCAACCCAAAATTTCTCTTGAATCTGTTAAAATGGTCTCAACGAGGTCTGGTAAGCCTCTATGTCGGGAAGACAGCAAGTCTCCTACCGAGCCACCACTCATTATCAAGAAGGAGGACCCTGGCCGCCCGACAATCACATGCTCAGTTGGCCCGCATGTCTTCAAGGATGCCTTCTGCGACCTTGGATCAAGCATAAACATCATGTCCAAGGTAACATATGATGAAATATTAGGTGGACCTTTGTCCCCCTGTACATTTTGAACTGCGAGATGGCGGACCTATCACTAAGGAAACCGGAGGGTGTAGCTCGGGACGTTATAGTAAAAATCCGAGAAGCATACATCCCGACGGATTTTGTCATCCTAGACATGGGTCACAACGAGAGAGCTGCCCCAATCCTTGGGAGACCATTTCTTAACACTACAAATGCAGTTTTGCACGTGGGATCAGGGCATGCTAGCTTCCATATGCAGGGCCAAACAATGAGATGCCCATTCAATGGGTTCAACAAGCATAAGAATGCTAAAAACAAGCAGCCCAAGAAGGTAAAGCCACAAAGTGTTAAGCATGCATGGCGCATTGAAAGGATGACATCCGCATCCACTTCTGGGATACGGGTAACACTCCAATCAAGCACTAAATGAATGGAGAAGAGTCCTCGCTCGCCGGACTTTAAAAGGTGAGCCCTTGCAGAAGGTAAATCGGTAGTTATCTTTTATTTTACAATAATAATCTCCCAGTAATAACTCCATGATGCTTACAATAAAAATAATAAATAAAAATAAAATTGTTTACCTACGTTGGATGAATCTTGTTTATCAATGCATGCTTCCTCTTTCTATTTTGGCATGTCTTGGTTTGGAAGTTTTGGTTATACGTATGATCATACTTCCATAGGCGTTTTTGAATTGAGCATGGTGCTTAGGTCAAAAAGTCTACCTTGATCGATTAGACATGGAGTCGAGTCCGGTTATTGAACCTAAAATTGCTAGTGTAGATTTTGGTCGATCATATGGACTAACCCCCGCAGGAATCTATCAAAATCCATAAGGGTAAGTCTTGAAGATGACAACAGGGTTAACAAAGTAAAAATATATATATATATAATAATAATAATAAATAATAATAAAAAAAAAGAGAGGGTAGAGAAGAGAAGAAGAAGAGAGGAGATAAACCTTTCAACCCCAAGATTTTGTCCTGTTATTTTGATGACATCAAAAGACAAGCTTAGGGGGAGCCTCTAACCACGCCACCAGGTACAACTCGGATCATTGCGTGCTCAAGCTAAAGCGAGAACCATAAAAAGGTAAGCAAAAGGCTAGCTTGGGGAGGACTCCAAGAAAGGTAACTTGTATCTCACATTTTGATCATATTCTCTATCTTATGAAATGTTGAGTTACGCTAAAAAGACAAACTTCATTCCTATATATGAGTTATAAAAATGTTTAGTCTTAGTCCCTTGTTGAAATGATAAATAGTTGCTCGTCTTATGCTTTGCCCGTGCCTAGTTTATAATTCGAATTTCTCTAAAGTTTGGGTTTAATGGCTAATTCTAAAAACTCATCCGAAAAAACCCGATTCATGTGGGTTGCATAGGCTCTATCCAGTCTAAGTTGTTGCCAAGTATGATATGGTACAAATGGATTTGCTATGACTTCGTCCAAAAGAGAAACTTGACATCCGGGAATCTACTTTGAAAAGAAAAGAGAAATGATATGGGCTATGCTAAAAAAAAAATGAGATGAAAAATGGACAAGTGTCCGAGGGCGAGTAGAGCCCACATCTCTAAAAAAAAAAAAAAAAAAAAAAAAAGAAAAGAGAGAGAAAAAGAAAAGAGAGGAAATAAAAGACAAAAGTCTAGGGCGAGCAGAGCCCACCTCTCCAAAAAAAAATGATATAGCAATAAAGCCCATACTTTCTCGAAAAGAAAAAAATAAATAATATATATATATAAATATATTTTATCTAAATAAAAACCCGGATAAAAAGTGGATCAAAAAGGATGAATGATAAGCACCTCTGTTATAACCGTTCTATCCGCAACCGCCCAAGGGCTTTGAGAATTTGGAAAGCCCCGCCACGATGAAAGGTAATAAAGGGTGGAAAAAAAAAAAAAGATGTGCCATTTTATTCAAACTCTAGTAGAAAGTCTTATTATAACCCCCGCACTCGGTAAAAACGTAATCGGCATAGTAGCAACTCCCCGATCAACAACCAAGTACTTATCTCTTTTGCTCGAGGATGCGCAAAGGGTAAGCTTGGGAGAGTTTGTTGACGGTAACCAACGACATATTTTTTTCCCGTCAACTTACTATCATAAAGGGAGTAAAATTAAACCTTTTCATACTCATATGCATTTATCACTAATAAATTCCACTTGTAGTATCTTGTATTTTATTTTGCAGATTTATAATAAAAGCAAGTGGAAAATCGACCAAAGTACGCCTTCCGTGGAAGCGCATTATTGCAAAAACTCAAGCCCAGAGCAAATCGACCCAAAACATCAAAAAGCTGGCCGAGCAAAGCCCGGCCCACAACTTTTCGGGCGAAAGGCGACACCCCACCAAGACCGGGCGGGCCGAGAGCCAGGGGGCGCGCGCTACCGGTGCGGTGCGGCCGCACCCTCCCCGAGGCGGTTCGGCCCAGCCTCGGGAGGCGGTTCGTGCACCTTCCAAACGGGGTTTCCGCCTCGAGTTGGTCGGTTTGCGCACACAAGGAAGGTTTACCAGGTCGGTTTGGTGTAATTTAGCACTTAGGCCCCTCCTCCAAGTGTATAAGTAGGCCCCTCTCTCCTCTCTCTCAACACACACCATTTGGAGCCTCCTCACTTTCTACTCTTCTTCTCCTCTCCTCTCTACTCCTCTCCTCTCTACTCCTCCACTTCTCTAGTTCTTTTAGTCTTTAGTAGTATTTGGAGCAAGGCTAAGCTTCATTGGAGAGCTTGTACTTGGGAGAAGGAATATTCGGTATGAATACATTTATGGTTTATCCTCAAGTCTTGATCTCATATGCTTGTGCAATAGAGCTAGAGTATTTACATGTTATATTCTTGACATGTTGTTCTCGACACAATCATGATAGAAGAACTAGACTATAGTTCCTATGTCGTGGTTAGTCGTATAGAACTTAGGGCCTAACCATTCGTGCCATGTATTTGAGTAGAGTAAGAGTTGTCCGAGGTGGCGTTCGTTGTGCCCTTCGGGGTTTGCTCGTGTTCTATTCCGTCCATCCGTAGGGTGGGGGCCATGGGGACATGAGTAGTGTCCTAGTATGCGGACGTGGTGTCGGGATGCCGGTATCCTTCGAATATGAGTGCATGCCACGGTTGAGGGGGTAGGCGGCTTGGTCGTGACAAGCCTTGTCCGTCCCTTTGAATCCCCCCCGTTACGGTCGTGTTCGTAGGAGTTAAGTAAATGCCTTCCTTCAGGGCGGATGCTCAGGGAGGTCTCCCCGTCCATCTCACTCTCAGCCTAAAACTCTAGTCATCTATGTTTGCATGATTATTAAGCGGTTCTTTGCACGCCTACTTTAGAATGCCCGCTCCACTTAGGAATATTCTTTATTCTTTATTTTCCTTTTTTATCCTTGAGGTTGGCCCAAGTGTGTGTCACACTATCTTAAACTATCATGACTTACCCTGTATTGAGTATTGGTCTTGCATAGACATGTTGTCTTGTTCATGCCCCTCGCTAGAGTCCTACACCATGCCTTCCTTTGGGAAAATATAAATAACGATACCCCTGAATATCTCGGGTGAAATGCTACAACGGTATTTCGCGGCGCTTTGCGGACTTGTTCGTAAATGCTCGAGAATCGCCACCGACATCCCGTGGCGATGGTAGCTGGAATGTAACAATTCCGCGAAGTCGTTGTGGGAAGTCAACCCGTGGTTCCCGGTGCTCTTGCCTTTTTTGGCACTTGCGCTTAGGAACGCAAATAGCAGTAGGAACATGTGTTCCAAGGCTTTTCATGATCAATTGAACAAAGGACACATGAATAAGACTGCAGCTTATGTCATCTCTCGAGCAGATCTCTTGTCCTAAGGTGATCTTTTAACAGTGGTTTAAAAAAAAAAAAACTTTATGCTTTGGTTGGCATGAACATTTCCATAGCCAAGAGGAGTGTCAACATACCCAATGAGTGAGCGATGACGCTTTCCTTGAAGAAAATAATGGTGAGCCCCAAATATATGTCCGTTGATAGCTATTATCTAAAGGGGAATTGGTGATTTTGCCCCTCTTTTTGAGTCTAATGGTGATTTTGCCCTCATTTTTTGATGTGTGATTTTACCCTTGTTATTTTGGATTGAAGGCAAGTTTTACCTCTGCATTGCGTTAACACCGCTAAACGGTGTTAAAAGGACCATGAAAATACCAATTTACCCTTACTTTAGATAGACTTTTTAGAACAATTTTGATATAATCTTAGCAAGAATTTGACATAATCTCAGCGGTAATTTGACATAATTGTTGACAAAATTTCAGCAACAATTTCACACAATTTTGACAGGGAGCAGGGGAGATGCAGCACCAAGAACGCCGAGCCCCCTAGGGGCCACCCGTCCGCCCCGAGCGACGGGCCAAGTCGCCTCGGCCGCCCGTCCGAGCAGCCATCCGACCGCAGCGCCCGACCGCCCGCCTGAAGCCGCCCGCTCGCTTTCGCTCGCCGCCGCGCCAGCAGCGGCCGTCGCTCGCGCCTCGTCCCGCTTCCCGGCGCCGCGCCTGGCCGCCCGCCGCCGCTGGAGGCAACCGCGTGCGTGAAGCACCGCGCGCCTGCCGTCATCCGCCGCCCGTGGATCTAGCGGCCGCCCGCCCAAAGTTATGGTTCGGGAGAGACTGATCGGTTTTGGGGAATAGCGATGGAAGGGAACACAACGAAGGGCGGGGGGTAGAATGGGATGGGTGGGTTTTGCAGTACCGTGGGTATTTTTTCCACAGATCCAGCTCACGCCATCCAAAAGAGGGGTAAACGGAGCGTTCATATGTGAAATGTAGGGGCAAAATCACACGGTTAAAAAAATAGAGGTAAAATCACAATTAGAAAAAAAAATAGGGGCAAAATCATCAATTCCCCTTATCTAAAAGAGTGAACTGGTCCAAAGCATACTATAAACTATTGAACTATTAGAAAGTCATCGTGGAGAGAGGAAGATTGGAAAGAGTGCAGAGATGTAGGGAGCTTCTTTTGCTTTCTTGAAGGATATGGTCAGATGCTTTGCAAGTTAAATGAAAATAAAGAGCTCTAAATAACTGAACTTAAGAACCCTATCATATACCAAAGATGTTGCCAAAGGCTGCAGCTTTTGCCACCTTTGATAGTCACTGAACTCAGACCTTTAAAGCCAAAGGTATCCAAAGGTTTTGGAGATCACACGCATCAAAAAGAACCTTTTCGGCATGATTTGGCAATTTATTATTTTGATAGTATCATTCATTCCCACACCAAATTCAACCAAAAAGATGTCCAACCTGTTAAATTGCCAATGTTTTAAAAGAAGTGCTGCATTCAGTGCCCTTAGATTCAAGACTCCAAGGCCAAGGCATCCTTCCTATTTTGGCTTACAAATCATCTCCCAAACTGCATTTTGAGGCTTGTGAGAATTAATATCTGCTCCCCTCCATAAACAACTTTTGTGAAATTTGTCGGTGTGTTTGATAAGAGATTTGGAATGCAGGAGGCGCACAAGATAGTAAGGTCAAGTCTTCCAGCTTCAGAGAGAAAAATGTTGCAACACTAACGAGCTTATTTCACATTTAGTGATCAGATTAGAGGCCAGAAACCCCGGACTTGGCTAGCCCGAGGGGCAAACCCAAATAAGTACGTAAAAGAGAAGGTTCCTTTCAGAGTCCCATATATGAATGAAGTACTATATGTTTGTCTATTACTTCTTATGAGGTAATAGTCATTTTAGACGACGGATTGGTCTATGGCCATTTCAGAGTCCCATAGTTTCCTCCTTTACATGTCCAAATATCGCAAGCACTTGTTTACTTGGATTCCTCCCGAACGAGACATCGCCTGAATCTAGTCACTTGTGTTTAGCGTGTAGTATCACTGCACAAATGAACAACGTAACCAACTATTCAGGGATGTAAGGAGCGGGAGCATTCATACGCGACAGAGCAGTGCAGTCTTGTTCTCGGCGTCGCTGAGCTGAGGTCCAGCTGGGAACTGAGAGCGAGGCCCCTCCTCGTAGAAAAGCGACGTGTAACCTACCACCACCACTGGAGGTATTGGACATGGGTAGTAGAGACCGTATAGTAGAGCCCAACGACGACGAGGACGACGACGAGCGACCGGAAGCTGACAGGCTCACACCGTCACACGCCGACAACACCCGTACGCCGGTGGACGATCTCGATGGATCCAACGATCTGAATACCCACTGCCCGTGATCGATTCCAGTCGTATCGTCGTACCTCTACACAAGTTGTTGGCTTGGCTTCAGACGCGAGATATTCCGGGGGGAAAGGAACCGAAAGCAGGCGATCAGGGAGAGATTCAGAGCTTTGCATTGCAATAATTCATGAGAAGCTAAACTGATGGGGGGAAAAGCGACGGGACATCGGCAGCATTTGTGACGCCGCGAGGATATAGCCCGTCGCCGTCTCCCGCAGACAGCACGCAGTGGATCCCCTCATGTGCCAGCCAGCTACTAGCAACTCAACTCGGCCAGCTCATACACATTACTCCTACTACATTACATTAGAGAGTGAGAAGAAAAAATAAATAAAAAGCAGCAGCGTCGGTAATGCTACTAATATCTGCACCAGTAATTATCTTATACACAAGTGACAAGTTCACTGTTCGGTGATTGCTACATACTCACGCTATCCTCGTCGTCGTGGTGGTATTGATTAATTAATCGATCACTGGATCGAAATTGTTCAAAGAATCACATCGCATCGCCCTGCACGCAGCAGGCAGGCAAACGAATTCATTCGTCTCCAGGAAGGACTAAACAGAGTTGTTAGCTTAGCTTCAGAGCTTCGGAGCTTCGATCGCCGCCGCCGCCGCCGTTGATGGTTGTTGTACTTAGAGGTTTGCTATGTACAGATCGCCACTCCCTCGGCCGGTGGTTGGTGGTCTACGCTGATCATCAGAACTCCATTTTCATGTGGCCCTCTTGTAACTGACCTGTTCCGGGCCGTAATTCAGGTGTATCAGCCAAACTGATGAGCAAGATTCAGTAAAACGTTTCAGAATTTTCAGTGTTTTTTTTTTTTTCAAACCATGAAAGCTCTGTGCTGAAACTGAAACCCCGTTCTCCTGGCTCTGCCCATTGTCGATGTGGAAGACGCTCTGGAGGTCCTCCTCCCAGTAGCTTCTTTGCTGAAAAATCAAAACAAAACAAAAATGTAAGCCACATAGGATTCCCCGTGATTTGATTCTTCAGTAAGCTAATTATTAAGTTGGTAATGAGCCAGCTCCTCAAGCATCATCAATCAGTTACCTGCAGGTTTGTGCCTGCTGTTCCATCCTGAAACCCATACTGACCATTGGTAGCCTGGGACAGAGCCAGGTCCAACGGGTTCAGGCCGCACTGGTTCTCGAGGCCGTTTGGAACGAACGACTGGAACACATCTCCCTGGTCGCTGAATGGAAACCCTGAGCTGGAGCTCTCCAGCGAGAAGACCGAGCTTGCTGAAGGGCCACAGGCTTGGAACATCTGGATATTGCCGGCGCCATGTGTGTGTGTGTAAGTAGCTATACTCATTTGGTGGGACTGGTCCATCACAGGACATCAGGGGCATGCTCACAAGGGGAAAGTTTAAACTTACATCTTTTTGTAGGAGGGTAGGCAGGTTGCTGAAGTCGAGTGGGTTCACGGTTGCAAGCTTCATGGAGAGGAACTGAGGCCAGAAAAGCAGCGAAATTGATGAGAATTCTGAAGGATGGAATTCTTATTAGGTGCATCGGACAGTTTGAACGTCGGCTGCTTACCTCGACCTGTCGTTGCAGCGACTGCACGTAGTTTATGATTTCGTCGAGCATCAGTGCCTTGCCAATCACCTGAACATTTTGGCAAAAGAATTCAGTAAATAAACCTTGTGGGTGGCTAAGGGATGGATGGATCGATCAATTACTAGTTCTTGATTTCCCTGTTCCTAGTTCAGAAACCAAACAAACCACCAATGGTTTTACCTACCTTGTTGCATCCTGGCACCAGGTCCTGAAGAACCTTCATCCTCTGGCTGATCCTCTCTCTTCTCACCTGTTACAAGACACAATACAGTTGAGAGACAGAATTTGACAGGTTGGGAGGGAGGATTACATACAGTGAAAATGATGAGGATTCACAGTACCCTCTCTGCGAGGCTGTGGCTGTCAGTAGCCTGGCCTCTCCTGGCCCGGACATGGACGTAGTCCTTGGGTGGCTCCACCGGCTTGGCATTCTTCCCTTGCCCGGCGGCTTCTGGTTCTGCTGCCCGCCGTCCTCGACGGAGCTGTCGCTCCCGGCCTGCTCCGACTTGGCCTTCACCTCGCCTCCCTCCGTCTTGCACCTCTTGGCATCCGGATCCTTGTGTTCCCCTGCCTGGATGGCCGGACACGCGGCGCGTCAGAACGCGCCGGGACAGGAGCAATTCGAGGTGTCCTGCCTGTGCAGCAAGCAACTCGAGGTCGAGGTCGAGCACGCACCTGGAGAGAGGAGTCCTTGCCTTTGCCTTTGGCCGGCGCGGGGGCGCCTTCCGCTTCTTGGCATTGACGTCCTTCATCGCGGACGCCGGGTCCGACACCGACGACGCCTCCCGTGACCCGGGGGAACTCGCTCGCGGCGGGCACGGGCGGGGGGCAGGCCGAAGAGGCCCGTGGCGGTGCCGGCGCCGGCGAAGCGGTGGCCGCTGAAGCTGGACAGGCGCGCCGCGCGCGCCGCGAACCCCGGGTCGCCGCAGAACTTGTCGAGGCAGTGGTCGTCTTCCCCGCCGCCGCCGCCGTCGGCGCCGAGCACGCCGAAGTCGAGCCTCGGCGACGAGCTCAGCAGGCTGGCAATGTAGTCGCCGGCGCCGGCCCTGCCCTCCATCGTGGCCGCAAGAGAAGAGAGTGGACTAGAGTGGCCGGCGTCCGAGGACGAGGAGCGCGCGGAGGGAACGGCTTGCCTGCGTCCTCTTCTTGTTGTTCTCGGTGCGTGGTGGCTGGCTGGTGGATTTGGGGAAAGGCGCCTCCTTTAGGTGGCGAATCGGAAGCAGAGGCGCAGATTTATAGGCCTGGCTTGGGGAAGGAGGATGCTTGAGGGATTGGGCTATGGGGGTTGGCTGGAGGTCAAAGACGTGGTGGTGAACTCTGAACTGGTGATGCTCCGCTCAGCTGCAGCTGGAAGTGGAAGCCTTTTTTTGGTTTAGAGACTGCGCCACTGCCCCACTCCAGTGGCCCCTTTTGAGCCTCTCCCGCGCCAGCACCGTAACGGGTACTTTCTTTGGATATAGTAATAATTTCATTATTTTTAATTTTCTTTTTTGTGTTTAACGTTTCTAGTTGTGAGAGCATCCGCAGTGGTGAGTCAACTCTTCGAAGAGAGAGAGGGCCACGTAGATGCAAAACCGAATCACCGGACTCGATCCTTCTTCAGTGGTATAGGACTCACACCCGAGTCATCAGTGTCCTTTTTCTTCGACCAGTTGCTTCTGTCCCTTTTTTCTGCCTCCTTCTTCTTCCGTCGAGGCATCCATCTCCACCGGGCGGCACGACCAGTGAGGGTACGGCTAGGCCGCGACCGGCGCATCTCCATCGGCGACTTCCCGGGCGAGGGCATCTCCACTAGCGAGTGCTCAGGCGAGCACATCTCCACCGCGCGAGGGCAGGTTGCAATTGCAACTGTTGAGGGCTCGTGCGCGCGCTGCTGTCTCCTGGAGCCGATGCAAGATGAGAGGTGGGTGAGGGGGCCGTGATGGGCGGAGTTGAGAGCGAGACAGTCAATTTTTTTAATTGGGAAGAACCGGTGCAAGATGTTGAGTCCACTCGATCTTTTTTCTTTCGACTACTCCAGCGGTAAAACCAACTCATCCATCATTCCATGGTCCAGCTAGGACCATGAGTCGCTTTTTTCTACCCGCACTGGAGAAGCCATGACTATCAGTAAAAACACAAACCCCCCTTTTCCAAATTGTACATCATTCTACTTTTATATTCTCGCAAAAAAAGGTACATAAGTTTTATAGTACATTTATACATTATATATCTCCAGATTTGTAGCAAAAGTTATATGCCTATAAAAATGTGAACTTGTTGTAATTTAAAACGGAAGGAGTATTAGAGTGAAAATATATTACTTGTTGTAATTTAGAACGGAAGGAGTATTAGAGTGAAAATATATTTGCTAAAAAATATGGAGTGGAAAATATAAGATCGATGTTATTAATCGATTGGTGATGCTGAATTATCCTATTGTGCACTCGCTATCAGTCAAAGAGCCTGTTCTGCGGACAACTGGCGATAGCGATTTTAATTGATTTAATAATATTTTTTGTGAGAGAATAATTTTCTAAAACAAAGATAAAGGCAAGGCATTTTTTTTGTCTTGCTCCCCAAACTTGTTTGGAGAGTGAGGCCCTGTCATTGACGTCAAAGGATATTATGACCTTTTGCATTTTTGGCAACGCTATATACACAGCCACTAGTGCCAGTAGGATACTGACGGGGATGATGAGGTGGACTGACGAATTGTCATGGATTGGATAAATAAAGGGATCGAGGAAACTTAAAAGGGAGACATTTGCCTAAAGTTGACAACTCAGTTTCATTTCACCCTATCAATGCGATGGATGCTATGCATCAAGTCCATTTGTCGAGTTCCTGCTGGTTTCAATCCGGTGTTCATTTGCTACACATTGATAAGATTTGGCTGCACCTTAATTATCCTACTTAGGTACGGCGCGCCAAGCTCCTTTGATAACTCATAAGTCATAACTCATATGTGGCTTTTAATTTGTGTTTGTGTAGGTGGCAAAGGATGCTTGCTGCCCCTATATATTTCGAGCAATTAGTGCTGTTTCTTTTGAACAAATGCCTTATGGATACACAAAAAAGTAGGGTGCGCACTGAAAGCTCCTGTACCTAGAAACTATAGCACATACCGAACTTCTCCTTTCTGTTTCTTTATGATGCATTGAACTGAACTCCCCAAATGAAAGCTGCAATCATACATGTATATATGCAAAGATTTATATGGATGCATATATAGTGGTAGGCAATAGGCAACACGCATTGATGCACGCTAATCGGGGGCACTAGGCACTATTAGGCAGGCAATAGTCCCTGCTTCATTCAGGGTACGGTTTCTGAGGAAATGGATGAGCTTTGGATGCCTTGCTGCCTAACTGCTTACCCCAGAAACCACAAACAGGGGGCAATGGCGATAAGCTGCTGCAGAGGCTACGCTAGGACGTCCATGGCATGGCCCCCATCTATATGACTATGTATCCTATATCAGAAGATTATCCCTCGTGGGATAATTCGAGCTGCCTAACATTCCACCGCCATTTCTGGCTCATCCTTGAGCTCCTTGCTGAAGGCATCGACGTTCTGGTGCTGGCATGGTGTTCAGATTCAGAGAGGCTGCCGAGATGGCTTCCATAACGGGAAACACACTCGAGGCAATGCTGGCCGGGACCCATGCTTGCTTGCTTGCCTGATCCTGACCGATCGAGGTCGATGATGCCATAACCTCACAAGCTGAATTCATGCATCGATCTATGGGGGTTTGGCTTCAATGCAATGCAAGGGTTAGCTGAATTTGCAAAGGCAGGAGGAGGATGCGTTACCAACTTGCCATGAATGGAATTGATGTACGGTGGGAGTACTTGATCAGCTACTTCAAATATTTGCCCATGATCGACCAGCTGGAGGATTACAAGTGTTTCAGATTTGTGAGTTTCAGACCTGAAACGTGTTTCAGATTTCCAAGTGACATTGTTTTTTTAAACTGATAGAGTCTGCGTGTTCAAACAACCCGACTTTACCTGTGAATGGTTTCATACGCGGATGGAACAATAAGGAAAGAACAGACTGACAACTCACAAGTGGTGTGTGTATGAATGGATATATGAGTGCATTTGAATAACTGTCCCTCATCATCAAGGCATCACATATACGACATATACATTCTCTTATTTCGTCAACGGACGCGAGGAAGATCAGACTGAAGGAACATATGGACGACTGAGTGAGAGTAGATGGAATAATCTGGCTGCCAGACCAATCAACGAATTTCTCTAATCAGACCCAAGCCTTTATATTGTTATTCTAGCTAATCACTGGGTGTACGTATCTCTGAATAATCGATCTCCCCATCTTATTCTATTCTAATCGCCTCGGGATCGCTGCATCGACCGGTCACAACTCACATGCATATGCATCATCCTCGAATCTAAACAACTCTCTGTCTCAACCGTAACCGTGTTCTCATTTGCAGCAGTAGTCGCCTAGTCGGTCAGAAATCCCAAATAAACTCATGGTATTCATCATGACCATCAATCATATCAGGAGAGACAGGGATGAATTTGGCCAAATTTCCATGAGAATAGATCGAAGCACAAAGACAGTAGCCACCTAGAACGAACGAACTTGAAGCTTGAAACAAAGTTGCTGTCAGTATCATGTCATTGGCTGGCAGGCCGATCGAGATCCATGGACGACGACGAGCCGAGGAAGAATTAAGGCCGATCCGGCCGTGTCGCACAGACGGCACAGTACAGAACCGTGTGGCAAAATTTCTACCACCCAGCTCATCTTGTTGCAGCCTTTGTTATTCGTTCTTGCACCGCCAGCTAGCTTCTACTATGCTGCACGCCAGCAGCAGCATCCAAGACCTGCTTTCTCAGCAACTACTAGCCGTCGAAAAGCCTGGACGAGTTGGAGGATCGATCGGAGTAGGTGAGCGTGCCCAATTGCTGCTGCTCATGGATGCACTTGAACACACACGGACACGGTTCTTCTTGACCATAAATCGGTGACTTGATGGGCGGCCGGCCACTGCCACTAGCAGCTCGTAATCACCTCTCGATGGGTCGGCGAGGACAGTATTAACCCCCAACCCAACCCAATGTGTGCAAGCAATGCTAGACGAAGCGTAGTACGAACGGCCGGACAGATCTTGTAGGAATATAGGGCAATAATAAAGAGTTGATTAGGTTGGCAGGGAGTACTGCCGAGACATCTATTAGGGCTTTACTTTAGTACAAGGAGGATGTACTTGTTTATTCAATAAGCTATGAAGAAAAACAATGGAGTCTTGAGACGTACCTATAGCTAGGGTCGGTTCTTCATTATATTATATTTATTTTAACTCGATCGTCTTCCTCGTCGAGCTCAATCATTTGAGCTGCTGCAGGAACCACCGAGGGAAGAGGAATCCATGGGCCGCCGTCCAACCTCGCCCCAAATTGGGTGTTGTTAATTTTTGCCCAAATATATTTATTTATTTATATATGTATATATATCTACTATATATGTTCAGGCTTCAGCTTAGCGACCGTTCCAAATTGCCAGTTCCGACTGTTCGCCTGGCGATGACGGCGGCATGAGTTTTTTAGCAGTTGCGCCCGGCTCCATCCTACGTGGCAGCGGGTTGATTTGTGGGCAGTTTGTCAACACTGTTCTTTTTGTTTGCGTAGTAGACATTGTTTTAGCTCGATTATCTGGTAGAGGGTGTAAACATTACACGATGGCTTGCAATGTCCGTTTATTTGGTAGTAGTGTATCCATCTAATCACGGTACGTTTAGCTCGTTTAAACGTTTAAGCTACCGGTGTGTGTCGATGAGTAGACGACGAGCGCCACGCTGTCATCGCCACGTCGGATGGTCACATCTGCGGTAGGCAGTGGCGGTGTTCGTCTAGGAATTGGATTCAACAACTTGCTAGGACGACGGGTGATTTGATTAGTTTAATTTAATCTGTTTGCAATTGCATAGTTGTTGGATCTCAACTTACAGCATAAGTTTGGTGGATCTGGACGTAATAGAATATTTTGAGTTGAGATGCGTCGTCCATATTCCATTCCTTGGGGTAGTAGGTCAATCATTGCTGCTCGAGTATTTCTAACCTTCCCGGCGCTTACTTTCCGGTTCTTCTGTCGGGCAGGCTGCTTCCTTGGACGAGTTCTACGGCTGTCTCCAACCATAGGGTCACCCAAAACTCAAAATGCGTTTTGCACAGTAAAAAACCTCTAATAGAGTAAGCAACTGGAGTACCTATTTTGCGTGGAAGGACAGAGGGAATAGAAATAAGCGTCCTCCCAACACACGACACAAATCTTTTACGTGGAGGGCACGACCATGAGCGGCGGCGAGAAGACCGAATATACAATGCAACACGTACGTACTATCTGCATCGTCCAAATGTACTTCAAGATTCGTGCTGCAATACTTATCTCTCCAAGTATTCAGTACAAATGTATTTCAAGCGTGTTTGGTTCTCTTCTCATATTCACGCATTGCATCCTCCATACAGTGTTTGACTGGGCTAGGGGCATGCACAGCGGCTTGTGTTTCCATGTGTTTAACACTCTCCGGTGTTTGGTTGCTAGCACAAAACAACAATCTCGATGAAATTGAATCGCGATGGGCTTGGTGGAGAGTGTGTGGTGAGCGGAGGAGCACTGGGCATGCATCTTTGGACCTGCGGGGGGCTGGCTCTGTGGCGGTCAAAGGCGACCAATTGCTCCATCCCAGGGCCTTGAGGCCGTGTGAGCCCTAACAATCTCCCGTGCACACATCTTGATGCAAATCGGACCGATAATATGTGATGAGTGGCGCTCCTAGACCAGCTGGTCCATTGCCAAGATGACCTGCTCCACATGTCCTTGAGTAGCGTGTGGCGAACAATGTCTCAGTGGCCTTGAACTGGTCCACCATGGAGATGACCTTATCTAGGTGAGCGGGGGGACCTCCCTGGTCCATCGAGAGGCCCGGTGCGAGCCCCTCACGGCGGCGTTGAAGTTGGATACATTGACTGCGAGGAAGGCCGCGATGGTGATTTGGGCGGTGGCGATTGGGGAGGCGGAAACGGGGGCGAGGCAAGGAATTGGAGTGTGTCGAGAGAGGGTTTGGAGGCGGGACAGCGGTGAGGCAGCGGAGGCGTGGGTCGGATCGGAGGGGAAGGGCAATGCAGTGTTTGCATTGGGCGGTGTTTAAGGGAAGTTTCGGTCCATATCCCTTCAGCTGCGGGCCACCCAAACTATGGAATGCCTCCCGTTTTTGGTCGGACTGTTGGAGACAGTCTAAGTAATACTATAAAATCGTTACCAACTCGTTCCACACCAATGCATAATGTTGTTACTCCTCAATGTCCTCATTTTGGGTTGCATGTAAAAAATTCTTTTGCTGCGTTTTTCCCATGAAATTATTGAAGTGATTCCTATAAAATTGCTTCGAGATTTATGTGAAATTCTGGCCTTGTAAAAAAAGCCCTGAATTCTCACCGGTGTACGTACGTACACACACGAGAAATGTGACAACGCTGGATTGCATATATTGCAGCAAGTATCTTTCATTCTTCAAGGCAAGAACACGCACTTCAACAAAGCTATATTGCTCTGAACAATGACACTGGTGCTTTGCTCAAACGGTTCAGTATAGCACTGGCAGTTGGCATCACCGTGGCAGGAGGTAGCTTAGGCTAGGCTAGGCTGGCCTTTGTTCGTGCTCTAGTACTCCGACGATATATCCCCGGCACGCCGGCGTGAATGCGGGCGTGCTACGACGGCGAGCGAGCGCAGTGACGGCGGCGCTAGCTAGACGCTAGTAGTACGAGGCTAGGAATAGGACTAGGAAGGAACATGCCGTGGCACGACAGGCGCAGTAGATTCTGATAGACGCGGCCCACGCTGTCGTGGCCGTGCTGGTGCGGCCCGTACTTACAGTACGTGGGCTGCTATAGCCTGCGAGCGACGCCGACGAATCAGACTCGCCGCGCGCGGCGGCCGCAGACGTCAACTGCAAGAGAGCCATTCCTTGTCGATCCAGCCCACAGGGAAAAAGCTGATGGAGAGGACGGCGCGGCGTGGGTTAAAGTGGAGTAAAGTTACCCTCCCTACTCGTATCGTACGTGATACAAAGTTACTACTACTACTGCCACGAGAAAAATCGCGCGGCCTGTGCGTGGGCTGCTGTTTGTTGATTTCTTTTCGAGGAGAGACTGAAAAGATTCAGCGAAAACAGCACGAAAAAGACTGAAAGCGAAATCAGTTAAAAGGCCGGCCACCGGAGGGTAAAACGCAGCACGGAGGCTTGGCTCAATGCGGTTTCACCTCGTAAAGCAAATCCAAACAAATTTCGATTGACTCCAAAATGTGGAGAGAAGTTGCTGAGGGTATCGTGATCTTTTTCCCCAAAAATTCTGACTCCCAAATCCTTCATAATCAAATCAGATTGAAAAACTCATATCTGGAACAGGGTTTACAAAAAAAAAAAATCCTTCCAAGCTCGTATCAGAGACCATAGCACATATTAATCCCACCAAACCAAGTGGAAGAAACAAGAAATCTCGAGAACTCTTAAACGAGAGACCAGAAGGGGAGATGGTATAAGAGGCAATCCAAACTTGAGTCTCAGAGAATAGATAATCCTTATTTCAGATCAAATCAAGTTCTACAAGGACCAATCTCCACCTATCATCCACCTACTCAGACACGAAAACACGAACAGAGGTTCTGACACTCCCTGAATTCGAAGTTACAGCCTCAAGCTAGCTTTATACACATCTAAAACCTAGAGACTTGGAACTAAAAGGGATAGCTAGCTTGTGGAAGCCTCTCATCTTATTTGTAGAGCTATTGCACATTTTCAAGTTGAAACTTGGAAATTCACCTCAATCACTTAACCCAAGAGGCATAACGGCCCAAGATGAGTTTTTAACACCGAGTGACCATGACCCCTTCATGAAGAGCTTCGCCCGACATAGACTCTCGATGACGCCACATGCCACCTCGATATCCTCCTAGATTTTGAGGCCCAAACCCAAAACCCCCACCCGCAGTTTTAAGGCGAAAGCCACCAAACAAGATGGAATTGCATATCAGTTACACTTCCTCCAAGATTTGGACATGTGCTACCACTGGTCCTCGACCAACCGGTTACCAAGAGTCCTCACGCCCCCGCTTGAATTGGTCAATCACCGTCTCGACTTGGCCAACACCGTCTACTCCGTTTCCTCATGTACACTTGCTTGTCGATGTTGTCAAGTGCTAGTTGCTTGTCCGTCCTCTAGCCCTCGGTCCATGCCTCCATATACGTCCTTCACTGACCCTAGACCATTTAGGCCATCCTAGATCGGAGCATTTTCGCGGGTCCATTTAGACCATGGACTCATATTTAGTAGCAAAAAAAAAAAAAAAACGATTAAGCCATTGAGGTCAGGCTCGGAACAGCTTTGGGTTTTGCTTTTGCTCTTCACAAGCCCCGCGTCCTAATGGAGTCATGGCCCATGGGCCATGCTTAGCTTGTCGGGCTACACTCTTCACTAAACACTATTCCACAAAAAAAAAAAAAAAAAAGTGGAACTGGAAGGGATAATTAGCTGCAGAGACCTGCAATGAATCCAAGAATTGGCTCATATATGCATTAAATCGGTTGAGATGAGAAGGAGAATTAAGGAGAATTCTGCTTGTAATTTTGACATAGTTGTTGCTTTAAACCAAAGTTGGATCGAATCCCAGGCTCCTAGGTAGTCCATGTACATACAGGAAAGTGAAAGGACCACAGAATGAAGCTACAGCCAGCTACCCAGTAAAGTCTCGCGTACAGTACATGGAGTACCTAGGCTCGGCAGTAGTCGGCACGCAGCTTTGCTTTTGCACCATGCATGCATGCTGATGCGTCGGCTCAATCGTCTGATGATCGTCATATCAATATCATCGTCTCTTTGTGCCTTGTAATAGAATCGATCACAGGTAGTTGCACTTGCAGGCGATCTCATCGGCAAGCCCGGCCGGCCCGGCCGCCATGAGTGAGCTTTGAAGCGAAGCTTGCAAGCCGCCAGAACAGTGCAGAGACTTTGGGGGCCAGAAAGTAACAAAGCTAGCTAGCTGCTAGAGCGAGCGAGCGCGCGGCGGTGAACAAATGGATTGGACTGGAGCCGGCCGGCCGCAGAGGGAGGGGAGCCTCGGTGCGGCAGGCACTGTACTGTGCCGTCTGTGCGAGACGTTCCATGGAACGACGGGTCACGCTCACGCCGGCGCTTCGTAGCAGCAGCCGCCATGGAATGATAGGTGGAATAAAGCTCACCTTACCTAACAGGCAACCGACGAGGATTTTTGTCGACCAACAGTGGCGGTGGCGGTGGCGCCGCGCCGGTGTGACGACTCAGAGCAGAGGACAGGACAGACAGGACAGGAGGCTCCGAGTCCGGCCGAGGGTGGATGATCAGTGAGGGACCCGGCCAACGCTCGCTTCTAGTGCTGGGCCGTGGAAAGCCCGGAAACACATGTGGGCCTTGTTAAAGCCCATCGCCTGCCATTCCATAATACTTCCTGGAGTCCATTCCAAATTATATTAAAACAAACATGGTTTTACCTTTCGTTTTTTTTTTTTTGACACAAGTTTTACCTTTCGTTGTTTCTGTTATTTATATAGACATAATGTATCTAAGTGCTTAAAAAAACCTGTGCATTTAAAAAATCTAACATGACTTATATTTTAGGATGGAGCAATAAATTAAATCTTTTGAACTCATGAATTTTACTACAAGAGTTTGCATAATACTGTACAAGACAGTTATATGTATGTAAAGTTTAAATTTATATAAAAAAACATGCAGGTTGTAACGATCCAAAAAAACTGAATTTATTGGAAATCTTACCTAAATCCTTGTAAAAATAATGGACTCTGCATTTATATGCCCTTCTATCCTTAAGATACCCAAAAATGCTTATGTCTTTAACATGAACTTCGTGCTCCAAAAATATATGGGTTTACAACAAGAACGCATTAGCTAGAGACATCTCATGCTCATGACTAGTGTTCCGGCCCCAAGATCGATCTCTGCCCGCAAAGTTGTGAAACTAATTTTGTGAGATTCGTTTTACAGTATATACTACACGGCCGAAGTGTTTCTGTTTTCAGTTCCTGCGTCAGCTGTATCTAGTTGCTGAGACATTGCTTAGGCATTTCTGCTATTCATTTGTTTTGCTTCGACAATGCATATGAAGATGAGCCAAACTTCTCATGCAACCAAACACCAAAACCCTTGGTACACAAATAAAACCATGGAATGCAGATAATTTTAAGATAGATGTAAGGTAACAGTAGAATCTGCCACATAGAAGTCGCTACTGGTAGCAAAAAGGTAGGAATAACTGGTATTCTCAGTACTAACAAGACACAAAACATAATAGTTTCCTACAGATGGGAATGACAAGATCCAGTACGTCCTTGTGACAAGAAACCAGACTACTCATCCTCCTGGCTGCGGAGCCTAGCAAGCTTGTTGGTAACCACAATGTCAAGCTGGGCGGCACGCTCAACAATATCCTTGCGCTTCTTGGTGGAGACGTTGTGGGCAATCTCAGCACAGTAGGTCCTGTGTGTGCATGGGAAGAGAGTAATACATCAGCAAAAGAAACTGCAAGTGGAACCAGATTACATTCTAGCAAACAGATTACAATCAGCAGGCATTGTTAAAAAGAAAAGCCACAGGATTCGTATATGTAAAACAATACCTGTTGTGCATCATGAGCAACTCCAGCTCAGAGACGTTGTGCACCACAAACTTCTTGAACTTGTTGGGGAGGTAGTGCCTGGTTGACTTGTCAGAGCCGTAGCCAATGTTGGGCATCAAGGTGCATCCCTTGAACTTCCTCCTGACACGGGAGTCAATACCCTTTGGCCTGCGCCAGCTTGGCTGTACAAAGAATCAACAAGTCAAAATTAGTCTATGGGGGGGATAATTACAAATATGGTGTAAAGAAGTCAATCCAGACAGTAATAAATACTAAACAAATTGAAGAAATGAGAATTCTAGCTAGCAGAAGTAATTCAAACCATAATGTTCAATCGAATACTACAAGTTTTCCTATCTGACAAACAATGCATCAGTATAAGCACATACAAGGGATACTATCACCAGGAACCTCAAGTTGAAATAAAAGGAGTATACAGCCACCAAGATAATAAGCAACATACTAATGCAATTAAGCAAAAGATAAATTTGGTAGTGTGTGTATACCAGGCTCTGAAAATCATATAAACCATACCAATCAGCATTCACAATCAAAGAAATTTTCAAATGATGCCACTTTGATGAAGGTGCTGTTATAAATTTCCTATTTACACAACCATATTTAACTGCACTAGTAAACAGGCCCAGTAGAACTAAAATCAAGCAAAACTATTGCACTAGCTGGGAAATACTACTTCTGTGTATCTACACATGATTAGAAGGGAAAAATTACTCTATTGAAGGAATCAATAAGTAAAAGTTCATTGCACAAACGAAAAATACAAAGTCCAAGCATCTATAAGTATCTATTCTGCACTATCTATAACCCAAGGAACCCAACAACACTTCTTCAACCCAGACAGTAAGTGCAGAACTTTCTACTATTCAGGAGGTTCAATACAAAGCATTCATAGTCTAGATAATAATACAAATTTTCTGACACCAAGCATCAACAGGCCACTACAGAAAACTATAGCTGGGCTAATTACAGAGACAAGCCATTCAGATCTAGGTATAGCCAATTTCAATTACAAATATTAACGAGGCAGATCCATCTATCACTCGATTAAACCACGCTCGTAATCAAAGGGAACAAATCCTTGGAATAAATACTTCATCCATAAACCATGTGTTAAGCAAATCGCACGGCAACTCGAGATATCGCTACTCAACAAACTATCAACTTGTATCAAGCAAGCAAACAGATCCGGTTCCGAAGAACACAGTCCTTCCATTCCAGTTATGAAAAGAGGGTGGAGCAAGCAACCTTAAGGCACTTGTAGCGGTCGAGATGGGGCCTCTTGAACTGCTTGACCCGCTTCTTCACGATCTTCTTCGTCAGTAGCGGCACCGCCATCTCTGCTGTCCGTCACCGATCACCGACAAGCAGAACGCAAACAGGCAAACGTGAGATGGGGAACAACGAACAAAGGAACAAGGAAGGAAACTAGAGGGGGACTTTCGCCGACGAGGAGACGCCGGCAGTCACCTCCGGATCGGAACGCACCGAGAGGAGGGGAGAAAGCGAGCAGGCGAGCGGGCAGGCGAGGCGCGAGGCGCTAGGCGGCGGAGGCGGGGTTCGATGGTGGAGATGGGGCTCTTATACGGGCTAAAACCCTAGCTAGGAGAGACTGATCGGATGGACGGCTAGGATGTGCGCTGTTGTAGCTGGACGGTTGGATCGGACTGGATGGGCTTGGATGTTATTGGGCCTCAGTTTGCTGAAAATCTCATCTGTTCAGAGAAGAAGAGGACCAGTTCAGTACCGGGGCTGGGTCTGCTTTTAAATGGGCTGTTTTATGTAATTAAGCCAGGTCTGGCCCAATCACATTATTGCTGCTTTCGTACTACTAGGTCAGGGAGGACTTCAATCGAAGGAAAATGTTTTTTTAAAAAAAAAAGTTTGTCGAAGGAAAAACAGAGAATGCTACTAAGTAGAGTAGTTTAAAAAAACAATGTTAAGCTTTAAAACTCATTGAAAATATGGATATATTTTTAGGCTTAACTGTTATTTTAAGCGATGTAAACTCCATTTCCATAAAGCATTTTTAGGTTTAACTGGTCACTTACAAGGTTTCTTGTACAACATCCCGTGCTTTGACACGTCACATGGTAGGAGTATCCCTCCAAATTGAGAGAAACCGATCAATGAAAGAACCGTGACTTATTCGTGGAAGGGTAGAACTGATTGTATAACTGAATCTCGCTCTAGTCCGTCATTTATGAAGCGTTTTTGTAACTCTCAACTTTTTTCGTCTTAATTTAAAAGACACATAAACTTTACGTGTGTTTGAGAAAAAAACGAATGAAAGAACCGTGAGTCGCTGGCCCAGCTGCGTCTCAAATGGCCACGATGCCTTCTCCTCTGTTCAGATCACCCAGGCTACAGAACAGAGCAATGGCCACTGAAGAAGTGAAGAGCAGGAGAAAGGATACTCTTCGGACTAGGAGCAGCGTAGACGTCCGTCGAGCTCAGGTGCAGCGGCCACCGGCACACGACCAAGGTTCGTGCAACTGCAAGGCTGTCTGGCGCGCACCGCGCGAGCATACAGACAGACAGGACAGACACAGTTGAGACTGGGTGACGACGGCGAAGACGACACGCGCTGCGGCGGCATGTGCGCGCCCATACGCGCGCACAGGCACTGATCGAGGCACAGGCGCAGGCGCAGGCGCAGGCGCGGTAATTTCCGCGGCGGGGACCGCCGTCCACACCACCTGTTGGCAGCCATGTGCTCGCCCTGTAGTAGTAGTCCTGGGTTTGCTAGCTACGAACGCCACCCATGGCCGGCTGGAAGCCGTCCACGAGCAGGAACAAGAACAAGAGGTCAATCCTCTCGGTCGACCGCCACCTACCGCGCGGAGCCCCCTGCCGGTCCGGCGGGCGTCCTTTCCGAGCTCCAAATAGCTGGCCAGTGCCTTTTTCTCTGGGACCGACCCTGCAACTGCAATGAGCGAGCGCCATGTGTGTAATAGCCGGCCGCGCTGCCGTAGCCGTAGCGCTGTTCTTCCCCATCATGCTCTACCTCAATCCAAAAGAATGATGAGCGAGTGAAAGCGAACGAGGTGCTCAATTGCCATTGACGACCTCACTCACTCGACAGAGATAGAAGAGGTAGCTAATCATCTCCTCGCCGAAGAAAGGGCTGGCTGGGAACAGAGAGCGTGGAGAGTCATCCGCCAGCTCGTTTCGCTGCAAAACTAAGCTGCTTCGACTTCCAGTACCTAGCTGGTCACTGGCTCACTGCTAATCTGACCTTAATCTCTCGGCCGGCCAGCAGCCATGGTACGTCATGGCGGCCGTCTACGAGTGAACCACATGAGATGGGCGTACCAACAAACACAGTAGTGCACCCGTACCACAACTGAGCCAGAGATTCATCAGAAACAGAGACCTCTCATCCATCATGAGATTCATCAGACACATGCACATCCATCATGTGAACCGATGCACCACGTCCACTACAGTAGCAAATAAATCACTATGCCTACCCAACAACAGTTCAACAACCAGTCCTTTTATTTCACGGCCAAAAAAAACAAACTGAAAAACCAACAAAAACAGCGCAATATTTCGTCCTCTCCCATCCCCTACCCGCCGCCGCCGCCGCCACCTTCGCTGGAAATGGATGGTGCCAATCCCAATCCCCATCCAGCCACCAAGCATCATCCTCATCATACCGTCACCAAGAACCCCACCAGCGCGAGCACGAGGAGTACGGCAGGCTTGAACACCGCATCGCCTCCCACCGCAGCATTCGGCGACTTGCCAGGCGACATGGACGACGCGGCGCCGGCGCCACTACCACCATCTCCACCAGACGGTCCACCAGCCTCCGGCGCGGGTACAGGCGCCGGCGCCTCAGCCGCCGCCGCCTTCCCCTCCAGAACAAGCTTGCTCTTAGCAGCAAGGTTATCCGCCCTGAAACGCGTGCTTATCCGGCGCGCCACCGGTGGACGACGACCCAACCTGCCACACCTGGTTGACATCCTTCATCCCTTTCTTCAGCTGCAGCTTCCCGTACACCCGGATCTTCCCTCCACTCCCAGCGGCGTCGGCGGCGAGGTCCGTGGCCGGGAAGTCGAGCGGCGTCGAGGTCTTCCCGAGCGGGACGTACCCGGTGATGTTGTACGTCCGCACGGTGGGTGTGGACCCGGCCCCGGACCCCGCTAGAGCAACCAGCGCCTGCGTCCCCACCATGCCTTCACCCGTCGGGTTCAGACCCCACGCCACCCACCCGCCGCTCGCCGCCGGTGCCGCTACGAACGCCACGGAGAGGGTGGTCGTGGACGCGTCGTACGTCCAGTGAAGTGACGCGCCGAGCTTCGGGGAGGTCCTCGCATGTCGCGTACGCGCGCCCAGATGGGAACTTCTCGCTCGCGCAGGCGGCGGAGGCTAGACGCGTCGCGGATGGTGAGACGGATAGTAGGAGAAGCAGGAGCAGCGTGAGGTGGCGGTGGTGGTGCGGCATTGTGGAGGAGGAAGAGGAGGCGGCCATTGGAGATTGGAGAGGTGCTCACTTGCTCTGGTTCAGTGCTCGGTTCTTTGGAGCTGTTGAATGAGTGGGTGTGGGGATTTATAACGAGCCGAAAGTGGTTTGGGCCTAATCGGCAATTCTGGACATCTTAGAGGTTATTTTCGACTTTTTCAGATAGTAGCAGGAGTGTTTGGACCCGTGTCATGTGGCATAAGATAATGGGTGCACGAGTCACAGCTCCCGTGACCTACGGCTGTTAGTAGCAATCTCGCTGTTACGAGTGTTTGTAGCGTGTGGTAGCCACACAATCGGAGAGAGAGACAACAAGCTGTGTTGTGGATCCAAAACTGTTGTTGTCAACCATGGTCACGTTATTACAAAAATGAAAGGAGAAAAAAAAAAATCGTGATTTTGTCCGGTAACTGAACTGCTCGGTGTAACGCCACCGGCGAGAAATTCGATATATGTCTGCCTCTACTCTCTACCCTTGTCTAAGTCTAGTTTCCATGGAGTTTTTTGCCATGTATCATCAGTGACATTTTAAAGAAATTCATTTCTCGTTTAATGTTAGTATCACACAGTAGTTTCCTTCCTTTTGAAAAGGTGTAGGCGGTGGAGCCGCGTCCGATGCCTAAGTCCACAACGTGCCACGGATGCTCGGCCGGCCAGACGCGAACGAGGCAACCGAGATTCGATTCGCTTGGGTCGGGCCTGGAAACACTAGACATGGAGGATTCACGCATGCCATGCGACCGAGAGAGGAGAACACGCGTGGCGGTTGGCGCTAAAATTCTGGAGGTTGACGACGACGGACGTGCTGGAAAGGGCAGGCAACACCAACCCTTCACTCGCGCACATGACAACACAGCCAAGTTTAATTTTGGTAAATGAATTGAAGGCCCAACATTCGCAAACGTAGTCGCCAAATAAAAGCTCCAGTCCATGCATGTTACCGTGGACAGTACACACATCTACGGAACCTGACCGATCGGTTCGTTTGGACAGGGGACTTGAAGTTGAACCTGACCAGCTTAGCATTTCCCTTCCCACGTCGAATTCGCGACGCCGACCGACCCATGTGGTGGGAGTGGGAGTTTGACGCGTGATCCCAACGGCGGTGGCGAGAGGAAACCCAAGGAACTGCACAAGGCACAAGGACACCGGCTTCATGTACGTACGTTCTGAATGTTCAGACATAGGTTCAGGTCACCAGAGGAAGCTCCGGCCAATCAATTGCTCAAGTGTCCGTTACTCCATTGATCTTCTTCGATCACCTAGCTAGCTTCGTCGTCGGCGGCGGCGTCGTCGGAGCTGACCGTCGAACAGATGATACTAGTACTACGATACGCCGCTGCTCTGTTCACTTTTCTGCGAGACGGGTGTTGCAATGTTACCTCACCCACATCCACTGATGACTGATCCTCCACACATGCTTTGCTGCCAATAAACTAGTGCACACCTCAGACCTACCCCGCTGGAAGTCTTAACTGAAGCCCCGGTCGACGGTCGTTGTGAATCTCTGATACGGCCATAATCCGTGCGGAAATCCGTGCACGACGACGTTGGCCACGCCGCATTACATGCAGGTTGGCCGTGGCGCCAGGGCAACTGGGCGTTGACGGTTGACCTACACCCATCCATCCATCCGGGAATCACGACGGTATTGTTGTATCGACGACGATGACGAAGGGGGTGACCGTTGCGTGATGCACGCAGGGTACGGTAGCAGGCCAGCAGCATCCACATGCCAAAATCTACTGAATGCATGCAGCAGTTGGATGAACTAGGAGAAGCAGGGAATCAAAACAAGCATCTGAGCTGAATGCGTGTGTGATGGGCACATACACATCACGTGCAGCGGAATGAAGTAACGTGGATAGATGGATGCTGAGATTGACGGTGAGTTGATTCGATTGTGCCAACATGTGGTGTGTGAGCCAAATTCAGACTTTGCTCTGTTTTAGCATGGTCGTCGTTAGTCAGTTGATCCGTAAGATCTAGAAACCAGTTAAATACACGCTCGACGGGATTACGGGAAGAACGTGTATGTATGTATGCATCCAGATAGTTTGGAGCCGTCTCAGGCGACCCGGGCAACAGCAGATCTGAATGAATCTTTCAAATCCATCCCTCCGCGCTCTGAAACACTGCACTCCGACGACGAACTCAACACTAGATCTATCTACACACACACTGATGAATCGCTGAACTGAATACCGGAGTGAAAAGATCTCAACGTACTTTCCTGTATACTAATCTTTTGTTTAAGGGTTCTTGCGTGCAGTTTGTGTGCCTTTTTGCTTACCTGCAATGGAATGCAATGGAATGAATGAAGTAACGTGGATGCAGGAGACTGACGAGCTGATTCCATTGCGAACATGTGGTGTGAGGCAAATCGCACCTTCGCTTTGTTTTAGGCTTTTAATTAGCATCATCCTCTGTGGATCGGCAAGATCAAGAGATCACCAGTTGAAAACACGGCCGGGCAACAGCAACAGCAGAGCCGCTCTGATTCTGAACCTTTGAAACCCTCAAACTTTAGTTTCCATCGTCTCTCTCTCTGCACTCTGAAGTCTGAAACACTACACTCCGATCCTGTTGCGTCCGTCCCTTGGGCTTGCGAACCCGGCCGCATCGGCGTCACTCAGTGATGCCAAGAACAGACAAACCATACACACACCACCCAAGGCAAGAAGTGCAGCATCTACTCTATCCACTCTACCCTCTGCAAATCGCACATTAACAAGGGGTTACAGGACAAACCCGTCTCGGCGGAACCTCATCAGTTAGCCTTGGGCACCACCACCACCACGGTGGTCGGAGTAGTTAATCCGAGACAACTGCGCCCGTGACCAGCTGACCATACCCCGGCCGGCCATGCCGGCACTGACTGACTTCGGCACCAAACAACTGGTGGAGTATTTGGCAGCACCTAACTTGCAGGATCCTTATGAAATGTGGCAGCAGGAGCAGAGCCAAAACGAGCACGATTATATTATTTGGACCTGATATTATACAAGGCAAAAGTTCAGATCAGAGAGGTCCCTGTCGTTGCGGTACTATATATGCGTTTTAGTAGTACGAGAACGTTGTGTGTAAGGAACTCAATGATCGAGATATAGTAGTCATTGTAGATAGATGAAAGGCTATCAGGCAGGTATGCATGTGATGATGGCCTCAACCCCTTTTAATCTGGTTCTGGTCATGGCCGTGCCGTCAAGGCAATGCTTTATTCTATCTACTAGTGATTTGCGCGCCCACGCGGCAAGCGAGTGATGGCCACGGATTAAACTGGAATAATGTTGACGAAGAATAAATATTACTCGGCAGTGCACGATGAAGATTAGTGATTTGGCGCGCTGAAACAGTCGGCAAAGGCTGTACAAAAGCACTGTTAACTTCTAATACATACGATCCAAATTTATGGACTCGTAGATAAATGAGAGCATTATAAAAATATATATTACATAGGCCTGCTACAATGTTTTTTGTAGAAAGTGTTGCACTTAGATAGGAACAGTTCTTCAAAGGCACACATTCGGTGGTCAAACTCATGTGAACAAACATGCCACTTTGACGACGGCCCGAAGGAAACTAAAGTTGTCCAAGATATCCTAATATCTATCTTTGTATTGACATAATTTCTGGCATGCTTGGTTCAACGAAGCACCATCCAGATGAAGCTTCGATTGACATGGTGCACCTGTACTCCTTGTTTGTCATGTAGCGATCCACGGTAGAAAGCATTGCAAGTGTTGATCTGCAATGATCGGTTTATATAAAGTAAGAACTAAAAAAGAGGTAAGTTGTAGATAACTAAATTAGGCATTTAAGAGTAGACACCGCCCCGAGGTCAGTATAGGGATTTGGAAAATCCAGGTCAACAATACATTCTCATAGGGCTAACCTACTTGCAGTTTTTTGAGTAAAAGGGTGTGAGGTTCATAAAAAATACGGGAGCCTAAATCTGCAGAACAGATAGGTTACTGATTTGTAGTAAACTGCTTGGTTGAGTAAGGAAACTGCAGAACAGGAAATTAAATAGATAAAGTGGTGCAAGCCACATCTGCCTTACTGCAACTACATTTTCCAAGAGACACAAAAATTGTTGGCAGCACACAAATTAACAACTACAGAGAGTGGGCTAAAAAAAATTAAATTGCTAGCAGCACAGAAACTAACAATTATAAAAGTTGCTAGTTGTTTTCCAGAAAAAAGAAACTTTCTTGTAGGTTTGAAGCTACACACTCAGATACAGGGAAATATAAACCTAGGTTCGAGCCACATCATAAATAGGTGACTGAACTACACATTTAGATACAGCGAAATATATGTCTAATTTTGGCTTTGCAATATGATGTGATATGGTCCAATGTTTGTATCAAAAACGATAATAAATACTCGCCCACTTGCACATTCAGACTTTGCCTGCGAGGGCACCCTGCACACTTGCACACCTGCTGCAATATGTGGTTGGTGCTAGCACGCCACTCGCCCACATTGGCCAGTCCTCTGTGCCGTGTTGCCAAAAGTACCATGCTGCATATAAATATGTGGGTTTGTTTTTTTAGAATACAACCAACATATATGCATGAGTTTTGTGGGAGATCTGAAATGTCAAAGTCTAGTCATTCTTGTGTAGCAGCGAGATAGGTAAAATAATGGTTGTCTAACAAAAAATCTAAGATAATTAGGTCACTTAAGCAGCTTCATGAATAGGCAGAAAGTAATCCAGGGGATCATTAAGTCATTTAGAAAAGTTGATGCCCACAAATGTACCAAAGACAGATCATCATTCAAGTATTTCAATTCTGTAGCAACGTATGATCAATGACGTTGGGGTCTCCTATAACACTCAAAAATTAGTTTCCTACATGGTCAACAAAGATACACCTATGCTTCTCCAAATGGCATATTAAAACAATGTATGTACCCTACTGGTTCAAAAAAAACTGCATTTCTAAGACTTTTTTTCCAGAAAGTTAGGAGAGTTGTGTGTGGTTATATTAATAAGAGAACATTTCTAAAAATATATGGGAAAAGAGTAGTGAACTTCTTTTCTCATTAAGCAGAAGCAAAAGGTCCATCAATGTTGCGCAAAATCCATGTACGAAGCTAATTTACCAAGATAAAGTAAGTAGACCACAAGAGATCAATCTGAAGGCCACTAACAGAATAGCAATGTGATCAACGTCCATGTTCACAGGTGGTACAGGCAAGACGACATAAAAAAACGCTTAAGCCCCTTTTTCCTTTGACACTGCGATCCATATAGGAGATGGGCCGAGTATCTTTTTTTTCCTGAAAGATTACATAAATTATATAGTTCAGTAAATGATATGCACTCAGACTACAACTGTTAGGTATCAGTGTGAAACAAGATGGACTAAAAGACCACTAAAGTTCTATTTTATGAATTGTCTGCATAAGAAAAAGATAGATCGGAGACCACAACAAACCCATGGACACAATAACTGAACTATTATAATTTCCTGTAAAGAGATTGCTATCACTAATACATGCACCGAGAACTCGAAAGCTAATCTGTTCAGTTCATTGAGAAGAAGTAAAATATTATTTAGTTCTGAACCTATCAAATCGCTGCAGACTCAATCTTTTTTTACCTTTTCTTTTGCTATCTAATTGAGAATCTAATATCTGAACAATGATAAGCGGTACAATAGTTGGAAATCTGTAGATAAAACACCTTTACCTCATTGGTGGTGAGAGTTTTATGTAGATCAAATAACCCCAATTGGAAATATTCTAGGAGCTTCATTGATAATGGAGCTACTGCAACACAGTAAAGGCATTTCTCCACCAGCAGATTCACTTGCACAATTGTTTGCATAATCTATGGAAATGTTAGACATCAATACACTAATGGTTTAGCTATCACTGAACCCATTCTGATCACCGCTACTATTAACCTGTGTAGCTAGACTGGGCAAAAGAAAATTGAACCTAGTAAATAATCAGCATACATTATTTAGCAGCTAGGCATCTGTATTTTCGATCAACAAATAACAGAGCATTATCCAACTGTATCTTTTGCAAAATCGAGAATATCAGCCAATTGTTCCATGACTGTTACAAATTTGCAAATTATGATAGAGCAAATCAACACATTCTAAGTTATCAACAAATGGTGAGCCTTTTTGACACCAGATAACACCATCAATCATAACAAGGGAGCTCTCCGTACATTGAGTTACAACCATGTAGACATCAATGCCACATGATTAGTTTGCATTCCCAGAACTCCATTAAGCTTTAATTTGTTTTTTTTTTTTTTTTGATACCATTATGCTTTAATTTGTTCCCAGAACCATGAAGAAAAAAAAAAGGAGTTGAAACTACAACTTGTTTATGGCCTCTGGTCATAAAAATCTCTATGGATCAATGGTTACATGGAAATTTTGCATGTGGATTCCTTCATTCAAGAATAATTATTTTTATATGAATAGGTCATCAGGTATTGTTTAGAACTCGTAGAATATATTTGAGATGAGATCCATTTAAGCACAGGGGCACCTGGTACCTGATATTTTTTTTAACACATAGCAATTGGTTTCAGCTGACCTTGTTTTAAAGCATAACAAATGGTTTCAGCTTAACACCATACCAGTAGTTATTTTGGCAAGCTCAAGATTAGAGAACACTACTCAGTTCTGGACTTACCATAGACATTTGTTGCTCTTCGTAGCTAATAATGGAGGCCGGTACTGGTGACCCATCTACACTATCTGAATCCTTTAGACTTGATGTGGAGGACCCTTCATTGCTTGGGAGGCTGGAGTTCGGAGACTAATTTGTTGGTTTCACATGTCTCGACTGCTGTGCGCCACATTGTTTCCTGTCAATCCTGATGAGGTGTAACTAACTGAGTATGACCGTTGAGGTAGGAATGGTTCATCAGAGGGGACCCTGTAGTAACCAGGATGCCCTGGTGGCAGTGACACCGATCTAGGTAACTCAGTTTCATCAGAGAGAGTGCTTGCAGAACTGCTTCTAGGTGAATCGGCTTTTGTAGAATCCAGATTGGCATCCCTGAAATTGAGGATGAATTGACAACAACATTGTTTTACCAGGTTGCCAAAAAAAATGATGATGAGTCATTGCACAAGTCAGGATTGCTATACAGTTTTTGAGCAGCGGGGATGCAGGTCGAAGGGTAAATACCTAGTGCAAGCAAGAGACCCTTTGCAAATGGAGAAGATCTGGCAATACGGTTTGGCCTGTTGATGCACAACGGATCACCTTGACTAAACAATATATAAAGTAATATGCAAGCTAAAAATTAAACCCAATAAGATTAGAAAACTTGGAGGACTAAGAACCGTCACAAATCACATACTCAAAGGGCTAAGCACTATAAATTACAGTAACAGCACCCTAACTGCAGGTATGGGCGTTAAATATTACCAACAATCAAATTCAGGTTTGAGACCACTAATTCAAATAGAGATGAGGAATGTTGTGGTATTTAAAGTTCAAGCATTGCACTGTTTTTTTTTACACAGGTAAGGTCATATATTTCATGGAAATAATACAAAGTCCCAAACAAAACCGAAGTCTGAATGTTGTACCTGGGAACTGAACCATGAAATTTTCAATGACCACAGCGCAATCCAAATAATGATAAAAAACGATGTGGTATTTAAAGCTGAAGTGTTGCGATGTTGTTTTTAACATTGGTAAGGTCATATTAATTCATGGCAATAATACAAAGACCCAAACAAGAACAGAAAATATCATACCTGGGTAATTGAACCATGAAATTTTCAAAGTGAGCACATTAAGCTAATCTGTACAAAAAAAATAGTGGAATTATTCTCTGTTGCTGCTGCAGCATGACAGTGCTAATGCAGGTGTTATCGTCAATGCAATCCATCAATCCAATCTGCAAGGCAAGGAACCACATAGGCACGGAAATCATGTAGCTAATGAATTAGTGCATATTGAAATCTGAACATGGTACAGTGCACACATTTATTTCTGCTATTACTAATTTTCCCTAATTTGTATATGGACTTCCAAAAGCTTATAGTAAGAAAATCTAAGAAAATAAGACTAAAACATAGACTCGCTGGGAAAACCACAGATCCAATTTATTTGTCTAGTATGACAAGCAACATACAAACATGTCACTATGAGATAATAACTAAAATCACTCGGCAAGGTGCAATGGAGTGAAAAAAAAAGCAGAGTCTAGGGTTTTGCTGTACCTAGGGTTTCGACAAGCAGAGGAGTGCACATGACCTGGCTGGTAGGATGAGACATTGAGGAGGTCACGGAGGATGGAGGGGAGGGAGGGGGTCGCTGGCCCCACCCACGCCACCGCGCCGCCCGCCGCCGGTGCCGCTGCCTCACGCCCGCTGCCCCCGTGCAAGTGAAGGGTTGAGAGGGAGAGGAGGGGGATCGGGAGGAGGAGGAGGAGGAGGAGGAGGAGGAGGGTCGCCGCCGAGGGAGGGAAGGAGAGGCGGAGGCGGGGCGCCGGGGCGGGAGCAGCGGCGGCGCATCGGGAGAGACCGGAGGGAGAGGGAGAGTAGTTTTTTTTTTTTTTACGGGAGGGAAAGAAGGCTCTGTTTTTTTTTTTTTTTTTTACGGAGATGAGGGGAGCTGTATATATATTCGGTGTGCTACAGTAGGTGCAAGCCGATCCAGACGTCCAACTGAAGATCCAACGGTCGAAAATAATTTTTTCTACCGTGGCCAGCGCAGCATTTGAGATTCTCCACACACAATATTACTTTTTATATTTCGATGCCTTGCCTGCTCCTCTTTGACAGGGTGTTGTAGTGTAGTAGACAAGCTTTTGTGAGTAGTGTTGTGACCACATCTCAACTGGAGCTTATTAGTATATAGGAGTTGTATTGTATATATATCTAGGAGTTCTTGTTCGGATTTGGTAGTAACGGCTATGCATATGCACGCCTACTAGTATTATGTATTATCTCTTCAACAGTTTTGTCTTGCATACCATACCACTCTATCTATCTACACACTGAACAGCTGATGGACTGGAGTGAAAAGACATCTGAACTTTGATGTATACTAATCTTTTGTTTAAGGGTTCTTGCATGAAGTTTGTGGCCTTTCTTGATTCTGAACAAAGGTAGGTGAAAAGTTGGCCGAGGAGTGATAGATGGATGCTTTCTGGTGGAAGCTCACTCGTGTTTTCTTTCCAGATCGAAAGGATTCCCATCTTGTTGGTGTTGGGTGGTTAGGTTTCACGTTAGTTGACGTTCACACTCACTTTTGTGCTACTTCGTACGTCCTACTAGAATGCTAACTGGCATGGCGTGATTCCCAGCTTTCAGGCTACATCAGCGATCAGCGACTGCGGTTCTGGCTTGTAAACCCTTACACACTTTCCATAAAAGCAGAGATTTCCACTGCTATTTTTCTCAAAAAAAAAAAAAAAAAATTTTGACTTGTACTCAAGCGGCTGCATGCATTTGAAGCATTTCCCTTTTGGCCTTTTGGTATATGGATCTTGTGCTAATGCATAAATCATCATGTGTCCTTTTCACGATTTGGAGAACAGAACATTTTAGTGTTAAGAACCCAGCTAAATCCGTATATGTTTATAGAGAATTTGGGCATTCTACTCTTAGACCTTAATTGTGCTTTTGCCTATGTTTTTTTAACTCTGTGTTTGTACCATCGTTTTTTTTTTTCGAACAAAGGCTCCATCTAGCCTCGTTTTTTAACATCGTTGGTTTTGCTCCTATTAAATGGCGAATAAGAACAAAAAAAAAAAAGAAAGGTGGGCAAAAGACAAAAATACCCCCTTAGGCAATTCACGGGCTCTTCTCCCATCGCGAGGCCGACGCGCCGAGGTCCTTCCCGTCGCGAAAGAAGCACCGTCGTCCCGCTCGATCCCGTCGCCCTCCCGTCGCCCTTCATTCATCTCGTCCCCTCCGTCAAGCCTCCCATCGCGGGTTCTTCTCCCGGCGTGCAACATAGAGGTCGAGGTCGGGCCCTAGGCTTTCATCGGCGGCGGCGGCGCTCCGGTGGGCAGTGGGCGCTCTCCCCGACGGCGCCCCGGCGTTGCTCCACCCGACGGCCCTCTCGGCGCGCGCTGCTCCTTTCCACGTCCCTCACACACCACGACGCATGTGCAACATGAGGGACGGAGGTTACGGTTCTGCCCGGCGGTGGTGCTTCCGACGGGTGGCGGTGGTGCTCCCGCGCAGCGACCCCTCTCTTGTCGCCCTCTCTCTCTCTTGGCGTCCACCTCCTCCGCCGTCCTTAGCCCGAGGACAACCTCCATAGAAGAAAGGATGAAGACCCGCTTGAGGTTGAAGGAGAATATGATGACTGGGGCCGACATGTCAGTGAAGATAGAGAGGGAAGCAACGAAGGTAAACTTATCCTTTCGTTCAAAAGTTAACACTCTGTAGACTGTTCCTTCGTTTAGAAAAGTGACGTAAAAACACATTTTTTTTTAAAAAAAGGGTAAAATCACCATTGAAACTAAAATCAAGGGTAGAAACGCTAAGGGCGTGTTTGGTATCCCGCATAAGGGGATACCGCACCCGCTTAGCCTGCAGCTCGGCATGTTTGGTTGCCCGTGCGAGGCTCCCAGCCAGGCCCGCGCGATGCAAACCAGCCCCTCCAGCAGGGGCTCGCGAGCTACGGCCAAATCCCGCGTTCCTCCTCGCCTGTCTCCGCCGTGCATCCCGCCGCTCCCCCTGCATATGCCTAGTTCAAATTGAGTGCGAGGAACAGCAACCAAACACAAGCCGTGTGGAGCTTGGCTGCACCGAAATGGGCAAACCAAACAAGGCCCCCTGCATGCTCTGAACCTGATTTGGGGCTGGCCTGGCTCGCCACAGCGGGCCTGGATGCCAGGGAGGAAGAGAACCAAACACGCCCTAAAAGCCTCATGTTTATAACCAAGTTGCTTGCGTGCTTAACTGAGTGCGGTTTTTGTCTTTCTCCCCGGCCACACAACGAAGACCAAATCCTTTTGCCGGCTAACCACATGCATGCATTAGGTTTCAGGCGAACAGACGCAGCTCGGTAAGTTCGGGGTCAGTGACCGTGGTTGAAGGGCAGCAAGTCCAAGCGCCGAACTTGTGTGCTCTAAAAGACACCAAGAAAGCTCGGAAATTTTAAACTACTATTGTTTCCCCATCAACCATGGCACCACCGTGCCCATTTTCTTCAGGTACGTGATCTTCAGTCAGCAAACTCGTGCTGCAATGCAACAAAAGTTTGACACTTGTCTGATGACTCCACTGATTGTCCACTCCGTCAATTTTTTGTGAACTTTAACCGCCTGCAAAATTTGTCCTCCACTGCTTCTGTGCGGCCGTGAAGGCCGGCTGATGTGAAACCGAGACTAGAAAAAGCCTGCCTGAATGCTTTCTTGGTGTGAAAAATTTGGCGGATTTCAGTAGTTGAAATCTGTCTGAATCTGAATAACACCGTAGTATTGCCTATCTGCCTGCCTGCGTCAGATTTGGTTGGTTGGTTGGTTTGACCACTGAAGTGTGTGTGTGTGTGTGTGTACGGGGTCAGGTTTCAGTTTCAACACTATCGACGTCCTACTCGGGTTCTCACAATCTGCATGCCTAAGCAGTCTTCTAGAATTTTTTTGAGGGATTAATCTTCAAGATTCAGAAGTGCTTGACCCATTTGGTTGCTTCACCGGCCTGTCCTGCCTGAAAAAGGTTGGGTTTCGACTTTCGAATGGGAAAACTGAAGTGGTAGTGGAAACAACACGAGGGCCCTGAGACCGACGGCAGCGGTGGCGTGAGATCACCGGAGCCACCACCGCCGGCTCACATAGGTCACACAGCATTGAAAGAGCTGACCTTCTTGCACAGACGTGGAAGTTCTACGATCTATTTACGCTGCCATAACTTGCATTTGAAATGCACGTCGCTTACCGAAGATCGTAGAATTTGTGACCAGTTTCCCGCAGGACGTACAATTCAGTAGCCGGAACGTGCGCATCGATCGTTGTCTGAAACTGAAACGGAGAACCGGACCGAGCTTGGCGTCATTGCAGCCTACTCTAGCTTGCAGGTTTCAAAGTTGGGCCCCGAAGTCCTGAGTGCTGACGCCGAAGATGCACGACACGATAGCGGCAGTTTTTTCAGGTGCCGGCGTGCGGGCAGTCGTGTCAACGGCGCATGCTCTTTCTTGCGTACGGAGTAGTATCGCCGTAACCTGATCGGCAATGCGTGCGTCGATTGCTGGGTGCTGGCTGCACGGGGTTCGCGTACTCCCGTTTTGGATTGCCAGCACGTGGTGTTTTTCAAGGGCGCTGGCGATGGTGAAGAGTGGTGTTTTACAATCTAGCTGTTATCATGGATACTGTTCCTGGTTGTTTAGCCTCTTGGCTGTCTGTAGCTTCTTGGGGTTAACGTGTCACCCATGGCTACCAAACTTCTGAACTTTCTTTTTTTTCCTGTCTGAACTTGTCTTTAAACTCTGATGTGTTTCCGTTCTTAGTAATGGAAATGAGAAAGCCCCTTGTTCGAGAAAAAAGCACGTGGTGTTTTTCACTGTACATGTATATTAATTAAGTCAGCTTGCATATAAGGTGATGTAAGGAGACTAGGAGACTCTAAGTCAGTTTGCATATGGCTTCATTTCTATTCTTTTTTTTTTCATAAAGTGTACATGTATATTAATTAAGAAAGATAGAAAAGTATAAATACAGGGACACCGTAAAAAGATACGAAGGACAACCGTCCAAACCAACATGCATAACCAAAAACTCGATTGCCCGATCGTGGACTCCAAATGTTGCAATCGAACCCATGGCTGAAAAAAGCTCCACCCAAGACAATGACTTTGATGTGGAACGCCGTGAGACGCTCAAACGCCGTAAGACCACAATTTGTTCTTTGAACGCTCATAGGTCAGGTCCATGCCCCGAACCGCCGACCTTAGATGCAAGCTCGCTGTTGACGACCACCGCTGGCCGCTGCGAGCTTGATCCATGCTCCTGTCTTCCACAACGCCTGCAGCATCCTCCGTACCCTTGAAACACGTGGCCAACGACCCCTTCTCACCATGAGACGAAAAGTCGCCGCCGACCAACTCTTGTAGACGAGCCGACGGTCGAACTCCACCTCCACATGCTCGTTGATGGTGCTGGAACGAGCACCACCGAGACGGGATAAGCACAAGAGGACCTTCTTTCGTGAAGACGACACCGCCGCCGCCGTCGTCGGACACCAAAACCTAAACCTACTAGGACTACCACCAACGACGGGGAGGCAGCGGTCTCCGCCACCTCGCGCAGCCCAAAGGGCCATCGAGAGGCAAGGAAGACCCCAAACAAAGTGACAAACGCGCTTCTTTTGAAACCCTAGTTTTTTGGTCGGGAACACTGTTTGGTTGCTCATTTCTCTTCCTTTCCGGCATCATATGAACATAAGAACAACATAATATAAAAAAGAAAAACAAAAGATTATTTCAAAGACAAAAAGGATTCAATTGGAAGGGGCATTACACCCCCCAAAAAAAAAAAAAAAAAACTCTCTCCTCTTTGTGGTCGACATGTGGAGGAAGAGGAGAGAAGAACGACCTTATAAGGTAGGTTACAGTCTGATGCATTTTATCATGTAGAGAAAAGGACAACATGATGATTACATGATACATAAGGGCAAGCACGATAGAGGCTAACAGTGGTAGTGATTTTAGTACAAATAAAGTGATCCACATATATGAGAAAATATTGAGACTACTATTTCCACGATGCAAAGTATCACTACTTTTTGCTTTCATCATGCCACATAAACCTTTTGCTTTCATCATGCCACACCTTTGTTTCCTCTTCCTCTTCTTTTTAAAAATATATCACGTTCTCTCTCCCTAATCATATGTAGTCTCTACAAGCCACTATGACAAGAATAGAGCACCTACTTCTTTTATCTAATCCTAGGTGGCATTTGAGGCTACAAGCAAAAAGCATGCATTGGGGAAGCCCTAAGGGATGTCACACTGAGGGGGCAGCAGCCAATCGTAGCCATCATCATCGTCAAAATTCTTAGCAAATAAAATAATTAGGAAATAAGGAGATTGAGTCATAATAGAAAACAAATTTAGATTTCATTTGTAAAGAGGTATTCCAATCTATAAGGAAACCTCCTAGAGTTTGCTTAGCGTGCAAGTCTTCCAGACTATAAATACAATGGATCTGCAATCATTTGGAATTAAGAAAGAAATAACAAAGGGGAAACCCTCAGCTCTTAAGCCTTCTGCCGTCAGCTCTCCCGAACCCTAGCCGCCGCCGCCAGCCACACCTCCTCGCGCGCCGTGGCCGACAAGGGGTTGTTTGAAATATATGTATTCACTTCATTTTATATGAACTTAATTTAAACCCCTTCAACACATGTGGGTTGACATGTGCGTCCAAATGCTACCATTGTGTTGTTTTTTAGTCCAATCTTGTGTGTGTGTGTGTGTGTGTGTGTGTGTGTGTGTGGTGGTGGGGGCATTTTTTTTTATAACAAACTCGTCACAAATCGGATCGATTTGGTAGGAAGTGACACGTCAACGATGATCTTGATGGCGGCGGGCAATCAGGATTGCCGGGGGCACAGGCGACAACGGGGTTGTCGGGGTATTTGGGGCGCATAATCGGGGTTGCTTGGGGCGGCAATCGGGGTTGCCAGCGAGGGCGGCAATCATTGTTGCTCGGCGCAGGCGAGCAATCGTGGTTGCCGGCCATGTGGGCGGCAATCAGGATTGCCGGATCGTTGGAGAAGAGGAGGACGACGGCAGGCGCCGGCGCCGGCCACCGGGCGGCGACAATGGGCGTGGCTATGGTAAGCGGCGGCGCACGTGCGCGGGGAGGAGGAAAGCCTAGGCAGGAGAGAGCTGAAGTTGTTGGGTGTTACCCCTTTATTTTTCTTCTTAAGATTCAACCGACTACATGCCCCTTGTATTTATAGTCCGAGGGGAGACTTGCATGCTAAGAAAGATCTAGATGTTTCCTTATAGATTGGAATTCCTCTCTTACAAGCAATCTTTTTATTCCCTATTTTATTCCTATCTTTATTTCCTAAATATTCCTTAATTAATTGCAAAGCAACCGACGTGGCGTGTTTACGGCGGACGATGGCGGATGCGGCCAGAGGCGCAGCGCCAGGGCCTTGGGCCCTAGTCGGTGCTTGGGCTCCCCTTGTTGGCCTTCTCCGGCGGTGCTCCTTTGATTCATGACACAAACATACTTTATAGATTAGCAACAAGAAGTTGCTATGTGAGTGAAATTTGCTGACGTTACATGATCAAGAGCATTTCTAGAGGACATCTTGAGATGTGAATAGCACTCTACCAAGTGATAGTTACACTTGGGTTTACATGTGGCGGTAGTTTTTTCCTTGACACGCATTCTTAAAAGTTTGGGTATAGAATTTGGCTTTCCATCTCGGAATCTGTTCTTGAAGTATAGTTTAAGTAGGAAACCGGTTCTTGATTGTCGAGAGGAAGGTAGCCTCGTTGATGTTCACTACGCTAACGGCGGTAGCTACAAAAGCAATAGCCGCTGCCTCTGCGATGAAGACAGCGGAAGCTTTGGATAAAGAAGCTTTTATATAAACATTAAACGCCATGTTCGTTTGGACTATGAGCGCTTATTGGCCAGTCATTCAACAATATTTTCTCTCACAACATCAGCCAGCCGGCAGTATTTTTCTCTCAGAACAAATCAGCAACAGGGCGAAAATTATTTTGAAGGCCCTAGCTGACAAGAAAGACTTCAATTCCTGCATCGTGGTAGGTCATAAAATTTTTGGTGCGGACACGAAGCGTCGTCAGCAGACTTCGCACACCGAGCGAACTATTATTTCGGCTTTTTTAGACTGGAGTCAAAAAAAAAAAAGTTATACTAAAAGCCTACCCTAGACTTTAGTTTTGGACTAGTTAAACGCCCGTCGTGCGTTGCTACGGAATAACTAAATTTTATATAAAAAACACATGGATCGCATGATAAGATAACAATACTATAAAATTAAACAATGATATTAAAGTGACATTTAATCTAAATAAGTTTTGTGAAAGTAACACAATCAATCATAGATATCGCGGGTTTTTAAACTTTATTTTATGGGCTTCTTCGTAATTCGCTTAAGATAATATTATCAAGGACCTGTGTATGCATACTTGACCATTGGTGCGGGTGGGGGACGCGGAGAGACCGCACCTTCCAAATTTGCATGCGGGTGGGGAGGCTAGAGAGACCGCACCTTCTAAATCTACGTAAGGGTGGGGAGGACGTGATTGATTGCATCTTCCAAATTTGCATAGGCGTGGGGAGGGCGTGATTGATCGCACCTTCCAAGTTCACATGGGTGAAGAGGATCGCACCTTCCAAATTTACGTCTTGGCGGGTGGGGAGGGTGTGATTGATCGCACCTTCTAAATTCACATGGGCGTGGGGAAGACGTGATTTATTGCACCTTCCAAATTTCCATGGGTGGAGAGGATCGCACCTTCTAAATTTACGCGCGGGTTGGGAGGGCGTGATTGATCGCACCTTCCAAATTAAGTATATGGGCATGGGGAGGGCGTGATTGATCGCACCTTTCAAATTGTATGGGTGGAGAGGATTGCACCGCCCAAATTTGCGTGCGGGTGTGGAGGGCGTGATTGATCGCACCTTCTAGATTCGCTTGGGCGTGGGGAGGGGTGCATGCAGATTTTTTTTTATTTTTAGTTTCCTAATTTTCTCTCACGGAAGCTCAAAAAGAAAGTAAAAAAACTTCGATCGAGAGAGGAGAATGGGCGCTGTGGGATTTTTTCTTTTCCTCCTAGATTTTCTCGTGGAAGAGCAGGAGTCACGGTTTTCTTCCTATTTTTATCGCAACAACCAACGTGTATGGTTAACTCCTTCCTTTATTGTGTGGTTAATTTTTTTCCTTTCTTGTATGGTTAATTCCTTCCTTTATAAGGTAGCATGGACGATTCGTTTCCTTTTTCTTTAATTTATTGCATGGTTAATTATTTCATTTATTACGTGGTTAATTCCCTCCTTTATTAGGTCGTATGGACGATTCGTTTCCTTTTTCTCCATTCGGGTTCGCATGGGGTGGGGGTTAGCAGACTCAAAGCGAATGTCACACCAAAAATGCCTCCTCTTCATTCTTTTTATATTGTAGAGATGGAAGCAAGAGTGTTGCGTTTTCATTGGTTAACCAACCGAGGCGAAGAAATAATACAGTTAGATCGAGGCCGAATTTGTGACCGGATCGAATTTCGTTAGGTCGGTTTCAGTCTCTGACTAGTTGGGTTAGGTTATCAGTAAGCATGGTCAGCCCACCCAACAAGTACGTACGATCGAGCCATTCCTCTTGCTGTCAACTGTCATCCCCTATCAGTTGTTTGTCACTGTCCAGGCAGCACAGAGCTTTGGCCCCGGCCGTGCAACGGTGCAAAGAACCTCAAGGTGCCTGCCAGCCACCGCCACGCAATGCGGCCGTCACGGTGGCGTCAGGGTGCCCCGTCGCGATCCGTGGTCTCGCTCAGGACCAAAGCGCCCGCCCTCGCACGTCCATTTCGGGCTCGGCCCGCACGCAGCGTCCGTCGTCGCCACGCGCCAAATCCCACAGGCCGGCCGCGCGCGGCCCCGTCGTCGTCGTCGTCGTCTGGCTCCCGTCGTTGTCCCTTGCCACACGGGTTCGTTCCCCTCTCCTGTCGCGGCGCGGTGCACGAACAGAGCCGCAGCCAGCCATCCATGCATGGGCGATTGGGGCGTCCGTCATAGACGACGTGGACGTGCCGGTGTGCGACAAAGTTTGGTCCATATCGACGAGAAAGAAATAAAGAAACCCGCGTCTCACAGGAACAAAAAGGTTCGGTGGCGATGTGAATGTGAATGGACCCGATGGATATTGATTCGGTTCGTGATGCGGTGCCGGCACGTCGATCGGGCGTGTCGTGTCCTTGTCCTAGTCTGGACGTCGTACTCTGGAGCCTCAAGTCTGAACCGGGACGCCGGAGCGGCGACGTACAGTACGTCTGTGCGTGCGCACTGCAGACGGATACAGGCAGCCAGCTACCAGATCCGAGAGGTGCCGATTTTGTGGATGCCGCCCCTATGCGGCTACATGCTGGCAGTTGGTGTCTGGTACAATAAGCATGAGATGGATCGGTGGAAAGCCTTCGCCGTGCCGGAGTTGCAATCTTGGGAGCTACCGTACGAACCTTGGATGCTTGTTCCGTTCAGGCAAATTGCCTGTTGTACCGTGTGTTCGTTTCTCCTCCTTGTAGCTTAGGTTTGCACTAGAAATTATAAAGGAAACAGCTAGAGATGAAGTAGCAGATGATGTACACGTACAAGCACTACTAGGTTCCATCCAATCCAATCTGGACCGTATCGACGCATCTCGCACCCATCGTTTCCTTTTGACTCCTCTTCTGCCTAAAACGCCGTAAGGGTAACCTAGCTGTGTGGTGTGCACGGAACCGGCCGGTGCGAACTGAACGCACGCTGCACGCACGCGCCCACCGGTAAAAGAGGACACGACGCCGACGCCGGAGGCCGAAACAGACAGACAGGTCAGGCGGGCAACGTACGGTAACCTAGACTGCCAGCCGTTGGCCGTTTCATCCGTTGTCCGCCGCGATGACGACGACGACGACGGACTTCTGGAGACTATAACGGCTCAATTCAGGTCGGAGCCAAGCGAAGCCAAAGAGGTAGTAGGCAACCTAGAGCTGCCGGCGCCGGCAACGGTAACCGCCGAGTGTTTCACGTTCCACGCGGCTGACGTAAAGCGTCCCATGGGCCGGGGCGTTGAACTGAGGCATTGGCGCGTACGGCGGACGGACGGAAATTAAGGCAGCTCACCTTCCTGATCCCCGATTTGGACGCGGCGGATGTGAGCGAGTGTGAGAGTCGTCCCCGTCGTCACCGCTAGCCCACCACCTGCGCGGCATGCCGTGGCGGTGGCCGGTGGTGGTAGGCAAGCCACCAACCACCAGTCCCAACCGGTGAACTGACTCGATCGGGGGCAGTCAACTCCACCTCCCATCAAGTCGGTCACCAGTGCCCCCGCCTGGCGCCCAGGCGAGTCAGCGCGTGTGAACGCTCAGCGCCTCGGCCAAACGGTGAGGTCTTGGCACGGGGCGGCCGCGGAGGATGAGAGAGAGGACGGACAAACACACGCACTGGCACGACGCCACAAGCGTGCCGTGCCCGCTGCGGCCCGGCCAGCGGGGAGTGTTTTTCTGCGAGGTGGACTCGACCATGCCGAGGACGGGACGGCAGGACGAGAGGGGGGAAAAAAAACACAGGCACTACCTCCACGAGCGTACCGGGCCCGGCGCGACCCGCGACCAGCTGCGTATTTCTGCAGCATTCAGGTCATGGCGAGGCCGTGCGGCACGGCCGTGGACTGGACTGACCGCGTGGCGTGCCCAACCGTACGTCCGGTGCGTCTGTATCCACCGCACCGCACCGCACCTTCAGTTGGCATTCACCAGCACGTGCTGAGATTCGCCGACTTCGACGGCTCATTGCTTTGGCTGACTTGCAGCAACGACGACGCGTAAGCATTTGACCTGGTTAACGTGCGGCGTTCTGCCACCAATTTATTTCGGCCTGCCGCCTGCCATGCCATGCCATGCCATGGCACTGCCGCACAACACTGCACTGATCCCGGTGTCTGTCGTGGGTGACAGATCACAAACGACCTGATCACCTAGCTCAAGGTTTACTCTAAACTCATGTCATGCGTGACGATGTGACCAGAGCCTTGGACTGGATGCGGCGCTACCTGATTACGGAAGCCTGACGGTAACAGTGACGCCTGCTGCTTTAGCCACTCTTTGTTTTGGACTTTGGGCATCCATACTGCCTTGTGTCCTTCGACTTTGGACCAAAAAAAAAAAAAAACGTACAGTCCTTACATTAGCAGCGTGCTACCGTTAGTTCTACCGCAAGAATTACTGAAAATCCTTTGAATTAACCTCACCCGTATCCGCGCCATTGATATATACGCCGGCCTACTCGTGGTACGTTTTTGGTTGCTACCCAAACCTTGCTGAAATGCCTACCATCATTAGCCACGTTCGTCGTCATAGGCAGGTTTTAATTTAGCCGAGAGTTGCCAAAGGCAGAAATGATCCTCCGAAACCTGGGAAAATCCAAGTGATGCGCATGTATTTTTTATCAACCCCTCAAAAAATCGTATTGCATTTGTACTGTGATACACCAAACACATGGAAAGTTTTGCCTCTGGTAGGTAATATAGATAGTAACTGCTCCCATCTGATAATAACTACTAAATCCATTTCAAATTGTAGTTCGTTTTGATTTTTTTCAACCTCAACTTTAACCACTCGTTTTATTTAAAATTTTGTGCAAAATTTCACTCCTTTTGTTATGGCTTGCTTTATTACCAAATGATATTTAAAAATGACTTAAATTTGACTGCTTTTTTGTGTAAATTTTTAAATAAGGCGAACGGTCAAACTTAAGATCAAAAAGTCAAACGAACTATAATTTAAAACGGGGAGCATCTCTTACTATCGAATCCAAAGCTCAAGCTCGGACAGAGAGAGCGTGGCCACGTCGCCCGCTTTCCCAGCCGTCCGATCGGGGTATGAACGGTTCAGATCGTCACGAGCTCCGGTCATTTTACAAAAACGCCCTCGACCTTTAGCGAAATCACTCTTCAGTCCTCCCTTCCTCTCTACTTTCAGCTTCCTCTCTTCCTCTCCCGACGCGGCGGTGCACCAGCGGCTCCTCTCCGAGGCGGCGCCCACCGGACGGGCACCGGAGCGGGCGGATCGACGGTGACGGGCGCACGCGACCACCGACGCTGGCCGGGCGCTACCGGGGGGGGCCCTCCCCTCGCCTCGGCGAGACCGCTTCCACAGCGCTCGACGACGCGGCGGTGCACCAGCGGCTCCTCCGAGGCGGCGGCCCACCGGACGGGCACCGAGCGGCGGATCGACGGTGACGGCCGCGACGCTGACCACCGACGCCGGGCCGGGCGCTGGCCGCCGGGCGCCCTCCTGGGCCCTCGGCGAGACCGCCCACGGGGCCATTGCCGGCGACCGCTCGGGCGGCGCGGTGGCCCCGCCGCTCCGGTCCAGGCACGTCGCGAGCCCCAGCTGGCCCTCGCGACCCGTGGCGGCTCCGCCACAACGGAGCGGGCGGCGGAGCAAGCACGGCAGTCTGCAGATCCATCCCGGCAGGATCATGCCTGTGCAGAGGCTTGAACCACCGGCCACGCACCACTCCACGGCACGACGACCGCCGCCGCCCGCCCCTCTCGCCGAGGGTACCCACCAGCCATCCGCAATCCAGCCTCAAGAAATCCAAGGTCGGGACCGGTGGTGGCGTTGAACATATTTGGGCTTCGAGCTCGACATCGACAACGCCTACAATATGTTCGATGAAATCCCGAAGGATGAGAGCCCGCGGGCGCGAGTCGCGATCTTTGCGGCGATGCGGCGCGCCGGGGGTCCTGGTCCACCAGCACGTGGCAGCGCAAGGTCTCTCAACCGCCATCCCGCGCCATCCGCGGGTTCTCACCTGCTCTCCGACTTCCGCCTTGAGGCCGCCCCTCCCCGTAGCCGTGGCTAATCGCCATCGCCGCCGCAGCCACTTCATCGCGCAACAGCAGCGTGCAGTGTATTCCTCTCCAGCACGCGCCTCCGATCTTCCCGAACCGGCGACACCACCGACCGGACTCGGATTCGATGTTATCATGCATGGCGCATGTGAGTTGTTCGATGGAATGCCCATGAGATAAACAAAGGGTACTTGCTTGTATGGCCGTACTTGCTAGCTTGACTGTTTCATACATGCATGCTGTATGCTCATAGTGTGGCCAAGCCGAAGATAATTGATGACTTCACGGAGCAGATATGCAGATTTTTCTGGCAAATGAGCAAATGCAAACCGTCTTTGTTGCTCGATAAGAAATAAGATTTTGCAAAGAAAAGTCTTCAGCATTAAGCTACAGGTTTGTTCCTTTGATTATTTAATTTCATTTGCATCCTTGTATTGTTTCAACAATTTCCTAAATCTAACTCCCTCGCTCTTACACTTCCCATATGCTTGCATGAGCTACATATAGCATCTAACATTTCAGGATCAAATATTGTGCGTTACCAGGTAATATTCAGGGGAAAAAGAAACGTAGACCGACGGTACTTGCCTTTGATGTGAGTTTTTTTTCACCCTTTTTTTTTTGGGTCGATAGAGCTAAAGACCACAAATATTTTGTTTGCATTTTCAAGCTTCAAAGCAAATAAGTTTAGATGCAACATCCTGGACCTGCCCCAACTCTTGTAGGCCATATTCACCTGTGCGCAGAGATATTATATTGCAGCACATGGTAATAGTCAATTTCCCAAATGTTTTTCCTTACTACCTTCAACTTAATATGCCATTGGCATCTACGGTGGATTAGATTTTGAATGCTTCAAATCAATGTGCATAAAAACCTTTTGAACCAAGCAGTGTGCAAGGGCAAGTAGTTCTAAGGAACAAATAACAACAAAATATTTCTCTGTCTCGCAAGGTATAAACAGAGGCAATCTTTAAGTTTGTCAGACCATGTGCGAAAGTGAACCATGTTTATTAATCAGACTACAAAGGATGGAAGTCACTTTGCTCCTTTGTGTGTCTTTTGTTTGTACGCATTTTTGTTCAGCTTATTAAATGTATATACTCAACGACCTCTGCATCTCTTACTACAATCTATCAACTATATGAAAGAATTTCCATTTCAGATCGTATTTCTTCCTCTGCTAAATCACTATTTCAGTAAATCTCATTAAGGCATTACACAGCGTTGGCAAATTCATAAATAAAAACATTTGTACAGTCAATTGTAGAATACCCACACTAGAAATTACTACATGTTTTTCTCCTATCGATACAGGTTCAGAATTAACTTCAAGTGAGCATTGTGGATAGCTAGAGACATTCATCGGCAGGCGCGCAAAGAAAGCTGCGCCTGTTTTCTAGTCTCTTTTGAATCTAAATATGTGTACAGTAGGTGCATAGTTGATTCGATAATTGTTAGTTGGACTCTTCAATAGCAACTCTCTCACCATCTACTCCAAATCAGATAATGAGTTATGAGCTAGATAACCATTATCAGATAGTGAATCCAAATAGGGCCTTGGAATGCCGGTTGATTCGATCTAGGAGTATGTCTACTAAGTTTTCTACTATACTAAATACGGATTAAAAAGGAAATCTAGAGACATTCAGCGCGTGACACTAGCGTAAATTTGCGCTTATTACAACTTTATATATTTACAAATGCATCAATCGCTGCTGTAAAACAACATGAAACGTTACAAATAAAACAAAAACATTTCAAAAAGGAAAATGCCAGTCACTGTCCCTACGACGACCGCGTCAACCTGGAACCAATCACATGCCCCCCACGTGTCCACCGTCCTCTCCGGCCCCGTGCCGTCCACCTTATTAACCGCGCCCCCACACCCCCACCCACACCACTCGCCGCCGCAGCATCATTCACTCCAAGGACGAGGAGCTCCAAGCTCCGGAACCCAAAATCCGCAGCCTTTCCCTCCTCCTCCTCCTCCTCCTCCTTGAGGCTAGCTTAGCGTGCCGCGCCGCTACCCCGCACGCAAGAACCCCCACCCTGACCCCGGCCATGTCGTCCATCCCGCGCCTCCTCCTCGCCGTCCTCTTCACCACTGTGGCGCTGGCGGTGACGACGGCTCCTGCCGCCCACGCGGCGGGAGCCTGCACGGCGGAGAAGTTCTCCAAGAACCGCGTGTTCGCGACGTGCGCGGACCTTGCCCGCCTAGGCGCGTCCCTGCACTGGTCCTACGACGCGGGGACCTCGTCCCTCTCCGTGGCGTTCCTGGCCACCCCGTCGTCGTCCAACGGCTGGGTCGCCTGGGGCCTCAACCCCGACGGGGCAGACCATGGACGGCACGCAGGCGCTGGTGGCCGTCCCCAGCGGCACCGGCGGCGGTGCGTACGAGGTGCAGACCTACAACATCGCCGGAACCGACATCGGCAAGCCGGGGGTCTCGCTCCCCAACTACCAGACGTCCGACCTCGCCGCGGAGGTCGCCGCCGACGGCCGCGTCACCATCTTTGGCACACTCAAGCTCCAGAACGGCACGGACGCCGCCGATGTCAACCAGGTCTGGCAGGTGGGGCCATACTCTAGCGGGGACCCCAAATCCACGACATGAATGGCGACAACATGAACTCCAAGGGGACGCTCAACCTCCTTACCGGGGCCACCGCCGCCGCCTCCGGAGGAAGCACCCTCAGGAAGAAGAATGTGGGTTCCTTCTGCTTTCTCTGTTCGTGTTAACACATTTCTTCCATTCTTATTATCCTGCGCTAGCCTGGTAGTACAAAATTTTGAAGCCAATTTGATCCCCATTCACAACACAGCTCTACTACTGTTCGATTCCTGACTCAATTCTCAGTTAAAAAAAAACACCTTTTTAATCAAAAGAACTCTTCCGTTTTACGTTTATTTTTGCGAGTGAGTTACTGTATTTAGATGAAACGTTGGCGTTATTACAGCAACGAAAAAGATAATTCCTCTATCTGAAAAAAAAAAGCAAGCCACACAATTTAATGTTTTTTTCTCTCTCTTTGGATTTAGGAACAGCTTATTGATGTAGTGGTAAGAACGTGGGAAACCTACCCCTTTTAAAATTCCAGGCTTCGATGTATGTAGCTGATAAAAGAAAATTTGTGAAGTGATCTACGATAGTCTTCCACTAATTTTTCCTGATGCGTCGAATTGATTCAGACCTGCTAATCAACTGTATTTGCCCGTGCGGTAGGCAGCGTTTGTTGACTGTGTGTTTATTATGCGTGGCAGTTAGTATGTAGTTTCTCTCTTCCTTATCCGTACACTTCGAATTTTTGGTGTACAGGGGGATTGGGCGCAATTTTCTTCCCCTGCCAGTTTTCATCCTTCCTTGCTGGGCTCAAGCAGTTCAGCTTGGATTTGACCAATTTCTAGTTTTTTGCCTCGTTTTTTGCATTTATATATGGATTCTGGAGAACATGCTATTCTCACCCATCAGAACAATTCGATGCAGTCAAGATAATCAACTGGCATATTTTTATTTCTTGGTGTCATACTACTAGTGTAGTGCCTAGGTATCCTGGTAGGTGCCTTGTGAGTTTGTGACAACTGATGAAGTCTTCAAAGAAAACAGAGTGTCTCCGTTTCCATTAAAAATGCTATTACTGTCATTTGCCACCTAACAGTATGTTCTGATTTCATCAAGGCATTCTCATTTGTCCCATTCTTTCAGTAGACTCATTTACAATCTAACAGCTGTTGCTCCAGTTTACCATCTTAGTACTCCAGTTTGCTTTGTGAGTTAGTGACAACTGATGAAGTCTTCGAAGAAAACAGTGTCTCCGTTTCCATTAAAAATGCTAGAATTGTCATTTAGCACCTACTTACCAGCTGTTACTTGTCATTGTGCTTTTGGGCGTACTGTCCAGTGTTTTCTGATTTGTCCCATTCTTTGTGTAGACTCATGGAATCCTGAATGCTGTGAGCTGGGGTCTTCTGTTGCCCATGGGAGCCATTTTCGCAAGATACCTCAAGACATTCAAATCCGCTGATCCGGCATGGTTCTACCTCCACGTTGCTTGCCAGCTGATCGGGTATGGCGTCGGGGTGTCTGGCTGGGCAACTGGAATTCATCTCGGAAACCTGTCCAAGGGAATCACCTACTCTCTCCACAGGAACATTGGGATCGCAGTGTTCGCTCTTGGTACTCTGCAGGTACTACTACATAGCAGCATATATACATCCATCCTTCTCATGATGATGCTCTTTTTTATTTTATCCAGCTGATGAGCGAAAAAACCTAAACCCTGAGCTGATCTTTTTTCCCCCCCGAATGTATGTATGTACTAGATCTTTGCGCTCTTCTTGAGGCCGAAGCCGGACCACAAGTTCCGGTTGTACTGGAACATCTACCACCACTCGGTCGGCTACACCATCATCATACTGGGCATCGTCAACATCTTCAAGGGCATGGCCATCCTGGACGTGGAGCAGAAATGGAAGACGGGGTACATCATCGCGATCGCCATCCTGGGCGCCATTGCCGTGATCCTGGAGGTCGTCACATGGGGCATCGTCCTGAAGCGGCGGAAGGAGGACAGCAAGACCTACAATGGCACCAATGGCACATCAAATGGCGGTCGATTGCCGCTATCTATGTAACTTCATAATCATAGTAGTCGTGTCCTCTGATTATATCTGATCTTCAGTGTTGTGTTGGTGTGCAGATGTAGGGAGTTTAGGCCTATGATGGTTTTAGTATCTCTCTCTTCTTCTTTTTTTGTATGATAGATGTATGTATACTGCACGATTGTTATACTGGAGATGGGGATGAGTGAGTGAGTGATTGATACCGGTGGCATTGGTCTTTGCCTGTTGTTGTTTTTCTTTTTGTTCGTTCTGTTCGTCGATGCTGATGATCTGATCATGCACTTGTGTTGTGGGATCATTCTATTTGCTGCTCTATCTCTTGCAAAAAGAAGGCTGATGAGGTGGCTGGTTGGTGAAGCTGGGAGCCTGGGGACGAGAAGAGGAGGATAACACGTATAAGCCCCACTAGTGGAAGCATGACTCTTCTAGAAAGTGAGTCAGACAGCAAGAAAAAACAACGTCCCTCCGTCCCAAAAATAAATAAACTTGTAAAGTTGTCCCGTGGAGGTAAAGTCAAACTTTTTAAATAAATAAACTTCTAAAGTTGATGGTAAGTCAAACTTTTTTAAGTTTGGCCAACTTTATAAGAAAAATAATAACATCTATGAAACCAAATAAACATATTATGAAAATATATTTCATTACGTATCTAGTGATATTAATTTGATGTCATAAATATTGGTGTTGTTTCCTATAAAGATGGTCAAACTTAAAAAGTTTGATTTAGGATAACTCTAGAAGTGGATTTAGTTTGGGAAGAGGAGTAGTGCCGCTCTTTTTGCTAAATTTTGTGCAAGTTTATTTATGATATCCCGTGGAGGTAAAGAAAAGAAACGAGGCCAGGGAGATCGATCGCTGTCGTTGAGCGTTGCTGATGGTTGGTTGGTTGGGCTTTTAGGACAGGAAAACTGCGTGCGTCGTCAGCTCGTCACGCTTCTAGAATGCCAAATCCGCGATGTGTTGAATCAGGTTCAGAGCTGTCCAAGATTTCGCTGTCAGGTTGTGCGTTTACGCGACGAATCCATCACACACACATGCACGAGAGTGACTCTTCAAGAAGAAGAAGAGGAGTAGCGTGTGGCTCACTGGATTGGATTCACCACTTTTTTTTTCAGCTCAGCAGCAGTGAGAACGAACTGGAGCAAAAAAGTTTGTGGCGCTCGATGATCTAGTGCGAGTCCGTCCGTCCGTCTGCAACCAACTTTTTCCATGGTGGTGGAAAAAACAGGCGTGGCGAGGCGGAATGGAAGCGCGCACAGGAAACACGACCCCCAACCAGACAAAAATCCACGAGACGCGTGACTGCAAAGGCCAAAGGCGCGCGTGTGAGCAGCCGCCCCACACGTGACGCCCGGTGCAGATTCGCTCGATTTGTTTTGAATTAATTTTTTTCTTATGATTAATTGCAAATTTAGGACCTGTCGACCGATGGAGCGCCGACAGGTCCTATTGACCAGCGGAGGGCCGACAGGTCCGCGCTCGTCGTCTTCACTTGCGTTCTCTCTCTCTCTCTGACCGCTGGCCGCATGGCCACGCCACTAGAGAAAAGGGGGCTCCTTGGCCTTTGCTGCTGGAACGGGGAAGCGTACGTGCATGGACCACGCCATGCCACGACGACACCTTCTTCCTCTTCGGCCAGGCCTCGGCGACGGCGGCCGGCCAGGTTGGGCTTGGGGCGCGGCCGTACAGTACAGGCTAGTAGTATCTCACCGACCAACACCACCTGATGCAATGATTGGAAGCCTTTTTCATGCCGATTGCGTGATGGTACGATTAGGTCGGTAGATCGATCATGCATGGCAGCAGCACTTGGCCGTCCAATGCCGGAGCCAGAAACAGAACTAAACAGAGCTCTGCCGACCTGTTACTCTGTCTGTCCTAAACATTGCGAGCGGCAGCAGAAATGGGTGCAATCAACACTACCTGTACTTTTGTCTCGACAGGGTCCTTCTGTTCGCGTCATTGCTCAAATTTTATTTTAATCAATGATCACCTTTTCATTAAACACATGCTAACCGTTAGTTCACACTGTACTTCGTCGTTGCATATATAGACTTTTAAGTTTATAGAGAGATTAATCAAACACGATGATGCATGTACCAGCACATTTTCCTCATGACGTCCAAACAAACTCCAAATTCCAAAAGTTTTCACCGGTAGTGGATCCACAACCTAAACGCTTGTTCATTGGAGGCGAAGCCAGTGAGTGAGCTTGGCCAAACCCAACTATTATCAGGACTACGCTACTCTAAACGAGATGCAGATGTACCGACCGGCCGGCTCAAACCAAATCATGACCAAATCATCACCGGGCTTGCATTGGACTGTTCAGTGTACCAGTTTTGACTCAACCTAACTGCATTGTACATCAGGATTTCTCCCACTACTCCCCTATTTTATGTTACCCTCCATTACCTGTCAACTAGTCAGGTTCAAACTTCAAACCTAAGCTGTTTGGTTTGATGAAAAGTTGTGTGAGTATGACCCATCAGGCCATCATTCAATGGGGAGTTGGAAAGTTTGTTTGGCTTGCACTTGGCTCAACTTCTATCCACCTCAAACGCACTAGCTATAGCATTCGTGTGGTTGGGTCGGTCACCTTCAGTTGGTGTGTTAGTGGGTGGGAAAGATTTCAGTTTCCAGACCAACTCTGAAGCAATTTGCAGGTCAAAGGAGGAGGAGCTGATGTGTAGTGCCTGACAAAGTTCAGTTGAAGTGACTACCAAGCATCTACAAACGCATGATGAACACTGTCGCCGAAAAATCAATCAATAAAATAAAAAACCAGTCTGGCGTTGTTATAGGAGCAGCTTCAGTTCTCGTTGAGCTGTAGTATCTAAACTGAGGTGTGTGTGTGCAGTAGGAGCAAAGCATCATCCAAAATTCGATGCAACTTGATAGGGATAGCATACACAGACTGGATGGATGGTGCTTTCAGGTTCCCAAAATTCTGAACGCAAAGCCAGTGTTTGCTGAGCTTGAGTGTAAATTGGGCATGTGAGATATTTTTGGGAAAGAAAAAAAAAAGGAACTTCGTTGGTATAGGTTCCGCACAAAAGATTAAAATGTCATTAATCAAAGAGAATGTCCTGTAAGTCACATGTAATGCCTTTGTGTACAAACCACTCTACCTGATTCAATCAAGCCTTCAATCAATGAAATAAACTATACAGAGAATTGATCAGTCACTCAGTACTTCAAACTCACAACCTCTATTATATATACAATTATATACTCCACCTTCTAACAACAAAATTCCAATGCCACACCTACTACTTATTAAGACGGTAAAAAAGGTTAACTACAGGTAATTGCAACAACTGCACACTCTCTTCTTTCTACACTTTTTCCCTTTTTGATTTGATACGCAAAGAACGGTAAGACGTGAGAAATCAGGGACGCATATGTACAGAACCGGATGACGAGCAGAGCCACTTTTGCCCCAGCTTAGGCAAGAAATCTAAGACTCCACCGGCTAAACACTCAAAAGAACTAAAGGACCAAGCAAAAAAAGGCAAACTAAACTCAACTTTTACAAGCTTCGCTTTCGCACACCGCACAAGTCATGCACCTCTGAGCTGCCAAAGTTTAAAAAATCAGAACGTTGCAAGTGATTCGACTGGTTAGTCTTGGAACCTGACACAGCATCACTTGGTGAGTCAGTGATAGAGTGTGGGTTATCGGGCAGGGGAGCTGAAGGCACCGGGCAGCAATGCCGGACAGTGATCCTGTGTGTGACGGCCTCAGTTGAGGAGCTACCTGTGACATTCACAGTAAGAACAACCTCCAAATCTCTGGTGGCTTCACACCACCAGTTTTGCTGTACTCCGTCAACGAATTCTTCTTGTGTGAAGAAGTCTTCATGATGCACAGCTACTTCCATTGTTGCTCCTGGTTCAATGAGACCGATTGATGGTTGGACCTATTTAACATTGCAGAGTGAGAGAACTTATTACCTCTTAAAAGTAAGATAAAAAATAAAGATGATAGAACAGTAGAAATACAAAAAAGGGGAAAATTTTTTAAGTATGAAAACAAAATCTAAATATGGAATGACTGGTTACAAAATTGTAAAGTTAATTGCATAAATTTATAGCCTTTGCCAATAATATATGTCTGCAAAACGGCTATATAAAAACTACTACTGATAGAATCAACTTCAGCATATTGATAATTGATTAACAGTTTTAGTACAAGTTGATATAATTTGCGATTGATCAGATTTTGCTTCTCTAAGAATTAGGAAACCAGAAAGAAATAGTTCCTAAAGAGAGTATCTGCTAGAAAAATATGTCACACAAGTGGAAAACAAGTTCCATGGTTCTCCCAAGTTTAGTGTTTCTAGAATACAGAATAGCTACATTAACTATGCCCGGCGTTTGGAACTAAATGACAAATGAACACAATAATTTCCTACAAGCAAAATTACCATCAGGACACACCCAACGAGATAGGGGGCACAGATATGAACTATGTTTTTCCAAGCAAAATGTTGTGGGAACCTAATATAGGCTTCAACTATAGGGATTCCTGTCAAAATGCCATTCAGCTGAAGCTATGGCATACTATATCTAAGTACTAAGTATGATATAACAAGGAGGTCTAATAGGGCGACAAAGTACACAAAAAAAGAACAAGAGCAGTGTACATAAAAAGAATAATAAAAAAAAAAACTCTACCTCAAGCCAAAGTGGAAAGCCAAAGGATCCCCTTAGGAGTGGCTCAGATTTAGTTCCATCTTGCTTTCTGATTGATTGGCCTTCACACAGTATTTCAAATGCAGCTTTACTAGTTTCACAATTATTGGTTATTCGGAGGATAACATCTTCTTGATTTTCCAATATAATGTTGTTTGTGCTGACGATAGTGTCTGGAACAGAATGCAACTCTCGAAGCAAAGAGCATACTTTTTTGTTAGATTCGATTATTTTTCCAAACTCTTGCCTTCTTATCAGCTCATCTACTCTTGCAATATCAACGCTAAATGTACATCTCACAGGTTTATGATCACTATCTGTGACATCCATGCAAGCTTCGTACCTATCAAAGAGCAAGAACAACAAATTAATTCTGCAAGGAATAGCTATACTAAAGAAGGATCACATAACTCCAGTGTTCTCTTCCTCAATATACAAAAAATGGCCAAAATATAAAAACTCTTGGCTCTGTGAAATCTTACGCTGTAATTGCAGCGACAACAGGACACTCTAATGAACATTCAGCTATTGATACAGAACGACTATCTCGATATAGTATTCTATCGCACCAAGCAGGTATTCTCTTCTTCTCGCCTGAATCATACCCTGCACGGAGATGATGGAACAAACTAATATCTAAAGCAGGTGGTACGAATAAACCATGAAAAAGAATGGAACTATCTATGTAACAAAATATAGACATATTTAACAGGCAAGTACTATAAGCATCAAATACAGTACCTGAGAGACCCAACTGGTGTCTTTGGAATTTGTAGGTCGGAGGAAATTTGATTGGACCTTCACGCATTCCTTGAAACACATTTCCTGCCTTCATTTCCGCTCGAAGTTGATCCCTTTCTCTAAGCCAGTCAAAGCTCCTCTGAGAGACCATATCCCTTGCTTCATCATAGGTGATGCCATTAAGGCGGTAGTTGAAATCACCAAGAAAGACAACCATATCAGCTTCTGCCAGCTCAAGCCTATCTTCATCGGCTTGATTTTCATTAGCCTGCCATTATTACAGTATGCATACATAAATAATTTCATTCCCAGGAGGAAAACTAGTCAGTTATTGTTGTGAACACAGTTTGGTGATCACATACACTCACTGCTTTATGCAATTGGACAGATGTAGCAGAAGCTGTAGTACAACAACAAAGAAAGCGTGTTATCTTGTGCTATGGTGCCATGTATAGCAGTGTTAGTAAACAATGGTACTTCCAAGAAGCGTTTGACAACAAAATACCTGTAGATCCATGAGGCTTGTTGAAAGTCATTGTCCGATAAATATGGTCGAAATCAGCATTACGACGGCTAACATTTTCTTGATGTGCAGCAAAATGATTGTTTACAAAACATATCCTGCGATCAAAGACTCTTATTCTTAATCCTACACCACCCTGAAAGAAGCATCAGCTGTCATTTATACAGTTACAGTGTGGAACGGCGAAGGAAATTTGGAGCACAACTTTGACAGGCATGAAAAGGTACTAATCAGCTATTGAATTCAGATATTTAATTAACTTGTTTGAAGAGTTTATCTGCAGATTACTGAAGTTAGAACCTTCTAACCTTAGCCACAGTAACAAAAAAAGAACAGCACATTTTAATAAGTTCACGGATTCTATATTGCATTAACTCCAATAAATGCCATGCAGCTTGCCAGTTTATCTTTTCCTTTTCTGACAAAGATTATTTTAATATATTGTGCAGAAGGGAGGACCTAGGGGGTGCCTAGTGGTAATAAGCAGATCAAACACATGATACCTGGTTCCTTCAGAAACAAAACAAAAAAAAAGAGGTGAAGATGCCTTGACAATCGCTTACCTTGTTGCCAATAGTACGCCCAAAGCCACATGGCACTGCAGCAGCATCAACATCACCAACATGTGGCTTAAGGTCATTACTTGCCCTTCAGATAATCATGATGTAGAATGTGGAAATATGAGATGAGAAATGTATTTAAGTGCAACTTTAATAATAATGATATGAATAGAAATTTACAATGTATTATTAAGAATGATTCATGATTAGTCAGTACCATGCCGCAATAAGTAATCCTGCCAACTGCCTTGAACCAACTCTGTGGAAGGATATCCCCTCATCAAGTATTTTGCCAATACTGTCTATCCACCACTGCCCATTGGCACTGCCCTCAAGCCCTACCTAAGGCCACAAGACAGATATATTGAATCAAATAATCACCTTAGAGAACAATAATCAAAAGAGCACAAAATGGTAGGTGACGATAGCTGGTAATGTTCACATTTCTGGATTAAACTGAAAGCAGCAGGAGAGAGATCATCAGTATAAACAGTCCCATTCAATGAGTAAAATGGGCTTTCTAAAAATGGATCTATAATTAACACAACAACAAAATACATTAACTTCCCAAGTTTTAAGTAATAGAGGAATCTGTGAATTGTGAACAGGAGTCAGATATCCCTTCCTATAAGCTACAACATTGAAAACTTTAACTTGGGATGGAGAGCAAATGATAATAAGGTGGAGACAAGAACAAAGCATTAGGGTGTATTTGCATTGCATTTTGGCACAAATAAAACCTAAATGATTGGGTGCTTCAGGACCACGAACATAAAGATTCACAAATATTCCCTCCATTTCATAATATTGTTCAAGAAAAAGAAATAATGTTGTCAATCAGTGGTAGTAGGTGGATAATTCATCGAATTCTACCTCGATTTTTCAAGAGGTCACATATTTTGAACAGACCTATAGGAAAATCTTCCTTAAAGTATGAAACAGGTGGAGTACAGACAATAGGAAGATTGTCAAAAACTATGTAAAGTTATTCTTTAAATATTTCCAATTCAAAATTCTTAACCAAAATTTTCCCCTGTTCTGACACTATTAACCAAACTGAATGCTACCTTCACACTTGACAAGAAAGAAATAAATATTAAGGTGAGGCAAAGTATCTTACACTTTCTTTGGCTGCAGCCATGGCAAGAACTCCAGCACCCATCTCGACCTCTTGCAAACCTACCACCACTAACCCAACATCAAAAAATGCACCACCTAACCATGACCTTAGTGCTTCAGGAGAGGCTTTCTCTTGTGCAACATTCCAAGTCCCAACCAGTATTTTAAGGTTCTCTAGCCTTGTATATGACAGCTCCCTGCTAGCCAATTCATAGCGTAGAATATCATCGAGAGGGCTAGGGGAACTTAGAGGCCAACCTCGAATACCACCGTGATGTGCCAAAGAAAAAATGTAAGAATCACCGATTGCCATGTTTATGACTGGGCAGCTATGACCAATCCATCCTGCCAAAAAGTTACCTTCAACATCCAAAACTTGAATAGTGCCATTTGCATAGCCCACCCAAATCTTTTCTCCAAGTGTCTTAATGCATTGAACAGAAGAACTATGATAATGAAATTCTTGCAGTCTATTCCCATTTCCATCCCACACAATAATTGAACCATCTGTGCAACCAGACCAGATTGCCCCATTCATTGCTTGAGCCACTGCTTCGGTTCGCCGATTATCTTCCACAAATGCCCCTTTTGTTGCAACTCTGCGTACAGCATCAGCTGCGCCCATCAAGGCATTCCTAGATTTCAGAAGAAAACTGAAAGAACCTTGCGGTTTCTCCCTTTTTGTGGGTTTTACTTTAATCTCTTCCTCTATGAATTGTTCCGGCATTACTGGGGCCTCAGGACGAGCTAAGTCGACTTGGCCATCGATACCAAACACTTTTAAAAGCTCCCTAGTCTTAGCATCCCTGTATATAATATATATATATAAATAAGTGCCGGTGAACTTAAGGCAACTGTTAAATATATCTGTATTATCAAAGCATACCAGAGAGCAAATGTCATGCTAGTTAAACTCCAAACTTTTGCTCGGCAGTGGTCTGCAAGCATGTGTTTCACATCAGCAGCAGGCAAAGAGCACATGTTACCAACTGTAGCATGGTTTCTAAGGTCAATATAGGATTTTTCAACCAGTGAGGCAGCCATATGATTTTCTCCTGATGTAAATGAGAGGGACTTGGCAATGGCATCCCAAGGCCATGCCTTTATGACACCCCCATCCGATCCTGACCAAATTTCACCTGTTTCCAAGAGATTAAACAAAACAATAAATTTGGATACCTTTTAGCCATTTAAATCAGAATCTATATTAACACATATAAACTATAAAACACCAGAGATGGAAAGTGTCCCAAAAAATGAAGATTCAGGGAGAAAAGGTTCAAAACTTTTGGTCGAGAGTACAGAGTTGTTGATCAAGAATCATATAGATTACTATGGATGAGGATAACATCACTGAGCATCTCAGCAATAACAAGGAACGATTTGGATTTTGCAAATTAGTACTCAAGGATTATGATAGTTATAAAGGTTACACTGACTAATTCATTTCTGTATGAAAAGACACCACAAAGGCTAACTTTACCCAACAAAACTTCTCCAGCTAGAAAGACGCCAAATGCTGCTAAATCCATGCGTATTCACCTAATAAGGAAGACAAGGGAATGACGCCATTCCAGAATAACTTGTAGCTAGTCCCTACTCTATTTGTAGCTGTCCCCACCTCATACAAAACAACAAAGCCTGGACATAAAGTACTCGACATACTGTATATAGCTAAGATCAGTGGCATGGTAATATTTTAGTTTGTTTGGGATTCAAAATTCTCGTCATTAACAAAGTCAATAACTATACCGACTACTGGAGGTCCCAGTCACGTGAAATCAGCCAATAGAGTAGTAGAATCGAACATTCCGGATTCCCAGCACACCATTTGTCACCGAAAAAGTGGCATTGTCTAATTGCTAGAAGCAGTCAACAGAGCGCAAAATTAACGAGACGATCGGAGCAAGAAAAGCTTGTTACCGTACGACGTGACGACGATGGCGAGCACGGGCGTGCGGCTGTACGCCTGCCACGAAAGGGCCTCCTTAAACATGGGCGCACCGCCGGCGTGGTCTCCTCCGGCGGGCGAGGGCGTGGTGTGGTCCACCCGCCACGCCCTGATCCTGCCGTCCCTGTGCCCCGTCCACACGATCCCGTTGGCGCCGTCGACCGCGGCGCAGAGCGCGGGCGGACCGGCACGGACTCCCTGAACGGCGCGGCCTCCTCGTCGCCGCGGCGGCGCGGTCCTGCCCCCGGCCGCCACCCGAGGAACGCCTCGTGGAGGTCCCACACGCGGACCCCGGACTCGGCGCCCGCCCACAGCTGCCGCCGCCGCGGGTCGCACGCCAGCGTGCGAAGGAACGCGCCCACCTGCGTCTCCCGCAGCGGGTGCGGCCGCACCTCGAGCGACGGCGGGCGGGCCGGGTGCATCGCCGCGCGGAGCGGCACGCGGAAGATGCCCTCGCCACCGCCGCCGCCGACGAACTCCGGCAAAGCGCCGCCCGCGCCGCCGTACTGCGACATGGCCCGCTCCAGTTCCGCCGACGCGGCTGGGTTTCCGTCGACCCAGGCGGCGAAGGAGGCGGCGGGGGCGAGCGCCACCTCGCCGTGGCCATGGCCGTGGCGCTGCGGGAACGACGCGCTGCGCTGCGTCCAGGCGGAGGCGGCAGGATCGTCACCGTAGCTGAGGACGCGGCGCGGCGGCGCGGCGTGTGCACGCGGGCGCGGACGCAGGTTCCGTGTCGCGCGCGACGGCTTTCCGCTGCTGCGCCGACGGCTCGTCGTCCGGGTCCATGTCCCCACGGCGCGGCGATGCGTGTTCGAATCCGGTTTTGCGAAATTGGAAGCGATGCGAAGGAGGTGGGAGTGCAGGAGGAGCCGGAGGCGAGCGCCGGAGAGGTGAGGGAGGCGATGGGGACGGGCGTGCGGGGCCGGAACGGAGGCCACCCGTTTGTGGGAGCGGAAGGGGAAGCAGCAGGGACAGGGGAGCGGCGGGGCGTGCAGGGGAGGCAACTGAGCGTGGACTGGTGGCGCGTGGGTTTATATGGCTGGATGTCTCGTGGACCGGGACCATGGCCAGAGGCGGCCAGGCAAGAGTCCCCGGCGGCCGTCTGGCTGGCTCTGGCCGCAGCGAGAGTTTCTTCAGGACGACGATACCAAACTTACCAAGATAACGGGTATGAATTTTTTTTTCATTGTATCTATCTATATATCTACTGTAATAATTAAGTTTTTAAGTAATTTTTTGCGAAACTTTTCTTCTTCTTTTTATGATGCTTTCATACAAAGTCCACTTGCATAAGCTTTGTACGGTTGCAGTTGCTGTCATCGATCACTTATTTGATTCAAATGCTTCCCATTTTTCTTTCTACATAATATAGATCTAGGCAGCCTTCAATTCTTTTTTATGAAATCACTATACAAAATTTATCAGGTGATGGTTTCTATGGTTGATAAGTTCATTGATATTGTTTTTGTTGCGCCGAGAAAAACATTGTAACATGGTTGATAAGTTAGTCTCATATAAGTTCAAGCAAACAAGACGGAACTCTTTGTATCTGTCTAGTAATTTAAGCTTTTTAAGTAAATTTTGAAAAACTTTTCTTCTTCTCTTTTCATGCTTTCTAACAAAGTTCACTTGCATAAGCTTTGTATTGTTGTCATCGATCTTGGTTCAAATGCTTCTCACCTTTCTTTCTACATACTAGATCTAGGCAATCTTCAAGAATTTATGTTCTCAATAAATTCACTATGCAAAATTTATCGGGTTATTTGGCTGAATGGTTTATGTGGTTGATAAGTTGGCTTATATTATTTTATTATGAGAGAAAAAAATATACCATAGTCAATAAAATTAGGCCAATAAGTTCAAGTGAACGCGTAATTCTTTGTCCCTCTTGCAGATTTGAATAATCTTATACCTCGATCACTCGAATCCGCATTTACCTCTTCTTATCATAAACCATCACCGGATTCATTACAATGCTATCCATATGGTCACGTCTGTTGGGGGCACTGTTGCCTTGAACGTTCAAGCATTCTAAAACAAAATTGGAGTAGTTATGATCGTGATTGTTTCCACCCTGTGACCAGATTCCCGTGAAGAAAAAGAACCAAATTATGTTCCTTGTGCTACTTGCAAACTTATCCAATATGCGTACGAAGGAATTTTGACCGCTCAATATAACTGCTTTGTAAGATAGTAAAAGAAGATACGATTTATGATTCTGTTAAATACTCCCACCATTCTAAATTATAAGTTGCTTTAACTTTTTTTTCTTACATCTATTTTGCTATGCATCTAGATATAATAATATGTCTAGATATAATAATATGTCTAAATATAGCAAAATTGATGAACTTAAAAAGTCAAAGCGCCTTTTAATGTGAAACCGAGGGAGTATAGGCTTTGTTTGATTTAATCTTATGGCTTTTTTTTTTTTTAGTTTTAGGGACTTAAAAAAAAAAAGACTCTCATGAAGGAGCTTTTAATGTGAAACCGAGGGGGTATAGGCACGAAGTCCGCAGAGGCACGGCCCATCAAACACGACGCGGGTCGGCACGGCACGGCCCGTTAGAAATCTATAGGTGGCGGTGTCCTGCTAGACGAGGTCGTCTACGGTTTAGTCCGCCTCCGTTCGAGCAGCAGCAGTGGCAAGGGAGACAGCCCGACCAAGAGCGAGGACAGCGTGGGGACATTCATCGTCCATGTTTGATCATCATTATTATTCAAAAAAGTTTTATAAATATCATCTATTTTTCTTATGACTTATTTATCATTATAGATACTTTAAAACAACACTTTTTTCGAGGGACGGAGGGAGTACAAAATATCTTATGTTGTTAGGGGGGGCATGGCCCCCTTTGTCCGCCACGATCAATCTAATTTTTAGGCTAGAAAAAAGAACCATGGTAATAACAAGAAGACTGATCCCAAATAATATAGGTGTAAATAGAGATCATTTCAGAAATATTATATCTCCGCTCACTAATCCATATTGATTTTGCTAATTAAAAGTTAATACCTTGCAGATGATTGCAGGCGGTTGATTTCAAGGAGGACTCTGATAACTTGGTGCACCATCTGAGGGCAGCAGCAAGCTTGGCGACATAGAACCGATGTTGATTATATGATTGTATACTGGCTATTAGACACTGGGCTTGGTTCGGACGTTAATGTGTGCTTTGTAACTGGTGTGTCTGGCACACAACGATGATGCTTGTTACCGTACGTGTAGGTACCTTGGCCACGTACTTGAGAACGATCAACTTAGCCCGCCTGCCCAGCCACGGTGCGTGTCGTGTGTGGGGTAGGCCGAAAGACTGCCCAGCGTCACGTTGGTTGATAAGTGATAAAGGCTGTGTTTAGTTGGGGTAGGAATCCGTAAAGTAAACATTATCCTACCAAGGGCTCCGCGTACATCAAAACCATGTAATTAGTTTTTTATATAATTTAGTTGATAAGTTGATAAAGATTTTTGGTTGATAGCCAAAGTTAGTTTCTTGTTTTGTTGCGAGAGAAGAATATTGTAGCATGATTGATAATTAAGTTAGGCTCATAAGTTCAAGCAAACGGGGACGGGATTCTTTGTCCCTCTTGTAAATTAGAATAATCTTATACCTCACTCGATTCGAATCTGCATTTAAATCTTCTTATCGTAAACCATCATCAGATTCATTACAATGGCTATTCATGTGGTGGCGTCTTTGGAGGGGATGTGTTAGGCGCCGGCCACTTGGTCGTGGGCCAGCCCACCTAAGGCCCCGGCGCTCCCCTTCACCTTCTTCCTCCTCCCGATGCTCGCCCCGCCATCACCGCCTCCCCCCCGCCGCCGGGCGCCCTAGGGCTCGCCCGGAGCTCGGGGAGCCCTAGGGCGGGGCGGCGGCGGCGCCTTCCCCCCCCCCTCTTCTTCTCCCACTCCGGCTAACCCTAACCCTAGCTCCGCACTAAGCTCCAAAGTCCAGCCATGGCGCCCCCGACCTGGCCCAACCGCCCCCACCACGGCCAACCGCACCTAAAGCCGCCCGGTGACCATGCCAACCGCCGGGCCTACCTACCTCCCCCGGCCGGCCATTCTATACCCCCCACGGGAAGGTCTTGAAGTCGAAGTCGACTCCCCCCGGCACCGGCGGCGAGGCCGTGCGGGCAAGCGGGCCGTGGGCCGGCCCACCACAGGGGGTGGTCGGCGCGAGCATAGGCGCCGACTAGTCGGCGCCGATGATTCCCCGTGCTGGAGGCACTGTTGCCTTGAACGTTGAAGCATTCTAAAACAAATGAAACTATCACATGTGAATCATACTATTAGTTATGATCGTGATTGTTTCCACCCTGTGACCAGATTTCCGTAAAGAAGAAGAACCAAATTATGTTCCCTTGTGGTACTTGCAAACTTATCCAATATGTGTACAATGAAATTTTGATTGCTCGATATATAGCTGCTTGTAAGACACTGATATACGATTTATGATTCTGTTAATTATAATCTTGGCCAATTGAACTTGTTTCCATTTACTTGTTTGCCTCTATCGGTGGTGCCTAGGTAAAAAATTTTTGGGCATTAACGCATGAAAAAGAGTGGATCAATGATCTTAGGGCTACAATGAAATTAACAACAATTTGAGATGGTGAGGCTTACAACACAACGGATGGAAGGAGTGGCGTGGGGATTTAAAGTGTTTTATTCAAATTCTGCATTTTGTAGTGGCATGATTGTTCTTTTTTTTTATCTAAAGGAAACAGGAGGGATTGTATATATCCCCTACTGAAAATATATAACTTGTAAAAATAGTACAAAAAAATACAAAAGTTCTCAAAGTTTCAAAAGCAGAGGCAGGATAAGCATGTTTGTTCTTTCATCCATCTAATATGGTTGGAATTTTACGTAGATCAGATCATACATAACTAATACTCGTAGACTAGATAGTACTTGTGACTGTTTCGCAAACAAAAAGAAAAAAAAAAAAAAAAAACAGCACGTGTGACTACATACATGCTCTACACAATTTGATGACACGGAGTATATGTATGTGTCACGCTACTTTTTTGTTTATATTTATATATATATAGGAAAACGATAAACCTAGAGGACTCGAGTCGACCGGATAGACATGCAAACAAGATCGAGAATCTTGACGCATACTGGAAGTGGTGGCAGTCAAGATCGATATATCACCTACGTCGTCCCTGATCAACTTCCTGAAAAGATCGATAACCTCTCCCAATCTCGCCAAACCTTACCCATTCTAAGCTCTTTTATTTATCCCAAACATAACCTTTTTTAGCACCTGCTGAAAAACTGCAGGTATACGGTCCATATCAGTGGTTGTAGACTAGGTCCACCGAAATTCCATGCGGGCGAAAGCGAGACAACCCCACCCCCGTCGTCGTTTCGTTCGTGCGTTCGTGGTGGCCACATCGGCACCTAGCGATGCGATCCCACCGGTGAGATTTGGATTTCACCTAGCTTTCCGCCGTCCTCCCGGGCCTCTCGCTTTCGGTTGCCTTGCACACGAATCCGGTTAAACGAACCGGATATTGACAAATGACAATTGGTTGCGCCATCCACCGCCGGCCGGGTCACCTCCGTTTTCAGATGGCTCAGCCGAAGATCGGTTGCTGTCAGGTCAGCCTCGTCGGGAAACTATGCAGGTGCCGACCATCATTAAGACGCAAGGAACCACGGCTAACGACTCGCTTGTCGTCCTTGTCGCCTGATCCTTTCAAGTGACCGACTCACCCTTGGCACGACGCTCGCCACCGGAACGGACTTCTTCCGCCGCTCACGCACGCTCAGCTAAGCGGGCAGAAAGTCTCGGCGGCCGGCGGGAAAGCGACGTACACGTGCGACGGCCGCGCGCGCGGCTTCATCGTACTACACGGGAACAGAGCACCGGTGCGATGGCAATGGCGGTGGCGCTGGTACGCAGCACATGATGAGCAGCCGCGCCGGACGGTGTCGCCGGCCGTCGGGTTTGGAGGGCCACGAGCTAGTGCTCCACCTCCGATCTTCATCCACTGGTGAGTTGTTGCTGGTGGTTGTCAGCAGCCATCGATGGATGGATGGAGGAGTGCTAAAAAGTCTGTGCGGGGATCGTGGATGCGTGGACCTGCGTGCGCTTTGCATCTCGATCTTTTCTTCTCTCTTCCGAGCTGGCCGTGACGTTGCCCTGGCATAAGGATGATGGCACGACGCAGCAGAGACAACGCAGAGATGCATGGGCCCTGCAAATTATTGGGAGATGATTTAACGCACACTGCCCTTGTTGGCTTCAGAGGCGATGAGATCACGAGAAACCAATCAAACCAGGAGATGCTCTTCAACTGTTCGATGCTCGATCACTCAGACGAAATAATTCACTTTTTTTTTTTTTTTTTGTAATAATTATTTGTGATGAGTGTGCACACTACTACTACGTTGAGAGAAAGAAAACTAATAAGTGGACCGTACCGTACACATGGATGAGTGAAGGCATGACAGTACGTACTAGTACCACAATTATATTCCACGTGAGAAGCCGTAGCCTTTTTCAGCTGGAAGCAACAAACTTTCCCCGTCCCAATGACCATGAGTACCCAAAAAGGCAACAAGCAAAGGACAAGCTGCGTGTGCAGCTGTGCGGCTACACGAGTGAGGTCGAGTCAGCTACCAAACGAATCGCTTTTTTTTCGCATGCATAACCATGATTCGATGAACACCAACCTTCACTCACACTCGACTAGCCATAGCTAACAGTGCAAAGGCCGGTGCTCATGCTTCTTACCGTACGTGTAGGTACCTTGGCCACTCGAGAATGAACGATCGATCCAACTTAGCCCGGCCAGGTACGCGTGTGTGTGGTAGGCCGAAAGCAAGGGCGACAGCTAGCGTGGCCACCCTATAGTCGTCCATAGCCATATCCTACTCGCGGTAGGGTCGGTCGCTCCGTGTACCTTGGCTGGTGCACGTCGTAGCGGGATTTTCACCACGGCGGCCGCACGGAGTCAACCAGCCATGGACGCCCGGCGCGGCGCGGGATGGGGCTGGGCCATCGTGGGAGGGTAGGTGGAGCGGCCCCAACTACCAGCGCCACCTGGCGCGCGGTCGGGCCAATCGGTTGGCTTTGTCCGTCCGACTCCGCCGCCCTCGTCGTGGCCTGTGGGGGCGTAACGGCTCGCCGCCTTCGCTTTGGCTTGCCTGTCGCATGCGCCGCGCGCGTCGTCGCGGGCGGCGGCGTGTGCCGCTTGATCGTCTCGTCTCGTCTCGTCGTGTGTGTACGGGTCTCTCCATTCGTGACGTCCGCGCGAGCGAGCGAGCGCTGAAACTAGCCGTGCCACAAATGCGACGCCGCCCGGCCGCCGTTGACACATACATACATTGGGCCGTAGTACACGTACGTGTAAACTTAGGATGCGCGCGCGCGTTCATCGTCAGCACGTGACACGCGTAACGTTTTTTTTCTTCTTCTTTACACACGGACAAGGCGAGAGATCGAGTACCCAAATTGGCATGGGCAACTCACTCTTTTATAATTCTCTCCTCTTCCTCGAAAGAGAGAGATTTCGAGAGTTGACCAAATCGTATCGAGTTGATCAACGTGATCCCGCCTTGGTCGCGCTTAGTTCCTCCAAATAGCATCTGATGCAGATCCGAGTCAAATCTTACTACTAAAAAGAGGAAAAGCAATCGTCCACCCCGTTAATGAGTCCGCCCCGGCTCCTAATCACCCCGCTAAAAATAGTTAACGAAGCCACGCCGCATGACGCCCGTGCCTTTGCCTCCTAATCACCCCGCTAAAAATAGTTAACCGCAGCCACGCCGCATGCCGCCCGGGCGCTTTTTGTGCCTTTGCCTCCTAATCACCCCGCTAAAAATAGTTAAGCTGCAGCCACGCCGCATGCCGCCGGGGGGCCGTGGCGTGCGCCGCCACGGCTTCGACTCCAGCCGGTTGCTTCCTCGAACCCAGTCGAGCTTCCTCCACCCTTCCGTGCTCGCGCTGCGCCCATTGCGCCGACGGGGATAGGGTCGCATCACGTCAAGCGAGGCAGCAGCAATAGCTGGCGCCTGCGCCCATCGTGCCGCCGCCACCGCAAAGACGTAATCGGGCGTAGTCCTCGTCCCCTACGCCAAGGACGCGGGAGCCCAATCCACGATATCAACTACAACGTACTGCAAGGTTCTTTCGTCCGTGGCTGAAAACACAGCGACGCCTATCTCTATCCACTCCGCTCCGTCCCTCCCGCATCACATCCGAGATGTTCATAACGTTTGTGAACTTTTACGTGAGTGCAATGCAGTCATAATTGGTTGAGGATTGCCAACACAAAGTACTTTTGTCCAAGTAAATGCTTATATGTCCGTGCAAGGTGCGTGCAAGGAGTCGACACCGCATATCTTGGACTTGAAATTAAAATTAAGAGTTATATTTCAATTATCTTTCTTGAAGACTTACACACGCTCATACATATAAGTTATCGTAGTATTATGTTTTCCGTTGCAACGCACGGGCATTTACATAGTAATACACAAACCACCTCCAGTTTTTTTTTTTTCTTTTTCATGGCCCTCTCATCGATCATGCATTCCGCAAGAAGAAAAAAAATATATATGCAATTATGCTGCGTATGGAATATACGTATGGTGATATACATCGATCATGACGATCAGCGTCAAATGATATATCTATATTTTTTTAAAAGGTCGATATATACATCAATAATATTATTATTCCTGTCTAGGGACTTGGGCCTCCTGTACGTACGTATCGTATTCTGGAGCTGGACATGCCCGAATAAGAACTCTACGCCATGATTGATGAAGGCCGGACGGCCGGCGACGTGATGACTGACGACGACCGCAGCTAGATGTGGAAATAAACAAAAGTTTGTTTCTTCTCTAACCAACTACCACTGCAACTGCTATAGCTAGCTTGCCGCCAAGATTAAGATTCTTTCAGCCTGCCGCCGGTCACCGATATATATAATAAAAAAAAAAAAAACTTGTGGTGCTGCTCGAACAAACAAGCTTTGGATTTGATTGGCTGCCTCTTTTTTATTTCCTCCCTGGCGTGGCGGTGGGTTTCGTACTATCCGGGGGCCATTATTCATGATGTCATTCTTCTTATCCTTTTCACAGTACATATATATTCCATCCGTCCTAAATATATATACACAATTCTAGCTAGCTATTTGTCCGGTAATAACTATATGCAACGAGTTAAACATTTCGTAAAAGTATATTTCGTCACGACGAATTTAAATGTATACTTATTCGATATCATAAATATTGACATTTTTTATATGAATTTGGTCAACTCAAGATGACTTTGGATTTCAATTGTTTCCTATTTTGGATGGGGAGAGCACGCAATAATGCTATATATGGTGACCTTGGTGGTGTGGAGTTCATTTAATTTATTTAGTAGGATGTAATCATTTCATTTTGAAAGGTCTTTGAAGTATTATTTACAAATTATTTTATACCTTTCAGTCAAATCGTTTTTTAAATTTTAAAATCAAATATTGTATTGTTGGAGGTTGGGTGTAACTATATGATTCTTGAGACTTGGCGTACTTTGCTCCCTAGTTTTCGCGTGCGTGCTTTTGTACATGGGTTGTTTCTTGTTTTCCAATTTTCTATAGCAAATTAAGTGGGAGCCCTCAAATTACGACCCCCTACTTCTTATGTGAAGGCTCTCCCTATTGTTGACTTTTTTTTTCTAGATACTACAATAGCAGCTCTCAAATATGAGCCCTCAAATCATCTCGAAAGATGATAATTCTTCTCTTCTATATATCTTCATCGCCCTACCATTTTCCTTGCTCTATCAACTGAGCTATGCACATTGAGTTGCCGAGAGGTCGGGAGGAGAGGAGCTAAGGACACTTTGGCCTATCATATCTCAGTTCTTGTAGTCATATCTTACCTAAGAAGATTTTTTTTTCTCCTCTCAGTGACACATCATCATTTTGTTTATTAAATTCCGTCTTGTTCATCCTAGATTTCTTAAGGGTTTTTTTTTCATGGCTTTGGATGGTGGCTTTTAAAATCCATTGTTGAAATAGAAGGATATAACTTTCGCAAACAACTTTTAATAATCTAGGAACCATATTGTAACAATTCTAGCAAATGCACTACAAAAAGTATCTGTGCAATTTTTTCAGTTTTCGCTGGGTGCCAAATGGTTTGCAATTTCGCTGAAATATTGCAAAAAAAAAAAAAAAAAATTTCAAAAAAAAAAACATACCGGTCAAATTTCTGAGCCAAGTTTGGCCTGCGCCCAAATTTTGTGTGGGCCGAAACTTCAATTCCTGCAGGCCCAGCACACTATACAACCCCCCCCCCACCAAATAATATCCAATTGTTTCCCCAAATTTCCCCTCAAAAAAAAAAATGTTTTCCCCAAATTTCCAACAGACTCCGTCTCACCCCAACAGACCAACACCCGCCGCCGCCGCCGCCGTCGCCGTTTCCAGCGCCGGGCCGCCCCTCCCCTCGCGCGCAGTGCCTGCCCCGCGCCTGGCCACTTTCCTTCCCTCCCTCCGACGCCGATCTGCATCCCGCATTCCTGCCATCCCTGCGCGGCCACCGCACTGGTCACTGGACAGTCTCCCGCTGCCGCCGGCCCGCCACTCACCATCGCCGCGCCGCTGCAGTCGAGCAGAGGCGTGAAGCAAGCAAGCGGTCAGCGATCTTCGTTCTCTCTTTACTAATTACTCCATAGTCCCAACAACACATCATTCCTTGTTCCGTAGACAACCAATCTCCTCTCCTACTTCCATTCTTCATTGTTGGGCTCGTCGGAGCTCCAAAGTGTCGGCCATGCTTTGACCGTAATAGCAGCACTATATGTACACTGAGATGCTGTAGTGTCCTACACTCCTCTACTACCTGCGACCCGTCCAGCTACTGTAAACATGAGTGCCAGCGTGTTCGATTTCGATTCCTGTAGTTTCACTCATCAGTTCAAGCTCAACTTTTTGGAGACAGAGAAGGTCCCCATCGGGCATTCAGTCAGCTCCGATGTCATCTCCGCTGGTGGACACCTCTGGAAGATCGAGTGCTACCCGCGTGGGCAGCACGATGACGATGAGGGTAAGCACCTATCTATCTTCCTCCAGCATGAGAGCAAATCCGAAGCCGTCATAGCTATCTTCGAGGCCTTTGTGATGGACAAGGACGGTACTCCATCTTCTTACACTAGAAGGAGGCTCGAGACCCTTTTCACACCAAAGGGCAGTGACGACGACAACCTTGGTTGGTCTGACTTCGTGTTGCGATGCTTCCTAAAGCGGCTCTATGTGACGGATGGCTCCTTCATCATTATGTGTGGGGTCAAAGTTGTGCATGAAGAGCCCCTCAAGGTGCCGCCCTCCGACATGGGAAGCCATCTCGGGCTCCTGCTGGATTGTGCAGAAGGCTCTGATGTCGCATTCATAGTTGATGGTGAGAAGTTCCTTGCTCATCGGGCTGTGCTTGCCGCCCGCTCACCTGTCTTTAAGGCGCAGCTCTTGGGCTCCATGGCGGATGCCAAGATGCCATCAATTACCTTGCATTACATTGTGCCGGCAACATTTAAAGTCATGCTCCGGTTCATTTACACTGATGCCTTTCCTCGGGATGATGAGCTCGGGGACTCCCCAGATGACATGGTTCGACACTTGCTAGCTGCAGCAGACCGCTTCGCCTTGGATCGTCTGAAGATTTTGTGTGCTGCAAATCTGCAGGATCATATGTCAGTGGACACAGTTGCTGCCACTTTGATCTGTGCTGAAACACATAACTGTCTGCAGCTGAAAAAGAAGTGCATTGACTTCATTGTGGATGAGAAGAACTTCAAGAAGGTTGTCTTAACAGATGGTTTTGTTCAGCTGGCGCAACAATTGCCATCATCCATTCTTGATGAGCTGAGGGAGAAGGTTGGAGCATAGAGGCCAGCAGCATGTATCCTTTCTAGCATGTGGCTATAGTACTACCTTTATGACATTTTGAGTTTGGCAAGTTCTAAACTGGTAGCTTCTGAATCCTTTTGGTTTCCTAAAGTAGTGGACAAAGCTATCGATGGAGGAGGACCGGAGCAATATGGAAGGTTTGGTGCTGAAGTTGAAGGAAGGGCTGGCAACCTGGTGAAAGGCACCTTCTGAATACTTGTGCCATCTTCTGTTTTCTGTCTGTTCCTTTTTCTTTTGTTTTAGTGTGTTGCTTTTGGATGTAGTCTGCTACATTCTTGGTGGTGGGGTTTGAGGGGATTCGGCTGGAGTTTCAAAGTGCTTGTTTCTGTTGGCTGGTAACCCCAGCAGTACTCTGTTAAGCTTTCAAGAAAAATACAAGCTGGACTGTCAAGCCTTTGCTCTAAAAAGAAGTTCGGAAAGTGCTATCAATCTATTGAATGCTTGCAAGTGTGCACTATTACATTACTATCATGCTGACTTTTTATTATCCATTCAACGATTTGAAGTGAAAATCATTGTTGTATCTTATTCGCATAAATATTGGTTGTCGTGCATTGCATCACCATGCAAGTCCTTACTTGTATGTCCGTTTTCTTAGATTCATTTGGTTCTTTCTTATATTATACGATTTGAATCTTGCTTGCAAACTCACTGTACTTGTCACAATGAAAGATTTTGAGCTGCGTCGAGAGAAACATCTCTTCAAGACTGTTGTAGTATTATCATCGGCAAGTGTTATCATAGTTTTAATATTCATGGTAGCTGATTAGGTTTCCTTCTTTCCCAAAAGTAAGCTGTTACCTGAAAACTGAATGGAACCTTGTGTAATCTTTTTTTTCCCTCTAATGGAGCCAAAGAATTCGAAGGAACAAAACAACACTATTGATAGTCTGTTTATTTTGACACATGATTTGCCAATTCTTAACAAGCACTGGTAATTGTTATGTTTGATACATGTGTTGCATAAATATTTTTTTTTTAGGGTGAGTAATTGTCAATGATTCGATGTTACTTGTGCTTTTTTCAGTATTGCGTCTCACTAGTTTGAATGATTTGAATATACTTCTTTTGTTTGTGAATATGACCATTTGCTTGTGAGTACATTTCTCTTTTCTTTCAGATTTATTGTTGCCAGTCTGCTAATTGTATTGCACTTTTAGCACATTCCTCTTTCAGATTTCAGAACAAGTAGTCTGCTTGTGTTAGGAACTGTCATTGGCAAGAAATACAGATTAAACATGAGTTGTCTATTGAACAAGTATTCATGTGCCAAGTAATTGTCTATTGAACAAGTAGGTATGGGCTGCTTCCAGAAACTCTCTTTCAAATACTACCGTTTCACGCTTCCAGGATTATGCCATGGATTGGCAAGAAGAAAGAAAGAAAAAGGTAGCCACTGGAGTGGATTATGTGTTCTCCTTCGGTCTGAAATAAGAGCTGATTTTGCAATATGTGAACAATTGGCTTGCCGTCAACATTATGTGAACATGCATTTCATATGTTTAGATATTTGAACTCTTGTCTATTACAGTATATTTTGAAAAAAAATTGATGAAATCCTGGCGGAATGTGCTTTGTTTTGTGTCCTGTTCTGACCTGAGATGCTTCATTTCAAGATTGAATGAAATGTTGATGGTTCTAATAAATATTGTAATTATGTGCTTGATCTTATTTGTATCAAGAAGATACACAATGGCATACAAGAAGCACCTTTTTGGAGTATTTTTCTAGAAGTCCGTGGGACTAAAAATCCTAGACTTTCTTTTTCTGACAAATTTGGAGGGACCGAAGTACCTGCAATAATTTATTTAAATGAAAAAAAAAACAAGGTTCACCAGTAAGCAGGAGAAAAGAAAAAGAAGCAGTAGCAAAGAAATACAATCTCTGAGGACAAGCCCTTCAAAGAGAGAGAAAAAAAAAGAGCAATTTGACTGAGTTTGAATCCACAATAAAAATTGATGTTCTTGTCTCGGCTTGATCCTGTATCCCAACAAAGATAACTCTGCCATAAAGGTTCTTTTGTAGCTTTGCACATTCAATTGAATCCCATTGAAGATTAAGTCATTCTTGCCTTGCAAATCACCCAGCACATTAAAATAGCTGCTTCAATTGATCCTTTATGTGATCCACCACCTCTGGGAAAGCTCCAAAGCTCCATTAAGGGAAAGCTCAACCCCAATTAAATTCCAGCATAAGGCAGCAAAGTGACGCCCAACAAAAGGTGCTCGACAGTTCTTCAGTGGGGCTATTACAGAAAACACAAGAGTAGCAATCCAGAGCCATGTTCTTCTTTTTAAAGATGTTTCTAGTGCTCAATCTATATCTTTGATCAGTAGCTAGAAGAAAACTTTATGTTTTGGTTGACAGTTACTTTTCCAGCACCATTTGAAGGCAGAGTGTACTGCTAAATGACCTACAAAATGTCTATAGACTTTGGCCGAGGAGTAGGTACCAGAACCCCAACAATAATTCCATCTGTCAAGATCATCATTGAGCTCAATGGTGCTCATTATCTGCTCAACGTTCTGCATCTGATCAAAAGCAATCTGGTAGAGGGGAGCTCTTTTGAACCTGACAGGGTTTTAATCTCATCAAATCTTGCCCATGCCGAGCTCTTTTCCCGGCCGACCTCTCGATTTCGTTAGCCCACGAATCCGGCTAAACGAACCGGATATTGACAATTGGTCGCCGTCCACCGTCGCTCTGAATAATCTGATGAAGATCAGTGAAGGCGCTAAGACGCAAGGAACCACGACTAACGACTTGGTTATCGTCGTCTCTGATCCTTTCAAGAGACCCTCGGCGGCTCGGCACCGGACTTTTGCCGCCGCCTCGCCAGGATACGGTAAGCCCATCATGATTCATGAGCAGAGCAGGCGGCCGGCCGGACCAGACGTGATCTCGTGCGCGCACTGCCCGGTCGGGTGCCGGCCGTCGGCCCACCAGCAGTGCTATGCTCCAAGTCTCCACCTCGAGGTGGTTGTCAGCTGCCATTGATCGAGCAGTGCTAGAAAGTCTATGCGGAGACCGAACAGACCAGACCACGCATCAAAGGAATGTAACTATGCACTAATGCACATCGACATATGATTGTGAATTGGACGTCCATGCATCCACCAAGCGTATAATGGCTATGTACTATGGGAAGGACGCCGCATATCTAAGTTCATGTAGACGTAGTTTCTTACCATTGAACCTCTCAATGACATATCACCATTTTGCTTAATTAGTTGGAACCTAATTAGTAATAAACATAAAAACCATCTAGTTTCTAGGTTAAGAGTGCACTTTGCATATGCTTGGAGTGTTGATTTTCGTGGGCGTTTTTTTATTTTCCGTGGCGGTTTTTACAACCGCCACCGAGCTAGGGTCACGGTTAATTAACCGTGGTAGTTTTTTAAAACCCCGTAAAACCGCCACCGTTAATGATAAAAACAAAAAGGAAAGAAAGAAATGCCCCGGATCTAGGCCCAAATGTGCCCGGATCGGGCCACCGGCGGGTCCCACTAGGGTTTCCCTCGACGGCGCCCCGGGGGGCCGCCAGCGGGGTCGGAGCGCCCGCCGCATCAGGCCGCCGGCGCCTAGTTCGACGGTTGGAGGCCGGATTCGCCGGCCACCACCGCGGCCGGGCGCCAGGCTGGGACGAGGTTGGAGCCGCCACCACACTAGGCGCCGCGCACACCATGGAGAGAGGGAGGGAGTGGAGGGGCGGCGCCGAGAGAGGGAGCAGCGCCGGTGTTAAGGGAGAGAGGTGTGGGAAAAGGGAGAGGAGAGGGTGTGCGGCTGGGTAGGTGGGAGTGGAGTGGGCTAGGGTTAGTTTGGTCTTATATACCATGAGGTTGAAGTTGGGCTCGAGATGGGTGGCTAGGGTTTGCTTCTTTGGGACAAAAATCTAGGCCATCATTTACCATGGCGGTCATATAAAACCGCCATGGTAAATTAAAGAGAACTGTCCACGGTTAATAGAGGTATTAACCATGGTGGTTTTTTAAAAAACCGTCGCGGTTATTGTTTTCTAAGTGCCTTGTTGTCATGATCCAGAAATAGGGCCCGGGAGGACAGGCCCGACGGGCGGGGCGCCGGCGCCGCCCCTGGGCTCTGCGCGCCCCCCGCCGCCGTCCCCTCCCTTCCGCGGATTCTTCGGCAACTAACCCGGAGATAAAGAAGGAAAATATCTAGGATTATCTTTAGGCGTTTTTGGTGTGCAAGGGGCTATCTCATCTATAAGGGAGACCCTTATTAGGAAATAAATAAATAGGATATGCTTGTAAAAGGTATTCCAATCTATAAGGAAACCTTTAGAGAGATTGCTTGAGATACAAGTCCCAATAGCGGGCTATATAAGTAAGGGGTCAGAATCTTTCGGGGTAACAAGCACATAAAGAAATTTTATCCCAATCTCTCCGCTCTCCTCTCTCCCCTGCTTAATTAGTGCCCGCTTTTGTGGCCGCCGCGCGCGCAGCGCCTTCGCCCGCCGGGGCGCGGCGCGGCCCGGCCGCCGGCTCGCCACCACCTCCACCATCGCCCCATCTTCCTCTTCTTCCCCAATTCAAAGTTAGGCCCAATCTGTTTGGAACGACGTAGTATCCAGGAGACCACTACGATCCACCCACCACCATGGACACCGAATCCAAGACGCTGCGAAGAACTTGTGAACGAGGTCGCCGGGATCTGGCGAGAATAGACCAGCTTCGATGATAGGATCACCATCTTCACCGGCGATGATCCGCCGAGCTCAAACGCCGCCAACAACCGTGAAGTCGAGACCGAGATGCGGGCAATGTTCCGGGAAGCCGCCAAAGACTTCATCAAGAGGAAGACCGGCGGCAAGAAGATCAGGACAATCAGGTCTGAAGCTGATCGAATAATTTGATGAAGTGCTACGAAGCCACAAACCATGCTTAAGGGCGCATGTGCCGCCCCTCCCTCCACCACCCGGAACACCTTCCCTGGCCTCGCCCCCTTTGCACAAGCTGTCCTTCCCCACCTATGATGGTAAAGAAGATCCCCTTCCATGGATCAACCGCGAGCAATTCTTACGCCGACCCGCGAGCAAGTCCGTACGCCTCTTATCGGGAGGAGCGGTGGTACATGAGGTCGTCCCGGGAGAAGCGGTGGTTGATTGGGCAAGCTTCGCCCAATACGTCAACGGCGCTTTGGCCGAGCGGCGAACATGGGTGGCCGGGCATCACCGAGGAAGAGAATCGATGAGTACACGGAGCAGTTCCCGGCACACGTGGCATGAGCAGGCCACCTCGGCGACAAGCGGCGGTGAACATCTGGGGCTGGGCGAACCGCTCAAGACGGACGTTGAGATGCAAGATCCCAAGGACATGGAGGCAGCCATGTAAAGCGGCGACCGCTATCCTCTACAACAGCGGCAAGCCCGGACGGACAAAGGCGGGGCCCTCGCGCCTCGGCGCCGCTGGCCGCCCCCAGCGCCGTCGGCCGCCAGCACCAACTAGGCCATTCAAACGGCCGACACCGGAGGAGATGACGGAACGACTTAGGCGGGCCTCCGCTTCAAGCGTGACGAGCCGTTCTCACGGGTCACAAGTGCAAGCATCTCTTCGACATCCACGATCTTCAACGACTACACCGACGACGTGACAAACGCCCCACTAGCGGGCGTGAAGAAGAACCACCGATCCGAAGGTCGCTGCGGGACCCCCGACTCCCGTGCGTGGTGCTCATTCTCTTTACCTTGTCGGCATGATCTGAGCGGGCGTCAACATCATCGTCGACGGGAAACAATACATCGACCCCAGCGTGGTGACCACGGCGCGGGCCTCGGACTCGGCCGGTCGCGTGTCGATCACCTGCGGCACCGCGCCACGTCTACATGCCACGCCCTCGACGTGAAGCACCTTCGCCAAACGTCATTTTATCGGCGTCATCCTTGGCATATCGGCAAGCCCTGGGCCGACCCACGAGCTGCGTACCGTGAGGGTCGCGACCCACGTTCACCTCGGCTCCACCACCTCGGCGAGGAGGCGCCCCGGCCCTCCTCGGCCAGCATCTTCGGCTGGCATCCGTACAACGACTCATTTTTGGGAAACGTTCGAGGCATGCGGCGCGCCTCGGACCTCTATGACACATCCGCCGGAGTCTTCGGCCCGGCTAAGACATTGGAGGATCGGCACCTAATCGCCCTCGACGTCATTTAAGCCTGGACAAAGGCGGCCTCCTCATCTTCGACGGCCGCTTCTACCTTCCGGCCTCCTCTAGCGCTGGACTTGCGGAGGCCTTGCTTCAGGCGGAGTTCGAACTTCCTCGCCTTGGGAGCCTACACGGCGGGCCAACTTCAGGGCCGCCGACGCCGCCATCCTCTTGGGCGGCATATAACGGCATGGATCGCCTCTTCCTCACGGTTGACAACGTCCACATCAGCTATGATTCGAGAGGGCCACTCACCGCCTCTCGCCCTCCCTGTTCGACGTCGGCTCCTTCATGTATGGTACGATGTTGAACTTGACTCCTCCTACTCGCCGCGACATCACTAGCGTCTCCTTCCGCTTTTGGGTCAACGCTCCACCCAATGAGCGTTTCTTGTTCACGGAGAGCCCCACGCGACGTGGTGCACGGGGACCTCAATGTGGGCGTTCCGAGGGAGCTCCTCCCCGGCAGCCGGAAGAGGCCGTGCGCTCATCGCTACATCTACCACGGCTACATCGGCAATCTTCACTATCCACCGGAATTTGAAACCGTGGAGAACATGATCCTCGGGAACCCCGTGCGGAGGTCGTCTTATCTTGCGGTCGAGCTCATTATTCTCGGGGCGGCCAAAAGCCATCGAATGGACTTTCATCCAACGCGAGGACGCCCGGTCGGAGAAGGGGGGGGAGATGTCATGATCCGGGAAATAGGGCCCGGGAGGATTGCGGGCCCGAGGGGCGCCGCCATGGCCCGGGCTCAAGGCCGCCCGCCGCCGTCCCTCCCTTCCATGGATTCTTCGGCAACTAACCCGGGAGATAAAGAAGGAAAATATCTAGGATTATCTTTATGCGTTTTGGTGTGCAAGGGACCATCTCATCTATTAGGGAGACCCTTATTAGGAAATAAATAAATAGGATATGCTTGTAAAAGGTATTCCAATCTATAAGGAAACCTTTAGAGAGATTGCTTGAGATACAAGTCCCAATAGCCGGGCTATATAAGTAAGGGGGTGAATCTTTCGGGGTAACAAGCAAATAAAGAAATTTTATCCCAATCTCTCCGCTCCTCTCCCTCGCGCGTGCCCCCTGCCCGCTGCCCGGGCCGCCGCCGCCGCCGCGCCCTCAAGGCCGCGCAAACTTGCTGCCAGCTAGGGCGCGGCGGCCGCCGCCGCCGCCGCCACCACCTCCACCATCGCCCCATCTTCCTCTTCTTCCCCAATTCAAGTGTCGGGTTCCGGCCCAATCCCCGAACCCGACACTTGTAAAAGAATTTTTTGTAGTAGCGAATGGTGGATGTATGCAATGCTATTTAGGTACAAATCCTTGCTGATGTGAACTTAGGTGTTTTCACTATTAATAGCAAATATGCACGTGTTACACACACGTGTTTATGAGAATTAAAACATCTCTACACAGTAAATAATATGCTAGAAAGACTAAACTGAAAAAAATATTATTTATCTTATAGGCCATCCCTAATCTTAAACCGTTTAAACCACCCCTACTATTTTTACTGCTACTATTTTTAATTGATTTAAGAATCGTAAGCCATTTAAATCAATTCAAAACAGTAGCGTTAATAAAGGTCGCAATGAATAATCTAATGAAAACAAAATGTAGTTATTACAATATTTTGAAAACCAGGAAGTAGGAGGCCAGTCTACATAAATAAAGATTAAACACTAACTGTGTAAAAATCATTGTTTAGAAATTAAGATTGCATTGAGCAGGGGTGGCCATGGCTCAACTTTGTCTACACTAAGCTCTGCCCTAGTTTGAATAATGGCCGGCCAAAGTCTGTAAAATGTTGATTTTCTTTTTTACCAAGTGTGCTTACCATTTCGAAATATATAGAATATTTTCTTCTTACTAAAAGCTATCTAGTTCATCCAATGTTGAAAATAGATGGATATTCTCAAAAAAACAGGAAAACAAGAATTTCGTATTTTTTTTTGTTTCGAATATATAAAAATACATACTGATCAAATTTCTGAGCAAAGTTTGGCCCGCGCCAAAATTTCGTTTGGCCCAAAACTAGAATTCCCGCCGGCCAGGCCCACAATATAGAACTATAGAACCCACACCAAACCCTAAATCACTCACAATATAGCCTGCGCCGCGCCGCGCGGTCGCCTGCCTGCCTGCCTACCTCCCGTCGACGTCGGCTTGCATCCCGCATTCACGCCAGCGCCGCGCGGCCGCGCCGCTGGTCACTGGACCGTCTGCCATTGCCGCCGGCTCGCCTCCGACCATCGTTGCGCCGCTGCAGTCGAGCAGAGGCGTGAAGCGGGCAAGCAGTCATCAATCGTCTTTCTCTCCATACTCCAACAACACGTCGTTCCTTGTTCTGGAGACGATCCATCTCCTCTTCCCACACAACTCTACCCGCGACCCCGTCCAGCTACTGTGAACATGAGTGCCAGCGTGTTCGATTTCGATCCCTACAGTTTCACTTATCAGTTGAAGCTCAACTTTTGGAGACGGAGAATGTTGCCATCGGATACGCAGTCAGCTCTGAGAATATCTTCGCTGGTGGGCACCTCTGGAGGATCTTCTGCTACCCGCGTGGGTCTAGGACAGAGGACAAGGGTGAGCACTTATCTATCGGCCTCCAGCATCAGAGCAAATCCGAAAGCGTTGAAGCTATCTTCGAGGCCACCGTGATGGACATGGATGGTACTCTATCTTCAACCCTTAGAAAACAGATTGTGGGCGTTTTTTCGCCAAAGGGTGGCGGCAATGACTGCCATGGTTGGACTTACTTCGTGAAGAGAAGAGCACTAGAGTCACTCCGCATGACGGATGGCTCCTTCATCATTATGTGTGGGGTCAAAGTTGTGCATGAAGAGCCCCTCAAGGTGCCGCCCTCTGACATGGGAAGCCATCTCGGTCTCTTGCTGGATTGTGGATTGTGCAGAGGGCTCCGATGTCTCATTCATAATTGATGGTGAGAAGTTCCTTGCTCACCGGGCTGTGCTTGCCGCCCGCTCACCTGTCTTTAAGGCGCAGCTCTTGGGCTCCATGGCGGATGCCAAGATGCCATCAATTACCTTGCATGACATTGCGCCGGCAACGTTTAAAATCATGCTCCGGTTCATATACACCGATGCTTTTCCTCGGGCTGATGAGCTCGGGGACTCTCCGGATGACATGGTTGGACACTTGCTAGCTGCAGCAGACCGCTTTGCCTTGGATCGTCTGAAGATTATGTGTGCTGCAGATCTGTGGGATAATATATCAGTGGACACAGTTGCTGCCACTTTGATCTGCGCTGAAAGATACAACTGCCCGCAGCTGAAAAAGAACTGCATTGACTTCATTGCAGAGGAGAAGAACTTCAAGAAGGTTGTGTTAACAGATGGTTTCGTTCACCTGGCGCAGCAATTCCCATCCATTCGTGATGAGCTGAGAGTGAAGGTTGGAGCATAGAGGCTTGCAGCATGTATCCATTGTAGCATGTGGTTATGGTACTAGCTTTATGATATTTTTGAGTTTGGCAAGTGCTAAACCAGTATCTTCAAGACCCTTTCGGTTTCCTAAAGTAGTGGACCAGCTAACGATGGAGGAGGATCGGAGCAATATGGAAGGTTTGGTGCTGAAGTTGAAGGAAGGGCTGGCAACCTGGTGAAGGTTTGGAGCATAGAGGTTTGCAGCATGGATCCATTCTAGCCTGTGACCATCGTTGTAGCTTTATGGCATTTTGAGTTGAGCAACTGCTAGACAGGTAGGTTACAAATCCTTTGGTATATCTTAAGGCAGTGGACCAAGCCGTTGTAAGGAGGACTGGAGCAAGATGGAAGGTTTGTTGCTGAAGTGGAAGGAAGAACTGGCAACCTAGTGAAATGCACATTCTGAAGACCTTTGTCATCTTCTGTTGTCTTGGTTGGTGTCTGCTCCTTTTTCTTTGGTTTTAATATGTTGCTTTTGTATGTAGTCCTGTTACTGTCTTGATGGTATCATAGTAGTTTCAAAGTGCTCGTTTCTGTAAGCTGGTACCCCCAGCAGTACTCTGTTAAGCTTTAAATACATGCTGGGCTGTCAAGCCTTTGGGCAATGTTTGTGTCGCACTATTACATTACTATACTATCATGCCTTAGGTGTATGTTTTCTTAAATTCATTTGGTTCTTTCGTTGCATCACCATGCAAGTCCTTATGTGTATGTCTTTTTTCTTAAATTCACTTGGTTCTTTCTTACATTATACGATTCAAATCTTGCTTGCAAATTCACTCTACAGGCTATTGGACTTGTATGAGCCAATTTTTTCAGTCACCCTCAAGTATATGCTAAGAAGCAGTATGGCTATTGACTATGATGCAGTTATTTTGTTGTAGTTGTATGATCAGCGCGTGCTATGTATGGCCTGCAGCTCATGATACGTAAAAAAAATTTTGTGGGAGGAATAAGTATGTTTTCGTTATCAACAAAGCTGAAAGGTTTTTCTTTATCAATATGTAATTGTAAATCTATGCATATTTGCAAGAGATTATGAGAGCCTGACATTTTCTTTGGCGGTTGTAAACCTCTGTACTAAATTGATAAGCATATTTACAACAACAACAACAACATAGCCTTTAGTCCCAAGCACGTTGATAGCTAGCCTCCATGCGTTCCTGTCCAAAGCTAAATCATTGGAAATATTCCACTCCTTAAGGTCTCTCTTAACCGCCTCGTCCCAGGTCAGTCTAGGTCGATCTCTACCTCTCTTTACATTATCTACCCGCTCTAGAACTCCACTACGCACCGGCGCCTCGGGAGGCCTCCGTTGAACATGTCCAAACCATCTCAACCGATGTTGGATCAATTTCTCCATTGATAAGCATATTTGAATAGGAAAAACATTATACCACATATTTATTCTTAATTTCATATAATTTTTGTCATGCGCTAAATAACCAATATTATCTCATAGGGCCATCGAATATAAAATTGGTTAATGCAAGTTTTTTTATATCCTAATTGAACTTATATATAATTTGAAATAGTGGCGTGACCATAGGAGTAAGGGGCCAATATACATAAATAAAGATTAAACACTACTAATAAACAATATAAAAATCGTTTCACAAAAAAAAAAAAAAAAAAAAACAGTATAAAAATCATTGTTTGGACAATAGATTATATTGACTATTGAGTAGGACTGGGCATGTCTTATGTTGCTGTACACTAAAGCTCCGCCCCTTATTTGAATAATACCGGTCAAAGTATGTAAAATCTTGATCAAAGTATGTAAAATCTTGATTTATTTTTCGGCACTGCTAGTGCTAGGACGTCCACCCCCTCCCCACGTCTGCACGGCCCTTCCCCGCCCCATGCGTGGCTCACTCCAAGCGACCTACACCCCTCACACACACTCGCACGGATCCTCCCCGCTCTCAACCTCGCTGCAACCCCAGCACCTCTCGCCCACCTACCAGCTCGCCCCACTCCAACCTCGCCGAAACCCTAATACAACGAGAAAATATATCAACTACAATAACGAAAAAAATCTATCTGCAACAAACGAGAAAAAATATTACATCTGCAACATCAGAAAATCCACGCAACAATGAAAAACATCTGCTACAACAATTAAAAACATCCACGGCAACAATACAAAACAACCACTGCAACGCTGAAAAAACGTTGTTACAACAATAAAAAAAAGAAGCGGGAGGGCTAGCGCCCGGGTTTAGGCTGTCTGCCGCCGCCAACGTTATGTTCCTCGATTCCATCGATGTTGGGTTCCTCGATTCCATCGATGTCGGGTTCCTCGATCCACCATCTAAGGGCTCCACCACACCGGATCCGTCGCCGGAGAGCGCTGGAGATGGTTCATATCACCGCCAATAGAGGCCTCGGCCGGATCTGGGGACCCTAGATCCACTACCCGCTGAAGATGCTGTTCCCGGGCCGGTCGAGGCCCTTGCCACGCGCCTTTGATGCTGCTCCACACGCCGGGGCATGGTGGAGGCGCCGTCACGCTGCCATTGCTCCAATCGTCGGGGTTGGTGGACGTGCTCGCCTTCGTGGCTCTAGAGGCGCTCGACGAGAGAGGGAGGAGAAAGAGAGGGAGAGTGTGGATGGAGGGAAAGAAAGTGAGAGGGTGGAGCAAAAATGCGGTGTGCAGCAGCAGGGAAGCAAGTTGGCAGACGGGGCATGCGGCGGAGCATCTGGACCGTTTTGTCGCTTTGGGATGTCAAGGACACAATATTACTGGGTATTTTCTTCTAACTAAAATCCTTATACTTCGTCCTAGATTTGTTTTTTTCTTTTCAGATGGTAGCTTTTAAAATCCAATGTTGAAATAGACGGATATATAGCTTTCGCAAACAACTTTAATAATCTAGGTACCATATTGCTACAAATATAGCAAATGCACTAGGAAAAAATATCTATGCAATTTCATAGTTTTTGCTGGGTACCAAAAGGGTCCAGAATTTCACAGAAATCTCGCAAAAATAGAAAAACCAAGATTTTGTATGTTTTGTTTGGAATATACTTTCTCTATTTCAAATTATAGTTCGCTTTACTTTTTCTAGATACATTATTTTGCTATGCACCTAGTGTCTAAATGCATAGTAAAATAAATGCATCTAGAAAAAGCCAAAATAACATTTTGGAAGGAAGTATAAAACATCGATCAAATTTCTTAGCCAAGTTTGGCCGGCGCCCAAATTTCGTTTGGCCCGAAACTTGAATTACAGCCGGCTAGGCCCACGATATAGAACTATAGAACCCCGTATAAAACCTAAATCACTCCGTATCCAATTTTTCCCCAAAATTGACTCCAACACCCGTGAGCCGCCGCCGCTGCCAGCGCCGGGCCGCCACGCCTCCCGCGCTTGCGCCGCCTGCACCGCGCCGCGCGGTTGCCTGCCTGACTGCCTCCCGTCGACGCCGGCCCGCATCCCGCATTCACTGATGACCGTGATAGTAGCACTTTAAACATGAGTGCCAGCATCCTCGATTCCTGCAGTTTCACGTATCAGTTCAAGCTCAACTTTTTGGAGACGGAGAGCGCCGCCATCGGGCACTATGTTAGCTCCCCAGACATCTCCGCTGGCGGGCATCTATGGAGGATAAACTGCTACCCGCGTGGGAATAAGAAAGAGAACAAGGGTGACTACGTATCTATCTTCCTCGAGCTCAAATCCAATAACCAGGTCCAAGCTATCTTCGAGGCCTCCGTGATGCAAAGAAACGATGCTCTGTCTCTGTCGCATCGGCGTAGGGTAGTGCACCTTTACCCACCAGAGAAGGTCAGCGAACTCAACGACTGGGGTTTCTCTTGTTTTGTGGAGCGAAGCGTCCTTAAGTCACTCTACGTGCTTGATGGCGGCTCATTCATCATTGTGGGAGAAGTCAAAGTTGTGCGCGACAATCCCATCGAAGTACCACCCTCTAACATTGGGAGCCATCTCAGCCTCTTGCTGGACTGCACAGATGGTTCTGATGTCTCCTTCGTCGTGGACGGTGAGAAATTCCCTGCTCATCGGGCTGTGCTTGCCGCCCGCTCGCCTGTCTTCAAGGCGCAACTCCTGGGCTCCATGGCGGAAGCCAACATGTCATCCATCACCTTGCATGATATTGCGCCGGCGACCTTCAAACTCATGCTCCGCTTCATGTATACCGATGCTTGTCCTACGGATGCCGAGCTTGGGGACTCCCCGATTGAGAAGCTTCGACACTTGCTTGCTGCAGCGGACCGGTTCGCATTGGATCGCTTGAAGCTTCTGTGTGCAAGCAAGCTGTGGGATAATGTATCAGTGGATACAGTTGCCACTACCTTGATCTGTGCCGAAGCATACAACTGCCCAGAGCTGAAAAAGAGGTGCATTGGTTTCTTCGGGGAGGGGAAGGACTTCAAGACAAAGGCTTTGCTGACAGATGGTTTCTTTCAGCTGGGGCAACAATTCCCATTGATTGTTGATGAGTTGAGGGAGAAGGTTGAAGCCTAGAAGCAGCACGCTGTACCCGTGCTATCCTGTGGCTATAGTACTAGCTTTATATATGGCATTTTGAGTCGGCAAGTGCTATCCCTTGGTTTCTGAAATCAGCGGACCAAGCTGTTGAAGGAGGACCGTAACAAGACGAAAGGTCCACGCTGAAGTTGAAGGAAGGGCTGTCAACCTGGTGAAATGCACCTTCTGAAGACCTTTGTCATCTACTTTTGGGTGTCTATTCCTTTTTCTTTCGTTTTAGTATGCTGCTTTTGAAAGTGCTTGTTTCTGTAAGCTGGTAACCCCAGCAGTACTATGTTAAGCTTTCAAAAAAAAAAAAAAAAAAAAAAAACTGGACTATCAAGCCTTTGCTCTTAAAAAAGTTCGTCAACTGCTATCAATCTATTGATGCTTGTTAGTGTGGCACTATACATTACTTTCATGCAGACTTTTTATTATCCAGTCAACGATTTGGTAAGCGAAAATCATTGGTGTATCTTATTCGCATAAGTATTGCGTGTCTTGCATTGCATCACTATAAGTCCTTACCTGTATGTATGTGTGTTTTCTTAGATTCATTTGGTTCTTGAATCTTGCTTGCAAACTCACTCTACATGACAGAATGAAAGATTTTGAGCCATGTCGACAGAAATATCTGAACGTACGTTTGAGATGCAATCGCCCTCAGCATGTGTAGTCACGCTGTAGTATTATCAGCGGCATGATGATTGTTCTTGCATCCAACACAAATTTTTTAAAATTACCAGCCATTGTTATCTAGTCTCCAATATGGTTGAAATTTTACGTACATCAGATTCATACAAAATGCTCCTAATTAATACTTAGATAATAGTAAGTCGGACTACAGCCTACAGAATTTGATGACATAGAAAGCAAGAATCTTTACTGGAAGTCAAGATGCTCATCATGAGCACCCGAAAAAGACCGAAGACCTCTCCGTTTAAACCATCCCTAGTATTTTTAATGCTACTATTTTAAATGATTTAAGAAACATAAGTCGTTCAAATCAATTGAAAATATAGTAGCATTAATAAAGGTCACTTAGTTATTATGCTACATACTCCCTCCGGAATGGTATTAGAAGTCGTTTAACACTACTACAGGATTGATTTTTGCGTGGTGTTCGGAAACCGCCACGGAAAATAGGTGGCCTGTCAACCCCGGCACGGGAAAAAACCGCCACGGTTAATCGGTTAACCGTGGCGGTTTTTAACAATGTCCGCCACGGAAAATCGTGGCCAGAAATATATATACCAACACTTCACTTCTCTCCCTCACCTCTCCCTTCCGGTGCCTCACACAAAAATCGACGCCCATCCCCTCTCGTCTCGCTCCAACTCCCCGTCTTCACAACCCTAACCTAACCTCCGGCCCCGCTCCTCCGGCGCTGGGGGGGCAGCGGCGGCGGCGAGCGCTGCTACTGGGACGGCGAAGCGCAAGACAAGCGGTGAGCCGCGGCGGCGCAGCGTGGCATCGGGCGGCGAGCGGCGGCGCGTGCAGCGGGACGGCGAGCGGCGGCGGGCGGCGGGCCCGGCGTCGCGGCGGCGGCTTTGAGTGGCTCTTCCTCTTCCCCAAGCCGGTGCCGCCCATCCCAAGCCCGGGCGGATCCATGGCGCGGCAGATCCACGGCCCCGGGCGCCCGGATCCCGCCACCGGGCGCGGATCCCGCCATCTAGCGGCGAATCGGGGCTCGGCGGTCGATCCCGGCGTCTGCGGCGGCCGGCGGCGGCGCAAGAGCCCGGATCCGGGCCCGTTTGGGCTGGATTTGGGTTTTCTTTTCTTTTTATTTTATTTACCATGGCGGGCATTGTAAGAAGACCGCCACGGTTAATCCCTATTTTCCGTGGCGGGCATTGTTAAATAACCGCCACGGTTAATCGATTTTTGCGTGGCTTATCAAAGTATTTTTTTAAGACAAATCTACTCATATAATTTTTACATTTACAAACTCAACAATTTAAAAGTTATTGATGATTTATATTTCCGATGTTTGACCCAAATCTTGTCCAAAACGACTTCTAATACCAAAACGGAGGGAGTAAGGCTATGTGTGTGCGAGTAGGTAAATTTAACTATTATAAACTATAGAGATAATTGTCTCATAAGAAACATAGTTTGCAATACAATTTTGTTAATGCATTAACACAATGCATGCCAAAAAATCACTTTAAGAGTTAACACCTGTATTTCATAGTTACAAAATAAATGTTGAGAGGTTCTCGTGTACATCAGTTTTACTTTGAGAATTCTATTCAATTTCTCATTGCATCTAACCTTTTTTACAATGAGTAATCTAATGAAAACAAAATGTAGTTATTATAGTGTTCTAAAAGCACAAACATATGTTCACAAAAAGAAAGAAAGAAAAGAAAACCACGAAGTAGGAGGCCAGTCTACATAAATAAGGATTAAACACTAACTCTGTAAAAAGCATCGTTTAGAAATTAAGATTGCATTGAGCAGGGGTGGCCATGGCTCAACTTTGATTTATTAAACACTAATCTCTACCCTAATTTGAATAATAATGGCAGGTCAAAGTCTGTAAAATTTTGATTTTCTTTTTACAAAATGTGCTTACCATTTCGAAATAGATAGAATATTTTCTTCTTACTAAAAGCTATCTAGTTCATCCAAAGTTGAAATAGATGGATATATAGCTCTCACAAAAATAGAAAAATCAGAATTTCGTATTTTTTTTGTTTGGAATATATAAAAAAATCAGAATGTTTTGACCTATCAAATTTCTGAGCAAAGTTTGGCCCGCCCAAATTCCTTTTGGCCCAAAACTTCAATTCCCGCCGGCCAGGCCCACGCTATAGAACACCAAACCCTAAAATACTCCAACAGTATCCAACTAGTGATTTTTGCGCTCATGCTTGCGAAAGTGATAACCCGTGGTTCTATTTGAGAATGGAATAATGATGACAGAGAAACGAATATAACAGGTTCTATCTAGTTAATGGATACATGTATTTGTTACCATTGCAGTCCACGGTTAGCCTAACAACAAGGCAACACACACTCTGAATAGAAGGCTGAATTTCTAAAACAGCCGCAACATGTTCAAACACTACATATATATATATATATATTCTAATAAGGCAGAGTATAAAAGCCGGATTTGTAAACCAGAATGTGAGCTATATCCAAATAGTACATATATCTTACATGAGTATATACTCAATTTCTATTTTTGTGCCATGTATCATCATCGACACTGAAAGAGTGTTCTTGTTTCACATGAAGATGCAACCATTTTGCAAGTGAAGATGACTTTTGCATTGACGTGATCACCCTTGAAAAACCCGGGCGTAAAGCGTAAGCAAAGAGGATGCATGTTTCATGCGAGAAGAGTTGATACTGCGGCTTAAAGACAAATGATAGAATACCTTGGGAAGGTGGTCCTCTTCCTCCATATATATACAGGGAAGAGTATATGGCAATGCTACTATGCTAGACAAATGTAGTGCTGCATGTCCAAAAGCATCCCAATTGATTTTGTTAGAGATATGACATAGAGTACAAATCTTTTTCCTAGGTGTGATACTAAAAGCATCCCAAATGTAGAGCTGCTTTCTATCAATTAAAATAAGTCTTGCAATAAGTATGAAACAATTTCTGGTACGTATATGCTTGACACTCATCAGCAGCCAGGTAGTTAATAATAGATGACTACTATGCAAATATATATACTCTTGAAAATGTACAATTAATACCTGCTGAGAGGAAAAACTCATATCTAATATGAACTCAACCTAAGATCATAATGCGTTAAAGGACTGTAATTAGGCCGATTCACCACGGGTTGGTTTTATTCAAAAATTAGAATATGCAAAGCTCTACCAATTTTCGAGAAGGTAAAAGCAGGTTTGGAACTTATAGCCGGTTCAACAAAGTTACCTTGACAACCTAAATTCAAGGGGTGGAGAGGAGGGAGAGAGAGCGGGAGTTCTCGTGCAAGCATAGGCTAGCAGGGAGAAAATTTGTTTGAAAGAAAATTAAGCAGGGAAATACAATGCTTGAAAAAAAAAAAAAAAAGAGAAGCTACTAAAAATCATCTTGAAATGAACTTTTCGAGTTCCCCGAATGTAGCAAAACATCAATACTCAAAATTGAAGATATTTCAAATCCTCACCTTGCTGATGGAAAGGTTCATGTTCATTGTGACGAACACCTCACTCCTTCATTCGACTGAATTGAGCCTGGACCGCTCTCGATTCTAAGCCAAAGCTGAAAAAAATCAATTGACATAAAACCTTACACTTTGATACGCAAGCAACAAATGATCTGTATCTGTAGAAAATGCTTTTTTCTTTAGTTTATCTTTTTTACCAATGTTAAAATGACATTCTTAACAAGTACATGTATAGATAAGGTCCTCGAAAACAAGATTTTAATAGTAAAACCTCCTATATTTTTCTTTGTTGTTCTAAATGCCCAATAAGTGATGAGCATATCGATAAGCTCCTCAATAACAAGATTTTGCAGCTTTAGATACTGCAGCTTCATAATTTAAAAATAAAAATCAAAGGATCAACAGATATTCCTCAAAATTAGTTTTGGAGGTGATGTTCCATCGGCGGCCCAAATTTTTGCGTAAGAGTTGAAAACTATATGTGTGTATTCATACTCTGCGTGTGAACATCAAAGCATAGTTTGTTTTGCTTCGGAACATTAATCGTATCTTTTTTTTGAAAGGTAGAAACATTCATTCAATTAATCCAACCTGCACATGGCGACATCTACTTTATCCCGGAAAAGTGAGCGGCAAGTATAATGCAAGAAACAATCAGCAAGCAAAATATCGCAAGCCAAGCAATCACATGCACTGGTTCACATAAGCGCTTGCATCCAACCGCACAAATGCTATGTAATTTCAGCTATGACATATGAAAAAAAAAATGTCTTTTGTATATCATGGTTTTCGACTTGAGACATGCATGGTTAACAAACACCTTGTATAGTCTCCACCTTGCAAGCACAGCTTCATAGCAGTGTCTTCATGCAGCTCCAACCAGTTTATCAATCATTAAGTCTATGTTATTTTACTTAGTAAAAACTCAAACAGAGCTGGAGTGTTGAAGTAGCAGGAATTCACTAAGGAATAATACCCAATCGTAGTCATGTGGCAGTCCTTAGAATCCTTCCTGCTAATCTTTGCTATCTAGGGAAATTCAATTGTTATATTCTCTTATTATCTTCTTCAACCTTGGAATCTTTCAACCTGCATACAAAAAGGACAATTATTTTTCTAGACTACAAGCTGGTATATACCTCAAGGAAATCATAAGTATGGAGTGCTATTAGTGTGGCGTAAGCAGCATATTTCTTCATCGATTCATTGGCAAAATAACATTTTGTCCTTTTTAATTTATATTCAGAGAAAGATGGTTCTCAACGGACACACAGTTAAATGAGATAAATCTTGGCTAAACTCTGTGAAGAGACTTTTCATACAATTTATTAGCCACGTTCCGACACCCCTGACATCAATGGTGAAACACAATAAAGAGGAATTATACAGGGAACTCAAAATAATTTATCGGCTCAATATTGATCTCATTAGTTGTGAATTTAATTGATAGTTAGACAACATGATAAAATGAGGACTCTATTGTTACCTGCAGTTACAGGTGGTTGCACGGCAAAAGCTCTGTGGGAGCATGCGACATCAAATGCCTTGACAATATTGGTTAAATCATGGACTGGTACACACGACACACACAAAAAAATTATATTCAAGTAGCTCTACATTCTGTCATTGGATGATAAACAAACAAATAAATGCTCTCTCAGTAGCACGAAAGTAACATTTCACATTCAATCAAACTACAAGCTACAATTGGCCTAACTAAAGATCTAAACAATGATGCAGCAAAGCTGCTGATGAGTGAAACCTCCTTGCTCCTATTCTACATGGTCGAGTTACGGTCTTAATTGAATTAATTAAAGACCCAGAACGTTGTCTTGCTATGGTTTTTAAAACACAGGATTTCCAATTTGTCTTACTCATATAGAGATAGGAACAACATACTAATATTGTGAACAAACAATGATAGAAATCATTTCAAGCCCATGCATTGATATGGGCAAATAAAAATTGTAGTAATAAAGTTAGTTTTCAGATATTTGTAATGCTAATTACAAACTGTGTATAAATTTTGCAACACAAAACTATTTTTATCCTTTATCAATGCACTTTCTAGAAAAAATGAACACATGTTGTCTTGCTTCAATGTTAGTGCCCAAAAATAGTAACGGACATAAGAGATTGACCTTATCGAATACTTATGAGCTGAGTTCGGTGTTTCCCTATAGTTATTTAGAAGTCTGTTGTGTTTGGCTTGAGGATTCCCTAGACCTTGTTTGAGACTTTTTTTTTTCCTTGAAAACAACTGGACAAGTGGAGAGTAATGGCTCAGTGCATAAATCTACCTAGCAACATGGTAAAGTTAGAACCGTAGAACCATATGGAAAATACAAAGCTTGGCAATATTTGGAAAAGATTGCGAGTGATCAGCAATGGTGGGCAAAGTGGCCGGGCAAAAACAATTCATCACAACGCCCACCATTGTCCTCTGTGGACAACCAAAGCACCTCCCACTTTCGAACAAAAGTTACATACCACATTACTGTATGTTTTAATATGCTCATGCTATAGTAAATTTTTAGACTTAGCCACATTTCCAAATGCCCACACCATAGCAAAATTGTAGACTTAGCCGTTCATTTATAAAGCCAAACCATGGTAAATTCTCGAGTTAGCCATATTTTCATATACCCAAACCCTAACTCAAACCCCAACCCCAACCCTAACCCTAACCCTAACCCTAATCCTAGGCCACATGGTGAACGTCACCTGGTGAGAAGACGCGGACTGGAGAGACGGAGAGAGAGAGAGAGAGAGAGAGAGAGAGAGAGAGAGAGAGAGAGGAGAAGGGGGTGGGTCACTGCGCCACCGCCGCCCAGCGCTCCCGGCCGCGCTGCGCCATGTGGCCGTGGCGTGGCCGCCCGGCGCCGCGCCGGTCCGCCCAGCCGCCGGGCGCCGTCGCCGCGCGGCGCGCGCCCGGCCGCCGCAGCGAGCAGCGCCGCTAGGCCACGCCGCTCGCCGCGCCGCCTGCCCTTGGGGGGGGAGGGAGGAGGAGGAGAGGGGGTGGGGGCGGGCGCCCGCTGCTCGGGACGGAGAGGGAGAGAACTTTTTTTTTTTTTTTTTTTTTTTTTTTTTTTTTTTTGCCGGGCGTGGTGCGGGCGGTATATATTTGCCCGGGAACAGTAGCCGAGCGGATCCGAACGCGTCCAACGCGAGATCGAGCGGTCGAAAAAATTTTTACTACCGTGGGCGCCTTGGCGGGCGTTTGCTCCACAGCAATTCTTACTTTTAAATTTCCCCCCAAAATTGGCTCCCCATCTCACCTCGCTCCAACACCCGTGAGCCGCCGCCGCCAGCGCCGGCCGCCCAACCTCGCCGCGCCGCGCGGTCGCCTGTCTGCCTGCCGACCGTCGACGTCGGCCTGCATCCCGCATTCCCGCCAGCGCCGCGCGCCACGCACCCGCTGGTCACTGGACCGTCTGCCATTGCTGCGGCTCGCCTCCGACCATCGTCGCGCCGCTGCAGTCGAGCAGAGGCGTGAAGCGGGCAAGCAGTCATCAATCTTCTTTCTCTCCATACTCCAACAACACGTCGTTCCTTGTTCCGGAGACGATCCATCTCCTCGCCCGCTTCCATTCATCACTGCTCGGCTGATCGGAGGATTCGGGCTCAAGTGTCGGCCATGCTTAGTCTGTACACTGAGATGCAGTAGTGTCCTGCATTCCTCTATTTGCGACCCCATCCAGCTACTGTAAACATGAGTGCCAGTGTGTTGGATTCCTGCACTTTCACGCATCAGATCAAGCTCAACTTTTTGCAGACGGAGAATGTCGCCATCGGACAAGCAGTCAGCTCTGAGGATATCTTCGCTGGTGGGCACCTCTGGAGGATCGTCTGCTTCCCGCGTGGGTGGGCACAGAACAACGCTGAGTACTTATCTATCGTCCTCTGCCATCTGAGCAAATCCAAAAGCGTCGAAGCTATCTTCGAGGCCACCGTGATGGACAAAGATGGTACTCTATCTTCAACCCGTAAAAAACAGATTGTGCGCGTTTTCGTGCCAAAGGGCAGCGGTGACGGTGACCGCCATGGTTGGCCTTACTTCGTGAAGCGAAGTGTACTAAAGTCATTCTGCATGGCGAATGGCTCCTTCATCATTATGTGCGGAGTCAAAGTTGTACATGAAGACCCCCCTCGAGGTGCCGCCCTCGGACATGGGAAGGCATCTCGGTCTCTTGTTGGATTGTGTAGAGGGCTCCGATGTCTCATTCATAGTTGATGGCGAGAAGTTCCCTGCGCACCGGGCAGTGCTTGCCGCCCGCTCGCCGGTCTTCAAGGCGCAGCTCCTAGGCTCCATGGCAGATGCCAAGATGCCATCCATCACCTTGCATGGCATTGGGTCGGCGACGTTTAAAGCCATGCTCCGGTTCATTTACACCGATGATTATCCTAAGGATGACGAGCTCGGGGACTCCTCGGATGACATGTTTCGGCACTTGCTTGCTGCAGCAGACCGCTTCGCCTTGGATCGTTTGAAGATTTTGTGTGCTGCACGCCTGCGGGATAATATGTCAGTGGACACAGTTGCTGCCACTTTGATCTGCGCTGAAAGATATAACTGCCCGCAGCTGAAAAAGAAGTGCATTGACTTCATTGCAGAAGAGAAGAACTTCAAGAAGGTTGTCTTAACAGATGGTTTTGTTCAGCTGGCGCAGCAATTCCCATCATCCGTTCTTGATGAGCTGAGGGAGAAGGTTGGAGCATAGAGGCCGGCAGCATGTATCAATTCTAGTCTGTGGCTATAGTACTAGCTTTCTGACATTTTGAGTTTGGCTAGTGCTAAACTGGTAGCTTCCGAGTCTTTTTGGTTTATACTAAAGTAGTAGACCAAGGTATTGAAGGAGGACCGGAGCAAGACGGAAGGTTTGGTGCTGAAGTGGAAGGAAGTGCTGGCAACCTGGTGAAACGCACCTTCTGAAGACCTTTGTCATCTTCTGTTTTGTGTCTGTTCCTTTTTCTTTCGAATTAGTATGCCACTTTTGGATGTAGTCTATTACTGTTTGGTGGTGGGGCTAGAGCTGGAGTTTCAAAGTGCTCATTTATGTAAGCTGTTAACCCGAGCAATACTCTGTTAAGCTTTCAGTACAAGTACTCTGATAAACTTTCAGTAGAAGTACTCTGTTAAGCTTCCAGTACTAGCTCAGCTATAAAAGGTCTAAAAAAAGTTGAGAAAGTGCTATCTAATCTATTGAATGTTTGTAAGTGTCGCACTATTACATTATACTATCATGCAGACTTTTTATTACCCAGTCAATGATTTGGTAAGTGAAAATCATTGTTGTATCTTATTTGCATAAATATTGCGTGTCTTGCATTGCATCATCATGCAAGTCCTTACTTGTATGTCTGTTTTCTTAGATTCATTTTGTTCTTAAATCTTGCTTGCAAAATCACTCTACATGACACAATGAAAGATTTTGAACCATGTCGACAGAAACATTTGAACGTATGTATGAGACTGTTGGACTTCTATGAGAAAATTTTCAGTCACCCTCAGTATGTATTTGGAATATTTATTTATTACTACTATGATACTCATGTTGTAGTATTATCAGTGGCATGATTGTTCTTGCATCCAGCACAATTCTTTTTGAAATTATCAGGAGGCCATTGTTATCTAGTGTCCAATATGGTTGAAATTTTACGTACATCAAATTCATATAAAATGCTACTAATTTGTACTTAGATGATAGTACGTGTGACTACATCCTACAGAATTTGATGGCATAGATAAGTCGGCCTGATAGGCATGAAAGCAATAATCTTTAAGCGTACTGGCAGTCAAGTTGTCCATTATCAGCCGAGCTTTTTTCCCGGCCGTGCTCTCGCTTACTTTTGCGGAGACAACTAGCAAACAACAAGTCTGTAATCTTCAGTTAGACAGGGTTTCTGATGAGTTGCAGACACCTCGCTTTCATCTAGTTGACACTTTTCCCTTTCAAGCTAATCATTGTCTCATATAATGATCATTTGTTTTTTTGTGTTCTGAGTAGGAGAAAATATAATTACTTCAGTTGCTTTAGCTGTTGGTGACCCAGTGTCCAGGTGGCGAGGCCTCGTCTCAAAGCTAAGGTAAAAGGATAAGGTAGCAAGAGATGGAAAATCAATTTGTCTTGCGCCATTTTTTTTTTCTGGATGTCCCACTTGTGATACTCTTTTCGAAAGCATAGACTCATCCCACTTAATCTATTTCTTTATATGCAATGTCTCTTCGTGTTGCAGATGTGCAGTTTGGTGTATGTGAGACACATCCAGTCAAACAAATTCTATACACCAGGTGAGGAAAGCTGACTGGTTTGGTTTGCCCGTGTCTCTCATTTACTTTGTCATAATATTAGTAGAATTAAAGTGCAGGAACTGGAAAGTGTTAGTAGAATTGTTATGTTATGTATTAAGTATTAACACGTGTGGTCTTTCTATGGTCTTGTGATGCTTACAGTGTGTATTTTCTGTTTTGCAAAATAGAAGTGTCGAACAGAATGGTACCGATAAAATTGTGTATGGCGATTCATCAAGCATTTTTCAGTGTTAGTAAAATTGCTGCAGGTTCCATTTTTTAGAAAGAAGTTGATAGTTGATGGTTTTCTAGAAAGGTGTGTGCGGATAGGTATAACATTGGTCCTTTCTACTATGTGCAGAAACTGTGGAAAGATGCCATGCAAAACTACGATAAACTCCAACTATTGAGGCATACCGAGTTGAGGCTGTTTTGTGGGGATGATGATCGATAAAGGTATCCACATAATTCACACCGGGAGCCACAAATCCAGGAACGTAGATGTTACTGTTCGATTACAATCTGAAGCTAACATTTTTGCACACAACATATAACCCTACATTACCCATGCTTCTTTTCTTGGCTTGATAGACACCGGTTTGTCGGACAAAGGATTCCCGTGAAAAAGAGAGTCATCAAACCCAAGTAGATAACACTTCTACGTGGATATTGCGGGATGCGGGCAAAAGGTATGTGACAATCTCGGTCCATTTGATTAGATTCAGATCCTCGTCTTTGTCATCTATGCTCTCATGTCATTTATCATTTCTCCTGTTGCAGCATTGTGAATGATAAGCTTCTTGCTCCGGGAAAGAAGCGATCGATGGGCGTTGGCTCGGGAGAGTGGCTAGATAAGGTAAAACCCCCGATCTTTGCTTTCGGTTATACTTACGCTCTGTATGTTCTAAGTTTCGATGATTTGCCTTTGCGCTTTACAGCTATACCCCGCTGTTCGGATCTTTTGATTGGACGGACTTGCTGCCTTTTGCCATCGGAGGAGACTTTTTTGCCCGCTTTTTGCTGTTGTCATATTCTCCACACTAAAAAAAAATGGACCTCGTGATGTTGGTCTATGGTGGAGACTGGCACCTGGTAGCGTATGATCGAGCTGTATACGGGCATTTAGGCATGAAGGACTTCATAGTTTAGTCAGTCTTGTCATTAGGACAGTATATATTCTGCGCATTGTGCATTGATGTTGCCACGGCAACTCGTGGCTGATATCATGTGTTTTGGGAAAACTATGGACCCCTGTGATTCACTGACTATGACGGACTCCTAAATGTAGCTGTGGATGATTTGTTACGCATATTTGGTTGTCTGTTTCCATGTTACGCCTCGTAAGATATAAGCACTATTTGAACACTCTTTATTTTTGAACATGTTTGCAGCTGTTTAAGAAATCCGTCTGTCTATTTGGCGTGTTGCCATATTCATATTGGTTGCATTTTCATTCTTTGTTTTTTGACAGAAAGCAGTTTAAAATATTAGCAGCAAACTGCTGCAATTGGGCAGTACAGATCAAAGGTTACATTCTGCAGAGCAATTCTGAGGTTGTAACTGCTAGAATGATTTGAGTTATTACAAGTGACTGCAAATCGCCCTGTGGTACATAAAGGTAGCCTGAATGCTCTATTTGCTAGATAGTGAGATTTGATGTTGAGCTTCCTTTCTATTTTTTTTTAGCCTGAACCCGTGCACCTTTGATGGCATTTATGAAGATAGTGAGCTTTGATGTTGAGCTTCCTTTCTATTTTTTTAACCTGAACCTGTGCAACTTTGATGGCATTTATGAACCGTTGGGTGAAGGGTTTAATCCTCCATTCCGGCAGCTCTTCAGTGTTGTTGCCTGTGATGAAATTTGCTATTATCTGTAAAGAACGCAATGGTTCCTGTGCACAGCCTAGTAGCGAATATTGAATATAAAATTGGTTAATGCAAGTTTTTTTTTAATATCCTAATTGAACTTGTATATAATTTTAAAATTTCATTGGAGTAAGGGGCCAATCTACTTAAATAAAGATTAAACACTACTAATAAACAATATAAAAATTGTTTTAAAAAAAACAGTATAAAAAACATTGTTTGGACAATAGAGATTATATTGAGATTGAGCAGGAGTGGGCATGTCTTATCTTGCTGTACATTAAAGCTCTGCCCCTGATTTTTGAATAATGTCCAGTCCAAGTTTGTAAAATCTTTTTCTTTTTGCAAAATGTGCTTACCATTTTGAAACAGATGAGGTATTTTCTTGTAACTAAAATCCGTATACTTCCACCCAGATTTGTTTAGTTTTTTTTTCGTAGCTTTGGATGGTAGCTTTTAAAATCAAATGATGAAATAGATGGATATATAACTTTTTAAAAAAACTTTAATAATGTAGGTACCATATTGCAACAAATCTAGCAAATGCACTAGAAAAAAATATCTATGTTATTTCATAGTTTTTTCGCTGGGCACAGAAAGGGTCCGCAATTTCGCACCAAAGATAGAAAAACCAAAATTTCGTATTTTTTTGTTTGGAAATAAATAAATAAATAAATAAATATATAAAACATAGATCAAATTTCTGAGCCAAGTTTGGCCGGCACCCAAATTTTGTTCGGCCCGAAACTTGAATTACAGCCGGCCAGGCCCATGATATAGAACTATAGAACCCCATAATAAAGCCCTAAATCGCTCCAACAGTATCCAAATTTTCCCCAAAATTGGCTCCCCATCTCGAAACCCCGTCTCACCGCCGCTGCCGCCGCCGCCAGCGCCGGGCCGCCACGCCTCCCGCGCTCGCGCCGGCTGCGCTGCGCCGCGCGGTTGCCTGTCGGACTGCCTCCCGTCGACGCCGGCCCGCATCCCGCATTACCGCCAGCGCCGCGCGGCCACGCAGCTGGTCACTGGACCGTCTGCCATTGCCGCCGGCTCGCCTCCCACGAGCGTCGCGCCGCTGCAGTCGAGCAGAGGCGGAAGCGGGCAAGCAGTCATCAATCTTCTAGCGTCCCACACAACTCTACCCGCGACCCCTTCCTGCTACTGTGAACATGAGTGCCAGCGTGTTCGATTTCGATCCCTGCAGTTTCACTTATCAGTTCAAGCTCAGTTTTCGGAGACAGAGAAGGTCGCCGTTGGGCAGTCAGTTAGCTCTAAGGACATCTTCGCTGGTGGGCACCTCTGGAGGATCCTGTGCTACCCGCGTGGGATTAAACAGAGCAACGGTGACTACTTGTGTATCTCCCTCAAGCATATGAGCGAATCCAAAGATGCCAAAGCTATATTTGAGGCCTTCGTCATGAACAAAAACGGCACTGCATCTTCATCGCATAGAGACAGGTCCGTGCATGTTTTCACACCCAAGGGCAGTAGCACTTGCAACAGCTGGGGTTGTCATCATTTCGTGGAGCGAAGTTCCTTCATCATTATGTGCGGAGTCAAAGTTGTACATGAAGACCCCCTTGAGGTGCCGCCCTCGGACATGGGAAGCCATCTTGGCCTCCTGCTGGATTGCGCAGAGGGATCCGATGTCTCATTCGTCGTTGACAGCCAGAAGTTCCCTGCTCACCGGGCTGTGCTCGCTGCCCGCTCGCCTGTCTTCAAGGCGCAACTCCTTGGCTCCATGGCGGATGCCAAGATGTCATCCATCACCTTGCATGACATTGCACCATCAACGTTCAAAGTCATGCTACGGTTCATGTACACTGATGCTTGCCCAAAGGATGCCGAGCTCGGTGATGCCCCGGATGAGATGTTTCGAGTCTTGCTCGCTGCTGCTGACCGGTTCGCGTTGGATCGTCTGAAGCTTCTCTGTGCCAGTAAGCTGTGGGATAATGTGTCAGTGCATACAGTTGCTTATACTTTGATGTGCGCTGAAACATACAACTGTCCTGGGCTGAAAAAGAAGTGCATTGACTTCTTCGGGGAAGAGAAGAACTTCAAGGATGCTGTGTTGACAGATGGTTTTGCTCAGTTGGTCCTAAAGTTCCCATCGATTCTTGATGAGTTGAGGGAGAAGGTCAGGGTATAGGGGCATGCATACATTCCAATTCGACCTATATATAGATGTACTAGCTTTATGACATTATTTTGAGCTCGGCAAAGGCTTGCTAAATCTGGTAAAAAGTGCTTGTATTTTCCATTTGCAATTATTATATATTATGATCACATAGACTATAGTTTTTATATTATCCAATTAGTAACAATTTTGCAATCAAATTGTATCATAATGCAAGTTCGTATGTATATGTCTGCTTCATTGAGTTCGTTTTAAGTCTTTTTCCTTATAATGATTTTAAACTTGCTTAACAAAATGACAGAAAGAGTTCAAGTCTTGTCAACTAAAAAACTGAAACAACCTAGGCTTCTAGGAGTTATTAGGATGTCTGGACTGCCCTCAGTATGCCTGTGGACTTTTCAGATGTGGCACCAAAAAGCTGATTACATTGAGTTCGTTTAAGTTTTTTTCCTTATATTTGGATGCGAAAGCTGATTTAGTTTCCTTCTTTCCCATAAGCTGTTATCTGAAAACTGATTGGGACCTTTCCTGTGGTCTTTTCCCCCTCAGAATGAAGCCAAAGAAGTCGAAGCAAAAAATAACAGTATTGATAGTCTGTTCATTTTGATACATGAGTTGCCAATTCTTAACAAGCAGTAGTAATTGTTATGTTTGATACATGTGCTGCGTAAATATTTATTTTAGGGAGAATAATTGTCAATGGTTTGATGTAACTTATGTTTTTTTTTTCTTTCTTTTCTTTTTGATTAGCACTTGTGCTTTTTCAGTAGTGAATCTCTATAGTTTCAGAGGAAAGATGTTTCTTTGCATGTATCTATTCAAATTTAGTGCTGCTAGTCTGCTAGTTGTATTAGTGCATACAGTTGCTTATTCTTTGATTTGCGCTGAAACATACAACTGTCCTGGGCTGAAAAAGAAGTGCATTGACTTCTTTGGGGAACAGAAGAGCTTCAAGGAAGCTGTGTTGACAGATGTTTTTGCTCAGTTGGTGCTAAAGTTCCCATCGATTCTTGATGAGTTGAGGGAGAGGGTCAGGGTATATATAGATAAACTAGCTTCATGTACACTGATGCTCGTCCTATGGATGACAATGACAAGCTTCGGGACTTCTGTTCTGGGACGAGACGTTTCGGAACTTGCTTGCTGCAGCAGACCTGTTCAACTTGGATCGTCTGAAGATTTTGTGTGCCGCACCGCAGAGCTGTGGGATAATATGTCAGTGGGCACAGTTGCTGCTGCTTTGATCTGTGTTGAAGCGAATAACTGCCCGCAACTGAAAATGCGTTGATTTCATTACGGAGGAGATTTACTTAAAGAAGGTTGTACTAACAAATGGTTTTATTCAGCATTGGGAGCAATTCCCGTCCATTCTTGATGAGCTCAGGGAGCAGAGGCCGACAACATGTATCCATTCTAGCCTGTGGCTATTGTACTAAGCTTTATGGCATTTTTAGTTTGGCAAATGCTACCTAAATCCATTGAAAACTGCTTGAATTTTTGGTTTGTAAGTTTCACGACTATTACTTTGTTACTATCATGCATATATTTTGTTATCCAATCAACTCTTTGGCAAGTGAACTGATGTTATTGCATATTTTTCGTGTTCTGCATGTCTTGCATATTTGTATCACAACGCAAGTCCTTGCGTATAGATATGTATGCTTTTCTTAAATTCAGTTGATTCGTTCTTATATTATATATGATTCAAAGCTTTCTTTGCACAGCCACTCTACATGACAGAGATCTTTAGCCATGTGGACAGAAACATCTGAAAATACATATCAGATTGTTGGACTTTTATGTGTCAGATTTACAATCGCCCTCAAGTATGTATGTGGACTGTTTGTTACCTCTATATGCTAAGGTGTGCTACTGCTACACAATAGTTGCCCTATTGAATCGTACGCGTGCTTTGTGTGTTTTTGTTTTCAATAAAGCTCAAGTCTTTTTTGTTTCAATATGTGTGTAAATCTATGCATATCTGCAATTGACTCCGAGAGCTTGACATATTCTTTGGCAGTGGACTATAGGTGAATCAAACATTCAAAGCAATCTGCCATTTCACAGTCTATCTGACTTCTTGTGTTATGGTTGACAGTGCAGACAAATTCTTTTGCGGTTGTAAGCCAATGCAGTGTGACTTGAACTTGCTTGTAAACTTTCAACATGACTATAAAAAGTTTGGTGATGGATAACAATAATTACAGTGCCATTTGAAGTTTGCTTAAGATGATTGCCTTTAATTTGTTTACAAATTACATCCTTAAAAAGGACCAAATAAAGATCTTAACTTTAACTTTAATAGGTAAGTTTAACCAAAGTATATATAAGCTTATATTAGAGGCGATAATTGGTTTACTACACTGTTTATACACAGACATTGACTGTGAACCCTAAATTGATCCTTGTTCGGCAGGACTCCATTTGAGTAAATCGTGTTGGTTGCCTAGTTGCACAAATGCAAACAATTGTGCCAACCCCATTCCATTTAGGGCAGCCCAACGGCTGGCGATATCGCTAGCTAAGTTCACATGGATGACGGAGACAGGAGGGAGGAACATAGCTAGCGACGAGCAAAGCGCCGGGCGATTTCACGCACATTGAGTAGTTGTGAGGAGAGTAGGTGGGTGGGACTAGAAGAAAAAAAAGAAGAATAAAGTATTTGCCATGCATTCTCTCTCTGTCCAATAATGTTTCGTGAGAGACAATAAGCTCTCTCCGTCCAACAAAGGTGATATGTGAGAGAGAATAAGTTAAAATAAGATAAGCCAAGACAAGCAAACACGCTCTTTCTTAGCCTCACTGCAAATGGCCTTATCTAATCTATCCTTCACTAGCACCCTTTGGAAAGTTATGGTTAAGAGGTGTGAAACTATAAGTACGAACAACTACATTCTTGTTTGTAGTTTACGGGCAAGGTGATGCACACGCGGGGAAGATGACCCCCGTAGGGATGGGGATGTGTAACCCTCCCCCGACGAGGAATTCCTCTTTGACATTTTTAGGTGTGACATGAGGAAGGTAGGTAGTCCATCTTGTAATTGAGAGCTAGGTTCTTTTGTTTTTGGGATGAATTTGTACTTGAATCTCTCTAGTTATATTTTCAAAAAGTTACCTTATAGAACATGAAAGATTGAACTTAATTTTCCATGTTGATCACTTTTGGTAGAGACTGGAGCTTTTAGAAAAGCAAACAGAATGAAATCACCGCGAATAGAAAAAAAAAAAAACGTGGATAGATATGATGTCAATTTTTTTTTCCAGAAATGTCGTCTTGGTGTTCTACATGCAAAAATAATGACCGCTGGTGCATGCATCCACCGTACCCAACTGCTTCTACGAACCACAAGTAGGTACTGAAATTTCACAATTTTTCACAAAAATTTCAATGTTCTTATATTTTTCGCTTGTTACCGAAGGTTAGCAAGTTCAGCGAATCACTAAATTTTTTTCCAAATTTTCTGTGCCGGGACGCCCCGCCGGCTCCCGCGAGAGTGCTGCCTGCACCGCGCCGTCGCCCCACCAGGCCGCCTCTCGACGAAGCCGGTCTGTATCCCGCATCCCCACGAGCGCCGCGCGGCCACGGCCCTGGTCACTGGATCGTCTCCCGCTGCCGCCGGCCCGCCTCCACCATCGCATCGTCGCGCCGCTGCAGTCGAGCAGAGGCGTGAAGCGGGCAAGCGGTCATCGATCTTGGTTCTCTCTTTACTGATTACTCCATAGTCCCAACAGCACATCGTTCCTTGTTTCCGGAGACGATCAACCCTGTTCGGCTGCTCGGAGCCAGTGGCGAAGCTAGAGCTCAGCCTACCCTGGTGCCAATTGTCTTGTTAGGCCGGTCACGGGCAAGCCCTGGTGCACAATTTCAGCCCAACCTGGTGCACATGAGATAAAAATTTGTCAATTTTCACTGTTTTTTGAAATTTTCCCTGGTGCCCGTGCACTCGGCAAGCTCTATGTGGCTTCGCCACTGCTCGGAGCTCGTCCTACACTCCTCTGCCTGTGACCCGACGTCCAGCTACTGTAAATATGAGTGACAGCGTGTTCGATTCCTGCAGTTTCACGCATCAGTTCAAGATCAACTTTTTGGAGACGAAGAAGGTCGCCATCGGGCACTCAGTTAGTTCTGGGGATATCTTGGCTGGTGGGCACCTCTGGAGGATCCTTTGCTACCCGCGTGGGGATAGAAAAGACAACAACGGTGAGTACTTATCTGTCTTTCTCTACCATGAGAGCGAATCCCACAGCGTCAAAGCTATCTTCGAGGTCTACGTGATGGACAAGGACGGTACTCCATCTTCGTCCCATAGAGAAAGGCTCGTGCGTGTTTTCCAACCAAAGGGCAGCGACGAATACACCAGGGGTTGGCCTCGCTTTGTGGAGCGAAGCGTTCTCGACTCGCTCTATGTGACTAATGGTTCGTTCATCATTATGTGCGGGGCCAAGGTTGTGCTTGATGATGACCCCATCGAGGTGCCGCCATCAGACATGGGAAGCCATCTCGGCCTCCTGCTGGACTGCGCGGAGGGTTCTGATGTCTCATTCGTCGTCGACGGCGAGAAGTTCCCTGCTCATCGGAATGTGCTTGCTGCCCGCTCACCGGTGTTCAAGGCGCAACTCCTGGGCCCCATGGCAGACGGTAAGATGTCATCCATCACAATGCATGACATTGCGCCGGCCACATTCAAAGTCATGCTTAGGTTCATGTACACCGATGCTTGTCCTGAAGAATCCGAGCTTGGGGCCTACCCGGATGAGATGTTTCGGCACTTGCTCGCTGCTGCTGACCGGTTCGCGTTGGACCGTTTGAAGCTTTTGTGTGCTAGCAAGCTGTGGGAGAATATATCTGTGGACACAGTTGCTGCTACATTGATTTGTGCCGAAACGTACAACTGCCCAGAGCTGAAAAAAGAGGTGTATTGATTTCTTTGGGGAGGGAAAGACTTCAAGACAAAGGCTTTGTTGACTGAAGGCTTTGCTCAGTTGGTGCTAAAGTTCCCATCGATTCTTGATGAACTAAGGGAGAAGCTCGGAGGATAGACCAAATAGGGGTATGTATGCATGGCAACCAACTAGGCTACTACAAATTTAATAGATTTATAGTATTATGAGCTCAGTGAATGCTACCTAAATATATTTAAAAGTGCTTGTGCTCATGGTTTGCATAGTGTAGCGACTATCACTACTTTCATGGAAACTTTTATTATCCAATTAACAGTTTGCCAATTGAAGTTGTATCCTCTACTTTTGGCGCTGTGTCATGCGTGGTATCACAAGACTAGTCCATATGTACATTTCTGTTTTTTTTTTTAAGTTCATTTTTTTTTTTGTTCTAATTTATCTTCCAAACTCTGACGCTTCAAACATAAAATGCAAATTCATTCTAGCTGATTAGGTTTCCTTCTTTCCCAAAAAGTAAGCTGTTATCTAAAACTGAAAGGAACCTTGCGTTATCTTTTTTTTTTTTCTCTGAATAGAGCCAAAGAAATCGAAGGAACAAAGTAACAACATTGATAGTCTGTTTATTTCAATACATGAGTTGCCAACTTTAACAAGCACTATTAGTTGTTATGTTTGATACATGTGTTGCATAAATATTTCTTTTAGGGAGAGTAATTTCAATGATTTGATGTCTCTTGTGCTTTTTCAGTATCGCATCTTACTAGTTTCAATGATTTATATATATTTTTGTTTGTGAATATGACCATTTGCTTGTGAGTACATTTCTCTTTTCTTTCATTTTTATTGCTTCTAGTCTGCTAGTTGTATTGCACTTTATAGAACATTTCTCTTTTCTTTTTCTTTCAGATCTCAGAACAAGTTTGTGTTAGAAAATGCCATTGGAAAGAAGAACAAAATTAAACAGGAATTGTCTATTGAACAAGAATTCATTTGGCAAATAATTGTCTATTAAACAAGTTGGCTTGGGCTGCTTCCAGAAACTGTCTATGCCAAATACATTACCATTTCATGCTTCCAGGATTATGTCGTGTATTGGCAAGAAGAAAGCCAATGGAACAACTGGAGTGGATTATGTGTTTTCCTTTGGTCTGAAATAAAGGAGTTGATTTTGCAATACGCGAACAATTGGCTTGCTATCAACACTATGTGAACATGCATTTCATATGTTTCCATATTGAACTTTTGCCTATTACTTTTTTTTTTTGTGAAATAATGATATGAAGTCCTGGCGGAATGTGCTTTGTTTTGTGTTCTGTTCTGACCTGAGATGCTTCGGTTCAACATGGAATGAAGCAAAAGCAATAGAAGCATGTATTATATTTTGTTTGAATTTAGAAAACATTATATAGTATTGAGAGATCAAACGTTTCATCTCTCATATTCTTGCATGTGTGGCATAATTTGGAGAGTGGTTGAGAGATTCTAGTGTGGCACTTTGAGAGAGTGATCAAGTGGCAGGTGGTTGATTTGCAAGCGTATTGGTTGATTTGCAGCCTGGTGAAATGCACCTTCTGAAGACCTTTGTCATCTTCTGTTTCGTGGCTGGTGGTGTCTGTTCCTTTTTCTTTCGTTTTAGTATGCTATATACTTTTAGGTGTAGTCTGTTACTGTCTTGGTGGTGGGTTTAGAGGGGCTTGGCGTCGAGTTTCAAAGTATTCACTTATGTAAACTGGTAACCCCAACAGTACTCTGTTAAGCTTTCAATACAAGCTGCCTTTGGTGTAAATAGTTTGGGAAGTGCTACCCATATCTATTGAATGTTTGTAAGTGTCGCACTATAGCATTACTATCATGTAGACTTTTTTGTTATTTTGGAAAGTGAAATACAGATGTTTGCATTAATATTGTGTATCTTGCATCGCATCACAATGCAAGTCCTTACTTGTAAGTAGTATGTTTTCTTAGATTCATTGGTTCTTTCTTCTATTATACAATTTGAATCTTGCTTGCAAACTCACTGTACATGACAGAATGAAAGTTTTTGAAGTTGCATCACTTTTCTTCCTTCAAGAATTCTAGCTATAACCCTTGCTGAGAAATTGTTGATATCCATGTTTTAAAGGTGGCTAGGCGCCCAGGCGTGCTTTGGACGCTTTGATGCCCGGCGGCCTAGGCGACAAGGCACCACTGTTTTCCTTGGCGAGCTGTCTACGCACCGGACGCCTAGGTAACACCTTTAAAACAACTTGTTGATATATATCTTTTTTTGAAAGATAATTTAACTTTTATGATCTGCAGATTGCAATAGTAGCAGACTAGCAAATTTAACATTTTTGATGTTTCAGTAGTCCAGGTATAATAAACTAATTCCAATATTAATAAAAACATGTTTCTTTTTATTTTGTACAGACATTTAGGCGAAGAATATGGAACAGATTCAAAGTCTGGATACACTATCAAGATATTTTGATATGATTTCTCAGGTGCTCTCTAAGCGGATTTTTTAAAATTTTGCCCTTTTCAAAACAAATTTCAAATATATCCCTAGTTTGAAACAATTTACGCTGTGTATCCCTTTTTGTCGCGCCAAATGCATAGGCGCGATCTTTACACATGTCGCCTATGCATGTGGCGCGACGTGCTCGATGATTTTATCGGCAATGGCGTTGACCGCCGGGCGTGGGGCGTGGTCGGGTTGTGGGTCCCCATAGAGTCGCGCTGTGCATGCGGCGCGACCCATAGAGTCAGCGCCTGTGCATGCGGCGCGACCGGCGCGTCCGCGCGATACGTCGGGCGCGATGGGCCCGTTAGGTTCAGGTTTGGGCACGGGCGAAAACGCGTGGGTCCCACCACGTCGCCGCGCCGAAGGTTTGGTGCGACGAAAGCTGGTATAAATGCTTCCACCAGTTTACTTTTTGTCTCTCTGCTCCCCACTCTCACTTTTCCGAGGTGCAGCGAAGAGGACAGTGCAGGTGCGATTTTTGGAAGCTTCTTTCCTCTTTTTTTTTCTCCCCCAAATGCTTCCAATTGTCTACTTTGTTTCCAATTTGACTTTGCTTGTCTTGCTACTTATGTTATGGTGTCCTAATGCTTGCTAATTTGGTTTTGATTTGGTGGAATTGTGCACCTAAAACCTAACCCTAATTCACATCATTTGAATGACATTTTCCTTACATGTATGTTAGTTTGTTTGATGGATTCAATGTTTAATGAATACTTCATCATGTATTAGGTGTTGCTTAGGGTTCATGAACAATTGCTTGTTTTTCAAATATTGTTTTGTGTGTTATGGTTTGATTAGGATGTTTAACCATGTATGGAGATTAGTTTGTTTGAATGTTCAATTATGAAGTGCTTACCATCTAAGGAATGAATTTTTTTTTATTTTAAAATGTCCTTGTATTTTTTTGGTAATGTTTATTTTGTTTTTTTAGAATCAGTATGAACACTAATGAGATTGATATAATTTGATAATAATATTTCTTAGCAGTTTTGCATCCATGCTTTGTTGTTTCATTTAGCACCTATGTTGTGGACACATGTACGGATGATCTTTTTTGGGTAATAGTTGTCATTGTTCTTTTTTGCTAGGTGTCATGGACTTGTCCCTGTTCTTGCACCATCCGGAGAACCATGATGGGAAGGGTCCATTCCCGGCTTTTGTGGCGGCGCCGACTTGTCACTTGTGGGTGGCCGCCAATGTGAAGCAATCGAGGCATCCTTTGTCCGCCCGGGCGTGCTTTTTTTTTGCCGCCTACGGCTTGGTCCTCCGACTGCACCGTTGGGCGACGGATGCAATTTCTCCAGTGGATCGATGGTGAAGAATGGGTGGATCATTCCATCATGTTGTTTCCTTATGACCCTTGGAAGACCGTTCCGCTTTGATCGGCTTTAAACGGTGGGTGCCTCCGCCTTTGAACCCACCTGAAATGACCGAAGGCGGAGAAGGTTGACGCTGCGACCGCACCGTCTAGAGAATCCTCCTACATGCCATTGTGGGGAGAAGGTTTTTCCAAGTTCCAAGCCGACCGGATTTGTTCACCCCTTTCTATCGTTGTGGTCGGCCGCGATTGGGTAAGTGGTGCTGCGATGCATGTTCTTTGTGTACTCATTTATGTTGTGCATCTTTGTAACCTTGCACCTCATATGTTGTCTATTTTAGAGAGGTTTTCCAGCTTGTGACTTTGAGGAGTATAACTATGGACCAAAACCTGCATGGCCCTAACGAGAGGTTGCAACAAGAGTATTCAAATGGACGCATGCCATGGCCATGCCTTGGTCTTCCGGAGTAGAAATGCAAGTGCGGCATCAAGGCCCGTGAAGGAGTAGTTCCCTCTGAGTTTGGGATTGGTTACTACTGTGGCAATGCTTATGGAGGACCAAATGAGTTCTTTGTTGAAGGACCAAACGGCGACTGGGAGGGGGTGAATGGGAGCCTCGATTTTCCTTTTCAAATTTGGGTCATCGGCTCAACCCCCAACCTCAAAAGAGAACTCGCAACTAGCTAGAAAGAAATCCGAAGTGATGGACGAAAAGAGTTACCCAACTCCTATTGAGAAGAAGTGGGTTCTCGAATCCAAAATACCCACGTCAACTCGTGACGAGAGTACTTAGAAAAATCCTCGGATCGATACAAGATCAGCGCAAAATCTAGATTGTAAATCGGATCACAAAAAGGCAGAAAACAGATTGCTAGGAATTAATTAGAGAAACCAAGAGCAAGAACCAACTAGAACACTAGGCTACACGGCAAGCAATACAGTTGCTGCAATCTTGTACACAGGGGCAGCTGAGCCTTCACCAATCATCATTGAGCTTGTCCTGTTCAAACGAAAAGAACAGCAAGCTGAAAACTTGCGTACCGTGAGAACCAAGGAGAAAAGCAAGCAAATAAACTATTTCAATTAATTAATGCTTGAAACAAATCATGGAAAGAAATCAGGTGCATTTAATCTATCAAAATCAAGCACAAGATGCTCACGTGCTCTCCCATCTGCACACGGAACAACGAACAGAAATCCAGAGGTCAAATCGAGACAAGCAAGCCTAAAGCTGATGCACTCGGTGCTGGATCCCAACCTCTGATGAGCAGCCCACCAAGGGCGAGCACGTTGCAGTGCTTGTTTACTCAGGATCAGAATACCAGGCAAGGAAGAACACGAGAGCAGAGAAGGGAACTGAAACGCCTGACGCGATCTTGGAAATCGAAGAGCAGACCGGAGCTACGGCAAGCGGCTGGAGACCAGAGGGAAATAGCTAGCGCTGCTCTACAGAGCAAGCACGACACCTGCGCGCCGGCGCTGGTAGCGCTGCTGCATCATCTCGCACCAGCAAACTCCCATCGAGACCTCAAAGCTTTCAACAGAGAACTGAGAAAACCACGAACAGAAAGGAGGCGGCCATAAAAACGACGAGATCTGAACGAGGAGTAAACGAAACCAACTCAAATTTGGCACAGACAAAATTGATCTAGCTACGAACTGTCGTCTAAAGAAACACTACCTGGGGACAACGAAACCTTCTGGAAAATCAGATCGAAATAAAAACCGGAGGGGGAAACCAAAAGACAGACAGAAGCACAAGCACAGGAACCAAGCTGACTTTCGAACGCCCAGAGGGCACAGGGAGCTTTGGGGCTCCCCTTCCCCAACGAAAAACACCACAAAATATCACCAATTTGATGTTCTTGGACCTCTAAACAAGAACCCTAGAAATTGGGAAAAATAGAAACGAGATTGAGAGAGGCAAAGAGGGGAGGATGGCTGCCATCCTCTATATATGGTCCTTATTTCTCATCCCTATTTTGCCCTCCGATACATATGAGCCAAACCACTAACCCTAGGGCTATTTTGGTCGACTCGGATATTTTTCGATCCGACGGCCACCGCGCCTCCTCATCGGTAGCCTTGCATCCACGCAACCTCCCCCGATGCCGCCACGTGCCGCCCTTCCGTCCCACCGGAATGTCCGCTGGGTTTTGAGGCCCAAACCCCGAAAACCCCCGCCGATGGTTTTGAGGCCCAAACCACCAAACCCGCGCCCGATGGTTTTGAGGGCAAACCACCAAACCTCCTCGACACGTGTCATCGCCGCCTTGATCGCCCGAAGTCGCCAAGTCATCCGAGCTCCCCGCCGCTACCCCGCGACTTCGCCGTCTTGACCCGATCGACACGGGTCCGCCACGCCCCTCTTGCATCCGTCGATGTCCCGGATGTCACCACCATGGCTAGCCGCCCGGCGATCGGTCCCTCGGTCCAAGCCTCACGTCCGTCCTTCACCTCGCGGTCCGTCGGCCCTAAGACGCCCCTCCTTGGCCCCCTTCACCTCACCGTCGGCTACCATCTCCGAAGCTCCACACCTACACAACACGAACCAAGAGATACGTCTTTGACACACTCCACGTATGCGGTGAAACATAGCCGGGCGTAAAAGATAAAAGAAAATAGAAGGAGAATGTTGATTGTTGACAATCACTACATCACAAAACTAAACACATGCGACCTAAATCAACCATGTGTTCGCGATTTGTGAGTATAACTAACTAGTGCCTTGCATGCATAATTTATCTTACTTTGGCAATGCATAATTTTTTTTGAGACAAAAGGCGGGGCTCTACCGCTCAATTAAGACGGTTTGGCAATGCATAATTATGGTAATGTTTATTTTATGTTTCACTTATTTGGAAAGACTTGTGATTGGGAGGATTTCCTGGGGCGCGGTGAGGTTATGGCCAATTTGTTTACTCCCAAGTTCAAGTCCCCTTGGAGAAGAAAAGGATGATTATGAGAAGACAAAAGTTGAAGAGACAAGTGAGCTTGAAGGCCGGTGTTGTAAGACCTGGTTATAACACATGGATCACGATCGGTGAAGACTTCGTAAAGCTAAAGGAAAGACAATCAGTCCTTACCAACGCCGGTTTATGGGTGACGAGCTCCTTCAAAGATCGGGGGGGAAAACAAGGAACACTACGACGGCCCGGCGGAGGAAAGGAGGGAGATTCATGAGACACTTGATTGGTGTCGCGAACAGAAGTGAACGTCAACGCGTGCGAAATGCGCGTTGATACGCGAGCTTTGTGAGCATCTCTTGTTCTTCCAAAACTTGTTTTCACATTTCGTTAATTATTAAGGTCATTGTAATGTTGACATGTTTGTTTCTCATAGTTCCTTCACCAACACAAGAGGACGAGGGTAACGAGGACGATGGCAAAACACGTGGACGATCGGGACAAGGGTAACGAGGACGCGCCAGGGCGTGCCACGACGGGACAAGGAGAACGCCCATCGGGATGTTTGGAATGACTCGACTACGGTGATGATTGGAATGAGACTTACCGGGTGGACGATGATGATTTTAGCTGGCCTTGACTTAGCGATGAGAACGCCCATGTGATGGATGATGCATGATTTCGGGGCGTTGACTTAGCAACACTTTTGTTCGAACCATGAAGTGTATGATGCATGGACCCTTTAATTGTGGTTCAACCACTTGTGTAACTCATTGTAGTGACTCTTCTCTATGCTTGGAACATTTGTGATGCATGTGAAGTGATGGCTATGTGTTGGCATTTCAATCTTTGTACTTCGTGTTTGTCCATGAAACTCAACAACCAACAACACTTCTTACACCGAACATAATTGTTCATGAAAATGTAAGGCAACTAGCTAGCCACATCTTTTTCGATGCATGGTTCAATAGAACTACTAGAGATACAACTACTAGAGAGCATAGTTTCCTACATGGTTCATTAGAAATAGATTACACATTGTTCCATACATATAGTAACAAATGAACGTTGCACTTCGTAAATCGCCGCCCCGCGTGCCCCAATCCTCCGGATATTCGCCGCCCCAGGTGCCCCAATCCTCCTGGATATTCGTCGGTCGTGTCCCAATCCTCGGGATATTCGTGCACGGAGTAGTACAATACCCGAAATATAGCCATCATATGGCTTGTCGTCGTCGTGTGTTCAATCCTCCATTGCATAATCGCCGCTTGGGCTAGTACAAGACCCCTGAAACATAGGCATTATACTCTTTGTTGTACTTTGCATCAAACCTCATCTCGCTAGCTTCGAAGCCTCCTCCCGAAGTGGTCCTCGCTGCCCTCCCGCAAATGTGCCAAGTCCGGCACAATGTCCTCCCCGCACGGGATGCACAACGGGAACAAAGTCGAGGGCATGTAGTATCCGATTAAAGACACTTTTAACACGGGGGCACGCCGCCACCGCGATTGCACTAGTGTCCTCCGGGGCCGCTTGAGGCACCGTTGGAGCATTGTCGGCCTCCACGTTAGGCACCGCTGGTGCGGTGTCCTCCGCACATGAACCTTTGTGGGGACTTTGCGGCGGGGCTTCTTGTTGGGCTTTTCAAGTCGGCCTCGGCTAAGGCTATGAGCTCATCCAACCGTGAGGTGTCGTTGTCACCCTCAACATTTTCACTCTGCATCGAGCCTTGGCCCACTCGGCCTTGGCACGGCGCCGCATGCTCCAACTTCCTCTCTCTCTCATCCCTCTTAACTTGAGCTATCCTCCTCTCCTCTTCCTCCCTCGGGCGCCTTCTCGGCCGCTTGTTTTCATATTCTCTTCGGACCTCCGTTGAAACCATGCCCTCCACTCCTTGTGGCCTTCCAAGAATTTCTTGTTTTCCTCATCGATGTCAAGGTCGATCCACTTCGCATAAAATCACAGAGTGGAGGTGGGGTCCGGAACACAAACAATTGTCGGGAAGCTAATATATACTCATCAAACAAATGAACCAAAAACGAATATACGCACCATGAAATCGGGGCGTTGTTTTGGGCCCGCTCCCATTGATAATTGGCACACATCCAATACTTCCGCATGTAGGTTTCCTCATCATCTTCATCCCATTCAACTTTGCATGGATCACCACACCAATAGATTGGGCACCGGTTCACCCGTAGGGGAGAGGCTTATGGACATAGGGATCCGGCGGCCTCAAGTAAGGATTGAAGGCCTTCTTTTTACCACGCCTCGGCATGCGACAAGTGTAGCTACTGAAACAATCGAACATTCAAAGGAGGTACTAATTATTTGTAATGGTAATTTGCATTTGTAAGAAATCACACCATTGTATTTTCTTACAAATCACACCAACCTCATTTGTAATGGTAATTTGCATTTGTTTGAAAATCACACCATTACCATTTACCACGGGCTTACTTATTAACAATATAACCACGACCAAATATACTAATGGAGATACTAATTAACACTATAACCACGCGCCATGCACAATATACTATGAATTGAAAGAAGAAAAACAAATCGAAATCACTTACATAATCCACAACGAGTAGGGGCTTGGGGCTTGGAGTAGCCTTGAGATGTTGGGGGGAGGATGAGAGGGGCTTGGGAGGGAGGAGCCTTGGGGCGGTGTGGGTGGAGGAGGGGGGGCTAGGGAGGGTGGGGATAGTGGGGGGGGGGGGGGGGAGGAGGAGGGAGGGGTTTGGGGGGCTTTGGAGGTGGGTTGGGGGAGGTTGGAGGCGGCTCCCACGGTGGTGGTGGCGGACCCGGGCGAGGAAACGAGAGAGAGGGGAGAAGAGTGGTGTCGGAGGAAGAAGAAGATGGAGCTTATACGCTGACGTCGCGCGGATCGTTGGCGCGACGTGACGCCGCGCCGACGCATCGGTACACATCCGTGTTACGTTCCCGTTGGATCCAAATGAAGCAGCGTCGGCGCGAAGTTCTGGCGCGATCCGTCAGCGCCTGAGAGGCCGAGGTCTGATTTCGGCCGAGGGGCGGCTCTTTGCCACGTCGCGGCTGGACCATCCGGGCGTGACGCTGCCGCGCGGACCCGTAGGGCGCGACACACACGGAAACACGAGGGGCCTGAATGTCGGCGTGTCGGCGCGGACTGTTGGGCGTGGCCAGCCGGGACCGTGGCGCGAGATGTCGACGCGTCGCGCCTAAGGCTTTTGGCGCGACCCGTCAGCGCCGTGGAGAACCCCGGTTCCGGTTGCCCGGGGCGTGGCTCTTTGCCCGCGTCGCGCTTAGGGTTCTCGCGCGCTGAGCCGCCGCTACCAAAGCGTGGTATGGACGACGTACACGCGGGCGTTTGGACGCGCCGACACGGGTGGTCGCCGCGGCCGGAAGAGTAGGCGCCGACGCCATCGTACAAATGATTTGTCGCGCCTACTCTTCCGCGCCGAGGTCGTTTTTTTTTTGCAAAACCTCTTTTTCGCACATATAATTCCATATAATTGCACAAATTCGCGAGAAATGCACAAATGCATCATGGAGACCAGGCCACATACATAATACTTCACATAGTTGTTCCACAAATAATCCATAGTTCACACACATACTTGTTCAACAAGTGCCACATAGTTCACACACAAATTGCATCCTAAGTTTCGACAAGTCCGACCCTTGCTCAAATTCACACACATAGTCATTGAACAAACATAGTTGGCACATGGATAAGAAATCCGCACTACATGGAGGCAAAGCACGAGTCCACACAAAGGTCGCCGCCGCTTCTCGCACACATGGGGATAGAAACGATTAGAGATATGTATTCTATTATGTCATTTCCACAATGTTGCTTCTTATTTGCCAAATACTCACCTTTCACGGTTGGGGGGAAAATGGTTGCCTCCGACGCACGTTCACGGCCCAGGTTGTGTTGGTAGGACATTTGGCGTGCCAACGTCCCGAAAGCGGTCTTTAGCTTTACGCTTCCGCCTTCTTGGTCCACCTTGAGGTGAGCTTTGAGATCCACCCTAGAAAACTCAAAATTTCAGATATGGTCCAAATGTTCATACACGGTGACAACAAGTTGAACAGGATAGAAGATAAACCCGTGTTTGGCTCACGTGAGGAGCATCATACGCCGAAGAACCAATTACCTCCCCGCTCAAAGTCCGGGTCATGGCTGCCGTCGTCCGTGTCATCACCGCTGGCTTCTTGGCTAGTTTCCTGAGGGGTATGTGCAATTGCTTTTCCCCTGGTACTCCGTCTTGCACCGGAGCCCTCTGTTGTCTCCTACACCGGCTCTTGCTCACTTTCAGCTCCTGGCCGGAGGCCTCTCCTCGCCGCCGCCTGCGCCGGCACTTCGTCATCATCGGCTCTAAAGCAGCTCAACTTGCGGCCAGGCGGCGGCGGGGAATTTCTTCACTTTCAGCAGTTAGTTTTTGGCGAAGTTAGGACTATACATACAAACACATGCAAGTAACTGGAATGATATTGAGTCACGCGTCATACCTCTGCGAATTCTACAATGTCACTACCTTCTTGGCCCCCCGCGCGCCCAATGTATGCTCCAGCTTCATTTGAAAGGTGGGCTAGCTGCGTGGTCTGTGTATAGGAGCAAGGTTAAAACTTGAATGCGACTGAAAGGTTGAAGGAAATGAACATGAATGCTTACCGTGTAGTTAACGAGAGGGGCTCTCTCGGCTGCCGCCTCCCCTTGTAACCTGTCATAGGGGTCTTCTTGGTCGCCTCCATAGAAGACTGGAGTCACCGAGACGGGCTCGTGGAGACGCACTCTAGTCACCCTGCGGGTACAAATGTAGGCATGGAACTCTCTCGGCCACCGAGCGAGGCCCACTATCGGGGCCACACTCTCTCGGCGTTCATCCATCGCCGCACATAATCCGCATGGATCATGAGCCGGCCGTTGCCGCCACCAAACCTTCTCCGCCTCGAAACATCAAACATTGATTGTTAGTTTTGACTACACAATTAAAAATACGGCAATGAAGGAACTGAAATCTGAACCCGACTTACTGCGGCAAAAGCATCCAAGTCCCGCCCTTCCGTGATAGGGTAATCCCGCTTCCTCCCGAACCGCTTCATGACCCTCCTCGGAATGTGGTGCTCCACAACGTAGTACGGGATCATGGGGGTATTGCATCTCCGGCCGCAGCCTTGTCATCATCACTCGGGGGACATTCAAGTCCTCAGACTTGTTGACGCCATATGGAGTCCACTCCACCTGAAAATTGAGACATTTAGACAAGTCCAACGGCTATTTTAAAGTAGATCACAATATGTAAAACAACATGACTCACCTGACCGTAGGTCAACAAGTCCAAGTCGTTGGAGTACCTCCTGTACCTCATCTCCGACTCGCCCTTGACCATCTTGTTTTCGTGCCACAAATACAGCAACGGGGCCCGATACTCGTCATATGGCCATGCCTGCAAAAAAAAACAGAAGGCACGTATAAGAACACGAATATTAGATAGGGCAACTAAGATGAGAACATGAATATTAAGACATGTATGAGTTACGCACGGGAACCCGCGGCTCAGAGTCCCTTCCCGGTGGGTATCTGCCGCCAAATCCAGACTGCGGGAGGTACACGCAGCCACCCAAGTTCGAGGACTTTTTCACCCTCCTACGGGCCTCACATAGTCGCCGCCGATACAGACCATGCGAACGCCGCAGAGCCCCAAACCTGAAGCGGGCGATGTCCTCCCTGGGCCCCTTTGCAAGATTGGGAGCACCATCCAGACAAGGTGTTCCCGGATGCGTCGGGTAGAAGGAAAAGACCGATCGGGTGCCACAACCACACCTTAGCATGCCTCTCCACCACTTCCTCGGGGGCGTCGGCGGGGCAAGTATTGAAGTGCCGCCGCCCAATTGGACGACACACACTGAAGTCTTGTGCTCCCTCTTTTCCTCTCGGAGGTGCGTCCGGTGAACTGAACACCAACTCCTTCCAGGGCTCGAGTCGATGGCACCGATTAACCGTGGACCGTGCACTTTTAGGTCCAAGATGTAGCTCACATCTTCGGGGTGACCGTCATCTCTCCACACGGCAGGTGGAAGGAATGCGTCTCCGGACGCCATCGTCCACGAAGGCGGCCATCCTGCCGCCCGGCCCATCAGGGAGCCCCGCCACAATGGCTCGAGCAAGGCCTAGGAAGCCCGCTCTAGCGGGTAAATGCATCAGCCGTCCCCAACGCAGTGGCTTGTGAGCTCGGGGACGCAGCGGCTTTAGTTCTAAAACAAATGAAGGAATGTAACGACACGGAGATGATAAACGATGACCACAATATTTATTTGCAAAAAATGAACATGGGAATTACTTGCCTTGCCCAAGTCCACCGCCAAGTGCGATCGGTGGTCCTTTTCATAGCAAAAGTTACTACGAAGGGGGCCCAATCCTCCTCAAGGCCATCCCTGAAAAAGGCCAAAAAACACAAGATTAGAAAAAAAGACATGAATTATAACAATTAAAACAATAATGCATTACGAAATTATTACAACAAGACGTGAAGAAATTATTACAACAAGGTTGAACAAACAACACCTATGTACACGAACACTATCATGAGTGGCTGAAGTGTGACCGGTCCTGGGGCATTTAGAGCACCGGACCGAGCCATGGCCTCATCAAAGTCTCCATAACCATACATATCGAGCCCATAGCCATTGGATTCATACACATCGGGGCCATCGGCATTGGAATCGCCCATAATGCCTTTAAGGCGTTCTCTCTTCCTTCTACCAACCTTTTTCTTTTCTTGATCCGGTCGGGACATAATCCAATCCATAGTATGGAGGCCACCGTGAAGGATCTAGGTACGGCTCAAGTCGGATTCCCACACTTTTAGGGTGTTTGATTTGAGATAGAATGGAGACATGAAAAATTGATCTTCATGGTCCAAACCCCTCAACTTACAAGCGGTGATGACGTGTGAGCAAGGCACATGAAGTAGCTGCGGAATGCAACAAGAACACTCCGGTTTCTGGAGGTCCACCCTATAATTTTTCCCACCGTACTTCTCACCGCCCGGATTGGTTCCCCTCGCTGACATTATGTTGTACACTAGCCTTGAAGGTCCATAGGCATCACCAACCTGATTGGAACCTATGGCCTCGGCAATTTCCGTGTGTCTCCTACCGCCCGCCCCATTTTTCTTTACAAGCCTTGGCAATGTTCCAAATTAACAAAGTATTCGTTGCACTTCTTAAACGAGTACTCCACAATACCGGACACAGTGCGCGACGGATACCCTTGAACACTTTGTTAAACGATTCGATGAATTGGTGGTCATCACGCCATACCTAAGGCCACCATCATCAAATGCGAGCCCACTTGTCCACATTACTCATCCGCCCCGGCCAAGTCCTCGCAGGAGTGTTTAGGACCTTGTTCAACTCTTTTAGCTTCTCCTTAAACCTCTCCTTCGATGCGACAACAACACACGACCTTCAACTTCGAGAGACGACCTCCTTCTTCCTTTGTCGCCGCCAAATGTTGGCGGCAAAGTGCCGCATGCACCATCGATGCTCAAGAGGGGAAGCCCATCTATCTCCTCTCTTGCGACCATGAGCAATCCATTGTGCCGATCGATATCATGCAAATCCTACGGGACGACGACGGATGACATGCATTCTAACAAGCTTCATGAACCAAGACCAGCTCAAAGTGTTCTCGCTCTCGGCCAAAGCAAACGCTAAAGGGACAAGCTCCGGATCCACACCGACCGCTATCATCGAACACCTTTGTACTTCCCCGTAAGAAAGGTTGCATCAACAAGCACTACAGCCGACAATGCTTGAATGCCTCGGACGGGGAAAACACCAAAACAATCTGTGCGAGTAACATGTTTAGGCATGCCGTCCGGTGTCATCCACTATGCGGCCGACAACAGGATACCACCTAAGCCCCGGATTGTAGTGTTTCATGGCGGTAAGGATCCTAGGAGCTTGGTTGTATGCCTCCTTCCAATCACCCCACAACAGCTCTATAGCATCTTGCCGCTTTGCTCGCCATGCCTTCATGTAGCTCACTCGATATCCGGTCCACCCCCCATATGCTCTCGATCGGGGAGGCAACAGATACATCGCTATCGGCCTTAACAAGGCCGACAAGACGACGACTTCGGATAACGGGTCGTGGTTTTGCGCGTGCACCCCCTTAGGCTTAGAAGACCGACACGTGTGAGGTTGCTTCACATTTCGAATCCTCCAAGTCTTGTTTGTCGACTTTCTCGCCCAAACTCCCCAACCACATTTCTTCTTGCAAAGCACTTTGTGTACCGCTTGTTCAAGGCCGCAGTTGATCAACATAGTAGGGCCTATGAAACCTAACGGCGTAGTCCGCAAGAAAGAACTTGAGATGATCCAATGTGTCAAAGACCATCCCCTTCTTAATCTCCATCTCCTCGCTCTCTGCCCCCTCATCGCCCAACAACGACGGTCGGTGTCACACACCGCTTCATCAACCATACTAATGTCCATGAAGTTGGGTAATGAGGGTACCTCAACATGGAACTCCCTCAACGACTTAGCTCCGCGATCGGTGTACTCCATTCTAAATGACCCGTCAGGTGGATGCAATATCCCCCTATACTCATCGCTTTCATCCTCCGTACTAGGCTCCGACCTATACTCGCCCTCTAAAACCTCCTCGAGCTACTTTCACTAAAAAGTGAGGTCATCTCCGTATTTCTCCATCGCCCTCTCGATCCTACAAACATGTCGTCCATAGCACCAATCTCCTCCTCGATCGCACTCTTCCATACCTACCATCAACGCATTATCATTGTCTCTAACAAATGACCCGGTTGCGACTCTTCCTCCCGAGTAAGGTGCTCTACGGGCTCCTCATCCACGTTCTCACGCAGGCACAACAACGTGGTTCATCACCTTCTCCACAACAACTTCCAAGCAACGAACACTACTACCCTTCACAACCTCCACAAAGTTCTTCCAATCATCTTCACATGACAAAGGCATCGGTGCATAGTGTGCTCGTTCCTTCCCACGTATCAAATCGACCAATCAAGCTAGACGGCCATCCATACTTGTCACGACAATGGCCGACCAAATCATCGAAGCTAGGAGGTCTACCAAAAATGAACTTGTTCATGCATGTTCTCAAACTTGCCATCCCCTCTAACTTTGCCACCAATATAAAAAGCGCACTAAACGGTCCATCTACAAATTATTCAGTAAAAATAAAAGCTATAAGTAAAACAACCATATTGCCAATATATATTAGATACAAACTCAACACCTCCATGCAACAAAGAAATTTATTCAAGAAAAATCTAATCTAGGTGAAATCCACAAGCAAAAAACATATCCTTAAACGCTTCCACGTACCACATTGCATCAATAAACGGTCCAATCACTTACAATTTCACATTGAAAAATAGAAATTATATCTTTCCCTACACCTCCATGCATGCATCAACGAACTACGTTCATGCAACTCAATTTCTAAGCCAAATCCACGGCCAAATCGAATCCTAAACCGATTCTACGAACCACATTGTATCAATTAACGCTTCAAAGACGAACAAATTGATTCAAATCAAAAACTACCATGAACAAGGCATAAAATAGGAAATGTAGGGGAGGAGAGGAGGGATTAGCACCTAATCGTGTTGGAGGACGGGTGGGAGGCCGCCTACCGATCCGCCCGGCGGCGGCGCTTCCTCCGGCCGCCGGCCCTCTCCGCCGGCGACAGGGCCCCTGCGGCCTCCTACGGCGCGGGGGCGCGGATCGCCCGGTGGCGGAGCCAGGGGCGGCCGGCGGTGGCGTCCGTGGAGGCGGGAGGCCGGCGGCGGAGTCTGGCGGCGGGGGCCGGCGGGGCGGAGGCGCGGCGGCGGCGTGGCGGGCTCGGGGCGGGCTCGGGCGGAGAAGTGCGAGAAAGAAATGATTGAAGTCGGGCGGGGTGGAACCCTAGTTTAACGTGTGGCGCCCGAGCTGCCGGTAGCGACATGGTGGGCCCCACACGCTTCGGCGAGGCCCAAACATAAACCCTAACGGGGCGGTCGCGCCGCGCACAGTCGGGCGCGACCCGAGCCGTCGCTACCGCGTACGCGGCGCGACTCCGGTGGGACCCGCGGCCATCCTCGCCCGGCCTCCGAGTCAGCGATTGTCGCTTACGTGGCGCGCCGCGTCGGCGCCGCATGCACGGGCGCGACATGTGTAAATGTCACGCCCCGACGCATTTGGCGCGACAAAAAGGGATACCGGGTGTAATATGTTTCAAACTAGGGATACATTTGAAATTTGTTTTGAAAAAGGGCAAAATTTAAAAAAATCCTCTCTAAGCTTGAATTTACCGGTTTTAACATTTAAATGTTTGACTTTACCCCAACAGGTGCACCTGGACATAGTAGCAGACTAGCAATGAATTTGAGATGTCAATTGACTGAAGCAATCACATTTTATTCTTTCATTTTCAGAGTAGGATATATATGCCTGATTCTTCTTCATATTGGCATATAATAGCTACCTAAATATTCCTACCTTTTCGAAGAATTCTCTAGCAAATATGGATGAGTTGCTATGTTGATATGTTAAAGCCATATTGGAGTATGTGTTTTTGGGGGCAGTATGTGTGTATGCCTGATGTTTGTTCTCATCATATTCTTCAGGCATATATCGTCGACAAGTTTTCCTATCCCATCTCCGAATAGTAAATAATTATGTGGCAATTTGAAACTGTTTCCTGTTCAAGTCAAGGAATCGTATTTAGTTAAATTAAAAACAGTTTATCTGAGTGGACACATCATGATTTTTCTTGTAGATAAAGATTTTCAGTAACTGTTCACTTTTGCCACTGAAATCACATGAATTAAGATTGTGTGGACTTAATGAAAGTGCTCTACAGGTGATTTGCTCTCTTCTCCAAAGAACAGGATGTAAGCTGACCATCGAAAGGTGCTCCTACAAATGTTTTTCGAGAACATTCGAGTTTGGCTGTATTAAGTGCTTGAAAACAGTTCATTTCCATTGATAGGTCCAACAGAATTGCTCCCACTCTGGGGCCTCCATGGGAAATACTTAAATAAATATGCAAATTCTTCTTCGATGATGATGTAAGCATACTTAAATCCCATATGATGAACCAAAACTCGAATTCAATCTGGAAATTGCTGCATTTTTGTTAAATGCGCCAAGTTTCCTAATCTAGCGTTATTCTGTTCCAGGTCTCAAATGACCAATACCATTGTGATGGATGTGCCATATGCAGGTAACTATCATACTACAGGTAGTCTTACACTTACCGCTCAAAAGTCTAAGCTTTTGCTAATTGTTCAGAACTGGTGATGCAGATAATTTTTTTTCACTGTGATAAATGTAGTAAGTTTCTGCACAAACTTCTCTCTGCTAATATTCCATTGCATGCTGTGCAACATAGATTTTATTTGCACCCCTGGTGCCCTTGTTGCCATCCAACAGGGTGTTTCTACAACAATGTCATGAAGGATTCCCACTGCCGTGTCAAAATAGCAATGCATCCCAACTGCCCTGTTTACTTTGAGGTGAGAAACAGTTTTGCGGGCCCCTAGATCCCCATTTTCCTTAACATGACAACAAAACAAGTTTTTGAATAGAGCGATTTTCTCATCCCCAGTGTGATTCCCTTATGACGTTTCCTGTCCTTAGCTTAAAAAAATGTTACCTGTCCCTGAAATATTTATATTCATTTGGATTTGGGATCTGATTGGGCCTGTTTAGATCCACTTCTCTAAACTTTAGAGGTAAAGTTCAAACAAGTAGTTGAAAATTAGCTCTAAACTTTAGACCACCTCACATTAGAGGTTTAGACCTCATAGTGAGCTAAATTGCTCTAAAGTGGTGTTGTGTTTTGCTGTTGCAACGCACAATCATTCAAAGCTATGAAGGTTTCTGTTTTTCAAATTGTAGTATATTAGAGTTTTGGCATGTCATGCAGTAACCAATTCCGTAGCTTTTTGCTTGCGATCAAATCTGTAACTGTGAGCTGTGGTGGTGTTCCAGGCTGCTAAGTATACATATTAGGTGGCCTGGATGAGATAAGTAGACTTATTTTTCTACATATGCTAATTGAATGAATCTTTTTAGAAGTTTCTGTAATGAGATCGTGAAGTACTAATGCCTTGCCTTAGTTAATTTTGAATTTGTTTCCTGAAGACCAGATGTGACTTTACTTATTTAGATAGCAAAAGAAATTACTGATTCAAAGAATGATTGCCAAATCTTCAACGAGAAAAAGGTCAACCTCACCATGAGCCTTCGTGTGTTTGGCACGACTGCATTGCCAATGCATCTCCAACGTGAGTTTTGGGAGGGCGCTGCTGCCTTTGGAGGCTGATGGCCAGGTGGGGTTTATTAGGTAGGTATGGAGCAGAAGCCATTGATCGTTGGAACATCATTTTGCTGGAAACTTTTTTTTTTGATGAACTGTAGTTCAAATTCAGTGTGCACAACATATTGATGGTGGAAATTATGTTACACCCTTGCCTAAATTCTTTACACCTTTATCCAGAAACTGTAGTTCAGATTCGGTGCAATGATGATGATGGTTGAAAGAATTCACAGTTCAAGATTACATTGGAAAAAGGCCATTAGGACTGGTAGATTAAAGCAATAGTGCCTATTCTGGCCCATGACGTCTAGAGACCAACTTAAATCTGTTTTGTTTGTAATCACAGGATTTTGGTCTGTTGTGAAACAAGTAGATATTTACGTGTCTGCAATTTTCAAGTACACGTCAGGCATTATTTTTTTTTGTCTCTCGATCGGGTCATTTCACCTGTGTTTTATTAAATGCAACAGGTATTAGTTAATGTCTGACAATGAACAACGGGTATTAGTTAATAGTATGTATGATCCAGTTGTGATCTATGTTATTGTGTGATCTATGTATTTTAGCATAAAATTTGTTGTCCCGTAGCAACGCGTGGGCATGATACTAGTTAGGTACAAAACCTTGTTGAGTTGAATTTAGGTGTTTGCTATATATATATACTCCCTCCGGTTTGGCATTTGGGTTTGGCATTCCATATTTATGCCAAAAATCTACGAATAATTGTCCTCTCCAATGGTTTGACATTTGGGTTGACAAATTGGTGAGACTTGGCATTTGAGGGTCCAAACCGCGCAGATATTTGCCAAGTGAATCTCAACTTGCAAAAACTCCTCTTCTGCGTCGCGTTGCCCGCTTCTCTCCCATGCATGTCGCATGCAGCCACCTAATTTGGGTTTTGCCAAGTTAAAAATGCTTCTCTCCCATGCATGTCGCATGCAGCCACCTAATTTGGGTTTTGCCAAGTTAAAAATGCCAAACCGTTGGAGATGGGGTTTGATTGACAAACACCTCGCTGACTTGGCAAATTGCAACTTTTGCCAAGTGTAATTTACCAAACCATTGGAGATGCTCTTTATCAGAGAATTTGTCGTGCGCCTGTGCCGCTGCATCGTTGACCGCCGCTTACTCCCTTTTTTATGTCCTAATTGATCTTGCATATAATTTTGAATAGTGGCGGAGCTTGACCATAGGAGTAGGGGACAATCTACATAAATAAAGATTAAACACTAATAGACAATTTTAAAATCTTTGCTTAGATATTATATATTATATTGAGCAAGAGTGATCGTGGTTTAACTTGGTGATCGACACTAAGATTCGCCCCTAATTTGAATAATGGCCGGTCAAAAAGGCTGATTTTTTATTTTAACAGAATGTGTTCACCATTTTGAAAAGATGGAGTACTTTCTTATTACTAAAATCCGTTTAATTCATCCTAGATTAGTTTAGGTTTTTTCCCTAGCTTTGGATGGTGTCTTTTAAAAATCCAATGTTGAAGAAGACGGATATATAGCTTTAGCAAACAACATTTAATAATCTAGATACCATATTGTAACAATTCTAGCAATTGCACTGGAAAAAAAAAATCCAATGTTGAAGCAGGAGTAGTTTTCGCTGGGTACGGATAGTTTCGCTTCAGTGAAATCTCGAAAAATAAAAAATGGTATATAAGAAAAACATGCCGGACAAATTTCTGAGCCATCTACTTCAACATAACCTGCTTATTTTCTGTCACGGAAGCCCAATCAACAAAGTGAAAAGTTTCTCAAAATTAAAAATCAACAAAGTGAAAAAAAGGAGATTTAATTTGTCTCCTGCACAAATCGGGGGCATTTACTACTGCAATTCTACTGTAGCAAAAATTTGCTACTGCAAATAAAATCACGTGCTTTGTTGTGATCGTGTAAGATCAACCCAATCAGTCTTACACAAAAAGAAAACGCTTGTAAATGTGCATTACAGAGTCATTGGACTGATGATCCAAACAAGACTGTCACCACTACCCGGCATGCCTGCCAGCACATTCCCCGTGCTGTAGGTTTTCGATGATTTCAATCACTGCAGTACACAACAAAAAAGAGGAAAACTACACGATAACCCGATTGGTGTGCTTAGTCTTCGGGTACATACACCATCATCAGCATGTCCAGATACGTATGGATTTCCATGCGTATTTCCGGCCTAGCAAAGCTTCGTAGCACCTGAGACAACTCCTTGGTCTCGCTTTCAGTAACCGATGCGTCGAAAAACACCATCATCTTTTCTAAGGCTGTCCCCAAATGAATAGCTGCTTCACAAAAGCAACTTCATGTTCAGAACCTCTCATATGAGTGATTTCTACTTCTTTGAGGTGCTTCAACACCATGTGCTCAGTTTCCCAGTTTTGGTGCTCACCGCAAATGCAACCCAGTGGGCATGTAGTTTGTGCCTAGAACAAGAAACACATTATGTAAGATTCACTGATATTGTTGGGTGGAACATTCAGGCAGAAGATTCCAAAAAATTTTCTTATTACTGAAATATGCAAACGGATTCATTTTGGATATCACTTTGAAGGCAGCAGATTGCAGCAATATAACTGTTTTGAGCTGAGATAGAGTGGTATACCGGACATGATTATGATGTCAAAAATGTCCATAGAGATTTTTATTGACCACAGGACTCATGTTATTGAATGGAAGTATGGAACCTTGCACAAATTGGGGGCATTTACAAAATTGCCACTATTTTTTTATATACCAATACCCACTAATATCTCCTAACCCAATTGTCAAGGTCAAGTTCCAATGTAACTAGTTACTAGTTAGTTACTATAGAGCACAGTGTTGTTGTTAGTATTACAGAATGCAACTCAACTACATTGCATAGCCCCAAGGGGGGGATGAGAGTTGAGAGGCATAGGTCCAAATGCTGAAAAACCTGCCATGTGAAGTCACAAAAAATTAATGACAAGAAGGGTCATACATGACAATTGGAAAGAGGCATCTCATAAGTAGTTTTAATAAGGTGGCAGGTGGCCATTGCTGTTACCATGCAGGAAATGGTCATTATAACTTAACTTCAGGTCACTGCCTGCTGGAGCTTAAAGATCCGAGGCATTTGGTCCTTTCTGAAGTTTTTGTGACGAGTCTGTAACTTAGTTTACAGGGTTCGAGTGTGTGAGTTGGGTCTTTTTGACCCGTGCAACATTTTTTCTAACTTAATGAAATGACGCAATTTGAGACAAAAAAATATAACTGACTCAAATTGCTGGCGTCATTTCATTAAGTAACTGCAAGCATGAATAAAATACAAGGCTAGTTCTAAGCCAGCAAAAAATAGTCCAAGCAAGTTGTATATCCTCATATTTTGTATTGGACAACAGCCAGCCAGGAATCGCGAAGCTAAGTTTTTTTTCCTAGCTAAGTTTTTTTTTTTTTTCCTAATTCTAACAATAAAGGCTTAAGTGTGGTATGCCTTGAGTACTTAATTTTATCTTCCTTGTCAATGTAAGAATATTGTTGGATGGAATAAACAGACAGGAAATTGAAAATGGTCTGAGTGCCCAATTATGCAATCAAAAGCACCATAAGATTTGCAAATGGATTTGTTCTGGACACTACTTTGAAGCCAACAGATGCAATATAACTGTTGAGAGCTAAGAAAAAGTGGTGTAGCAAACATGATTATACTGTCAATAATGTTCAAGAAGATTTCCATTTGACCGTAGGGCTCAGGTTATCCAATGTAAGCATGAAACATTTTACAAATTAGGGGCATTGCAAAATTGCCACTGGTATATTATTTACCAACACTTACTGATATCTCCTAACTGTCAAGATCAATCCTCCATGCAACAACTCAGTTAACTTTCTGCTCAGTGCTACATATATATTTTTATGAAACACTGCGAGACAGAAAATAATTCAATAAAAACAAATATTTTGCAACCTAAATAGTACAACACAATCAAAACCATAAAAAAATATAGAGCACAATGTTGTCATTAGTGTTACAGAATGCAACCCTCAGTTATATTGCAAAGCCCAAAGGGAAAAGGCTTTGGTACAAATGCAGAAAAATCTGCCATACTAGGGAGTAATCAGTAGTCACAAAGCTATGCGTATGCATAAATACATATACATTACGAGAAATATGAGCCATAAATTTCAGAGAAAATATAAGAACAAATCCCTAGGGGCACTAATAGATCAGGCCATGGTAAGCCAAGAAATACAAATGCATAGTCGATAAAAATTGATAGCCTTACTTCTTGCACAGTAGGAGCACGAAATGCCAGCATCAGCTTCCTTATACCAGAACACATCCTGAGGACATGAAATGCGCTGGCCCGAAAGCATGTTTATTTGCGAATATATTCAGGTACAAAATCGTGATGTTCGGGAGCATTGTCATATCTTCCATCACATATTGATAGTCATCCAGGTCCTGCGTGTCCATGGGAGGTCACAAAAAAAGGGACATATATGACAAGTGCAAAGAGCCAACAACATTCATCTTAAGTACGTAGTTCTAATATGGTGACGATTGCTATTACCATGCAGGAAGTAGTTAATACAACTTAATTGTGATCATGAAGAATAAAATTGCATGGCTAGTTCTCTATCAACAAAAATCGTTTGTAGAGCCAACCAAGCTGTATATCACCAGATCATCATAATTTATGTTGGACAAAAAGAGCCAACTAGGCATGTCTTACTTAAAGCGAAGCTACAATTTTTTCTAGTTCTACCTATACTTCTAATAGCAAAGACTCAATATGCAAATTTTATCTTTCTTGTTCATGTTATGTTAGTTGCACTGATAGCCTAGGACACTGCTTGCTAGGACTGCATCAATGCCTTAGTTTTCATATCCGTGCACAGGCAAGGGAAACATGCACGCACTGAAAATTCACGTAAGTAGGGAAGTGGACTTACCCACAGATAGGCCAGTGTGAGTATAAGCTGTTTGATGACCTTGAAACGCCGCACGAGACTTAAACAAGATTGATTGTGTGTCGAGCTGGCATCCCCATCCCCATAAACAATAAAGAAGAAAGGCCTCAGTAATCCAAGATGTCTCATCTCACCAAAATGGACAGAGCTAGGATCATATGGATCAATCCACCGAAGGGTTGCCAGCTGAGGCGCTGTGATGCTGGCAACTGGCTGGCTCAGACTGTAGAAGAAACAGTGTGCCACTTTCAAATCCTTCAGAGCCGGTGCCACAATGTTGAGCTGCCGCAAGCCACGCAGATCCGTGAGCTTCACTTGCCGGAGAGATTCTGAATGGATGGCGAGGTTGTCCACGCCCCTGGCGTCACTGACGGTGAGCTTCTGCAAGCTCGGGCATCGCGGCCAGGAAACAGCGTCACCGAGATCCCCCGGGCCGTAGAGCCGAACGTGAGCCAGGGACAGCGAGGTGAGCCGAGCGAAGACGCCAGCAGGCGGCACGGCAAGGCTAAGGAATCCTAGGTCAAGCGAGACATGGGTGGCGCGCTCCAGGCAGGGGAGCTCAAATGCGCCCCTCTGCGCGGCCTCCTCCGCGTCGCCTTCTTGGGCGCCCCTATCCCGCACAACATCGTTGTGAAAGAAGAGGCAGCCGGAGAGGCGGGCGCGCGGCGACGGGGAGCCAGGCCGACATGGAGTCGGGGGCCGCGTCCCGGGTCCAGACGTAGAGGCTCAGGAGGGCCGCCTCGTGAACATCGAGGGCGCGGCCGATCTGGCGGAGATCTGGGGCGTAGTGGAAGCAGAGCGCTGGGAGGAGGGCCCAGACGCCGCGCCAGCGGCGGGGAGAGGACGCTGGTCCGGGCGGCGCCGCAGGTGCCGAGGCGGCGGAGGATGAGTACCAGGATGTCGTCCGCAAGCGCGCTGAGCCGGTCCTCTCCTGCGGCGGCGGCCGAATCGGCATCGCCGGAGGAGAGCCTCTCGCGCTTTGCGGCGCTCTCGCCGCCGCCACCAAGCTCCATCGGGACGGGAGCAGACTCGCGGACCTGGCGGCGAAGTTGCAGGGGAAGACGTGGCTACTGGGTGGCGGCCCACGGCCCACGGCGTCGGCCTGGCAGGGAAGGATGCGCTGAGAAGGCCTACATGGCTGCTTTTGCCCCACCCACGTAATCACATTTTTTTAACTACCACGTAATCAGTGCTACATTATTACAGTGCCACTGATTATTTATTTTTGTCTATAAAAAGCATCAAAGGTTGCCCTTTGGCTCATGCGCGTACAACACATGCCAAATTTTGCACTCATTGCTATGTAAATATAGATAATATGGATATATCAAAATATTTGGGTGTGCTTATTTATTTATTTTGGTTATTTGGTTTGGTACCAGTATAGTTCTTCGAAATCTGAAATGTACCATTTAATTTCACTATTTGGAGACATACCATTGCAACTCTTTGGTTCACCTAAACTACCATTATCTACATATCCTCCCTCCTTGTGCCCTCAATCTTGTATGGACCTTCTTACCATTCTGTGGACCGTAAGCGGGTGTTGGTATTTCTAAACGTCATGGCTAACTGGATAGGTAAATAAAACCTAACTCCATAGCGGCGCCTAATAAAAACACTTGGTATAAAATAAATCTACACTTACTCGTCACATATATAAAATAATTTTTATATCCACAAAGCGCAATAAACTCTATATCATTTGTAGCACTTCACCTAGAGTATTTCGGGTATCGTAATTTATATTTCTGATTGCCATTTGAAGTTCACTTAAGATGATTGCCTTTAATTTGTTTAAAAATTACATCCTCAAAAGGACCAAGTAAAAATTTTAACTTTAACTTTAATAGGTAAGTTTAACCAAAGTATATATAAGTAAGCTTATTTAGAGGCGATAATTGGTTTACTATATTTGCAGTACGGGCTAAGTGCCCGGTTTTCAAAAAAAAAAAAATTGGTTTACTATATTGTCTATACACTGATATTGACTGTGAACCCTAAAGTGATCCTTGTTTGGCCAGACTCCATTTGAGTAAACCGTGTTGGTTGCCCAGTTGCACAAATGCAAACACTCGAGACAACCCCATTCCGTTTAGGGCAGCCGCAATGGCTGGCGATATCGCTGGCTAAGTCCACATGGATGATGGCGACGAGCAAAGCGCGAAACGATTTCACACGATCGAGTAGCTGTAAGGAGAACATGTGAAACCAAAAGAAAAAAAGAAGAATAATGTATTTGCCATGCATTTCTCTGTCCGGCTCGCTAGCTATTTTCTTGGCATCACCGCAAATGGCCTTATGTAATCTATCCTTCACCAGGGCCTTTTGGAAAGTTATGGTTAAGAGGTATGAAACTATAAGTACGAACAACTATATTCTTGTTTGTAGCGACATGCAAGGTGATGCACACAGCAAGATGCCCCCGTAGGGATGGGGATGTGGACATAACCCTCCCCCGACGAGGAATTCCTCTTTGACATTTTTAGGTGTGACATGAGGGAGGAAGATAGTCCATCTTGTAACTGAGGGATAGACTGTTATGTGTTTCTTGGATGAGTTACCTTATAGAACACATGAAAGATTGAACTTAATTTTCCATGTTGATCACTTTTGCTGGAGCCTTTAGAAAACCAAACAGAAATCATCGCGGGTAGAAAACAGACGTGCATAGTTGATGTCAATTCCCCTCCTCCCTGAAATGTTGTCTTGGTGTTCTACATGCAAAACAATGACCGCTGGTGCATCCATCCACCGTACCCAAGTGCTTCTACGAACCACAAGCAGTCGCCATGGACATCGAGTGGGTACTGAAATTTCACACTTTTTCACAAAAAATCCCAATGTTTTTGTATTTTTCGCTTGTTACCGAAGGTTAGCAAGTTCAGCGAATCGCTCAGAAAACCCAAATTTTCTGTGTCTTTCACTTGGCATAGGAAATAAAAATATATATCGTTGCTTTTTAGCAAACATATCGGTCAACCTTTTTAGCCAAATTTGACCCGCGATAAAATTCCACGGTCCAAAACTTCAATTCCGCAGGCCGGCCCACCAAACAACCCCACCAAATCCTATAGGAAAAAGTCCACATTCCCTCCCCAATTATCGGGAAGTTCACTTTTCGCCCTCAACTCTAAAACCGGACAAATCGGCCTCCCTCAACTTTTTCAAACCATGCATTTTCCTCCCTCGAGCGGTTTTGACGGCGGTTGCTTTACAGTAACCGCGGGTTTGGTACAGATAACCTTGGTTTTGCTACAGTACCATCACCTTTGCCTGTTCCTTTTTTTTTAAAAAATCCGACTGAATCTTTAAAAAATCATAGTAAATCACAGAAAAATTAAAAAATAAAAAATCTAATTTTGTTAGACTCCACATGAGTAGATCTACACAGTGAACATATAATATGGTATACTTTTAGTTCAACAAAATAATTATAAAAAGCTGCGACTAATTAATTATTTTAATTAATTATATATTCACCGTGTAGAACTTTGTACTAAAGCATATCATATTAAATATTCACTGTGTAGATCTACTCATGTGGAGTCTAACAAAATTGGATTTTCTATTTTATGATTTTTTTATGATTTTCTATGATTTTTCAAACCGACCAAATAAATGAAAAAAAAAAGACAAAACTTTCATAGCAAAAACTTTGTACTAAAGCATATCATATTATATATTCACTGTATAGATCTACTCATGTGGAGTTCAACAAAATCGGATTTTTTATTTTATGATTTTTCTATGATTTACTATGTTTTTTAAAGATTCAACCAAAATTTTTAGAAAAAGAAAAGGCAAAGGTTTGGGACTGTAGCAAACCATGGTTCTTGTGTACCAAACCCGCTGTCTGTAGCAAAACTGCCCTCAAAACCGCTCGAGGGAGGAAAAATGCATAGTTTGAAAAGTTGAGGGAGGCGGTTTGTCCCGGTTTTGGAGATTGAGAAGGAAAAAAAAGTGACCTTCTGTGATAGTGGGAGGACGGAATGTGGACTTTTCCAATCCTATATCACTCCAACAACAGTATCTCTATTTTGCTAAAAAAAAATCTCTCTATTATTTATTTCCAAATTTTCCCAAATCCAATCTCACCTCCAAACACCCGTGAGCCGCCGCCGCCGCCACCGCCAGTGCCGGGCCGCCCCGCCGGCTCCCGCGAGACTGCCGCCTGCACCGCGCGGCCGCGCCGTCGCCCCACCAGGCCGCCTCTCGACGACGCCGGCCTGTATCCCGCATCCCCGCGCGGTCACGGCCCTGGTCACTGGATCGTCTCCCGCTGCCGCCGGTCCGTCTCCCATCATCGTCGCGCCGCTGCAGTCGAGCAGAGGCGTGAAAGAGGTCATCGATCTTCGTTATCAACAACTCATCGTCCTTGTTCCGGAGACGACATCTCCTAGCCTACTTCCATTCTTCACTGTTCGGCTGCTCGAGCTCCAAAGTGTCGGCCACGCTGGGTCTGTACTGTACACCCAAAATAGTAGCATTGAGATGCAGTAGCTTCCTACACTCCTACCTGCGACCCTGTTCAGCTTCTGTAACATGAGTACCAGCATGTTCGATTCTTGCAGTTTCATGCATCAGTTCAAGCTCAACTTGTTGGAGACCGAGAAGGTCGCCATCGGGCACTCAGTCAGCTCTGGGGATATATTTGCTGGTGGGCACCTCTGGAGGATCAACTGCTACCCGCGCGGGAATAGAAAGGAGGACAATGGTGAATATTTATCTGTCTTTCTCCAGCATCAGAGCGAATCCGAAAGCGTCACGGCTATTTTTGAGTCCATCGTGATGGACAAAGACGGTACTGTATCTTCATCATCCCACAAAAAAAGGTTGGTGAAGGTTTTCGCACCAGCAGGCAGCACGAAGAGAAGCTGGGGTTGGAATCGCTTCGTGGAACGGAGCCTCCTCGAGTCGATGTTTGTGACGAATGGCACTTTCATCATTATGTGCGGGGCCAAGGTTGTGCTTGATGATGACCCCATCGAGGTGCCACCATCGGACATTGGAAGCCATCTCGGCCTCCTGCTGGACGGCGCGGAGGGTTCTGATGTCTCATTCGTCGTCGATGGTGAGAAGTTCCCTGCTCATTGGAATGTGCTTGCTGCCCGCTCACTGGTCTTCAAGGCGCAACTCCTGGGTTCCATGGCGGACGCTAAGATGGAATCCATCACCTTGCATGACATTGCGCCGACGACGTTTAAAGTCATGCTGAGGTTCATATACACCGATGCTTGTCCTGAAGAATCCGAGCTTGGGGACTTCCCGGATGAGATGTTTCAGCAGTTGCTTGCTGCTGCTGACCGGTTTGCGTTGGACCGTTTGAAGCTTTTGTGTGCTAGCAAGCTGTGGGAGAATATATCTGTGGACACAGTTGCTTCTACTTTGATTTGTGCTGAAACGTACAACTGCCCAGAGCTGAAAAAGAGGTGTGTTGATTTCTTTGAGGAGGGGAAGGACTTGAAGACAACAGCTTTGTTGACCGAAGGCTTTGCTCAGTTGGTGCTAAAGTTCCCATCGATTCTTGATGAACTGAGGGAGAAGGTTGGAGGATAGACCATATAGGGGCATGTATGCATGGCAACCAACTAGGCTACTACAAATGTAATAACTTTTATGGTATGGTATTATGAGCTCGGTGCGAATGCCACCTAAATACATTTGAAAGTGCTTGTGCTTGTGGTTTGCATAGTGTAGTGACTATCACTACTTTCATGGAAACTTTTGTTATCAATTAACAGTTTGCCAATTGAAGTTGTATCCTCACTATTGGCGTTGTGTCATGCGTGGTATCACAATACTAGTCCATATGTACATTTCAGTTTTTAAGTTCATTTTTTTATTCTAACTTATCTTCCAAACTCTGATGCTTGGAACATAAAATGCAAATTCATGCTAGCTGATTAGATTAACTTCTTTCCCAAAAGTAAGCTGTTATCTGAAAACTGAATGGAACCTTGTGTTGTCTTTTTTTTTCTCTGAATGGAGCCAAAGAAATTGAAGGAACAGAGTAACAGTATTGATAGTCCGTTTATTTCAGTACATGAGTTGCCAATTCTTAACAAGCACTGTTAGTTGTTATTTTTTATACATGTGTTGCATAAATATTTCTTTTAGGAGAGTAATTCTCAATGATTTGATGTCACTTGTGCTTTTTCAGTATTGTGTCTCACTAGTTTCAATGATTTAATATTTCCTTTGTTTGTAAATATGACCCTTTGCCTGTGAGTACATGTCTCTTTTTCTTTCAGATTTATTGCTGCTAGTCTGCTAGTTGTTTTGCACTTTATAGCACATTTCTCTTTTCTTTTTCTTTCAGATTTCAGAACAAGTAATCTGCTTGTGTTAGAAACTGTCATTGACAAGAAATACAGATTAAACATGAGTTGTCTATTGAACAAGTATTCATGTGACAAGTACTTGCCTATTGAACAAGTAGGCACGGGCTGCTTCAGAAACAATCTCTTCCAAATACATTACCTTTTCATGCTTCCAGGATTATGCAAGAAGTCACTAGAGTGGACTATGTGTTTTTCTTTCGGTCTAAAATAAGAGTTGATTTTGCAATATGTGAACAATTGGCTTGCTGTCAACATTATGTGAGCATGCATTTCATATGTTTAGATATTTGAAATCTTGCCTGTCACAATACATTTTGAAAAAAAGAGAGATGAAATCCTGGTGGAATGTGCTTTGTTTTGTGTTCTGTTCTAATCCGAGATACTTCAGTTCAAGATTGAATAAAATGTTGATGGTTCTAGTAATTATGTGCTTGATCTTGTTTGTATGAAGAAGATACACAATGGCATACAAGAATCAAAGTCGTACATGATCATAGTTGCTTGAAAGCATTAAACAATTTATAGATGATTAAACAATTCATTGTACAAGCTGCCTCTTGAGTTGTCTGTTTGTGAAGTGGGAAAAAAAACTTGCAGACGGCTTGTACGTACCCTTACTGCCATTCTATGGGGTAGTATTGCCATACTATGTCCTAGTGTAATAGGATCAACACGTGCTCTATGCCTGTATAAGGCCCACAGAGCATACTGTGTAAAGCTTTTTCATTGTTAGAGACCATGCTTTCATTGTCAATAAAGCTCGAAAGGTATTTTTTTCATTATAAGATCAAATGTTTCATCTCTCATCTTCTTGCATGTGTGGCATAATTTGGAGAGTGTTTGAGATTCTAGTGTGACACTTTGAGAGTGATCAAGTGGCACTAGGTGGTTGATTTGCAGCCTGGTGAAATGCACCTTCTGAAGACCTTTGTCATCTTTTGTTTCGTGGCTGCTGGTGTCTGTTCCTTTTTCTTTCGTTTTAGTATGCTACTTTTAGGTGTAGTCTACTACTGTCTTGTTGGTGGGTTTAGAGGGCCTTGGTGTCGAGTTTCAAAGTGTTTGTTTATGTAAGCTGGTAACCCCAATACAAGCTGTGCTGTCAAGCCTTTGGTGTAAAAAGTTTGGCAAGTGCTACCCAAATCTATTGAATGTTTGTAAGTGTTGCACTATAGCATTACTATCATATAGACTTTTTGTTATCCAGTCAGTAGTTTGGTAAGTGAAATACAGTTGTTTGCATTAATATTGTGTTTCTTGCATCATCACAATGCAAGTCTTTACTTGTAAGTTGTCTGTCTGTTTTCTTAGATTCATTTGGTCCTTTCTTCTATTATACGATTTGAATCTTGCTTGCAAACTCACTGTACATGACAGAATGAAAGTTTTTGAAGTTGCATCACTTTTCTTCCTTCAAGAATTCTAGCTATAACCCCTGCTGAGAAATTGTTGATATCCATGTTTTAAAGGTGGCTAGGCATCCGGGGGAGTGCTGTGTACGCCTGGGCGCATAGGTGGCGCCCTAGGCGACAAGGCGCCACTGTTTTTCAAGCGAGCTGTGTATGCGCCTGGACGCCTAGGCAACACCTTTAAAACAATTGGTTGATATGCATTTTTTCGAAAGAAAATTTAACTTTTATGATCTGCAGATTGCAATTTCTTTAAAATGGTTTCAGTAGTCCAGGTATATAGACTAATTCCAATATCAATAAAAACATGTTTCTTTTTTATTTTATGCAGACATTTAGACTAAGAATATGGAACAGATTCAAAGCCCACTATCAAGACATTTTGCTATGATTTCTCAGCTGTTCTCTAAGCTTGAATTTACCGGTTTTAATATCTGAATGTTTGACTTTACCCCAATAGGTGCACCTGGACATAGTAGCAGACTAGCAATGAATTTGAGATGTCAATTGACTGAAGCAATCACATTTTATTCTTTTATTTTCCAGAGTATGATATATATGCCTGATTCTTCTTCGTGTTGGCATATAATGGCTACCTATGCTAATTGAATGAATCCTTTTAGAAGTTTCTGTAACGAGATTGTGAAGTACTAATGCCTTGCCTTAGTTAATTTTGAATATGCTTCCTGAAGACCAAATGTAACTTTAATTATTCAGATAGCAAAAAGAAATTACTGATTCAGAGAATGATTGCCAAATCTTCAATGGGAAACAGGTCAACCTCGCCATGAGCCTTCACGCGTTGGCACGGCTGCAGTGCCAATTCATCTCCAACGTGAGTTTTGGGAGGGCGCCGCTGCCTTGGGAGGCTGGATGATCAGAAGCTAAGGAGCTGAGGGCCAGGTGGGGTTTATTAGGTAGGTATGGAGCAGAAGCCATTGATCGTTGGAGCATCATTGTGTTGGAAACTTTTTATGATGAACTTTAGTTCAAATTCAGTGTGCACAACATATTGATGGTGGAAATTATGGTACAACCTAGCCTAAATTCTTTACACCTTTATCCAAAAACTGTAGTTCAGATTCAGGGCAATGATGATGATGGTTGAAAGCATTCACAGTTCAAGATTACATTGGAAAATGGCTAACAAGACGAGGTCGGAGAGGCTTTCTTTTGGACAAGCCATTAGGACTGAAAGATTGAAGCAGTAGTGCCTATTCCGGTCCATGACGTCTAGAGACCAACTTAATATGTTTTGTTTGTAATCACAGGATGTGCAATTTTCAAGTACATGTCCTGCACAAATGTCTTGCAGCCATGCTGCTTGATAAGTCTGAGAATGAACAACGGGTATTAGTTAATATACCGTCCACTTGCGATCTATGTTATTGTGCGATCTATGTATTTTAGCACAAAATTTGTTGTTCTGTAGCAACGCACGGGCACGATACTAGTTAGGTACAAAACCTTGCTAAGGTGAATTTAGGTGTTTGCTATATATATACTCCCTCTGTACTAAAATGATAAGCACATTTGAATAAGTAAAACCATTATACTACATATAATTTTATTTCTAATTTCTTATAATTTTTCATGTGCTAAATAATCAATGTTATCTCAAAGGCCCATCGAATATAAAATTGGTTAGTGCAAACATTTTTATATCCTAATTGAACTTGTGTATAATCTGGAATAGTGGCAGATATATACTCCCTCCGTCCCTCTTTAGTTGACGTTTTAGCTGGTTCCCAGGTGCATGTAATGGCCCGGGAAATTTGGACACTGCGTGCGTCTAGATGCATGTACGGGCGTCGAACACGGGGACGCTTCGATGAGCTGCTAAAAGCGACTACTAAATAGGGACGGAGGGAGTAGCTTTTGCAAACGACTTTTAAAAATCTAGGCACCATGTTGTAACGAACTAGCAAATTGACTAGAAAAAAAATCGGTGCAACTTAGTTTTCGCTGGGTATAAAGGGCTCGCAATTTCGGTGAAATCTCGCAAAAATATAAAAAATCAGAATTTTATTTATGTTTTTTTGAGTTGCGAATTTTATTTATGTATATAGCGGTCAAAATTTTGAGCTAAGTTTGGCCCGCGTCCAAATTTTGCGTACGGCGCGAAACTTGGCCGGCCAGTCCGCCAACAACCCCCATCAAACCCTAAATCCCCGTTTCCAATTTCCCCCAAATCCCAACACTCTCCCTCCCCATCTGCCTCCAACACCTGTGCCGGCGCCGCCGGCCAGCTCCGTCTCTCCACGCGCGCGCCGTCTCCACCGGGCGGCCGCGCGCCTCCAGCCGACGCCCGCATCCCCATTCCCGGCAGCGCCACTGGTCACTCGACCGTCTCCCGCTGCCGCCGGCCGCCTCCCACCATCGTCGCTCCGCTGCAGTCGAGCAGAGGCGTGATCTTCGTTCTCTCTTTACTAATTACTCCATAGTCCCAACAACACATCGTTCCTTATTCTGGAGACGATCCATCTCCTCCCCTACTCCATGGTCGGCTGCTCGGAGCTCTAAGCGTCGGCCACGCTTCGTCTGTGCACCCTGCAGTAGTTTCCTACACTCCTCTGCCTACAAACCCCGTCCAACTACTGTAAACATGAGTGCCAGCGTGTTCGATTCCTGCAGTTTCACGCATCAGTTCAAGCTCAACTTTTTTTGACGACGGAGAACGCCGCCATCGGGCACCTTGTTAGCTCCCCAGTCATCTCCGCTGGCGGGCACCTATGGAGGATCAACTGCTACCCGCGTGGATTTAGGAAATCTCACAACGGTGACTACGTATCTATGATCCTCTTCCATTTAAGCGAATCCAAAGACGTCAAAGCTATCTTCGAGGCTTTTTGTGATGGAGAAAGATGGTACTCCATCTTCCTCCCATAGACGCAGGTTGGTGTGCAGCATGAAGAGCAGCTGGGGTGGTTGGAGTGGCTTCGTGAAACGGAGCATCCTCGAGTCACTCTATGTGACGAGTGGCTCGTTCATCATTATGTGCGGAGTCAAAGTTGTGCTTGATGACGACCCCCTGGACGTGCCGCCCACTGACATTGTGAGTCATCTTGGTCACCTGCTGGACTGCACAGACGGCTCTGATGTTTCATTCGTTGTTGATGGCGAGATGTTCCCTGCGCACCGGGCTGTGCTTGCTGCTCGCTCGCCTGTCTTCAAGGCGCAACTCCTAGGCTCCATGGCGGAAGCCAACATGTCATCCATCACCTTGCATGACATTGCGCCGGCGACCTTCAAACTCATGCTCCGCTTCATGTACACCGATGTTTTTCCTGCGGACGCCGAGCTCGGGGACTCCCCCAATGAGATGTTGCATCACTTGCTTGTTGCAGCGGACCGGTTCGCGTTGGATCGTTTGAAGCTTCTATGTGCTAGCAAGATGTGGGAGAATGTATCGGAGGATACGGTTGCTGCTACTTTGATCTGTGCCGAAACATACAACTGCTCTGAGCTGAAAGAGAAGTGCATCGATTTCTTTGGGAAGGGGAAGGACTTCAAGACTAAGGCTGTGTTAACAGATAGTTTTGGTCAGTTGTCGCAACAATTCCCATCCATTCTTGATGAGCTGAGGAAGAGGGTTGGAGCATAGAGGCAGCACACATGTATATATGCTAGACTGTGGCTATATAGTACCAGCTTTATGGTATTTTGAGTTCCGTAAGTGCTAAGCAGGTACCATTCAGACCCCTTGGTTTTCTGAAGCAGTGGACCAAGTTGTCGAGGGAGGACCAGAGCAAGATGGAAGGTTTTGTGCTGAAGTTGAATGAAGAGCTGGCAACCTGGTGAAATGCACATCTTGAAGATCTTTGTCATCTTCTCTTTTGTGTCTGTTGATGTCTGCTGCGTTTTCTTTTGTTTTAGTATATATGCTACTTTTGGATGTAGTCTGTTAATGTCTTGGTGGTGGGGTACTAGGGTTAGAGGCACTTCGGGTCGGCTTTCAAAGTGCTCACTTCTGTAAGCTGCTAAGCCCAACAGTACTCTGTTAAACTTTCAGTACAAGCTGGGCTGTCAAGCCTTTGGTCTAAAAAAGGTTTGGAAAGTGCCATCTAAATCTGTTGAATGTTTGTAAGTGTCGCACTTTACATTATTACCATGCAGACTTTTTATTATCCAGTCCATAATTTGGTAAGCAGAATCATTGTTGTTCCTTGTAAGCATTAGTGTTGTGTCTTGCAGTGCATCACCATGCAAGTCCCGTTTTCTTAAATTCATTTGGTTCTTTCTTATATAATATGATTTGAATCTTTGCTTGCAAACTCACTCTACATGACAGAATGAAATATTTGTATGTATGAGACTGTTGGACTTGTATGAGTTAAATTTTCAATCGCCCTCAAGTATGTGTATGGAATATTTGTTTACTGCATCTATGCTAAGGAGCACTACTACTATGATATGTTGTAGTATGATCGGGGTGTGCCATATGGCTCGGCCCATGATCTGTGCCGAAACATACTACGGCTCTGAGCTGAAAAAGAAGTGCATCGATTTCTTTGGGGAGGGGAAGGACTTCAAGACAAAGGCTTTGTTGACCGAAGGCTTTGCTCAGTTAGTGCAAATTTTTCCATCGATTCTTGATGAACTGAGGGAGAAGCTCGGAGGATAGATCATATAGGGGCATGTATGCATGGCAACCTAGTAGGCTACTACAAATATAATAGCTTTATGGTATTTTGAGCTCGGTGAATGCTACCTAAATATATTTAGAAGTGCTTGTGCTTTTGGTTTGCATGCATAGTGTCGCGACTATCGCTACTTTCATGGAAACTTATGTTATTACCCAATTAACTGTTTGCCAATTGAAGTTGTATCCTCTATACTATTGGTGCTGTGCCGTGCGTTACATTTCTGTTTTTAAGTTCATTTTTTTTTCTCATTTATCTTCCAAACTCTGACGCTTGGAACATAAAATGCAAATTCATGCTGTGATTAGGTTTCCTTCTTTCCCAAAAGTAAGCTGTTATCTGAAAACTGAATGGAACCTTGTGTCATCTTTTCTCTCTCACTCTCTGAATGGAGCCAAAGGAAATTGAAGGAAGAAAATAACAGTATTGATAGTATGTGTATTTGGATACACCAGTCGCCAAATCTTAACAAGCACTTGTAGTTGTTATGTTTGATACACATATTGCATAAATATTTCTTTTAGGGAGAGTAATTGTCAATGATTTGATTTTGAAGTCATTTGTGCTTTTCAGTAGTGCATCTCACTAGCTAGTTCCAAAGGAAGGGTGTTTCTTTGCATGTCTATTCAGTTAAGATTATTTGCCTAGTCTGAAACTCAAAAAGCCAAATGAATATTTCTTTTATTTGTGCATATGAAAATTTGCTTGTGAGTGCATTTATCTTTTCTTTCAGATAGCCCTAGTCTGCTAGGTGCATTTGGCACATTTCTTTTTTTTTTTTTTTTTTTTTTCCTTTTTTTCAGATTTCAGAACAAGTATTTAGTTTGCTTGTGTCAGAAACTGTCATTGGCAAGAAGTACAAATTAAGCATGAGTAATCTATTGAACAAGTATTCATGTGACAAGTAATTGTCTATTGAACAAGTAAGGGGCGGTCACGGACGACGATCTTGTTCGTTGAAGAGTGTGCGAATCACGGCGAAAAGCAGGTATACAAATCACCAAAGCGGCAAAGCCTGAGCTTCAAGCCAGAAAGATACATCTGAAGAAGTTGGAGCACTGGTGTTGGATGGCCATACACGCCGCATAGCTACCACGATCGTGTCTATGGCGTTCGCGAGTGTGTGTGCCGCTATGGGACATTGGAGTGCTCCTTTATTTGCGAGATCGTTCTTCTCTAAGTCACATTTGTGAGATCGTTCTTCTGTAAGTCACATTATTGTAGCTCTCTTTGTATGAGTATATGCACTTTGGTTTGTGACAGGTTCGATCACGCTCGCATATGTTGTTGTAACACCCCTTTTGTTCCTGATAAAAATAGTGCTAACGGACACTCTTAAAAAAAAAATCAGTTTGTTGAACGAATCAGCAGCCAGGAGGCTGGAGTGGAGTCGATCCTTTGACATGATGCCAGTCGCGTTCATATGGGGGTCTGTAGTCATTACCCACGGCTGGACTGCTGGAGTACTCTCGATTTTGCTACTTCACTCTCCAATGCAAAATTGCATGCGTACCCACTTGTGAAAGAATACGAGACAGTCTCTTCGATCTTCGTTCTCCATTTACCACTAGTAATTACTCCTGCTAAGTCCCAACAAAAAATGCATCGTTCCTTGTTCCGGAGACGTTCCATCTCCTCAACTACTACTGTACACCCACTGGCCACCCATGGCCGCCGTAGTACAGACTGCTAGTATCTATATATACACAGCGATGCAGTAGTCATTACTCATGTACTACACTTGCTCAATACTACTCTGTGACGCCCCCGTCCATACTGCCTACTGTAAACATGAGGGCCAGTAAGTTCGATTCTTTCTTCACGCACCAGTTCAAATTCAACTACCTGGAGACGAAGGACGCCGCCATTGGGCACTTTGTCAGCTCGGAGGACATCTCCGCCGGGGGGCACCTCTGGAGGATCAAATGCTACCCATGCGGGGAAAAGAAAGAGGACAAGGGTGAGTACATATCTATGTACCTCCAGCTTATGAGCAAATCCAAAGACGTCAAAGCTATCTTCGATGCCTTTGTCATGGACAGAGACGGCGCTCCCTCTACAACCCATGCATACAGGTGCGTGCAGGTTTATCCACCAGAGACCAGCCCCAACAACGATTGGGGTTGGCATCAATTCTTGAAGCGAAGTGTCGTCGAGTCACTCTACCTGACGAATGGTTCCTTCATCATTGTGGGAGCAGTCAAAGTTGTGCACGGCGATCCCCTCAATGTGCCACCCTCCAACATCGCAAGCCATCTCGGCCTCCTGCTGGATTCCACAGACGGTTCCGATGTTTCATTCGTTGTCGATGGCGAGAAGTTCCCTGCTCACCGGGCTCTACTTGCCGCCCGCTCGCCCGTCTTCAAGGCGCAACTCCTGGGCTCCATGGCAGACGCCAACATGTCATCCATCACGTTGCATGACATTGCGCCAGCGACGTTGAAACTCATGCTCCGGTTCATGTACACCGATGCTTGTCCTGTGGATGCGGATCTTGGGGACTCTCCTGATGACATGCTTCGGCTCTTGCTCGCTGCAGCTGACCGGTTCGCCTTGGATCGCCTGAAGCTTCTATGTGCCAGTAAGCTGTGGAATAATGTATCGGTGCATACGGTTGCTTTTACTCTGATCTGTGCTGAAACATACAACTGTCCTGGGCTGAAAAGGAAGTGCCTTGATTTCATCGGGGAAGAAAAGAACTTCAAGGAAGCTGTGTTGACAGATGGGTTTGCTCACTTGGTGCTAAAATTCCCATCGATTCTTGAAGAGTTGAGGGAGAAGGTTGGGATATAGGGGACAGGCATACATGTTAATGGAGCCTACAGACATACTAGCTTTAGAGCAGGTTTAATAGTTTCGTAGGCTACTCGCCGGCCGCAGCGGGCGTGTCGTGAGACGCCTATTTTCTTCTCTCTCTCTTCACTTCTCTGTCCTCCACGTAGATATGAGCCGGCTAGTCGCTCATTATAGTATTTGCTCTTATTGCACTGTTTAAGTTCGGTGGATGCTGGCTAAACCTGTTAAAAAGTGCTTCTATTTTTCCGTTTGTAACTATTACTCTAATTTAGTAATAGTTACAATTTGGCAAAGTGAAGTTTATCTTCTGCGCATTATATTGTGTGCCTTACATTGTGTATCCAATTAGTTACAATTTTGCAAGTGTGAATTGTTTCAAATGCAAGTTCGTATGTATGTCTCCTTTTCATTAAGTTCGTTTGAACATTTTTTTTTTTCTTATATGATGTATGATCTAAATCTTGATTTGCCAACACTCTACGACTGTAAGATTTGGAGCCATGTCAGCCAAAAGACTGCAACGTAGACTTCTACGAGTTTTTCTTTTTGGAGGAACCCCTCCTGGTAATTTAATAAAACGTAGCCAAGATAATTATAGAGTTTGAAATGTTACAAGAAGAGGGTGGGTGATAGGGAGCAAAAGGTAACAATTCAAGAAACAAAGAAAGAGGCAAGAGTCATGGAGCCAAAGAAAGGCGAAGGAACAAAATAATGAGTCAGTTTATTTTGATACATGAGTTGCCAATTCTTAACATACATTAGTAATTGTTATGTTTGATACATGTGTTGCATAAATATTTCGTTTAGAGAGAGAGAGTTGTTATTGACAATGACTTGATGTCACCTGTGCTTTTCAGTAGTGCATCTCACTAATTTCAAAAGATTTTTTTCTTTGCATGTGTCTCTTCAGGTAAGATTTGCCTAGTCTGAAACTTAAAAAGCCAAATGAATATTTCTTTTTGTTTATGAATATAATATGACATTTGCTTGTGAGTACTTTTCTCTTTTCTTTCAGATTTATTATTGCTGCTAGTCTGCTCGTTCTATTGCACTTTGTAGCACATTTATCTTTTATTTTTCTTTCAGATTTCAGAATAACAAGTAGTCTGTTTGTGTTAGAAACTGTCATTGGCAAAAAGCCAAAAGGTACAAATGAAGTATTCATGTGACAAGTAATTGTATATTGAACAAGTAGAAGTATGCATGGGTTGCTTCAGAAACTATCTTTTCCAAATACATTACCATTTCATATGCTTCCGGGATTATGCCGTAGATTGGCAAGAAGAAAAGGCAAAGGAAGCAAAACAAGGAAGCCACTGGAACAGATTATGTGTTTTCCTTCAGTCTGAAATAGAAGACTTGATTTTGCAATATGTGAACAATTGGTTTGCTATCAACATTATGTGAACACACATTTTATATTTTTCCATATTTGAGCTCTTGCCTATTAGAGTATATTGTGAAATAATGAGATGAAACCCTGGAGGAATGTATTTTGTTTTGTGTTCTGACCTGAGATGCTTTTCAGTGGTGGGGACGAGGGAGGGGGTGACAGAGAGCTCATCATATATACAATGTTAGGGTTTTGGTTTCACTTATCCAACATGTCTTTTTTGCGACAAGGGAGAGGAAGACATGTTGGATAAGTGAAACCAAAACCCTAACATTGTATATATGATGAGCTTCGGTTAATCTCGGTTAATGTATTAAATGAAGTGGTTGTATTAGGATGCCTGCCTTGGTTAATGATTTGGCGAGGTGGTTGTTGGGTTGGCTGCCTGGCCACGAATAACCGTGGCAGGCAACTGGGTCTAGTGCCTCGAAGGCCAGTTTGAAAACGCATCACAAAATATTTTGTTTAGTTGTGACTTTGCAGACGATTAAATTGGCAATCCATTGTACAAATTGTCTGTTGATTTCTTTTTAATATCAAGTGGTAAATTGTACAAACACATTGAGTTGTTTGCACACCATGCTAAGTAAAACTTCGGCATTGTAAGGGATCATGCTTTCATTTCAATAAAGGTCAAAAGGTATTTTTATGTCAATGTGTGTAAATTTGTGTGTGTATGTGCAACTGATCCTACGTGTCATATACCCTATGCGTGCTCCAATTTCATCTCCCCTATCATATTCTTGCATTTGACGCGTAATTTGGACAACAATTAAGAGACTATAGCGTGACGCTTTGAGAGAGTGATTCAAGTTACAAGTGGCACTAGGTGATTGATTTGCAAGCAGATTATTAGCTTGTTACTTTTGGAGGTTGTCACCTCCTAGATGGCTTATTGGTGTTTGACTGTTTGTGATATGTGTGAAGCATCGCAGGGAGATTGTGCAATAGGTCCGAGGACTTTGTTCAGGGCCACGTGTGATTATTCCTATCGAAGGAGAAGGCGATGAACAACTCTAGTTGATCGAGGCTTATTATTAGAGTGTGCAACAAGGCATTGTCCTGTGGAAACTTTTACCCTCCGCTTGGTCACCCCGCCGGGCGACTCGGCGGCGACACCGCCGAGCTCCTCCGCGCCACCCCCTCCCATCCCCTTCCGCCGCCCGAGGGGCCTGCCGGGATTCGGTCGGGCCCTTAGGATGGCGGTGGTGGCTTTTGCAGCTCCCTCGGCGGGCGTCGTCTCCGGGCGGAGGAACGGCGGCGGCGGCCCGCCCGCCGCCATGGCAACGGTGGCGGCGTTGGAGCGCGGATCCGGCACCCTAGAGGCTGGGTCCGCCCCCCCTCACCGGATCTGCGACGCGCGTGCCGGTCAGCGCTGGACGACCTCGGCGATGACCGCGGAGGCGCCCGGCCTCAGGAGGTGCGGCGCGGAGGCTTGGCCGTGGGGCCGTGCAGCGGATCTCACGCGTGGGTGCGGCCGGGGTGGCTGTAGTTTGTTGCCGTGTTGACCGGGCGGCGGTCCGGGCTACGTGACCGTGGCGGTCGACAAAGGCGCGTGGAGGGCGGGCTACGTGAGGCGGCGTCGCGGCGGTGGCTCCGCCGGAATTTCAGGCGCGCGCTTTGCCGGCCGCTCAACGTAGTCTGAGCGGGTGCGGTAGGTGACGGCGGTGAGGAGCGGCGGAGGAACGGGTCCACGGCGGTGTGGGCGATGGGAATGCGGCAGAGAGGTTGCTCTGGTGGGCGGTCGCGGCGGCAGGCCTGGTGTGCCTTGCCATGCGCGCGCAAAGATGGGTTTCATATGCTCCAAGTGAAAGCTTTCGCCCGCCTTTATGCTAGTGGCATGGCGGCGGCGCCCTCGACGTCGCTCTCCCGTTGGGGGTGCCATGTTGGAGCTACAACCCCCGCCGCGTGAGGTCCCCGGGTGAAAACCCTGTCCCATTATTGGACGGCGGCGGCGGCGCCATTGGCGTCGTGCCCTCCTTGGAGGCGTCGTCTCTAGGGACCACACTCGGCTTCGGTGTTGCTGGGCCACTGCTTTCGAAGGCTCGCCTGGTGCTGGTTTTTCCATCGGGTGGCAGGCGTGAAGGGTGTCGGCTTCTCACGAACGTGGAGGTTTTGCTTTTCTTGTTGGTGGACAGGGGTCATCTCTCTTTGTCGTTCGGCCGCTTGCGGCCGGACCGCTTGGCGGCGGGCATTGCCATTGCAATGGCTAGTGCGATCTTGGGACCGCGTCTTCGACGGGCGCGTTTGCGGCAACGACAACAAGGGGACGGCTAGGCTTGTAGCGGATCACAAAGAGGTCTTTAAAGCATGGCTAGAATCACTCGGTGAGATACAACTTCTCGAAGATGGCGCAGCGACAACCCTGGTCTTCTAGCTCAACGGGCGGCAGCCCAATGCGCGGAGAAGCTACGAGGGGGCGTCGACCACGGCGGCGGTCCTGGTTGCTTCAAGATGATCTTCGTGGGTGGGGCATCTTTGCTCGTTGTTTTGACGACAACCTTTGAAACGAGATCGGAGCATGGAACGTTGTGGCGGGCGTGGCGAGGAGGCCCCCACGCACAAGTGAGGAGTCCAACGGCGGATGTGGAGAGTCCCCCCAGCGTGTTGTGGAGGCTTGGTCTCGGTGTTTTCATTTCGTTAGATGGTGGCTTTGATGCAGCAGCACTACAACGAAGGGTCCTGCACGGCGACGGCCTTCTCGGTGTGGTGGTGTCCGCCCCTTTGTTTACCTTGGGCGCTGACTTTCGTTAGTGGTTTTCGACGACTGCAAGTGTGTGGTTTGTGGGTGGTTGCTGCAGCTGTTTTTTTGTCTTCTCCGCCGCTGTGTTTGTATAGAGCCTTGGCCATGTTGAGGTCCCAATCCGACCGGCCGTTGAGTGGTAACCGCGTTGATGTCCCAATCCAACCGGGGAGTATAGTTAGTTTTTTTTTTTACTTTTCTTTGTTGGCCTTGTTTCGTTGTACTGCCCAATCTGGGATTCCACTTTTTAATATAATCAACAGCTCTCCCGCCTGATTCGTTCAAAAAAAAATATATTAGAGTGTTTTGTTGATCGACCGAGACTCAAGTCCAGTGGTCATATTATAGCCTACTTTGCAGGATTAGTCCAAGCTTGCGGGTTTTGGAGCTACCAGAGGAGAGGCAATCCTAGTTTGGGAGGAACGGCTACTAATACGTAATACCTGATTTTTTTTTTCTCTAAAAAAAGATAACTTAAAATTCAAGATAAAAGTTAAATCTTCAATACCTCATATTTGTAACGAAGTTAATTGCATTCTCGTATGTGTAGGCCTACTCTCATCTGTGACCTAAAGAATCTGAGACAACCTATTTGATTTTTTAGTGATTCTATCTACAAAATTCTAGTACGTACTCCTTCCATTCAAAATTATAAGTCATTCGACGAATCTTGGAGGTAATGATTTTTAGTTAACATGATAAATATTATTATTTTATCATATAAATTTGTTAAAACTTGAGATGTTGTGTGACTTAACATTTTAGAACGATTTACAATTTGAGATGGAAGGAGGCCCGTGTAGACTGAAGCAGATACCGGCCCACACAATCCACGCGAATATACGTGATTTTGCTGACCTAGGTAAACCGGACGCCGGATGTGGGACGACGCGCCGCACCACCAACCAGACCGGCAACGACGACCTTTTGCGTCGTTCCGTGTCACCGTCCTCTACGGTGTCCGCGCTCTCCAGCTGCCGTACCCGTCAAGCTCAAGCACGGCGCCACACGGCTCATCTCCTCATCGGTTAGTGCAGCTGTAGCAGGCTAAGTTTTTTTTTCAGACCGCAAGAACCGCATGCATTCAATTCTGAGGAAATTAATCTGTTAGATCTAGCAATTTGAAGGGTAGTTTACAATACACTTTACATTCTGTTTGAGAAATCAATGTATATTCAGACTGCTTCTTAAAAAAAAGATGTATATATATGACACTTGTGTACGTGAATGTTGATCCGCAATAGGCAAATTGCACCCTCCTACATTTTGCTTCAATCTCTACCAGGTCAGCAATGAACATGAGCACCAGCATATTTGATGCGTGTTTCACGCATCAGTTCAAACTCAACTATTTGGAGACGGAGAACGATGCCAACGGCGGGGACCCAGTCAGCTCGGAGGGCATCTCTGCCGGTGGGCACCTCTGGAGAATCGAGTGTTACCCGTGTGGGCAAAGCCAGAACAACGACGATGAGTACTTATCTATCTTCCTCCAGCATGAGTGTAAATCCGAGAGCAAATCCGAAGGCGTCAAAGCTATCTTCGAGGCCGCCGTCATGGACAAAGATGGTACTCTATCTTCGTCCCATAGTAAGAAGTTGGTGCACGTTTTTGCACCCAAGGGCTGCAGAGACGACCACAAGGGATGGCAATGCTTCGTGAAGCGAAGCGTCCTCGAGTCACTTTACGTGACGAATGGCTCGTTCATCATTATGTGCGGAGCCAGAGTTGTGCTTGATGACGACCCCCACGACATGCCGCCCTCCAACATCGGAAGCCATCTGGGCCTCCTGCTGGACTCCACGGACGGTTTTGATGTTTCGTTCGTCGTTGGCGGCGTGAAGTTCCCTGCTCACCGGGCTATTCTTGCTGCCCGCTCGCCGGTCTTCAAGGCACAACTCCTTGGATCCATGGCTGAAGCCAATATGTCAAACATCACCTTGCATGACATTGTGCCGGCGACCTTCAAAATCATGCTCCGCTTCATGTACACCGATGCTTTTCCTGCTGACGCTGAGCTTGGGGACTCCTGGATGAGATGTTTGGGCAATTGCTTGCTGCCGCTGACCGGTTCGCATTGGATCGCCTGAAGCTTTTCTGTGCCAGTAAGCTGTTGGATAATGTGTCTGTGCATACAGTTGCACATACATTGATGTGTGCTGAAACTTACAACTGTCGGGTTGAAAAAAGAAGTGCATTAACTTCTTTGGGGAAGAGAAGAACTTCAAGGAAGCTGTGTTGACATATGGTTTTGCTCAATTGGTGCTAAAATTCCCATCGATTCTTGAAGACCTGAGAAAGAAGCTCAGGATATAGGGGCATGCATACATGCCAAAATGCAACCTTTATTGGATGTATTAGCTTTATGGTATTATTTGATGAGCTCGGTGAATGCCAGCTAAATCTGTTAAAAAGTTTTTTTTTTTTCTGTTTGCAATTGTCGCGACTATTATATTATGATCACATAGACTTTTTATATTACCCAATTAGTAACAATTTGGCAAAGCGAAGTTTATCTTATCAAATGTAAGTCCGTAGCTGTGTATGTCTCATCGATTCTTGAAGACCTGAGAGAGAAGCTCAGGACATAGGGCCGGGGCATGCATACATACTGGAGTCTGGTTCTTTGCCGTGTGCCGGCAAAGCCTCTTTTGCACTTGGTAAAGACTTTGCGAGTGCTGCGCGCTCGGCAAAGGATGCTCGGGGAAAAATTTCATGGCGTAGGCTCTTTGTCGAAGCGTCATTTTTTTCGGCAAAGCCTTTGCCGAGTGTTAAGGTGGCACCCGACAAACTGATTTTTGGAAGACAAAAAAAGGAAAATCTATCATCGAGCCGCCACCGCCGCCTGCGCGTCGCGGATCCGCCGGGGAGCTCATCCTCGCCGGATGTGCGGCTGGTGGAGGAGCTGCCGCGCCGCCGCGCGCCACGGATCCGCCTCGAGGGGAGCTCATCCTCACGGATCGCGCCACCGGAGGAGGAGCTGCCGCCGCCTACGCGCCGCCGCCGGATCCATCTACGGGTAGCTCATCCTCATTTGGATGCACCACCGTGAAGAGCTAGAGGAGGGCGCCCGGCGGGCAGGAGCTAGAGAGGAGGGCGCCGCTACCGTTGAGCCAGATTCATTATGCCCCACGTCGGTTCACCTCCTCCTTACCGGATCTAGGTTAGGGTTTCTTGCATGCCGATGGGGGGAGGAGTTGGAGGAGGGGCGCCGCGGGGGGAGTTGGAGGAGGGCGCCGCCGCCATCAAGCGGACCTCGTGCGAGATCCACTTGCTCGTTGTCGCTCCACCGGGGAGCGCCGCCACCGCAAGCGCGTTGGCCGTTGGAGCCCGACCATCTACCACACGCCCCTTCGAGGCCACCAATGTCGAGCTGCGCCACCCTCTCGCTCCATCCCTCCTTTTCAATCTCCAAGTGCTTTCGCCGCCGTGGGGGAGAGAGAGAGAGAGAGAGAGAGAGAGAGAGGCTGGCCGGGGGTGCGGCGCGCTTGGGAGGAGGGAGGGTGAGGGGAGTGGGTGGGTGAGGTGAGCTGAAATGCTCTTTTCTATTTTTCCATTCTTGTTGTAAAAAAATCTGAAATGCTTTTTTGCCAGTGTTGTGTTGTCACACTCGGCAAAAGTAAATCTCTTTGCCGAGTGTCATGTAGGCGGCACTCGACAAAAGAAAGGTTGCCAAGTGTCAAAGCCGACACTCGGCAAAGTAACTTTTTTTTATTTATTTTGACCTCCAAATTTTTATGTACTCCTGTTATAGTGCTTGGTACTTTGTGTTCTAATTTGATACATTTTCTGGATTGTTTGCTATATTTTTTTAAAATTTATTTTATTTATTTGATTTTTTTGTGATAAAGCTAGTTTGAACTGCAGGTGTATCAAAGCCGACACTTTCGGCAAAGTAACTTTTTTTTTTATTTTGACCTCCAAATTTTTATGTACTCTTATACAGTGCTTGGTACTTTGTGTTCTAATTTGATACATTTTCTGGACTGTTTGCTATATTTTTTAAATTTATTTCATTTATTTGATTTTTTTTGTGATAAAGCTAGTTTGAACTGCAGGTGTATCAAAATGTTGCAGTTATTTAAAAGCAAAAATAATATTCATGTTTATGAGTGCAATGTGAGGCTGTATTAGACCAACAAATTTGAACATCTTGTTCAGGAGACATGACCACAAACTTGTGGCCAAATTGTTTTTAAATTCTATAAAAATAAATGAAGTATGAAAATCATGAAACTTGTTAGTATTGAATGATTTCATATGTGGAGGCTGTGATAAAAATTTGACAAAGTTTCACACAAGTTGTCACGCACGATGCTTTAAATGTTACAAAGTCTTTCTCAAGTTCTGAATCTTCTACAAAGATTTAGAGGTTTGTAAGCATCCTACGTAAGTTTTTTTAAAACCTTCTCAATTTTTATCATAGCCTCCACATAATATATCATGACATCTCGACAAGTTTCATGATTTTCAGACTTACTTTTTATAGAATTTTAAAATTATTCACCCGCAAGTGAATAGCCATGTTTCATGAACAAGATGTTCGAAATTTCGAGTCTATCTCTGGATATGGCCTCACATAAAACTCAATAACACAAATATCATTATTTTTCATTTAATTTTTAGCTTTATTCAAATGACTTGCAGTTTAAATTTGACTTATAAAAGAAACCTCAATCAAATAAAATAAACTAAAGAAATATAGTACAACGTCCGAGAAATGTACCAAATTTAAACATGGAGCATCAAGTACTGATAGAGGTAAAAAAACTTTTGCGAATGTTTCGCTACATGACACTCGGCAAAGAATATTTCAATTTTTTTAAAAAAAATAACACTTTGCTGAGTGCCAACATTCGTTGAGAGTCGACACTCCTCTTTGCTACAGTGGCGAGTGCCCGAAATTTGACACTCGGCAAAAGAGTTTTGCACTTGGCAAAGATCCAGTTTCGGTAGTGATGCCAATGCAACCTTTGTTAGATGTATATATTAACTTTCTGGTATTATTTTGAGCTCGGTGTGCTAGCTAAATCTGTTAAAAAGTGTTTTTTTATTCATCGTTTGCAAGTGTTGGGACTATTATATTATGACCACTTAGACTTTTTATATTAACCAATTAGTAACAATTTGGCAAAGCGAAGTTTATCTTATCAAATGCAAGTCCGTATCTCTAACTCTATACATGTCTCATCGATTCTTGAATGCGCGCCGGCGCTCGCGTGGGAGGTAAAGCACAGCCTCACCAACTAAACAACCGAGTTTACATGCCCTTTTGCTGCGATCTATTGATCAGCGACTTTTGTGATATATGGTGTGTAGGAGCAAACTGAACAAGAGCATGCCTCGGTCACTTGAGAACCATATACGGAACGTCGTCAACCATGCATTGCATCGTCGGATTTGAGAACGGATGCACAAATCCTGAAACGTCTTCTTCGTTCCATTTAAAACAATGACTCCATGCGCCCCATCGTTTCCAAGGGTTTCTTCGAGTCCTGTGTTCATTGAGTGCGAACAGTTCGTTGAACGGAGCATCGATCTGATCACTTGATTGATGCCTTTGATGTGATGACGACTGTCCATCGTGCGGACTTTATGGAGACCACGGATTGTAGTGCTCGTACACTACTCCTGAGTCCTGAAAGAATACGATGCGATCTCTCGATCTTCCCAACAGCGCCTTTCCTTGTTCCCGAAACGATCAATCGATCTCTTCGTTTACCTCATTCTTGAATCTTCACTAGTAGTCGGTTCGGAATCCCAAGCATTGGCCGTGCTCCTGTTCAGTTTGCTCGACAATCCCTTTGATATCTGTACTAGACTACTATATATAACCAGGGCCTCGGTCACTCTGTGTGCAACTGTGAGACCCCGCAGGAAGAAGCAAGCCAGCTTAAAAGCTTCGGCCTGGCGGGTTGATTAATTCCGGTTGCAACCTTTTGCGTGAAGCGAGGACGAAAACGCAAGAGAATTAATTAACAGGTGTGGTTCACTCAATGTGTAGAGTGGATCTTAGCCGTCATCCCGGGTCGGGCGTTACAAATGGTATTGAGCCAACTCTCGCGGGTTTCACGGACGTATGGACGTATGGATCGGGCTTCTCGGAAAAGTTGCGCATGGCTCCGTGAGAGGGCATGGCAAATAGACCGAGGAGCTGGTAATCGCGTACGTGAGCCAGGAGAGTTGATCCCGGACGTTTGTCCCTTACGGGTAAAAGCTGGTTCGACGAGGGACGCCAATTCTTAAAGGGTGGGTGGATGTGAGACCCGCGAGGAAGAAGCAAGCCAGCTTAAAAGCTTCGCCTGGCGGGTTGATTAATTCGGTTGCAACCTTTGCGTGAAGCGAGGGGGAAAACGCAAGAGAATTAATTAACAGGTGTGGTTCACTCAATGTGTAGAGTGGATCTTAGCCGTCATCCCGGTCGGGCGTTACAGCAACCCCGTCCAACCACCCTCTGCAAACATGAGTTCCAGTTCCAGCATCCTCGATTCCTGCAGTTTCACGCATCAGTTCAAGCTCAACTTTTTGGAGACGAAGAACACCGCCATCGGGCACTTTGTTAGCTCCCCAGACATCTCTGCTGGGGGCACCTCTGGAGGATCAATTGTTACCCGCGTGGGGTTAGCACAAAGGACAATGGCGAGTGCGTATCTATCTTCCTCAAGCTCCTAAGCAAATCCAAAGACAAGGTCCAAGCTATCATCGAGGCCGCCGTGATGGATAGAGACGGTGCTCTATCTTTGTCGTATCACAAGAGTTTGGTGCATGAGTACCCACCAGACAGCGACTGGGGATGGCCTAGCTTCGTGATGCGAAGTGTCCTCAAGTTGCTCTACGTGACCAATGGCACGTTCATCATTGTGGCAGCAGTCAAAGTTGTGCGCAACAATCTCATCAACGTGCCACCGTCAGACATCGGGAGCCATCTTGGTCTCCTGTTGGAGTGCGCAGACGGCGGCTCTGTGAGCAACAATCTCATCGACGTGCCACCGTCAGACATCGGGAGCCATCTTGGTCTCCTGTTGGAGTGTACTGACGGCGGCTCTGATGTTTCGTTCATCATTGACGGCGTGAAGTTCCCAGCTCACCGGGCTGTTCTTGCTGCCCGCTCGCCAGTCTTCAAGGCGCAGCTCCTGGGGTCCATGGCGGACGCCAACATGCCATCCATCACTTTGCATGACATTGCGCCGGCGACCTTCAAACTCATGCTCCGCTTCATGTACACTGATGCTTTTCCTGCTGAGCTCGGGGACTCCCCGGACGAGATGTTGCATCACTTGCTCGCTGCAGCGGATCGGTTCGCGTTGGATCGCCTGAAGCTTCTCTGTGCTAGCAAGTTGTGGGATAATGTATCGGTGGATACAGTTGCTGCTACCTTGATTTGCGCTGAAACATACAACTGTCCACAGCTGAAAAAGAAGTGCATTGAGTTCTTTGGAGAGGGGAAGGATCGACTTCAAGACAAAGGCTGTGTTAACAGATGGTTTCTTTCAGCTAGCACAACAATTCCCATCGATTATTGATGAGCTGAGATTGAAGGCTGCAGCGTAGAAGCAGCAATTGATGAGCTGAGGTTGAAGGTTGGAGCTTAGAAGGAGCACACATTCATACATGCTATAGTATTATCTTCGTGGTATTTTAAGTTCGGCAAATGCTATCTATCTAAATCTATTTAAGTTCTTAAATTTTCGGTTTGTAAGCATCAGCTACTATCATGTTTACTTTTTATTATCCTATCAACAATTTCGCAAGTGAAGTCGTTATTGTGTCTTATTCGGATTTGTGACAAAATCTGTATGTTTATGTTTGCTTTTCATTCGTTAATTTTATTCTTTTTCTTGTATTATAAGATTCAAATCGTTCTTGCAAACTCACTACATTACAGAAATATTTATCTGAAGATACGCTATATAAATCAGATGGTTGGACTTCAACAAGTCAGGTATTGGAGTAGCTTAACTTGTTTTAAGCATGGCCTGATGTTTCGCTCTTTCTGATAGAAAGCTGAAGCCTGATTTTCTCTATTTGTCTAAAAATGTATATGAAATATTTATAACCTCTATTACAGGCGCCGGTGCTCTATGCTATGGAGTAGTACTGCCACACGCCAATAGTTGTCCCAACGTAGTATGATCACAGCGTGTGCTATACTGCTATGGTTGGCTTAAGCTCCATGATTACATATAAAACTTTATTGTTGTAAGAGTATATATAGTTAAGTATGTTTTTGTAATCAATATCAATAAAGCTCAATGTTTTTTCAATCGACATGTTGTGTGTAAATCTACGCATATCCAAAATTGATTCTTTGTGGTCTTCGCGTTTCATGACGATGCACCGGTCATGTATGTAGTGTTTCAGTTCTACCATCTAAATGAAAAACGTGCATAGTTTCACATTCGTGAGAAAATTACGAGTTGAAATGTTTTTTTAAAAACATGCAACATGACTATAACAAATTATGTGATGGATGGATAGTTTCCTTATTGATGAAAAACAACAATTACAGTGACATTTCAGTTTCTCTTAAGGGCAAGTACATTGGTCTTTGTCTCATAACTAGTCCCATAACTAGTCTATAGTTCCACGTACGTAATTTAAGACAACTTAATAGACTACATGTACAATGGTTGTCTTTCTAAGTTGTCTCATAGCAACTCGCATTTTCTTAATTTATGGAGAGAGTAAAAATAGCATTGTGAGGTGCATGGCGACAACAACTCATACAATGGTAAAATAGTTGTCTCATAGTCCTAAAATTTAGCTCATGAGGTGGTTGTTTCGCCAAGCAACTACCTCATTCTCTCTCACCGCTCTCTTTCCTCCACATCATCAAAAAGCTTATGTGACGATGCATGAGACGGCGCATGAAACCGCTCACGTGTAACAATGTGCTTGTTGAAGATTGCCTTTGCCTTTGATAAAAATCACTCTTAAAAAAGTATACAATATTTTTAATTCATTCTAGCCCACAGCCGTCCAGATAACGGCCTTTGGGCCTGTCTCTCAAACTTCCGCCCACACGGGCCGGCCCTCTCCCTCCGGCCTCCCCTTGATGGCGTGCTGCCCCTCGTGGACGGAGACTCGCGACTTTGTTTGGCTGTTTCCCCGAGAGAGCCGCGACGGCGCCACCCCGGACTCCCTAACCCTAGGCGGCGGCCGCGACTGACGGCGAGGAGTGGGCTGCGGGCGGCGGCGCGCATGGCAAGCTGCACGGCAGCCCGGGCCACGGCTTCCGGCGGCAGGGTCGGCGCCAAGGTGGGAGGCGTGCCGGCTGCGGGGGCGGCACGCGGCCTGCCCAGGACTACAGCGACGGTGACCAAGTCGGCACTCGGCAGATCCTGTATAGCACTAGCAGTAGCAGTAGCGTAGCACTATTTAATTCACTGTTGAGTAACGCTTAAATCTGAAATCCCGTCCAATTTTTGCAAACACAGGTGCCAGCATGCTCGATTATTCTTATTTCACCCATCAGTTCAAACTCAACTATTTGGAGACGAAGAAGGTAGCCATCGGGCACGTTGTTAGCTCCCCGGATATCTCTGCTGGGGGGCACCTCTGGAGGATCAACTGCTTCCCTCGTGGGGATAGAGAAGCGGATAAGGGCGACTATGTATCTATCTTCCTCCAGCTCGTGAACAAATCCCAAGAAAACGTCAAAGCCATCTTCGAGGCCTCAGTGATCGACAGAGACGGTGCTCTATCTTCGTTCCATAGAAATAGGGTCGTGCATGTTTACCCACCAAAGAATGAAAGCGACATCAACAGCTGGGGTTTCCCTCGCTTCGTGGAGCGAAGCGTCTTAGAGTCGCTCTACCTGACGAATGACTCGTTCATCATTTCGTGCGGTGTCAAAGTTGTCCATGACCTCGAGGTGCCGCCGTCGGACATGGCAAGCCATCTCGGCCTCCTGCTGGATTGTGCAGAGGGCTCTGATGTCTCCTTTGTTGTTGACGGCGAGAAGTTCCCTGCTCACCGGGCTGTGCTTGCTGCCCGCTCGCCGGTCTTCAAGGCACAACTCCTGGGCTCCATGGCTGACGCCAGCACGTCATCCATCACCTTGCATGACATCGATCCGGATACTTTCAATGTTATGCTTCGCTACATGTACACCGATGCTTTTCCTGCTGACTCTGAGCTCGGGGGCTCCCCAGATGAGATGTTTCAGCACTTGCTCGCTGCAGCGGACCGGTTCGCGTTGGATCGCCTGAAGCTTCTCTGTGCTAGCAAGTTGTGGGATAATGTATCGGTGGATACAGTTGCTTCTACCTTGATTTGCGCTGAAACATACAACTGTCCGCAGCTGAAAAAGAAGTGCATTGATTTCTTTGGAGAGGGGAAGGACTTCAAGTCAAAGGCTGTGTTAACAGATGGTTTCTTTCAGCTAGCACAACAATTCCCATCGATTGTTGATGAGCTGAGGTTGAAGGCTGCAGCATAGAAGCAGCAATTGATGAGCTGAGGTTGAAGGTTGGAGCATAGAAGCACGCATGCATACATGCTATAGTATTATCTTCGTGGCATTTTAAGTTCGGCAAATGCTATCTATCTAAATCTATTTAAGTTCTTAAATTTTCGGTTTGTAAGCATCAGCCACTATCATGTTTACTTTTTATTATCCTATCAACAATATCGTAAGTGAAGTCGTTATTGTGTCTTATTCGGATTTGTGACAAAATCTGTATGTTTATGTTTGCTTTCATTCGTTAGTTTTATTCTTTTTCGTGTATTATAAGATTCAAATCTTTCTTGCAAACTCACTACATGATAGAAATATTTATCTGAAGATACGCTATATAAATCAGATGGTTGGACTTCAAGCATGGCCTGATGTTTCGCTCTTTCTGATAGAAAGCTGAAGCTGGATTTTCTCTATTGTCTAAAAAATGTACATGAAATATTTGTAACCTCTATTACACGCCGGTGCTCTATGCTATGGTGTAGTACACTGCCACACGCCAATAGTTGTCCCAACGTAGTATGATCACAGCGTGTGCTATGGTTGTCCATGATTACATATAAAACTTTATTGTTGTAAGAGTATAATAATTAAGTTTGTTTTCGTAATCAATATCAATTGAGCTCAATGTTTTTCCAATCAATATGTACTGTGTAAATCTGTGCATATCTAAAATTGATTATTTGTGGTGCTCGCATTCCACCCACGATGCATCGTCCATGTAGGCTGTGTTTGGTTTGGGGGTTGAGATGGGTGGGTTGGACCCGAATGGAGCCATGTTTGGATTGAGGATTTAGTGGGAGGGGGTTGACCCGGGTTGGCATATTCCCCTCGAGATGCGGGTTCGGTTGCTCCTCCAAATTGGGCGGATGCACTCGACCCACATCAACGGCGCCCCGAGCTCCGTCCTCTCCTTCGGGTCCTTCCCCTCGTTCATCACGACCCTCTCGCTCGACGCTTCGTGGATCCACTCCACCGGATCTGGGAAAGCACCAGCGTTGGGAGCGAGAGGCCCGCCAGCCGCCATGGCGGGATGCGTTGGGAGCAGCCGGGCGAAGCCGCTAACGGTGGCCATGGCGGGGTGGAACGGCACACGCGCCCGCCGACGCGGGCGGCGCTGGCCGAATCGGGCGGGATGCGTCGGCCGCAGATTGGCGAGCAACGAAGCGATGGCCATGGCGGGGTGGGGCGGCATGCGCGCCCGCCGGCATGGGGCGGCGCGCTCGTGGCTCGGGATGCACGGGCGGGGCGCTGGAGCAGCTGGGTGAGCGAGCATTGGGACAGCGTGTGGCGGGGTAGGCCGCCGAGGCGAAGGCTTGGCGCGGGGAGCTCGGGACTTCGAGTCCGCGCGTCTTCCTCCGCCGTGGCCGAGATGGATGTGGTTATCCAGAGGTAGAAGAAGATGGTTTAGTATCTGAGTGTATGACAGTTGGGTCCCACAGCTAGTACCAGCTAACGGGGTTAAACTACCATCCATCCCAATTCACCCAATCCCTCAAACTAAACACATAACTGGAATCACTCCATCCCTCAAACCAAACATAAACTGGGTTGAACCCAACCGTCAAAACCGGGTTGGACCCAACCCAACCCAGTTGGTCCCCAAACCAAACACTACCGTAATGTTTCAGTTCTACCATCTAAAATGAATAACGTGCATAGTTTCACATTCCCGAGAAAAATACGACTTGAACTTTTTTTAAAAAAAAAAACATGCAACATGACTATAACGAATTATGTGATGGATGCGAATTGGCTTGTAGTCCAATGGTAGGGACGGCCCAGTGGGGACGCCGCCCACCGGGGTTCAAATCCGGTGCTTTCGATCTTTTCTTGGGATTTTTCCGGGATTTCGGCGTTATGCATTAAGTGGTAGCGACGTTCCGTCGACGACGAGGCGCCAATGGTGACTTCGAGAATCTCCGTGATCCGTAGGGTGCTCGGTCCCCCTGAGGTGCTCATAGGGGTAGGGTTTGCGACGTGTGTTCATAGGAGTGAGTGTGTGCGTGCGTGTTGTGAGCGTCTGCGTTGTATTGTGTCAAAAAAAAAAAAAAATTATGTGATGGATAGTTTCTTCATTGATGAAAAACAACAATTACAGTGACATTTCAATTTCTCTTAAGGAGATTGCCTTTGATAAAAAAACACTCTTAAAAAAAAATATACAATATTTTTATTCATTCATTGTAGCCCACAGCCGTCCAGATAACGGCCTTTGGGCCTGTCTCAAACTTCCGCCCACACGGGCCGGCCCACTCCCTCCGGCCTCCCCTTCATGGCGTGCTGCCCCTCATGGACGGAGACGAGACTCGCGACTTTGTTTGGCTGTTTCCCCGAGAGAGCCGCGACGGCGCGACCCCGGACTCCCCTAACCCTAGGCGGAGGCGGCGACCGACGGCGGGCAGCGGGCCGCGGGCGGCGGCGCGCGTGGCAGGCTGCACGGCATCCCGAGCCACGGCTTCGGCGCCTCTCCGGCCCTAGGCCGCAGAGGCGGCGGCGAGCTGGGAGGCGGGCCGGCGGCGGGGGGCGGCGCGCGGCCAGCTCAGGACTACAGCGACGGTGACAAGGTCGGCGCTCGGCACTTCGGCAGGTCCGCGGCTGTCCTTGCATTCTACGGCGGAAGGTGCGGAATGGGCTTTGGGAAGCTCCTGAGTAGCACTAGCAGTAGCGTAGCACTATTTAATACACTGTTTAGTATGCTTAAATCTGAAATCCCGTCCAATTTCTGTAAACACAGGTGCCAGCATGCTCGATTATTCTTATTTCACCCATCAGTTCAAACTGAGCTATTTGGAGACGGAGAACGGCCTCATAGGGCACTCAGTCAGCTCCGACGACATCTTGGCTGGAGGGCACCTATGGAGGATCAAATGCTACCCGCGTGGACTCAGGGCATCGGACAACGGCCAGTGGGTATCTATCTTACTCTATCATTTCAGCGAATCCGAAGACGCCAAAGCTGTCTTCGAGGCCTTGGTGATGGACAAAGACGGGGCTCTATCTTCGTCTGATAGAAACATGTCCGTGCGTGTTTACGGCGCTTTTGATTCCTGGGGCTGGTATCACTTCTTGGAGCGAAAGGTCATCAAGTCACTCTACTTGACCGATGGCTTCTTCACCATTACGTGCGGGATCAAGGTTATGGTGAAGGACCCATTGGACGTGCCTCCCTCCGACATTGGGAACCATCTTGGGCGCCTGCTGGAGTGCACAGACAATGGTGGATCTGATGTTTCATTCATCGTTGGTGGGCGAAGTTTCCTGCTCACTGTGCTGTGCTTGCTGCCCGCTCGCCAGTCTTCAAGGCACAGCTCCTGGGCTCCATGGCCGATGCCAACTTGCCATCCATCACCTTGCATGACATCGCGCCGGTTACATTCAAAGTCATGCTTCGGTTCATATACACCGATGCTTGTCCTGCTGATGCCGAGCTTGGGGAGTCCCCGAGCGAGATGTGTCAGGAATTGCTTGCTGCAGCGGATAGGTTTGCGTTGGATCGCCTGAAGCTTCTACGTGCTAGCAAGCTGTGGGATAATGTATCAGTGGATACTGTTGCTGCTACTTTGATCTGCGCTGAAACATATAATTGCCCGCAGCTGAAAAAAGAAGTGCATTGACTTCATCGTGGAGGAGAAGAACATCAAGAGGGTTCTGTTAACAGATGGATTTATTCAGCTGGCGCAGCAATTCCCATCAATACTTGATGAGCTGAGGGAGAAGGTTGGAGCATAGAGGCAGCATGTATATATACATGCTTTATGGCTACAACACTAGCTTTATGGCATTCTGAGTTTGCAAAAGCTATCTAAATCGTAAGTTTACGTTTTTGTTTGCATGTATCACCACTATTATGTTACTCTCTTTGCAGACATTTTATTATCCAGTCGACAATTTGGTATGTTTAGTCGTTGTTGTATCTTATTTCTATTATATATTGCTTGTCTTGCATATTAATATTACAAATTCACATTGCAAAATCTGTATGTTAATGTCTGTTTTTCTAAAACTAGTTTGAATCTTTTTCTTACATTATATGATTCGATGCTTGCTTGCAAACTCACTCAAGACAAATATTTTTACCATGTCGAAAGAAATATATGAAGTTACATATACTTACATATCAGATACTTACAAATATTTTTTTAATTGCCTTCGTGTATGTACTGGAATATTACCTCTATGATGAGAGTAGTGTGGACTGATGCTTCTTTCTTGAAAGCTGAAGCTAGAATTTTCCTTTATCTAAAAAAAAAAAGTATTTAATTTGGAACATTTGTTACCTCTATGCTAAGGAGTAGTACTGCCATGCTATAGTTGTTCTAATGTAGTATATGATTGGTGTGTGCTATGTATGGCTCTATGTTAAAGTAAAGCTTTATTGTTGTAGTCGTATAAGTATGTTTTCATCACAATCAATAAAGCTCAAAGTTTTTTAATCAGTATGTATTGTGCAATTAATTATATGCATATTTGTAATTGCATGGTCCTCGCGTTCAATGGTGACATGCCGGCCATGCCTGTAATGTTTCAATTATATCCTTCTAATGAAACACGTGTATGGTTGCATGTTCGTGAAAAAAATACGACTTGAATTGCTTTCTAAATGTGTAAAATGGCTATAAAAGCTTAGTTAATGGATGGTTTCTTTATTGTTGAAAAGCAACAATTGCAGTGCCATTTCAGTTTTGCTTAAGGAGATTGCTTTTTGGTTAAAATCACAACCTTAAAGAAGGACCAATAAAGGCCGTAATTTGAACTTTTAAGCTAGCTGTGACTTGTCTATACATTGACTGCATTATATAAGTGATTCTTATATTTATTATTAATTAAGACTCCATTTAACCATTTGATTGAATCATGTTGATTGTCCAAATGCAACCATTGGGGCAACCTCATTCTATTTATGTAATCTATAACAGACTAGAGCCACTTGGAGAGTTATGTTAAGATGAAGATACTGTTATGGGCTAATTGCCCAATTATATCCTATAAATACATTATCTATATATTTCCTTTATTTACTGAGACTAGCATATTATTCCTTAGATGGAAATTAGAAGACTATATATAGCTGTAGTCTTGGATGGTTGAGAATTAAGCAGAAGCAATATAGGAGCCGTGGGGACGACATACCCTAGCCGCCGCCCGTTGCTCCTCTCTCGCTACCTGCTTCCTTCCTTGCGCTGAACAGCCACGGCGCCCGTAGCGCCCGTTCCCCTACCCAACCTTCGATCGGGACACCCATACTCCCTACGGAGATTCCCTGGTAGGACTAGGAATTCTATCAACTTGGTACCGGGGCTCTCCTCCGTCCAACACCCCTGTGCCACTCCGACCACCACGTCGCACTCATGGCGACCACCTCCTAAGCCCTGCTGCATCCGTGCCCGTGTTGGACACGTTGGGGTTGAACCCACCCCGAAAGTGGTCACCTACCCTACACACGGTGGCCATCGTGCAGTTGGGGCAGGCCATGATCGGGATCCAAAACGTGATCCGTGACCTTCATCAGCGAATGTTGCCACCACCGCTGCCTTAGCCAACATCCGTTATCGCGGCCTTGCCTTTGGCTGGGTTGCCTGTGTTCTCAGCACCGGTTTGCGCCGCCATCGGTGGGAGTGCCCATCCACCTCCTAAGTATGTCGCCCGTTCCGGCCTCAGGGGTCTTCCAGGGGTGGATGGCCCCCAATTCCCACAATGCCGGCCAGCGGCACCTCCGATGCTTCGGCATCATACGACAATGCCCGCGCCATCGAACATGGCGCGGGCCATGCTGCCCATCTCGCGCTTCTATATGTTGGAGTTCACCATGTACAACGGCTCCGTCGACCTGCTGAATTGGCTCAATCACTGTGAGCAGTTTTTCCGTGGCTAGCGAACACTAGCCTTGGATCGTACGTGGCTTGTGTCCTACCACCATACTGGAGCGGCGCAAACTTGGTATTACACCCTCGAGCAGGACGAGGGGATGCCCACTTGGGATTGATTCAAAGAGTTGTGCCACCGACAGTTGGACTGTGTGCGGCTCTTGTTTGGCGGAGCTCGGTAGGCTGCAATTCACCTATAAATTAAGTCCAGGAGTACGCCAAGCGTTTCAACGTAGTGCTCTGTCACGCTCGTATCTTGACGCAGTTCAGAAAGCGGAGCTCTTCATGGGGGACCCCGGACCATATCTGCGTTGATGTGGAGATGTGCCTGCCCGGGGCTTCACTCCTCGGTGCACGCGCGCTACTAAGGGTACCGGCGCGCGCGCAACAGAACAGGTAGCCGCGCACGCGCGCAACTACCGATAGCGGCGCACGCGGTAAAGCGTCGTGGACAGCTTCTCTTGTCTGGGCTTTATTGGGTCGTTTTTCTCGTTTCTCCTGTTTGGGCTTCATTGGACCGCTTTTTTTCTCGTTTCTTCAGCCCCTGGGCTTCATTGGACCGTTTTTTTTTCGTTTCTCCTGTCAACCATCATTGGGCCAGGAAAATATTATTGTCTACCACCTAAAATTTTCTCTTTAGGGACATCGGATTTGTGGGTAAAATAAAAGGGCGGGGGGGATGGTTTCACATCCATATGAAAGTGAAAGAAACAGGAAAAAACATTGTTCTTAAATACCATAATAAATCCTATGTTCATCAAAAAAAATACTTATACTATGTTAAAAATGGAAAAGAGCTAGAATGAAAGGAGGAGAAAAATGAAATACAATTTACTTATGACATTTCTGTATTTCTAAAAAGGATAAAACCAAAAGGTAAAATGTTGCTCCTGTTTTCTTCGAGACTTCAAAATAATGAATATTCCTGAAAAAAAGGAAATTTCATTATTAAAATATAGACTTATATCGAACTTTACATTTCTATATTATATATACTTCTATGACTAGGGTTTCAAAAAAAAGTTTGTACTGCTACATTCAAAACTTTATACTTAGAATCAATAAAACATTAAATCACTAGAAAAAAATAGGGGGCATTTCGAGACTAAAAATACCACACTAGAAACTTTATATTGGTAGGTTCAAAACTTTATATTGGTATGTTGAAAACTTTAACTAATGGCACTAAAATCTTTATACCACTAGTCCAAATATAACTTTAGGTATTTTATACAATATGTTTTTAGGAAAAAACTTTCAACTATGACATTATAAAGTTAGTATTGTTAGGTTCAAAACTTTACACCCAAAAAATTAGTATAAAAAATTTAAAGTTATGATATTACTAACTTAACTCTCAGAAAGTCAGAACCTTTGAATTATTTAAAAAAAAATCTAAAGTTTATTAAAAAGTTTATACTCCTACATTTTAAATTTTATACTACTAGAAAAAAATAGGGGCATTGGGAGACTAAACTACCACATTTAAAACTTTATATTGGTAGGTTGAAAACTTTATATTGTTTGGTTGAAAACTTTAAGCAATGGAACTAAAATCTTTATACCACTAATCCAAAACTTTATAGTACTAGGTTTAGAACTGTTACAGTACAAACTTTGGAATGCTAGGTTCATACATTGAAGCAGCATATTATATTACAAAAAAAAAAACATAAATCAAAAAGATTATTGGATAAAAACAAATAGACCTGGAGCACTAACTAGCAGGTGAAAAAATCTTTCGAGTACAAAAAAGTGTGCAAGTTTACCTATTTGATCATCATTGAGCATGAGACTCTGATGAGGAGTCATCTGTGTGTTCACAGTGAATACCAGTTCTGAAAAAATTGAGAAACAGGAACAAAAAATGAACATCAATTTTCGTAATTATTAAACTCTGTAGAAGCTTGTAAAGGGTATGGACTGTGCAGTCTGGGGATTAGGGATATCAAATAGGAAAGCATAAAAAAAACGCCCCAAGTGACAACAATCTCTAAAGATGGTCAGTGGTACCCCAATATCAACAAATGGCTTTTTTTTCAACTTTGGGTGAGTCCTGTCCTGAACTTCACCCAAAAAAGAAAATGGATCTGTTTTAGTCCTTAGACCAGTCTTCTAAAAAAAAAAAATGTTAGATATATATTCTTTGTTTGAAAAGGAAAAAATCATTCTATATATTTACATATGTGCTTCACCCAAAAATAAAAGGCTATGTTCTCTCCCCATACAACTTGCAAGGCTCATAACCTAACTGCTATACTTACTTAATTAAGAAATTGAACAACCCTTGCCCGAACATAAACAAAAGCAGATTAACAGGTCAAAAAAAAAAAAAGAAGAGAGAGAATTAAAACCAAAGATACTACGGTTGGGAGAACTCTTCTACAGTACTCCATTAACAGGGTCAAAGTATAGACCAATCAACCTTCCTTATTGTCCAAGATCATAAACTAAAAGTGTTGGCCAACAGACAAGTACCAGTGGTGTATACGAGAGTAAGTCCCACACAACAAAAGATAAACTCCTGGGGTAGTGTCATCACTAGACAAGAGGTGCAGTTAACAGAACCAATAAGGAAGGCCAATGGGGTGAAAAAAGACATAAAGCAAACTTGTTGAGAATGAGGGGATACTCCTCAATTTTTTACATTTTGATTTTTAGGCCTCTAAAAGCGGAATAATAGCATGTTCCTAAACAAATTACTAGTAGCAAAAAAAGAGAGGAGGGGGGGACTCGCATGTGAGCATATGGAAATGGACACTAGAGCAGTAAGATAAATAAAATAAAAAGATATATGCAGCATTCAATTCAGAAGAAAAATCCTACTGGATCCAACAACACTGAATTCAGTGCAGGTTGAAACTTATTACTATGTCATGTATTAATATTTTAAGAACTTGTTATTATGTCATCCAAAGCACAACAAAATTTGTACCTTTTGAATCAACTTCATCTCATCTGTCTTCGAGAACCAAGGTATAGCTATATTTTTTAAGATAAAGGAATATATTGAATCCAGCCTTCACATTCATCAAAGAATGCTTACCGAGGTATAACTATATGAGATATAGAAACAGTTTCTAGCTCAAGACGATGTAGATGATGGGAGAGACAAAACACTAACTAGTAAGACACAAGTCAGCAGACATACATATACATGAACCAGGAAGAAACAAAAGCAAAAACCAAAAGAAAACCTTAACATGTATCAAAGGATATACCAAAAGCATGTGGCAGCTGATGAAGAAATGAATCTCCAAGCATTGCTCCTGCCTGCAGATTAATGCTGAATCATGCAGATCCAGACATACTACACATTTAGAGACACACTACAGAGAGAATACAAAAAAAGTATTCAAAACAGTGTTGTATTCTCAAAGGCAGGCTAGCATAAATCTGATGTATAAAATTGAAGCAAGTTATCAAAACAACAGAATAAAAACTTTCAGAAGCATCTAGTTTGTTTCATTAGCTAGTTTCATTATCTATCCTGGATCATGCTTGCAGACTAATCATTAAAATTCATACTTGCAGACTAATGCTGCATCAAAATGACAACTCTCCTCTTTGCTCATATAAAAAATAAAGGGCAAGCAGATATGTGGCCATTCATCTCGACAGTCTTTAGGACATACCTTTGTTTTGGTCTTACAGCACACATCCAGCTGCTGCAGCCAGAGTGAGAGATGACCAGCAACATGCTTGCCAACAAAAACAAGGCATCCAGGGGCATCCTGGCTCAAGCACAATATCAAACTTGCCAAAATGCTCACTAATAGCCACAGTCGACTAGTCAACTTAAACACAGGTTGCCCATAGCTGCAGTGCACGGATCACTTCTGCTAGCACCTACATATTTCATAAAAAGACCAAATTGGTAGTTAGTACTGAGAATAGTGTGCATAAGTTAGATTAATAGATGGCAATAGCAGCTACTCAGAGACATAGAGAAACTAAGACTATAAAGACATACAAATATAGAGAGATAGAAAGAGAAATTCTATCAATAAAGACATAGAAATTCTAAAATAGGCCTATAAAAACATACAAATATAGAGAGATAGATAGAGAATTTCTATCTGTAAAACCCAAAAAAAAACCCAAAAGGAATCGTCTCCACCCCGCTAATGACCCCGCCCCCGCGGTTAATACCCCCGCGGTAATCCCAAGGCCCCTCTTCGGAACCGTCCCAGGACGTGCCTACTCTCTCTGCGCCGTGGAACCGACGGTCACCCTGCCCCGCTCCCAGAGACTCCCCCTCGCGAACCCCGAACCCGAGGCTTGAACCGTCCCCAACCCAGGAGCTGCGCCCATGATCTCCCCGTCGACGGCGGCTCCCTTGCCCGGGCGGCAGCAATAGTGCCGACCGGCAAGCCCTAACCCTAGGATCGACGCCCTTGCCCCGCCCAAGAATGGTCGGCAGCCCCTTGCCGCAGCCCGGTGGCGATAGCGGCGATCGGCGAACTCCTAGACGGCGGTTCCCTTGCCCCAGCACCGGCAACCTGCTCCAAGCCTCCCAGCTCGACCGCCTCATCCCCGGATACCGGCGTCCCCAAGCACCGTCGACCCAGTGCCCGGTAAGTAGCTCCCCTCGGTTCTCTCCTCCATTACCTTCCTGTTAGCAAGAACTCGTCAGGTCGCGTAGTTGCCCATGACCCAGGTAGCCTCCCTGTTCAAGACCTCGCTTTAGATAGTACAACATTCAGAGGTTCAGAGTTTTAAAATAGTTAACAATTAGAGGAGCAGAGATCTAAAGGGAAGCATTTGTGGGGGCGTTGATTGGTCCATGCTAATTTGCCTGCTCAAAGTTGATTACAGTAGCAAGTTTGCATTTGTTTTTTTTTTTTTCAGTTTAGCAACCAGGTTCCACTGTTCACGTCCTTATATATCAACTATTATGTGGTATTTGCTACCTTAACTCGTATGGCTATGCTTTAATTCAGGTGTTAACTGTGCCTGTCGTGATATATACATTATATATAGCATAATTATGAGCGAAGAAATGCTTTCAGTTTACTGTTGGTTTGCTGTTCTATCTGTTGATTGCCATTGGCGATAAGTTGAAGAAATCTAGAAAAGATCAATCACAGCACACAAGTTTGCTGTTCGAGAAACTTGAAATTATTGATCTTACTTGTCATCATTTGCATGATTGCTTAGTAGACTGGTACTGGGGAGATAGGTTTGCATCTTCAGATCAACAGCAGATAACCTGGATTTTTCTAGATAATACCCAGCTTCCAGCATGGATGGTAAACAGTCTTTAAGGTAGTTGGCATTGAGAGGAGCATAGATCTAAAGGGGAGTATTTTCCTTACCAATATATACTTATAGGGATCCGCTAGATTGAAATCGCTGTGGCGATTGAACTACTGGAAGATGATAATCTGTATTATGTACTGGGCCTGCTGCTGTCTAGGATATTTGAATGAATTTTTTTCCCTTATAATATTTTTGGGAGGCAACTACAAAGCTGCAGTTTTAAAACAGAAGATATTATTTCTCTGGTGTAGATGGATGTTTTTCTTTACACAGTTATTAAATTGTAAATATATATATTGATGTTTGGACACGCTTACACCAGAAGCGAGAAAGCTGATACAACCTTTACTGTGTGTGTGGCGATTACATCGTTTTGATTTGCTTTTGCAACAATATCTACACACTTTAAAATGATAATTTGCTGCTGAAGCTTTGGTTGAGACAATTTCTTGCATACGAATTGGTTTGACATTATCCTCTTGGCATCTTGCTTCACAGAATATGTGCTATGGGTACAGAGTTATGTGTACAGCTCATGATATTTTCACATGTATTATCTATTATGCCCAAATTCTGATTTATTAATTTATCAGTCTTTTTTTGTGTGTGTGTAGCAGGAATTGCCAGGTACCTGAACTGACATCAGCAACTCAATAATTCTTCAGAGCTAAAGCTGAAGGGATATGTGGGATAGAGAAATGGCCAAACGAGTTTAAATTTTTGTATTTGTGATATATGTGATATTAGCCTCTTTGTTGGGTGGAGAGTCGTCAGATCATAGGTGAAATCTATGTATAAATGGTTGCTCAATAAATAAATAGGCTTGTCTCACACTTCAGTTTATGAATTGGATTCTGATTGGCAGAATTATCATCCTCACAGACCATACCTTCAGCAGGTAGCAAGAGAAAAGGGTCACTGGAACCAAATGTTCTCCAAAATAAAATAGAAGGCTTAATGTCAGCTAGACTTCTAGGAATATGAATATATGATTGGCCAAGCTTGGCCAGTGAATATATGATAGACTTCTATGCATCTATACGTACTTTAGTTTTGCAGATTGGAGATTAATACATGTTGTAAAAAGCTTGAAGCCTAAATACTTTGTCGAAGCCTTGTGGAAAGCTGTTACATCTTGCAACTACAATCAGAGGATACCAATCACTGCAGACCTTCGCAATGAATGCTTAGCTAAGTTTTACTTATAGCCTTTTCATTTTTACTACACTTTCAATTATGATTCTTAAATTTATACTAACAGAAGGCGCATCGGAAGGCTCCACTCTGCTGGATTTCGACATCGACATTGAGACAGGGTCCAGCGGCTCAAGGTGCATCATGGATTCTACATAGCTATCATTTTCATACATGGTTTTTATTTCATTTTCTAATTGATGAATACTGAGAAGCAATTGTCTGTGGAATAAACTTTCAAGTAGCATTACTGAAATTATGAATGCTTTGCTAAATTCTAAAGTTTTCTTGCAGAGGATGTCTTAGTGATCAGACTTCAAGATGGTGATTTGGTCATTAATTAGCTTGTGTCATACCAGTGTCTGGTCAAAATAATGCCAAAGGGGCATCTGATACAATGGGAGCCATCCTTCCTGCCTAATAACCTCATTTCTCTAGATCATTTGCGCCTTCCATTTCTAGATCTTTTTTCTACTTTATTTCTTGGTAATAGGTGCAATCAACATAGGCTTCTTGTTGCTCTTTTTCTTGAACACATGCAGCTAAATATTCAGTGATTTATTTGCATAAGGAATTTGGTAAACTTTTAGCTTTTGTTTGTGTATGCTCATTTTTCAGGCAAGTGAGCATTGACTTTTCAGTTATGCTTCAGTAACTAAGCAAGTAGCATTACGACCTTATTATTATATATTGATGATTGATCTACCACCATGCATGTACACTGATCGGTACAATAAGCTACATGATTATTCATTGTGGATGAATACGCTTTTACAGGTTATATCATGTGAACGATTTGGCTATTTCAGTTTGACATGCACTACGCTAGAAGATATTCAGCTGGTACACAGGCTGACTGATTTAGTAGTGTTCTATCATGAAAAATAAGTTAAAACAAGCCCGAAACAAAGGAAAACTAGAACGAGCAAACAGTGTTGTGAATATCACTCTATTTTTTTTAAGTACAACACACATTTGAGACTTAAATTATGGTGGTAGTATTTTGTTTCGTTGCAACGCACGGGCATTTACCTAGTAAAGACAAAAGCCCAAAAAAACACATTGACTAGTAGGTGGCAGTTTTTTATTTTTGAAAAAGAGAAAAAAAAAAGGCCAGAAAACAAATGCCTAGTAGGGGCATTATCTTTGATCCAAAACCCAATGCCTAATAGGGGGCAAACTTATTTTTCTAAATACAATAAGGCCCAAAACCCATTGCCTAATAGGGGCATGATCTTTTTCTAAAAAGATAAATGCCCAAAAACACATTGCCTAGTAGGGGCAGCTTTTTATTTTGAAAAGAAAAAACTGAATTTCAGTGCAATCGCTGCTATATCCAGCCATCACATTTTAAAACTAACAAATCTGACGAGCTCTCATAGAAGACACTACAATACTAAGGTGCGATCCACCTCGATCACCCCAATTTCTATTCTAAGTTATAAATAATAAATAATGTGTACCATCGATCAGCTCCTAAGCCACACCATCTATCTGTCATCCATGTTCCAAAGAACATACAGACAAAATCTAATCTGAGTAAATACAGCTTGGACAAGGTAGTACCTCGCGATCGTCGATGACCTTGAGAACGAGCTTCCCCTCACAGTGTCGGTACTTCATCACGTAGCGGGTCTGCCGAGACACGGGCACAGACATGTTAGGTAGGATACACAAGGAAATGAAGCCATCTTTGAAAATGGGCCAATTAACAGTAATACTGAATAAAAGCTATCTTTTGTGCTAATGACAAGATATAACAATGCTACAAAGCCTCTCTCTCTCTCTCTCCCTCTCCCCCTCTCTCTCTCTCAAGGATTAGAAACTTTATATCGGTAGGTTGAAAACTTTATATTGGTAGGTTTAAAACTTTAAGTAATGGCAATAAAAATATTTATATCACTAGTCCAAAATAACTTTATTCTAGGTATTTTATAAAACATTTTTGTAGCAAAAAAACCTTTCAGATATGATATTATATCACTAGTCCAAAATAACTTTACAAAGTTTGCTATGTCATGGTTCAAAGTTTTGTGAAATCGAGTGTAAAGTTTTCAACCTATTCGTACAAAGTTTCTAATGTTATAGTCTAAAAGTTTCGAACCTAGTAGCAAAAAGTTTATAAATAATATAGTCTAAAGTTTTTAAACTAGCAGCATATAGTTTGTTAGAATAAGAGATTAATAAAACTTTAAACTATGATATTTCAAACTTTTTTTGCTGCTAGATTCAATACTTTAATTTATGACATTATAAACTTTGTAGTGGTAGGGTCAAAACTTTCAAAATTCATACACATATGGACTATGAAAAGTTATAAAACTTTGCGCCACTAGTTAAAAAATTTGAATTATCACATTTTAAACTTTGTACTGCTAGCTTTAAAACTTCACACCAATTTTTTTTAAAAAGGTTTTACTCGAAGCTAGAAAACTTTGTATTACCATATTAAAAACTTTATACTGGTACCTTAAAAACTTTGAACTATTATATGATAAACTTTGTTAAAAAGTTAGGTTCAAAACTTTAGCATCAGATATTAATAAAACTTTGAACCATGATATTTCAAAATTATAAAACTTTATATTGCTACATTCAAAAGTTTACACTTGGAAATTATAAAACTTTTAACTCTACTATTACAAACTTTTATATTGTTAGGTTTAGAACTTTCCACTCAGAATTTGTATCTACCCGGAACTCAACGGTGACCACTAGGCAATCTAAGTAGGAAGATTAGATTAACTGAATTTGGACAAAAAAGTAGTCTCAACCTACCATGGAACATGTAACTTTCAATCGACAAAAAACAGAAGGCTTTAAGTAAGGAAGTTAAACAGGTATACAGACTATGAAGTTATACTAAGATGTCAAATGGACTGCGTTAAATTGAAGTACCCCATGGTGCAAAAAGCTCATGCTATCAATTGAAATGGCTCTAGCAATCAAATTTCAATGAACTCTTCTATCCTTAGGATCCAAACTGAGATCACACTACTTACTTTACCTGTGGAAGAGTAGAGGCAATACAGATCAGATCACGAGCATATAGTTGGACTGATCAACATGAGTTGGTCCTCTCACGTAATCTTTGAAGGAAAGAGAAATTAGCAGACATAACACATGTAATTAGATCAGATCGGAATAGAAACAGCCAATTAGATTACACATACTTTGGGGGAATAGTTGCATAGAGCAGGGGTTCACTTCCTGCAGGTTTGCCTACCTCATATGCTCTAATGACGTGCTAAATTTAGTGGCAGACCACAATTCTCAAGATCTGCACTGGTATGTCAATGCACTCCATCAGTTTCTCCTATGGAAGCAACAGAGGAAAAAAAGAAATTAATTGAGGAAGTAAGATGCATACACAAATGGCATGTGGACATGCCATGATCATCATCTATCATGCAGAGTATGTGCCGGCAGTAGTTGCAAGACCATGAGCACTCACGAACCTGAAAAAAAGACAGAAGCATTAGCTATATATATTAGATGTTATGTTTTCAGCTTGTGGTATAGTCCAAAAAATATTATCTATTATCTATTATCTATTGTTTTGAAAGTTTCATGGGACCTCTGCACATTTGAAGCACGGGAAATAATGTTCAAATGGAAATCATGCATAATAAGTCAAATAGTTCAAACATTGTGTGAAAATTGAAGCCGGTGTTAAAAAATGGCTTCCTTTTGAATAGGCATTTTCCATATGAAAAGTAATAAACAAACATTTTGTAAGACCTATATATATTTCTTTCAGTGCACAGAATTCCTTAACCCCAAATCTAACAATTTTTACTTCTGCTTTCATCAAGGATGTTCCAAGAAACATTCAATCTTATGACCAAAGTCGCAAAAAAGTTCTGATCTATATTAAAAGTTTAAAACTGAGTGCGACATCCTTTTTATTGATGGGCCTAAACATGGTTTTGAGTTATTTGAGTCAAAATGGCAGCTTAGAATCTATCATAATAGTTCCCCAGCCAAGTAAAATCCACTCAGTACAGAATGCTAAGATTGAATATGTAAACCTAAGATTTGCTTCCGGACAGAACTGAGCAAAAAATATGGCACAAGTTAAAGATCAGTAAGATTTTTATATTTCAAAAAATGCTATTTTCTATTTCGCAAAATAAAAAGTGACCAAAAATTGTGTCCCATGCCAAGAGATTCAGCGTAGTTGCTTCTCAAAAAACAGGAATATGTGTTACTTCAATATAATATTCAACACTTTTCTTTTGCAAACCCTGTCCTGATGGTATTGCTTTTTAGGCTTAGGCATAACAATATTGCCTGATCACAGATACACTAAGAATGTGTGGGACATAAGCAGTTGAGTTGCCATTGCAATTCACTGAAATTGTGTAAGAAGGAACTGTTCCAATCCAAATTAATGCATCCTCTCGCATATATATTACTGATCCTTGCATTTCCATTTTGTATTCCATATGCTTAGCCATGAGAAAATTGTTCATAAGTAATTGTTCAGTGTATGAAACAATCATCTCCGTCTGAAGATTTGTTAGATTTGGTTATAACAGTTCGTTACTCAAGTTAACTAAAATGCCCTAGGAATAAAAAATGTGCATGAGAAATGAACAATCTCAATAGCAACCATCATCTTCGATGGCTCATATTTTAACTTGCGTTCCTGGTTTTGGCCAAAAAAAAAAATGAAGACAAACTAATTGGCAGCATTTTAATTATTTAGGAATCTAGACTCACAACAATTATTTTCCGCATTGAAGTAGAAAAGACTGATAGCATTACCCACGGGAAGAAACAAAAACCTTAAAATCCCAAAACTTGCACTGCAAGGTGGGCGGATCTTTTCTGATGGTGATTAACTCCCTAACGGAATCCTCTTAGATGCCATGGATCAAACCTTAAAATTCTAAAAACTTGCAGATACAATCAGGCCAGGATCGAATTGATTCAGTCAATAGAAGGGATCATACCAACCTGGGAATCAGACAGGGAGGAGGGCTGGCAGCCCCAGGAGACTGGCCAGCACAGTGGCCGCACGGAGCAGGCGGGAAGGGTCTGGTGTCTGGGGAGGCATTGCGTCCGCACGACGCAGGTGGCGGCGAGGTCAGAGAGGCGATGAAGCGGCGGTGCCGGTTGGGAAAGCGTCGTGGCGTTCGTTGGGTGTTCGAGGGGCGTGTCTGGCTGAAATCCATGAAACAAAAAAGCAAACATGATTCATATATTTCTCCACATTTCCTATGCATCTGACAGAGTTGCAGTGGACAAAATCAATACACATAAACAAGAGACTGGAGCAGCCGAGAGCACCGATGTCGAATACCTGGATGTCCTGCAGGTGTCGAAGGCCGCCGGTGCCTGACGACGACGATGTACTCGATGCAGCAGCCGCTGAATATTGGGAAATAATTGTTTCTCCCCAGCAGAGACACAGGATTTGCCCAGATTTTGTTGGATTCCGCTCCTCCAACTCGAATCGGACTCCACCTCCAACAAATCCGCAACCAAATTGAGATGCACACGTCGACGAATCTGCAATACAACAAATCCACACAAAATCGAGATGACCATGGCGACGATTGTGCCCAGATCAAAAACACATCACACCGAAAAATACTAAGGCCTGAGGGGAAACACGGTGAACAGTCACCTCTAAGTCGCCGTCGAGGGAGGGAAGAAGCACGGGCGATGGGCCGGAGCTGGAGAAGCACGGTGAACCCTCACATCCAAGTCCCCGTCGAGGGAGGGAACGGGCACGGGAGATGGGCCGGAGCTGGAGAAGCACAGGGGGGGACCCTCACCTCAAAGTCGCCGTCGACGGAGGGAAGGGGCACGGGAGATGGGCCGGAGCTGGAGAAGCAGCACGCGACCGCGACTTCGTGGCAGACGAAGCGAGGCGTGGGAGCGGATCTGGACCGGCGGCGAGCGAACTTGCCGGCTTGCAGAGCTCCACCTTCTCTGTGTGCGCACGATGCGTAGGAGGAAGCACACGGCGAAGACACCGAAGAGAAAATCCGCCGGTGGGAGGATACACCATCGCCCAAAATCGCCGCTCCGGCGAGGGAATTCCAACGGCGCGTTGAGGGGGAGAAAGGGGAAAGTGAACGGTCCTCCGGATAATGGGCGGTTTACTGTTTGAATTATTTTAAGGTATCTCTACTCACCGGATGAATCAGACAGAAAAACAACAGAGAAAAGACAAAAACGGGAAGGGACACGAGACACCAGCGCTTAGGAGTCCGGACGTGTGCACCAGAAATGTAGTGGCGCGCGTGCGTAAATAAGGATTGGGGCCCCGCCGGGATCTTCCAACGGCGATGTACTTGGCCCGCCTTCGAGCCCACGCCGACGCCATGTTGAGACGCTTCTTTGTTGGGCTCACAACAACTTTCTCGGCCGCACTAGCATCCTCGCGCCTTCTCCAACCGTGCCACTCCACGAAGACGGTTTCCTTGGCGGGTCCAAGCGCTCCACCGGGTTGTTATAGCTCCAACGCCGCCTTTTTTCGTAAGCCTCACACCGCCGGCCGATTAGAATGTCGCCGCCAAGGGTTTTGTTACAACCGTGATGAGCCATACGTTCACGCCATCGGTGTTAGCGTTTGTCCTACTTGGAGTCGGTGACTTCCTCGACGGTGAAGTGCCGGCCACGGTGGCCACATCGACCGCGTTCCACCAGAGACCGATGAGGGCCGGTCGCCTCATCGAGCTCAAGACGAAAGCGTCTCTCCGTGCAAGAAGAGATGTTACAGCGCAATGGGCATCGGCCCGTTAGTGGGCTAATTGCCCATGCATCACCCCATTGGGCTATTTTCCCAATTATCCTTTAAATACATTATCTATTATCTTTATTTGGTAGGAATAACATGTTAGTCCTTGGATGAAAATTAGAAGACTATATATAACTGTAATCTTGGATGGTTGAGAATTAAGCACAAGCAATCTATTATTGCTCAGCTTCCCTTAAGGCGTTTCCAAGAGGCTACCTAAACTTCTAAAGGGACCACCTATCTCAAATTGTGGTAGTGATGGCAAGAAACACACCTCCAACGGGCAACCTATTTGGGCCATTGGGCCAACAAACCCAGGTAGCTTTTTTTTTCTCTCTCCAACCACGTGCACGAACCACTCGGAGCTACCCAACGCTAGCCTTCATGTTCCTTGTTGTGTGCGGATCTTCCCCACGGGTGGCATGGCCATCTCACGGTGACCAACGGCCGGCGCCCTCCCCATCCACCGGTGTGGCCTTCCCAGCGCTTTTACCTGTGAAGCTTCTCACCGGCGGATACTTCTCAAACACCTCGCCCTAGCCGGCGCTCCTCCCAAAGCGTGGGAGGCGGCGCATCCACAAAGCGTCCTTCCCTCGAAGTCCCGTCCCCTCTAGGGCACCGTGACGGCTCGGCCCGCGCTCCTCACTAGGGCCCGACGAGCTCGCGTCGTCGTCCGGGTGACAGCAGGGGAGGAATGTATCCAGGCCTGTTTATTCTTTGTTAGATGACGGCAATGATTTTTCTCGATTTCCATTGCAAATTGATACTCATATGTGTAATTAATCTATGGTGTAGTAGAGGTGACATCAATGGAATGTTAGGCTAGATGCATTCTTCGTGGCGGCCCTTCCCATGGCACCTGCGGCGCCATCCGCCCACGGTAGGGGGGATGCCATCCTGGCTGCTTCTTCCCCATCACCGGTGTGGCCTTCTCCGCCTGGCTGGCTGGCCTCTGCCGCCTCAGGTTTGTCTTCACTCTACTCTACTCTACTCGGTCCAGAGGAAGAAGAAGCTAATAGAGTATGACATGCGGGACCTATTTGTTATTATCTGTTTGGATGGATCTGAGTATGCTGTATGCGTGAAAATCCAAAATATTGCCATCTTCTCGTGTTCAGGCCCGGCCCTGGGGCAGTGCGAGAGGAGCGGCCGAACTGGGCCCTTGAGGCCAAGGGGCCCAACCCTAAGTACTAGGCAGGTATGTATAGTATACAGGCAGCCCAAAAGCCATCGTACGTCCCTCTTCCCTCTTGTACGCGAGAACGCGACTCCGCCGGCCGCCGCCCGCAACACTCCGTGTCTCCGTCTCAGGCCTGCTCCATCCGTGCCCTTCTACGTGAGATCGCTAGTCGCGACTCACGTTCTGCCATGCCCATGTTATTTAACAATCACGTTCTGCTGCCGTGCAGAACATACTGCTCTTGTCCGATTGTCCTCAATCTTTATTCTCCACTAATTTAGGTTTGGGATCAAGTTAAATTTAGTATGGCATAATTTTATTTACCAATTACTTACTACTTCTCTAATTTTACAGTGAACCAAGGTTGCCCAAAAGGCAAGCATCTGGATGTGAGGAAAGAAAAAAAGACGAGAAAGATAGAGGACTTCAAAGAATCAGATGAGGTCTTGACAAAATTTTGAGCAATACAAGCACTATAACAAATCATGATGAGTGGGCAATAATTCTTTTATGCATTAGAATCATGATTATTTTATTGTTTCATAAGAATTTTTTTGTGCATTAGAATCGCCTTTATATTATTAGAGTTATATTAAAGGGCACATCGCTTATAACTTCGCTCCAGGTATGTAATTTGACAGGGCCGGGCCTGCTCGTGTTCCATGGAAAAGCAAAAACATGATGAATGCTGTTGCATCCACCTAAGCGGTTCTTTGAATCACAAGTCACGGGGTCCATGACATGAATAGTCGCATTCATCCGGGGCTGTGCACGGAGGCCAACACGGATTGAAAGCTGGACTGCTGGAGTACGCGTAGACCTCTCGATTACTTCACTCTCCAAATGCATATGTACTAGGAGACGCGTCGTTGGCGTAATTGTTGCGTACAGTACGTACCCTCTCATGAAGGAATTAAAACGAGACGATCTCTTGGGTCTTCGTTCTCTCTTTACTCCTTGTTCCAACAACACGTGCATCGTTCCTTGTTCCGGAGACGATCCATCTCCTTCCCTAGTTCATTGTTCACTAGAGGAAATTAAATGTATCAGCGGATCTCTCTCTACATCTTGCACGGAGCTCCAAGCGTTGGCAAGGCTCCAACTTGCACGGAGTATACTATAGGGAGTATATATATGTACAGTGAGATGCAAGTATCCTACAGTACACACACTATATCTGCTACCCCGTCCGGCTACTGCCTTCTGTAAACATGAGTGCCAGTATACTCGATTATTCTTATTTCACCCATCAGTTCAAACTCGGCTATTTGGAGACGGAGGACGTCGCCATCGGGCACTCAGTCACCTCCGACGACATCTTGGCTGGGGTCACCTCTGGAGGATCAATGCTACCCGCGTGGACTTAGGAAAAAGGACAACGGCGAGTGGGTATCTATCTTCCTCTATCATTTGACCGAATCCGAAGACGCCAAAGCTGTCTTCGAGGCCTTGGTGATGGACAAAGACGGGCCACTATCTTCGTCTGATAGAAACATGTGCGTGCGTGTTTACGAATCAAATAAGGGCGGTGCTGCTGATTCCTGGGGCTGGCATCACTTTGTGCAGCGAAGGGTCATCAAGTCACTCTACGTGACCGATGGTGGCTTCTCACCATTACGTGCGGGATCAAGGTTATGGAGAAGGACCCATTGGATGTGCCTCCCTCCGACATTGGGAACCATCTTGGGCGCCTGCTGGAGTGCACAGACAATGGTGGATCCTTTTTTTTTTTTTTTTGAAAGCTAACGGGGGGAGGCTTCCCCACCAAATTTCATTCACCGAACTGCACGAAGGCCGCGCAGATTGTTACATCGTTCTGTTACATATGAGGAAGTGACGGCGCCAAGCACTTAGCTTGGGTACATGATCAGGCCGTAGCCGCTTAGTAAAGGTTACAAGATCATCACATATTCGACTGACTATTAGACGAGGCGACGAAGGCTCATGCCTGAAGATTGTGCCATTCCTTGCATCCCACAACCGCCACAGCGTGGTCATGAGCACGAAGGGCCACAGGACCGCGTCAAGTCCTGGGGGGCACAGGAGCATTCCAGACATCGACATCATCAAGCGTGGAAACATGGGACAGCCCCAGGCCTGCCTGCCCAGACCGCAGCACTGGTAGGGCAAACAAAGAAGATGTGATTCCTGTCTTCAGCTGCCTGATCGCATCGTTCGCAGCGGTCGTGGTCAAGAATGTGCTTGGCATGCAGGTTGGTGCGGGAGCTCAGTCGATCTTTGAAGTACAACCAGGCGAAAACTTTTATTTTGTTTGGAACTCTGGGCTCCAAATCCGATGACCGTGCACATCCACTGGCGCGACGTCGTGAGACAATGGTGGATCTGATGTTTCGTTCATCGTTGGTTGCGAGAAGTTTCCTGCTCACCGGGCTGTGCTTGCTGCCCGCTCGCCAGTCTTCAAGGCACAGCTCCTGGGCTCCATGGCCGACGCCAACTTGCCATCCATCACCTTGCATGACATCGCGCCTGCGACATTCAAAGTCATGCTTCAGTTCATATACACCGATGCTTGTCCTGCCGATGCCGAGCTCGGGGAGTCCCCGAGCCAGATGTGTCAGGACTTGCTCGCTGCAGCGGACAGGTTCGCGTTGGATCGCCTGAAGCTTCTCTGTGCTAGCAAGCTGTGGGATAATGTATCAGTGGATACAGTTGCTGCTACCTTGATTTGCGCTGAAACATATAACTGCCCGCAGCTGAAAAAGATGTGCATTGATTTCATCGTGGAGGAGAAGAATGTCAAGAAGGTTCTGTTAACAGATGGTTTTATTCAGCTTGCACAGCAATTCCCATCGATTCTTGAGGAGTTGAGGGAGAAGGTTGGATCATCATAGAGAGGAATGCAGCATATGGCTATTCTTTATGCCACCAGTTTGAGTTGGGCAATGCTATCTGAATCTATTGAGAAGGTCTTGAATTTTCTGTTTATCTGCAAGTGTCGCACTATTTTATATTCAGACTTTTTATTATCCAATCGACAATTTGGTAACTGATTACTGAAGTCATTATTCTTCCTTATTCGCATTGCGCATCTTGCATAGCTAGCTAGTATCACAATGCAATCCTTACTAACTGCTACCGTATAGTCATCATGATCGGCATATTGTTTTACTAATGGTGTTTTACATGTCCTCTTAATTTTACTTTATTTTCTTTCCAACTCGTATGGAAATTAAATGTCTATCTTTAAATCCAATTTTCTATTTATTAATTGTATTAGGTATAGGCTGGCTTCTTTAACAGTTATATCGTCGTAAATTCAATGATGTACAAAAATATCTGTCGCTTTTCGCTTCGAGAAACAACTTTAAAAAAAAAAAATATATATGAAAATATTAATATTTATGGTACAGATCTTTGAATCTAGTTTTTAATAAACTTATTTAGAGATGTAAATATTTGCACGTATTTTGTACAAAGTAAAACTTACGATAAGAAAAGCATAAAGCGACAAATATAATTTGGGGACGACGGAGGGAGTAGATTTTTTCATTTTCTTGACTAATGTGATAATTTCAAGACAGGCACTCTTAGTTAACATGATTAAGTTGCTTCTTTTAACAGATACTCAAAAAAAGTGGCTTCTTTTAGCACTGTTGTAATAAGATAATAATTTTATATAAACATGGGTATTATTATATTTGGATTATAACTTTTTTTAAAAACCTTTTTGCCTGATTTGTGCATCGTTATGGAGACTAGCTCTTCCCAATGCTGACTGGAACAAATAGCGGCGGACCACACGCACAGTTCCACGCGAATACGTGATGACCTAGGTAAGCCGCCGGCCCGACGCGCGGGACGCCGCCGCAGCACATCAGATCTACCGCACGGCGCACGCGCCGAACTATCGCGCTCTCAGCGACGGCCATCGCGTTCGCGTCGCGCCGCCCTACGCACCCCAAAGCAAAAGCAAACGGCGCAGGGCTTCCTCGTCTCGGCTCATCTCGCCTCATCATCGTCGGCAAAGTGCAGGTGCTCGATCACCGCCTAGCTCGTCTCGGCAAGTGCTGGTGTATCTAGGTAGGTTCTTTGTTGTTTGCTTCTTGTTTTCCCCGGCCCCTGCTTTTCAGACGTCAGGAACTGCATGCATTGAATCCTGAAGAAGCAATTAGCTGACTTGAAGATGTGTTTTGAGAGTCCATGCATGGTCACTTGTTTTCGTGAATTTGAAGGGTCATTTATAATACACTTTACAATCTTTTTAGATGACTTGAGAAACAACATTTTTTGCTCTCGAGATCCAAGCGCGTTATTTGGCATAAATGCTTTTCTAGTTTTCTTACCCCGGCCAGCACTCCCCTAAATTTCGTAGCTAGTTTGTATGATTTGGTAGTTTTGCAGATAATGCCTAGTTTGTAAAAAGAAAAATCTAACTTCTGTTAATTTCGAAGCAAAAGGACGTGTAAGTTGTGAAGCATCCTTCAATTTTTGCCAAGCAGCCTTCAATTTTTGCCGGCTTATTAATAATTCAGTTGTAACCACGACAAACATGATGTGCTGAACTGCAGAGAAAATATTTCCCGGTTCTCTTTCGAGTTTGAGTTTGTGTTAGTTCAACTGGGTAGTTTATTTTGTTTTCATGTTATGTGCATGTGCGCCGAGATATTTGCTATTATGGGATTTCCAAACATGGTCTTTCTTTATAATAGTACTCTAACAATTCTTTCTTCCAAATAACACCTGAAACAATTGTTGTTTGCAAAACATAACATTCGATCATTTTAATATTAAAATACATCTCAATACATGTATTTTGCCCTCAAGTGACCATTTTGCCCTCATCCTTAAAAAGACACGTTTGTAGTCTGGCCAGGCTGCCGCCGGTGGCCTGGCCATGCTGGCCGCCCGTGGCTGACTCGCTTGCTGCTGTGGCCTGGGCAGGCTGCCGCCCGTGGCCCAAGCATTTGCTGGTTGTGCCCTGGACAGCCTGCCGCCCGTGGCCTGGGCATGCTGGCCGCTCGTGAACTGAAAACAAAGATACACAATCTAATACTGTACTGGAGAAAACGAGACACATACCAAATTAATATCGAGGATCAGCTCCTTTTGGGAATAGGAAACATGAGCAGAAGAGCTGCAAAGTAAGCTCACGGAGGAACTTCTTTGCCACGCGATCGAGCGGACAAAAAGTAAGTGGTACAACGCTACATGGCGCATGGCGCGTGTTCATCACTTGGTGTTTTGGTCTCTCTAGCTCCGCAGCGCACAGATTACTCCAGCATGCCCAGGCCACGGGCAGTAGCCTGCCAGGCCACAGCCAGCAAGCGAGTCAGCCACGGGCGGCCAGCATGGCCAGGCCACGGGCGGCAGCCTGCCCAGGCTACGAACGTGTCTTTTTAAGGATGAGGGTAAAATGGTCACTTCAGGGCAAAATATATGTATTGGAGATGTATTTTGATATTAAAATGATCAAATGTCATGTTTTGCAAACAACAATTGTTTCAGGTGTCATTTGAGCAAAGCAATTGTTAGAAGTCTTATTATAGCAAAAGCAACTGTGTTTAGAGTCTCATAATAGCAAATATCTCGTAAGATTCTGTGGATTAAATCATCAGGACTTGCTGATTTGACACTTGTGTAATGTAGATTCTGTGGATTACATCATCAGGACTTGCTGATTTGACACTTGTGTAATGTTGATTCAAAATAGGCAACCATCACAATTTTGTTTCAGTCTCTCTGCCAATGAACATGATGAGTACGGATGGCTCTGATGTCTCGTTCATCGTTGATGGAGAGAAGTTCCCTGCTCACCGGGCTGTGCTGGCCGCCCGCTCGCCGGTCTTCAAGGCGCTACTCCTGGGATCCACGGCCGAAGCCAACATGTCATCCATCACCTTGCATGACATCGCGTCAGCGACCTTCAAAGTCATGCTCCGCTTCATGTACACTGATGCTTGTCCTGAGGATTCTGAGCTCGGGGACTCTCCATATGAGATGTTTCGGTGCTTGCTCGCTGCAGCGGATAGGTTCGCATTTGATGACCTCAAGAGTTTGTGTGCTGTAAAACTGTGTGATGACATTTCTGTGGACACAGTTTCTGCCACTTGGATCTTCGCTGAAACATATAATTGCCCGCAGCTTAAAAGAAGTGCATTGACTTCATTATGGAGGAGAACAACTTCAAGAAAGTTGTGGTAACAGATGATTTCTTTCAGCTCTGGCGCAACAATTCCCTTCGCTTTTTTGATGAGCTAAAGTTGAAGGTTGCAGCATAGAAGCACCATGGATGTATACATGTTAGCGTATAGTAATAGAGCTTTATGGCATTTTAGCTTTTATTAGGTTCTGCAAATGCTATCTAAATCTATTTAAAAGTGCTTAAAATTTCTGTTTGCAAGTGCAGACTTTCTGTCGAATTGCATATTTCTGTCACAAGTTCACACAATGGAAATCTGTATTTTAAAGTCTGCTTTTTTAATTCATTTGATTCTTTCTCTTATATATTATACGCAAATCTTTCTTGCAAACTCACTTTCGATCGGCGTGACAGAAATATTTTGAGCCGTGTCGATATCTGTTGATATGCATCAGATGGTTGGACTTCTAGGAGATCAGGTTTTCAATCACCCTCGAGTATCTATGTATTGGAGACCTCTACGTATGCTGAGTAGTGCTTCTCGTTCTTTAATTTATGATAGAAAGCTTAAGCTGGATTTTTCTATATTGTCTAAAAAAATGTATTTTAAATTTTTATAACAACCTTATGCTATATATGAAGTAGTACTGCCACGCCATAGTTGCCCCAACGTTGATCAGAGCGTGCTATGCTTGACCTAGTGTTCATGATACATATAAAACTTTGTTGTGTCAGACTATAAGTATGTTTTCATAATCAATACATTGAGCTCAGTTTTTTTTTGAGATAAGTATGTTTTGTAAATCTATATGCATATCCACACAACTGATTCTTTGCTGTCCTCGCGTTTCAGGACAATGCACTGGCCATCAGGCCATGTCGATCTGTAGCATTTCTATTCTACCCTCTAGGGTCAACCTGCAGATGGGAGGTCGTCTCTAAGCATCTCAAATATATCATACAAACTAGTATAAGATGGGTCATACAACCCACATACATGTATTCGTGTCTAAGCTGTTTAATGCAATGTATGTAGCCAAGAACAATCTTTTTTTCAAAAGATCCGTTACCGGCTTTCATTGAAAAGAAAAGATCTGTTATATCCGAGCTCTGTCCTCGTACCTCAACCTGGGTATTTAGTTAACCGAAACCCGATCGGTTGGGTTCCTCGATCCACCCTGAAATCAAAATCCGATCGGTTCCTCAAAAATGTTGGAAAGCGAGACAATTTGGTCTCAGTTAGTTTGGTTCTTACCGGTTAATTCGATTTGGTTTTGGTTAGAACTGAACTAAATCGGTTAATTCGGTTTTGGTTTCTTGTTAGAACTGAACTAACCGAGCCAAGAAAACCTAACAGAGGAGAAAGGAGGGGCAGTGCTGCGCCGGCACAAAGGGTGGGGAAGGAGAGGGGCCCTGCGCGTCAAGCGAGGGTTCATGGCTTGGAAAGCGGTTGGAACTTGTAAACTCTAACCAAACCAGCCATGTCCATTGCCACCGTAGCCCCAAATCTATCCAGCCCAAAGGCACACATGAAAACTATTGCTCCTATAGCCCATAGCCATCCGGCGCACAACCCAAACCATTCAATCCATTCCAACCCAACCCACTAGCGGGCGGCGTGCAGGGAACAAAAGCCATGGTCAGGTGATTCCACTGCCTCTACAATCAACGGTGATTGAGATGGTAGGGCCTTCAGTTAGCTAGCACCATGTTGCTTAGATTTGTTCATATATATTGTGTAATCATAAACAATGAGATGTAGGGGGTGTGGCAAGGTTTCCTCACAACTAAGAAACCATGCAAAATGGGTGCTCCTGGCGCCCTTGTAACTTTGTAATTGTTTGCTCCCTCTCTTATATATTAATGAAAGTCGGTAATGGATCTTTGAAAAAAAAAAAAAGATATTTTGTCCTGTAGCTTTTTGGCACATATAATCCTCAGGTCATCAATGCAAACCGGTCTTGTCTTCAACCTCCATCGGCAACGAGACCATGTAGCTTGGCGCTCTAGCTACTGGGCAATTAGGGTGAGGAGGCTAGTGGTGGGGAAGGCCATGTTGTCGGGTGCTGGTTCTAGCACTCGTAGTGGCCCACCACGTGGTATAGCTAGCACATCATTGTGCTCTCTATTTGCCGTCACTTCCATGTGGATGCCATGGCGATGGGGCTCGGCATCCATGACGGCAGCGCCAGTCCCATGACAGGGAACTATGAGGTGAGTGGAAAAATGTGGTTGGTAGCATGGACCGCTAGCACACATCGGGAAGAGTGAATTCTTGGGCGGCTAATATTCACTCTTCCTAGTGTGTGCTAGCGTCCATGAAAGATTCGGTTACCGGCTGTGGTTAATATTAAGCAAAAGAAGCAAACATCTGATTACAAGCGAGGCGCTCCCCGAATCAACCTAGGCTGAGGCGGGGTAAGACTTTATAACTAACTACTCACAAATTGTTTGCACAACTAAAGGTGAGGGGAAAAAGAAAACTCAACCAGCTAGAGATCTCTATTATGTTTGTCGGCAAGTGCACGAAGGGCTTTCCTTTCATCTCGAGGACCACGGCGTTCCTTTGGTTCCATATGCTCCATAGTGTCAAGATTGCCAATGTATGCTATTTCTTCCCACCAGCAGTCACCATCTCGCTGAAGCAGTCCAGGGGTTATAGTTATCATTAGCAGGGCCCCATTACGTCGAGTGTAGTTTTTAGCAATGGCTCCATGCCGCCATCAGATCCCGTCCTGCCGAGAAAAAGGGCGTTTATTTGAAGAACAGATGGTGCGAAGTTTCTAAATTTCTCTCGCATTCGACGCGGATCCCTATCTTCTAGATCGCCTCCCTCCCCCACATGTCTACCCTCATATCCTCACCCCTTGTTGTCCTCTCCTGGCAACTGCTCCTCATATACGGATGGCTTGGGCGCAGCAACACCTAGTGCTTCGCTTCCGCGAGTCGAACACAAACAACCCGGCCACAAGAACTAGCAATAGGCCAACGTCAGTAGCCCCTGGAACTTTCCCTTTGTGTCGCTTAACCACCTTCGCCATTCCGGCACTCTAGCACAAGCTTGTTCTCACGATTGTTCTCCGTACATCCCACTGGCTATTAATTAAGAGGTCTGGTCTCAAAAGGGATTCTATTTTAGAGAGTAGCCAGTGAGGATAGTCTCCCCCTTATATGCTATGTTTCCCTACCATTAATTATGGATGTGACACTAAACCTAACATATGTTAGTCACAGCAAAAACGTCATATAATTTGAAACGGAGAGAATATTCTAAAAAAGAGACACACTTTTTGATTGTCTCTGTGAATCATATCGTACTCCCTCCGTATCACAATTAGATGATGTTAATTAGATAAAGAAAAGATAAATCAAAGTTGTGCTTATATATCGCGTTCCTAAACAACATCTAATTCTGATACGGAGGGAAAGAATACGAGACGATCTCATCGATACTATTCTTAATACGAGACGGTCTCCTCTCTCATCCACGTGTGAGTATATACGTGATGACCCTATGTATGTATGTATGTATGTATGTATGTATGTATGTATAAAATTGTAAACTGGACGCGCGCGGCACCACATAGCAGACCACGCATTGCGTCACGCCGTGTCGCCGATTTTTCGCGCTCGCTTGGCTGCTGCACACACACAGCAAGCTCAAGCACCACGCGAGATCGAGGCTCATCGATCGGCGAGTACGTACACGTGTAGCTTCAGGCAGATTGTTTTGGCAGCTTCTTTTTCTCCCCGATGCTTTCAGATCAGATTTTTTTACCCGTTCAATTTCGGTGACTTGAATTTTACAGTTTTAAACCGGATAGTTTATTTTGTTCATCATCATGTTATGTTCATGTCTGAATTCTGATAGTGTACTACATTATGATCGAACTGACACTTGTATTTTAAATGTTGATTTTGAGATAGGTAAAAAAAATCCCCGCCAATGAGCATGAGTATCAGCACATTGGATGCTTGTTTCACGCATCAATTCAAACTCAACTTTTTGGATACGGAGAGGGTCATCGTGGGGCACTCAGTCAACTCCGAGATCTTCTCCGCCGGTGGGCACCTCTGGAGGATCATCTGCTACCCGCGTGGGAGGACAAGGACAAGTATGGAGTACGTATCTATCTTCCTCTGGCACGAGAGAAATTCCTCCAAAGGCGTCAAAGCTATCTTCGAGGCCTTCGTGATGAACAAAGACGGCACTCCATCTTCTAACAGGTCGGTGTGTGATGTGGAAACAAAGGGCAGCGCCGAGGGTAGCTGGGGTTGGCCTTGCTTTGTTTCGCGACACTTTCTCAAGGTTCTCTATGTGATGAGCAATGGCTCGTTCATCATCAAGTGCATGGTCAAAGTTGTGCTTGATAATAACGACCCCCTCAAGGTGCCGCCATCGGACATGGGAAACCACCTTAGCTTCCTACTGGATTCTGCAGAGGGCTCCGATGTCTCATTCGTCGTCAACGGCGACAAGTTCACAACTCACCGCGCTGTGCTTGCCGCTTCGCTCACCCGGTCTTCAAGGCACAACTTTTTGGGCTCCTTGGCGGACGCCAAGATGCCATCTATCACCTTGCATGACATCGCGTCGGCGACGTTCAAAGTCATGCTTAGGTTCATATGCACTGATGCTTGTCCTGAACAAGATGAACTCGGAGACAACCCGCATGAGATGTTTGAGGACTTGCTCACTGCCGCTAACCGGTTCGCATTGGATCGCCTCAAGATTATGTGTGCCAAAAAGCTGTGGGATGAAATATCAGTGGATACAGTAGCTTCCACTTTGATGTGTGCTGAAACATACAACTGCCCAGAGCTGAAAAAGAAGTGCATTCACTTTTTCATACAAGAGAAGAACTTCAGGAAGGCCGTGTTAACCTGTGGTTTTGCTCAGCTAGTGCTAAAATGCCCATCGATCCTTGATGAGCTCAGGGAGAAGGTTGGGGCATAGATACATGCCATCGTGTAAATGTACTAGTTTTTTGTTAACAATATGAGATCGGCCAATGCTACCCAAATCTTTTTTTGAACATGACTGTATTTCGTTTCGCAAATATAAATTCCGGCAACAATTTTTTTCAAAGTCCTCATCACTAGTTCATTACTCGACCACCACTTTAAAGTCCACGTGCCAAAAAACCCAAAGTCCATAAAGAAGGAAAAAAACATCAATTGGGTTCTATATTCCTCTCCACATTGGGTTAATCTTCAGTTTGTTTATATTACATTGAACTGAATGAGATCTGTACTTCTGTAATACATCGCCATGTGATTTATCCTCAACTTCAACATCTCTTGGGTTTTGCTGACCTTCGAAAAAGTTTTTTGAGATGACACAGTATAACACAGGCGCTCAACGCGCATGCACACTCAAACCTATGAACACGCGTGCGTAAACCTTACCCTATGAGCACCTGCTTTGAAGGACTGAGAGCCGGCAAATCCAAAAAATCACATATCTACTGATCGTGTGTTATCGACCTGGCATATCTATATAATCGATCCTATTGTCTTTGCTTGTAGTATTGTTATGATTTTTCAACGTGTTTTATTGTAGAGATTTAGCGTGATTTCCTGGAGCCTTGCCAGTAATCCAGTTGGAATGCCAACACATTGGTCGTTTATTCCTGCTCGATCTGATGATACTATGATAGTCTACGCGAGTAAAATAGCTGGATCTGTATTGTCACAGGTGCTGTCGACCTCACCAACCTCTATCTGTTTCTTTCCACATTTCAACCAGTTCTAACATAGATTTTGTACGTTTCAAAAAAAAAGTACTAACATAGACGCTAGGACATGCAAATTTTTCCATGTTTGAGACACTATATTTTTCTTTGGCTACTATATATGGAGCTGGTCATTGTCGTCCATCCCACTAGTACAATGTCTCTACTGCTAAATTTCTCAAGTTCATCTCCTTTTCAGATGAGCGCATATTCGACCGATCCTGTTTATAATCCATTTTTGTGTGCAGGGAACACTCACTAGTTTTGATTTGATTTTGCGAGCAGCGGCAAAATCTTTTTCGTGGCGGGCACTTTTTTGCCCGTCACACGGAAAATACTCCGCCACATCCTTTTTTTTTACGTGCGGGCGTTTTTGTCCGTCACGGGAAAGATTTTTTTTTTTGCGTGGCGGGCACCTTAACGCGCCCGCCCGTAAAATATCGTATTTTGCGTGGCGTGGCGTGTTAAGGTGCCCGCCACGCAAAATATCTTTCCGTGGCGGGCATCTTAAAAGGCCCGCCACGTAAAATGCGGCCCAATAAACCCAGGGCGAGGCCCGCTATCCGCCTCTATATAAATACAACAACTTAGGGTTTCACTCCTCATTCGGTCATTCCCTCCCCACCGAGCGCCGCACGTCATTCCCCACCTCCCCACCTGCCTCCGTACTCTCTCTCACTTTCGAAGGCGCGGATCCCCCACCTCCCGGCGCGCTCCCCTCTAGCTCACCGGCCACCACTCCTTCTCTCCTCACGGCCACCACTCCCTCGATCCCTCCGGCGTCAAGGCGGATCAAGTCGGGGCGGATCCACGCGCGAGGGGCCTCCATGCCCGGCCTCCCTCCGATCCCTCGCCTCTTCCTCCTCTTCCGCCCGGGTCACAGTGCTTGTGGCGTGGCGAACGGGCGGCGGCGCACGGATCACGGCGCGGAAGCGGCCGAGCAGCGGCGGCGGCGGATCGCACCTCGTGTCCTCCTTCTCCTCGGCGAGAACAGCGGCCTTGGCCGGCGGCGGAGGAGGATCCTCGGCAGCGGCGCTCAGCGTCCCTCCTTCTCCGTGGCGAAGCGGCGGCGCCCGGCGCCTCCTCTCTGGCGGCGGATCCGGCGTTGGATCGCCCCGATCCGGCGGTGGATCGACGGATCGGCGCCGGCGGTGCTGGAACCCTAGATGGGCTCGGGCGGGCTCAGGCGGGCTCGGCGGGCCTATCTAGGGGTTTCTTCTATTTTTTTTGTATTTTTTGAAAATATTTACCGTGGCGGGCATTGCAATTCGCCCGCCACGGTGCACCTCTATTTTGCATGACGGGCGGTGCCCGCCACGGTGCTTCAGGATTAACCGTGACCTTGCTAGGGGCGGCGTCTCGGCCCGCCACGCGGAAAACCAATTCTGCCCGTCACTAAAAATAAAATGGGTACTAGTGACTGTTAATTAGTTGATAAATTTGTTTGAGAGGAACGCTCTTTGCTACTGTTTCACGATCTTCTAGCCTTGTTAAGAAATTTTCCTTGATAAACCGGCCAATAGGCAACCTCTAATACACAGGCTTCTTATTGCTCGTATACACAAGCTTGGACTTACACTTCTTAGTTAAGGATACGGCGGGACCCATCTTCTCTGTGCTTTCCTGAGACCCAGTTACAAATGCAATCTTAGTTGATAAATCAGTCTGCTCGGATCCAGTAGTGTTAGGTGTGTACCCCGGTAATCATGGTATTACTCGTGTTTGTTTGTAAAACTCTATCTTCTTAATGAAATACGCGCTCGGGCGTGATCTAAAAAAAAAGATTAACGAAGTTATCAGAGCTGTCTCAAACATGCACGTGATCGTCTACATTGTGTCATAATTTCTTTTTGCGACCATTGCGTACGTACGACATTATTAAAGCTAACCACAGTTTGTTTCTATCGTGCTTTTAGCGGGCTTTATTATTATTATATTATTATATTTACTATATTCTCGTCATATAATTTTTTGAGGGTATTTATTCTCGTCATATATATGTCGGACGACACATACACATTGTGGGCCGCAACTCTGAAGGGCCTAGCACACGGCACGTGTGCAAGAAATCTATATAGGGCCGGCGGCGGCCACACATATATCCTCCCTGAAGACCTACACACCGTAAAGACGAACCCTAAATCATCGGCGACTGTACTCCCGGCCGGTTCTGCCCCAACCCCAACTCCGTCGCCGGCGAGCCGAGGACAGAGGCCGGAGCACCCATCCAGCCACTAGATATCGTTGGGTTGGGTGGGCATCCTCGCACCCTCTTCTCTGTTCTCTTAATATATATATATTTCTTTTCCTCGGATTCGAATAGCTACATATATATCATTGTATTAGTCTTGCCAATTATTGGCGTAAGCTGAAGTTCTCAGAAACCTTAACAGATCAGATGGTGCCATATTAGCCACGGGCAAGATGCTGGACGCTCGTTTCATCAAGTGGAGGTTCAACTATACCAGGATCGCCGTCGGCGAGGTCGTCTACTCCGAAGATATCACCGCCGGGGGCCATGTCTGGAGGTTTGGTTGCTACCACTCCAGTGGGTCTTCGTACAGCAATGCCAAAGAGTATTTAGCTGTCTACATCTCTCTCGTGAGCCAATCCGAAAACATCAAAGCCATGTTCGTGGCTTTCTTGATGGGGAAAACCGGCGAGCCATCACTGTCGTCCCAAGTGGCTCAAATGGTTGGTATCAGTTCGTGAAAAGAAGCCAGCTCGAGTCGCTCCACTTGACGGATGATGGATTTGTTACCATAACGTGCGGAGTCATGGTTGATTGCGGTGATCCTCTGATGGATGTGCCGCCGTCCGACATGGGGAGCCACCTCGGCCACCTTCTTGATAGCTCCGACGGCTCCGATGTGTCATTCATGGTGAACGGCGAGACGTTCCCTGCTCACCGGGCCGTGCTGGCTGCTCGCTCGCCGGTCTTCAAGGCGCAGCTACTCGGTTCCATGGCAGATGCCAAGATGTCATCCATCACCATCCCTGACATCGCGTCGGTGACGTTCAAGGCAATGCTTCGGTACATGTACACGGATGCCTTGCCTGCGGAAACCGAGCTGGGAGCTTCTTCAACCGAGGTGTTTCAGGATTTGCTTATCCTAGCTGACCGGTATGGAATAGAACGATTGAAGCTCATGTGTGCTGCAAAGCTATGGGAGAAAGTGTCAACTAAAACTGTTGTTGCTATCCTAGTTTGCGCCGAGACATATAATTGTCCGGAGCTCAAGAAGAAGTGCATTGCATTTGTGGCCAAGGAGGAAAATTTGAAGAAGACTGTGTTAACTGATGGCTTTCTACAGCTCGTGCAAAAGTTTCCGTCCATTCTTGCGGAGATGAGGGAGAAATTCGCGGAATAGAGGCATCAGTCATGCATACCATTGGCAGTACCAACATATTACATACATAATTTTAGGGTTATTATGTGTCTTCCAAACATATCTTTTTAAGTTCATGGTATTGTCATTGTTTAATTCTTGCAAGTAGTGTGTGTAATCTATTATGCACTTTTTTTTTTTTTGCACACTTTATGTATGAACTAGCTAGGTTTCTTAAAAAAATCTGTTGCATTTGCTACAACAGTAAGTTATGATCCAACACAGAAACTTCACGTACGGTGTTTAGCTAGCTATAGGCAAAGAACTTTGGATCATCCGGACTATGTAAAAGTGCTGGCGAAGTATCGTAAGCACCATAGTGGGTGATAGTCCCTGCGCTGGACAAATTTTGAAAGTACATGTGTGGTTGCAAGCACTTGTGTTTAAAAATTCGATAAATTTTAAGAATTTAGTTAAGTTTGAATACAATGACTTATGGAGAGTACTGTGGCAGGAAAATCTATACAGTAGCAAGTAACATACTGGACAGGTACAATATGTTTGTACAAAAGGATCAACTGACATGAACATGATCTAGTGACACATGTTTTACACTAGATACATGATGTGGTTACATGGCAATATATTGTGTTGTCATCAAGGTCACATGGTCGTCAACGGAGACTAAGTATAATAGATAACTAGAGCATCTACTACAATGTATGCACCATAAGATAAAAAAATAATGATTATAGAGAAAAAAAAATTCTAAGCTAAAATCAAGTTTTCTATGATTTTAATATGATTATATAGGAATATTAATTGCATAATTTTTTTAGAAAAAATATTTGGATAATTTTCCTGACTTACCCTTGAACTATCGGCTTATTAGGGCATGTTTGAAACCAATTAAAATCATATTGTAGGTCAAATTAATTGAAAATCTCACCCAAACGACCTTGATTGTTTCTTGATTTTTCTATCGTGGCCATAGGAACAATCACCAATTTCAACTGGAACTGGCTGTGGGCCAAGCCTCGTGTTTCTTCCACCATGGACAGATTTAGGCTTTCACACGTATATCATTATAAAAAATGCATCGAACATGTATGCCACTAGAAAGTTTGGTTGAACCTACATGCCATGACACTTTTTCACTTTCATCTCTATGTCATTTCGTCGAAGTCCGTTCAAAGTTAACAAATGTGGAGCTCGACACGTGGGACCCACATATGGAAAGGTCCATTATGCCCTTAGATGATAATAGAAAAAAAAACACATTTTACATCGGGAACCCTAGACTTTCCAAAAACTAAACCAAACCCTCCCACCTTTCCTACGTGTCTTGCACTTTAGCAACGAGGGACCCTAGAAAATTTTCTATTCTATTTTCTCACCCTTCTTTTTTTCTTCTCGGGCTTGTAGCGGGGAACCGATGGGGGCCGCCGTCGCCACTTCGCCCGGGGGTGCCCCTCTCCCTCGTCCCATCCGCGTCACCATGTCGTGCCCCTCCACGTCGCCGGGGAGTGCCCCTCCCTCGTCCCCTCCACGTCGCCATGCCGGTGGCGCGTCCCTACGGCGGCGACACTAGGGCGGCGAGCAACCCCGCGACGGCGGCGCTTGGACCCGGTGCATGTGCACGCAACCATGGCTCGAAGGACCCGAGAGGTGTACATGCATACCCATGGATCGAGGAGTACATGCTACCACGAGGCGGACTAGTAGGTGCGTCGGTTGGAGATGTCGAGCATGGCGATTGGCCACCGGTGGGTACAACCTTATGGACTCGGTGATGGCGGCGTGGAGGTAATGCATGTTTCGCAGCTAGTCAACATTATAGGCAGATGTACATGTCATCGCTGTGCTTTCGCCCGACGCGGCCCGGCGCGGGAGGAAATCGTCCCTTCACACCAAGCCGACCTTGCTCCTCCTCTCTCTGGCGCTCATGCGGGCGATCTGCTAAGCGTAGCCGTGGATGGTGTCGGCGCATCCGCCTCTCGAGCTCCATGTTGAGCAGCCTCTTGAGGCGCCACGGCGAATTGAGCGGAGACATGAAGCGAGCCATGATTGCGTTCGCGCGTCGTTGATGGCGCGCATGAACTTCGGCGCTCGCCCGTCGCGGCCATCATGCTATCCTCGCGGCGAGGCACGCCGTCGCCCGAGCGCCACGCGGTAGATCTTTGTCGAGCCTTGGCCTTTCGAGCATGTCGCATGTCAGCGTCCGGCCATCACGCGGACGCCGGTAAGAAGATGGCGGCAGCGGCCGCTCCATGACCTCAAGCGGTCGGCGTCGATGACCCGAGCTCCCGACCGGCGCTTGCCGAACTCATAGATGCAGCCTTATGCCGCCACAGCCACCGGTCACCCTTGGAGTTGAAGATGTCATGGCCGAGGAAGTCCTTGAGACTGGAGACCGCGAGCTCACCCTTGGGGTAGTTGGCGAAGTTGGTCTTGACCATGTGCAGAGATAGAAGGGAGATGAGAGGTTGACAAATGGGCTCCACACTAGGGTAAAATGGCCATTCCACTTGTCAGTTTAACACCGTCAGTACCCAACCTGGACGGAATGGCGTAGAGATGTAAGTGAAAAATGTCATGTCATGTAGGTCCAACCAAACTTTCTAATGGCATACGGGTTGGTGCATTTTTCATAATGGCATACAGGTGAAAGCCTCGTTTATTTCCACTTGTTGCCCTCAGCCCACCGCTCCCCAGCTACCTGAAAGGTCCCTTGTGGTTTTTGGTAATTGAGTGTCAACATTAGGTGAACTAATATGTGTGATTGAGATAATACACAGGAGATTAGTTCACACGTGATAATGCAATAGAGGAGCTTATTGCACATGAGACATGACATGGAGTCATGTGACCAAGGTGGTGAAGATCAAGACAAGGGCTTGGCTTGATGGACGGTGCAAGTGTGAAGGGCAAGTCGAGGGACTTGGCGCCGATGGACCGGCCTTAGCGGTGAAGAGCAAGTGAGGTCAAGATCGATGGACCAAGAAGGTCATGTGATGATATGAAATGGATCATATCATTATTGATCGTGTTGGTGCATATGTTGCATTGACACTTGAAGATGGGCCGGAATGGAAATGCGCAAGGCAAATGTATAACCTATAGGGCATTTCATTTCGCGGTCATGAGGAGCTTAGAAGTTTATGACCGGATTTAGGATAGATGGCCGTACTATCAAGAGGGGCAAACTTGTTTGCATATCGGTCATCTAGTGCCACTTGAGCGATCTAACTGCGATGTGTTAGGATCGAGTGGCGTGGTAAGAGCTAACCCGACCTTTGAAATGATTGTGAAAATGCTAACACACATGCACATGGTGATGTACACTTGGTGGGCGCTTTCGAGAAAATGAAATGTCTATTTTCTATTGCGCGGATGCATCGTGGTGGAGAAATCTTGCTATTCCTCGTGCTCAAGTTTGGTATACTTGTTGGGAAGCAAGGTGGAGAAGTTAGAACGACGGCGGCGTTGAAGAGGAGCTTCAACACTTTGCGGACGGGATTGAGGCTGGTGGCGCTGGCGCGTCCGTATGATGTAAGTTCAAAACCGGCGCCCGACGCGTTGGCGCGTGCGCCCGCAGCGGTCAGAATGGGCGATGGCGTCCGTGGCGTGGTTCTCGTTTTCCGACAACGGGGAGTTGAAGCGTCGCCGACGCGGCTGGCGCGTCCGCGCGCGGACGCAGATCCAAAGAGGGTGTCACGCGGCGAGGGGGCCGGGCTACGCTGCGCTGGCGGCGTCAGACGGCATGGTGCGCTGGCGGCGTCGGCGATATTCGCGACATTCGACCGTTGGCGGTTTGAATGGCGCTGGCGCGTCCGGCGGGGGACAATTTGGCGCGTCCGACGCTATCTTTGGAAATCGCGAGTTTGACTCAACGGCTCTATTGTGGCTTGTGGCTATAAATAGATGGGGTGGCGGCCTTGGCCGACTTTACTTTGGGGACTTTGTGTCCATGTTTGAGAGTGCTTGAGAGCCCTCCCACTCACATATGCTTGATATCGTTCATCGATTGAGTGAGAGATCGAGTTCTAGTGCGTTGCGTTGAGAGATCGCATTCGTGGCACTAGGTGTTCGTGTTGCAAGCCGGTGGTGCTTGTTACTCTTGGAGGTTGCCACCTCCTAGGCGGCTTGGTGGCAAGAGACCGTGAAGCACGCATAAGGAAGCTTGTGCGGTGCTCGAAGAAGAGATTGTGAGAGGTTCGTGCTCACCTCACACGGGGATCGTGAAGAGCAACTCTAGTGGAGCGTGTCATTGAGCTACCACACTTGTGTGTGGGTTCACACGGTACCCTCGAGATTGGCTAGAGGACTCACACTATGTGAGGGACTCGTCGAGCTCAATTTGTGGGATTTGGCAGCGGCCATTAAGCTTGAGAATCATCACGGATGATTCGCCAAACCGTGGAACCACTAAAGTGTTGGTCGACACAACGAGGAGTAGGGGAAGTTGGCAAGCTTTCCGAGACCTCGAAAAAATCACCGGTGTCATCTTGTGTCCACACTTGGCGGTGGTTTGCAATCTCTTCATCACAAGCTTTGTTCTTATATTCATATATATATTGTGCTTGTGCTTGAGTAGTGTAGTTGTAACTATCTAGCTTGTGTAGCTTGTTTAGTTACTTTGCTTAGCTTGTGTAGCTAGGTAATTTGAGCCTTTGGGTTAGGCGTGTGTCGCCTTGTCCATTGTGCATATAGTGAGCTTAGGGGCTTTGTGCTTGTGCTTACTAGAATTGTGTAGGAGCTTATCCGTGCTTGAAGTACTAGTGTTTAGGTTTGTGTGACCTTGCATTAGAATTGATTAGGAGCTCAAGCTAGGCTTGTCACCTCACTCTTCTTGTGTAGGATCTTTTGTGAGGTGATTTAGAGTCTTAGTTAGAGGAGTGAAGTCTTGGCTAGACCGATAAGTTTAATTCGCAATTGTATTCGGTTAGCCTTTGCAATTAGTTTTAGAAAGGGACTATTCACCCCCCCTCTAGTCCCCGTCTCGACCCTTCACTACCATGTCGGCGCCACGAGGTCGTTGGGTCGAACCTCGTTTCTCTCCTCGAAGCCCAACTTCCCCTCCGCTTGTGGCCATGGCGTGGTTGAGCTGCCTCACAAGTTCGCCGCAGGTTCTAAAAGGGTTGAGGGAGTACTTTGTAACAGTAGCAATTATTGCCTCTAACCCCACTGGTTGTCGGCCTTCCTGGCTGGGCCATGGCAGGCCTTCCCTCGGCAGGGCACCTTTTCAAGCTCAGTGGCATATCTGGTTGGGATTATATTTTTTAAAACTTTAGTTTAAGGCTACTTTGTTGAATTGTCCTAAATGTTGCCTATAAATATTGCACTTTTGACATTTCAGGTCGATACAATAAGCTTAGTGCTATATCATTACATTTTTATATTATATACCTATTTGATGTCATAAGTTTATGTAATTTTCTCTATATATACTTTTAGTCAAATTTGAGATGCTTTGATTCTCCAAGAAAGTTGGAAACCTACTCTTCCTATTCTATTTTTATATGTCCTGATTGTGTGTTCTGCATACTCTGAAAACACTAATCGGGGATTTAATTCGGTGAAGCTCTAAACAGTGACGGAAACGGCGAGGTAGTGTCGAACAAAACAAATTGCCACTCCATTATAGGGAGTAGCAGTTCTTCATGTATCTTTATGCATGGATGCCTCTGTTTTTTCTAAGCATGGATAGATGGGGGTGTTAAAAAGGTTTTTTTTTCCTTATATTTGCCAAAAGATTAAGGTTGGGACCTGGTTTATAAAACTGTTGGTGGCCATCTAGATACTCGTTCAGTTTTAAAATAAATCAATTTCTAGAATCTGTACAACTCAAACTATCTTACATTTGACTAACTTTAGAGGACAGATTAACAATATATATGATATAAAATGAGCATATTATGAAAATATATTATATGGTATATCTAATGATGTTAGTTGGTGTCATAAATTTTGATAAATTTTTTTCAGAATTTTGGTCAAATTTAAAAAAAGAATTTAAGATAATTCTAAAAATCTATTTATTCGTGGATATAGAAGAGTAAAAGGAAAAAAAGATTGGGAGCCGCTATACCAAACTGTTGGAGTCCAAGACGCCTTGGACTGGTGTGAACATAGTCCAGCCCAGTTCGGCCCATCCCGTCTAAATGGTCCGTGGGGTTTAACGCTTCTCTCTCTCGCAGGGTTTCCCTTCTCTTGCCGCAAGAGGAACCTAACGGCGGCGAGAGACGCGAGGTCCGACGGAGGTTTGCTGCGAAGGGCAAGGGTGATACAGAGTCGGGGAGGCATTCGCTGTGAGTCGCGGAGGGCAAGGTTCAGAGGGTGGCAACCGGGCCGTGTACCCGACCGGGGACCTAAGTTGGGAAGCCGGGACCGCCGGGAAGTCAGAGGACCGGCCGGCGCCGCAACTCATCTCCGGTACTCGGTCGGCTGAACCAGCTGGCAGGAACTGTTACCTCCGGCGGCTAGATAGTGAGTGCACCAGCCCCTTGTCCTCTCCAGTTCTTGCAGCTCAAGGGAACTGGGGTTTTAGTTTTTTTTTCCCACTTTCCAGTCTGAATTTCTGTTAAATCAGAAAATGCTGAGCATGTGATGTTTGATTGTTTAATTTCCTTGCCATTTTGGTTGAGACTCATTTTAGTTTGGGATTGTGCAGTGGACAAGCAACACCAATCGGTTGGGATGCAGGGCCGGCCAATTGATTTTGGTTTCCACGAATTCAGATTCGATTACCAACAAACCAAGCACGTGGCTGTTGGCAAGACTGTCTACTCAGACCCCTTTTCTGCTGGCGGCCACGTCTGGAGGATATCTTGCTTCTTTCAAGATGGAAGTCGGTACGCAGACAGGTTCGAGCGTCTCTTTGTGTTCATCAAGCTAGTGAGCCAACCCAGAACCAGCAGCTTCAGTGCCGTTTTTGAGGTCTTCTTGATGAGCAAGGATGGGCAACCATCTTCAAGTACTTTTCAAGGACAGGGCCTCATCTGTTCAAATTGACAGACCCGGATTCGTCTCAATTTAATTTTGATCAAGTAGAAAATCACGTAACAGATGGGCACATCCGGATCATTGTTGGCATTATGGTCATAAATGACTGCTCTATTCCTGTACCGCCTTCGAACATTGTAGACCATCTAGGCACTCTGCTGGACACCACAGATGGGGCGGATGTGTCCTTCACCGTTGGCAATGAGACATTTCCGGCACACCGAGCATTGCTTGCTGCTCGCTTCGCCCGGTCTTTAGAGCAGAGCTCCTTGGTTCCATGGCTGAGGCTACGATGTCATCCATCACCTTACATGACATTGCTCCTGCTACATTCAAACTCATGCTCCGATTTATGTACACGGACACCTTCCCTAAAGATGCTGAACTTGGTGAGTGCCCCTTTGAAATGATTTGTCATCTACTAGCTGCGGCTGACCGGTATGCTTTGGATCGGCTGAAGCTTAGCTGTGCACGGAAATTGTGGGACATTGTGTCTGTTGATACGGTTGCTGCTACCTTATCTTGTGCTGAAATGTACAACTGCTCAGAGTTGAAGGTGAAGTGCATTGATTTCTTTGCAATGGAGAAAAATTTCAGGAAGGCTGTGCTAACTGATGGTTTCGTGGAGTTGGTGCAGCGGTTCCCATCCATTATTGCTGATCTCAAAGAGAGGCATGTGGCATGACATCCCTGTGAATCATCTCCATATATTTAGTTCAGGCGTTCAAGTCTATTATCAGTATAGTGTTTAGATATTTTGGTGACTGCTACCTTATATATTTTCAAGCATAATACTAGAGCTTAGAACTTGTTTTGTCGGATTATTGTTTAAGTGTGTTATGTGGTGATGATACATGTGACGGTGATGCGTTGGAGCTTATTTTCCACTGCTCAGGTCAGGTGCAAATGTATGGTCATTATGCATCAGTAGCCTAATTGTGTGTTTTTATGGATGTTTCTGTGTTTTGTTAGTCCTGTCTGGTCATGCGGCTGAGTTCGCTTTTTCAGATATTTACTTTGTATTATTATCAACTATCCGCATCCGTTTGATTACTGACCTATGTTGGCATCATCCCCATGTATGCATTTAGTTCAGTGATGATCAAGCATATATCTTTAGCATCATGCTCTGCTTATATATTACAGTATTTGCTGTTTGATAAGTGTTTGAGTGTTTGGAAATTTAAACTTGATTCTTTGTAGTATTTGAAGTTTTGAGCTAAGTTGCTGCCTATACTGCTGGTAAGTGGCGAGGTTGACGATATGGTCACAGAACTCACAACATGGATAGGGCAAATTCATATAGCTTAGTTAAACTTTTGGTTCTTTGTTCTCTTGTCCCTGCTTTATCAGTCTTCTCTGTCCTGAAAGCTGTATTATGCCTGAAAGCTGTATTATGCCTGAAGTTATGGGATGGTTTAGTTTTGCTTATGTACCTTTGCTCCGTGATTTCATTGTGATCTATCCAAAAGCATGTTGTATGTTCTTGTAAGTCGTATATATGGCACTACTAAGACGGTCGTTTTCTTTTGTTTTTAGATTTACGAGCTGTCTGGTGTCTTGGCTATGTACACTGAATAACTCTTGTGATAATTGTGGTCTGACGCATCCTCCATGACTGAAGCTGGAAATATACTTGCAATTATTAAAAAATTAGCACTATTGCACCATTTTTGTTGCCGGTAAATTTCTAGTTGAGCTTCTGCTGTTTAATTCATTTTGATAACTTGATGCGCTTAAGACGATACTCCATGCGCCTACTGTTGTTTTCAACCGGAAGTACACTTACTTTTGGGCAAGTTCTTTCGTAGTTAAAATTCCCACATGTGTTGCCATTCATATAGAGAATCGATTGGGAAAATAAGTGCAACAAGTCTTCAGCTGGGGCCACGCCCGGGTGTCGCGACGGACACTGGTAGGCCTCAACAGCGTCGGCCATGGCGGCGGCGGCGAAGACCCTAAGCGCTGGCGCCTTGGGGCGCCTCTATTGAGGCGCGGGGAGATGCGTCGCGGTCGCCCGCGGGCGTTGTTGCCAAGGTGGCCGACTCCCGGTGCAGGACCCGCCGACAGCCGAGTTCTTGGCTGGTGCGAGGGGCCTCCCGTGTGGGTTGATCAATGTTGGAGGAGCTCCCTTCGCCCGTTTTGGGGGCTGCTTCAACCGGACTTCGCTGTTGGGGTCTCCCCGGTTGTCGCCCCCTTTGTGCACGGATGTTGGGCACGATGAGTGCGGATGTGCCAGTGGACCCTTTGGTGGCTCGGGGAGGCGAAGCTCGGCCCTCCCTGCGCTTGTTGCCCTCGATCTGCCCGGCACTCTGCGAAGTCGCACGCTACGGTCGCGATTTCCGTCCGGGGGTGTTGGAGAGTCGATCGGCTCTTTGCCCACCGGCGGCGTGGCCTCGCTGCTACGGTGCGAGGGGAGGATATTGAGGTGTCGATTTGCCTACCGTTGGAGGCGCCTCTCCTCGAGAGGCCCGCGATTCGCGCCGCTCCGGGATCGGGCTGCCGTCCCTTGCGGCGTAGTGGCGCATTGCTAACACGCCCCGCGGGTGGAGAATGTCACCCGAGCAGGCCCGGTCGTGCTTTTGAGGAAGCTTGGCATTGAGGTTGAGGATGAGTTGATGGCTGAGAGTCAGCTCAAGGGCGTCTTCGGGGACACGTCGACAGTGCGAACAAAGAAGGGCGTTTCCACATTCTTTTGAGCAGGCGTTTTCGGCGTAACAGCCTTGGATCTGAACTTGGCTGGGTTGGAGGGCGAGGTCTAGGTCGGCCGGTGCGTCTTCTAGTTGTATCGGTTTATTTGTAATCACAACCGCGTGTGAGTTGTTGTCGGGTGGGCTTCGGCAACCACGTGTTGCCGTCCCCCTCGTTTTCTTGTAAAAAAAAAAAAATTATCTCTGCTTAATGAAATACTGGCGCCAATGCCTGTTTGGGTGGCGTGATCTCAAAAAAAAAAAAGTGCAACAAGCTGCAAGTGGCCTAAAATTAGAGAAGCCACATTTCAATGTTTGTAAAAATACGTACGGAAAACCACAGCAGATTACATTATTTCTGGATCTTAGCACATGATGTCTCGTTTTCTATCCGGTGCCCAAACCTGATGGTAAGCAAAATGAGTGCCACTAAAAATATCAAAACTCTGCTGCTTGCTAGGGTTGGAAAGCTGAGAGGATTGAATTGGCGTCTGTCCAGTCTGCAGCAGGAGCAGTCGATTACATTCTCAAGGCTCGGGAGCAAAATAAGATCCTAATGATCACCACTCTCTGGTATATTTGGTCAGAAAGGAGGGAATGGAATTAGGAAGGAGGAAACGGCGCAGCCACAGCCAAGACGCAATCGGACTCGGTGATCCAGGCCACCAGTGGACACGTTGAAACTGAATCGTGATCTCGGAAAAAAAAAACTGAATCGTGATGGCTCTTTTCTCCCGGGAACCAGGTCCACGACAGGCAGCTGGGGTGTGCTCATTAGAGACCACGATGGGGATGTGGTGGTCTGTGGAAGAGGAAAAGTTAATCACTTAGAGCAAGTATTATAAGGGGTTGTAAAGTAAATTTAAATGCTGAGATGGAGGAAGAAAGGGAGGAGCTTGGACACAAGAACCAAGACTATCTGTGAGAGAGATAAGTGAGTCATATGTTAACTGTGAAGAACTAACCACCGGCTTGCTGGATGTATTATAATACTTGCTCTTACTCAATCCGTTCCGTGCTGAACTCATAGCTCGCTTGCAAGGGTTGCAATTGGCAGTGAACTCAGGCATTGGTCGCAACATTGTTGAAACCGATGCTCATGAGGTGGTGAAGGCAATCAAGTCCAACTCCTATGATGACTCAATTGTAGGTCATCTGATTGAGGAAATTAAGTCGTTATTAGTTTCAAATTTTCTTCAGTTTGAGGTTGAATTCATTGGTAGAGATTGTAATAGGGATGCTCATGAGCTAGCCACTCGGGTCATGTGTGTAACGAGGGTGAGTAGGTGATCACCTACAATCTGCGTGCCTGAAAATGTTGTTGTAATCATACCTAACGATATGTTAGCTGATGAGTAATGATTAATGAAGAGCAACCTAATTTTTTAAAAAAAATCTACACAAAACATGGCAAGTAGCAGCCCTTTTCTAGACCGTCTTTTACTCGTTTTTCCTTCCTCTTCTCATAGGAGAGATCCATTTTAGAGAAAAGTTGTTCTCTAGATACATGTGTTTTCAACACATTGGCCAATGACATATCATGGAGGAGGCATTGGGCTCTTGGGCTGATTTGAGCCTTTATAGGTGAGAACACATACATCCCAATTTATCTAAGATCCTCTAGAAGTTACATAGGTCAATTGGTCCGTGTGTTTATTAGCTGAATGGAAGTCCAAGTCCACCAAAGAGCCTAAATCTCAGGATAAGTGCTCTAGTTTCTAAAACGTTTTCCGTCCCGATTTATATATGCAGTATGTACTCCTTTTGTCCCATAATAAAGGAGTGTTTGGTTTCAAGGACATTTTTTCGTGTTGGAACTAAAAATATAGTCCCTTGGAAGCCAAACAGGGCGAGACTTTTTTACTGGAAGTCCTTAGAAACACCTCCTTGAAAGTCTTTTTTTCTAAAACTCCTAGGACTAAAAATGTCTTTTGACTAATTAACCAAACAAGGCCTAAATCCTCATATTGTATTTCAAGAAGTCAAACCATTTCAATGTTGACCAAATATATAAAAAAAATACAAACAATCGCAGCATAGGTAGTAAATTTATTTGGAAATACATATTTTCATACTGTTTTCAATAATCTAGTCAAGATTAAAATTAGTTGACTCTTCGAAGTGTGAGAAAGATATATTTCAAGACACAGGGAATACTTCCTAACAGTAGCAATTATTGCCCCTTGGTTTCCAGCGAGCCCAACACTACAATTTCTGGCCACTAGTGGCCGTCGGCCTTCACTCCATGGCAGGCCTTCCCTCTGCCTATCACCTTAACAAGCTCCCAGCGGCATATCGGCTAAGATTATATTTTTTTAACTTTAGTTTAAGGCTACTTTGTTGAATTTGCCTAAATTTTGCCTATAAATATTGCACTTTTGAGATTTGAGGTCCATACAATAAGCTTAGTGTTCTATATTATATACTCCCTCCATCAAAGTTATAAGTAATTAATTCTAATTTTCTTGGAGAGTCAAAATGTCACAAACCGGATCGTTACGGGGTGACCGTGGCCTGGCTTGGCGCCGGCGTTGGTTGGCGGTGGCGAGGGGCAAGGGCGGTGTCTTGTAGCGTGGGGGGTAGGGAGAGAAGGGAATAGATTTTCTTTATTGCTTGTTGACCTGAAATATTACAGACCCCTTACTTTTATAGCCCGGCTAGGGGACTTGTAAACCGAGCAATCTCTCTAAAAGGTTTCCTTATATGATTGGAATATCTTTTTACAAGCAATCCTATTTATTTTCCTAATAAGGGTCTTCCTTATAGATGGAATATCCCCTTGCACACCAAAAGTCCTAAGATAATCCTAGCCAAACTCTTTCTTTATTTCCTAATTAATTTCGAAGAACCCGCGGAAGAGAGGAGGCGGCGCGGTGCCTGCACCCCTCGGGCCTCGTGGACTGTCATCCCTGGGCCCTATTTCACGGCACATGACATCCCCCTTCTCCGACCGGGGCGTCCTTGGGCTGGATGAATGTCCATTCGGTGGCGCTTGGGGAGCGATCCGTAGCACTTTGGCATGATGAGCTCAACTTTGTAGAATCAGCTTCCCATGTACGGGTTCCTCGGGATCATGTTCTCCGGGTCCGCAAGGGTGCGAACTTCAAGAGATAGTAGAGGTTGTCGATGTAGCCGTGGTAGATGTACTGGTGGGCCGGCGCATCCTATTTGTGCGGTCGCCGTCTGTCGACGAGCCTCAAGCAAGAGCTCCCTTGGAACTCCCGCCTCAAGGTGTTGATGCACCATGTCGTGAAGCGGGCTCTCCAGGAACAAGAAGCGGTCGTTTGGCGGAGGAGTAACGAAGAGGGGCAGTAGGCACCAAACAGTGATGTCGCGGTGAGTAGGGGGTGTTGCAGCTAGGTTCAGCATCGTACCGCCCTCTGCGTCGTAGCTGATGTGGACGTTGTCGATGGTGAGGAAGAGGCGGTCCATGCCGTCGAGGAAGACGACGTGAGCTGGACCTACATGGTGGCGCCGTGGGCGATGCCGCCCAGAGGATGGCGGTTTGGCGCCCGTTGATAGTGGCGTCGAGTAGGCACCAAGGGCGATGAAGTTCGTCCTGCGAACCCCTCCCTAAAGTAGAGCCTCCAGCAGGTCCGATAGTAATGGTGAAGAAGCCGGGAGGTAGAAGCGGCCGTCAAAGAGAAGGAGACTTTGCTCCACCATCCAAAGTCTTGGCGACGCCCGTGGTGACGTCGAGGGCGATCCGTCGCAGGTGCTGGTCCTCCAATGTCACCTGTCGTAGCTGGATGAAGACGCCTGCCGACGTGTCATAGAGGTCCAAAGCGTCGTTGCCTACGTGCATGACATAGGCATCGATGCGGAGCGGAACATCAAAGGTGGCCGCTCTGCAGGTCGAAGTCACGCCGGTGCCAGCGGTAATCAGCACGCGACCGGCCGAAGTCTACAATCCTGCTGTGCTCACCACACGAGGGTCGATGTAGTTGTGCGTGGCTCCCGAGTCGACGACGATACTAACGCCAGTTCCTGAGATGATGCCGACGAGGTAGAGAGAATGTGGACCACGTACCGGGGAGTTAGGGTCCCCAAATAGGACCACAGGTCGGCGCCGTCGTGGTAACGTCGTTAGTGCAACGCCCTCCTAGTCGTCGATGTAGTCGTTGAAGATCGTGATGTCGAGCGGTGCTTGCACTTGTGGCTGCGTGTGAAGCGGCTCGTCACGGTTGAAGCGCGATCTTTGCGCCGCTCCGTCATCTCCTCTAGTGTCGACCGTTTGAGCGGCCGGGTCGATGTCGAGGCCGATGCCGGTGGTGTCGTTGTCGGCATGGTAGTCGAGGCGATGGCGCGAAAGTGCTTTGCCCCCACTTGCTGCGATGGCTTGCGGAGTTGTAGAGGATGGTCGGCGGCGCAGCACGCTGCGGCGGGGACATGGCCGTCTCCATGTCCTTTGGATCTGCCCGGCTTTCGATGTCCGTCTTCGCCCGGTTTTTCCTAGTCCCGCGTGTAGATGTTGACCCGCCGCTTGTCGTCGAGGTGTCCTTGCACGGCGCCACGTGCGCCGAGGAAGCGGCTTCATGTACTCATCCACGGTGCCTATCTTCCTCGGCGATGCCGGTTCACCCGGCGGATTCCGCCCGGTGGCCGGGGCGGCGTTCGTTGGCGTCTTTGGCGGCTTCGTCCAATCTGTCGGCCACCTTCTCTTGGGACAGCCTCATGTACCTTCTTTGTGCTCCTCCTATGAGATGATATGAAGTGTACCGGACTTGCTCGTGGTCGGGCGTACCTTGTCCCACGAAGAATTGTTTGCAGCGGTTGAGCCATGGTAGTGGATCGTCCTTGCCATCATATGTCGGGAAGGACAACTTATGCGGAGCGAGGTGTGAGGCACTGGAAAGTTCTTTGGAGAGGAAGGGGCGGCGCATGCGGCGGTGCCGGCGCCCCTCTGGCGATGGCCCAGCTCGAAAGTTGGCTAGCATCTTCTCGGATCACCGCTTGGGCCGGATCATTCGCGTACGTTTTGCCCCCGTGACGTTCTTGCCTTGATGAAGGCGTGGCCGAGTCCTCCATGACCCGTCTTGGCGATGTCTCGGCCTCCTTGAGCAGCTTGATCCGTCTTGCCTCTGCGGATCGGTACCGGAGAGGACAACAACTTGATCGGCGAGCTTGTCGAGGCAGTGGTGAAGGTGGAGAACTGCTTCCCGGATCGGTCGGCATCTTCTTCGTCTCGGCGTCCATGGTGGTGAGTGGATCGTAGTGGCCTCCGGATACCAATTTGTCACAAACCGGATCGTTACCCGGGGTGACACGCGTGGCACGGCACGCCCGACAGGCAGCGCCCGGCGACGGGCGGCGGCGGCAAGGCAAGGGGTGCGTGGCGTGGGGGTAGGGAGAGAAGGGAATAGATTTTATTAATTGCTTGTTAACCTGAAAGATTAATGACCCCTTACTTTTATAGCCGACTAGGGGACTTGTAAACCAACCAATCTCTCTAAAATGTTTCATTATATGATTGGAATACCTTTTACAAGCAATCCTATTCATTTTCCTAATAAGGGTCTTCCTTATAGATGAAATATCTCTTTGCACACCAAAAGTCCTAAGATAATCATAGCCAAACTCTTTCTTTATTTCCTAATTAATTTTACGAAGAACTTCGCGGAAGGGAGGCGGCGGCGTGGTGCCTGCCCCTCGGGCCTCGTGGGTCCTATTTCCTAGCACATGACACAAAACATATTAAATTTAACCAAATTTATATAATAAATAGTATAAATTAAGATATTAGATAAGTATCGTTATATTTTTATATTATATCCTATTTAATGTCATGAATATTTGTAGTTCTCTCTATATTTTTGGTCAAAGTTGATATCTTTGACTCTCCAAAAAGGGTTGGAGTAATTTAGAATGGATGGAGTAAGTTTTGCGCATTCAGAATATGTCATTCCTGAACACATAATCAGGACCTATAAAATAGAATATCCATTGCCTTTTCTACTTCTCATTATTATCTGATATGGAAATACTAGTCAGAGATTTAATCGGTGAACCTCTAAGAAGTGACGGTAAGGGCGATGTAATGTCGAACAAAAACAATTGCCACTACTTGATAGGGAGTAGCGGTTGTTCATGTATTTTACGTATAGATGGGGTTGTTGAAGAAGGGGTTTTTCATTTGCCAAAGGTATTAAGGTTGGGACCTAGTTTATAAAATTGTTGGTACCTATCTAGTATCTAGACACTACCTTTGTTCTCAAATAAACTAATTTCTAGAATCTGTACAAGTCAAACTATCTTACATTTCACTAACTTTAGAGGAAAGATTAACAATATATATGACATAAAATGAGCACATTATGAAAATATATTCTTGTCCTTCTTGTCCTCTCCGGCTAGATAGTGAGTGCACCAACCCCTTCTTGTCCTCTCCGGTTCTTGCAGCTCAAGGGAACTGGGGTTTTAGGGTTTTTTTTTTTTTTTTTCACTTTCCAGTCTGATATTCTGTTAAATTAGAAACTGCTCAGATTTTTTATGTTTGATCGATAAATTTCCTTGCCATTTTGGTTAAGACTCATTTTAGTTTGGGATTGTACAGTGGACAAGCAACGCCAATCGGTTGGGATGCAGGGCCGGCCTATTGATTTTAGTTTCCACGAATTCAGACTAGATTACGAGCAAACTAAGCACATCGCTGTTGGCAAACCTGTCTTCTCAGACCCCTTCTCTGCTGGCGGACACGTCTGGAGGATATCTTGCCTCCTTCAAGATGGAAATCAGTACGCAGACTGGGTCGAGCGTGTCTTTGTGATCATCAAGCTAGTGAGCCAACCCAGAACCAGCAGCGTCAGTGCCGTTTTTGAGGTCTTCTTGATGAACAAGGATGGGCAACCATCTTCAACTGCTTATCCAAGGACAGGACCTCGTCTGGATTCGTCTCAATTTTATTTTGATCAAGTAGAAAATCACGTAACAGATGGCCACATCAGGATTATTGTTGGCATTATGGTCATAAATGACTGCTCTATTCCTGTACCGCCTTCGAACATTGTAGACCATCTAGGCACCCTGCTGGACACCACAGATGGGGCGGATGTGTCCTTCACCGTTGGCAATGAGACATTTCCGGCACACCGAGCATTGCTTGCTGCTCGCTCGCCGGTCTTTAGAGCAGAGCTCCTTGGTTCCATGGCTGAGGCTACGATGCCATCCATCACTGCTACATGACATTGCTCCTGCTACATTCAAACTCATGCTCCGATTTATGTACACGGACACCTTCCCTAAAGATGCTGAACTTGGTGAGTGCCCCTTTGAAATGATTTGTCATCTACTAGCTGCGGCTGACCGGTATGCTTTGGATCGGCTGAAGCTTAGCTGTGCACGGAAATTGTGGGACATTGTGTCTGTTGATACGGTTGCTGCTACCTTATCTTGTGCTGAAATGTACAACTGCTCAGAGTTGAAGGTGAAGTGCATTGATTTCTTTGCAATGGAGAAAAATTTCAGGAAGGCTGTGTTAACTGATGGTTTCGTGGAGTTGTTGCAGCGGTTCCCATCCATTATTGCTGAGCTGCGAGAGAGGACTGTGATGTGACATACTTCAATTCATCTCCATGTATGTAGTTTAGGCATCCATGGCTACTGTTAGTAACTTAGTATGGTGTTCTCATATTTTGGTGACTGCTACCTTTATATATATTTTCAAGTGTACTAGAGCTCAGAACTTACTCTATCGTATTCTTTGTTTAAGTAAGCAATGTACTAATGATACCTGTGATGGTGATGTGGTGGAGGTTATTTCCACTGCTCAAGTCAGGTGCGAATGTACAGCTATTATGCATCAATAGCTTAATTGCGTGTTTATGCATCAATAGCTTAATTGCGTGTTTATATGGGTGTTTCTGTGTTTTGTTGGTCTTGTCCAATTATGAAGCTCAGTTTACACTATGGAGATATTAACTTTGTTATTGCCTTGTCCGCATCTATTTGATCGTGGTCAAGCATTGCTTTAGCATCATGCTCTGCTTATATATTATGGTGATTGCTGTTTGATTAGTTTTTAAGTGTTTGAATTTTAAACTTGATTACTTATAGTATTTGAACTAAGTTGCTGCCTTTTACTATTAAAGTGAGACGATGTTGCTGAGGATCCAGTCACAAAACCGAGGACATGGATGGATAGTGGCAAATTCATATAGCTTAGTTGAGCTTTTGTTTCTCTGTTCTCTTGTCCCTACTGTGTTGGTCTATCTGTCCTGAAACTGGATTATGCATTGACTTCTTTGCCATGGAAGAAAATTTTCAGGAAGGCTCTGTTAACTGATGGTGTGAGAGTCCTGTGGCATGACATCACTGCGATTCTTCTCCATGTATATAGTTCAGGCCGGCATTGATTTCTATTATTAGTATGGTGTTCAGAAATTTTGGTGACTGCCACCTTTTTTCAAGCATACTAGAGCTTAGATCTTATTTTATTGCATTTTCTGTTTAAGTGATACATATGATGGCGATGCGTTGGAGGTTATTTCTACTGCTCAGGTCAGGTGCAAATTTATGGTCATTATGCATCAGTAGCCTTATTGTGTGTTTGTATGGATGTTTCTGTGTTTTGTTAGTCCTGTCTGGTGCTGGTCATGAGGCTGAGTTCGCTGTTGCAATATTTACTTTGTTGTTATCACCTATCTGCATCTATTTGATCACTTAACTATGTTGGCATTTTCATGTGGACCATGCATTTAGGTCAGTGGTCAAGTGTATAGCCTTGGCATCAAATTCTGCTCATATATTATGATGTTTGATAAGTTTTTGAGCGTTTGGATCTTTAAACATTTGTTCCTTGTATTTGAACTAAGTTGCTGCCTATACTGGTAAGTGAGGTGAGGTTGAGGATATGGTCACAGAACTCAGGACATGGATAATACAAATTCAGATAGCCTAGTTAAGCTTTTGTTTCTCTGTTCTCTTCTCCCTCTGCTGTTGTTCGGTCGTTCTGGCTGTCCTAAACTGGATTTTGCTTGAAGCTATGGGATGCTTAGTTTTGTTTATGTTCCTTAGCTCCATTTATTATTTCTGATATATTCAAAGCATGTAGGATGTACTTGTATTGTATTTCGTATTGCACTATTGCACCGTTGTTGCTGGCAAATTTCCAACTGGGCTTGGACTGCATTCCAGGCTGTTTGAAGGCTCTGAATATCTTTGTCAAAACGATGACAACACATGATTTTGTTGGCTTCTGTTTCTACATCACCTGAGAATCACATATTGAAATTGTTATGTCATTGATTAATCATATAACTACTGATATGATAACAGACTAGATCCTGATACTGAACATTATGTTGGGTTATTTTACCTGGACGTTCTGTGGACAACGTAGATGTTTATTGATCACTGGGGTTTGCCGAACAGCTGTCAGCTACAATTACTCTTTCCCTTCATTTATGTTCATCAGATCAGCCGTTTGAGCTGAAAAATGTTCTGAAAACTCGATCATAGAGAGCAAACAGTTCAGAGGCAGGCGGACCTTTCGACCAATCCGATGCCACAAATTTGATAGGACTTTTTCCAAATTTGATATCCAAGACCAATGAAGCTGTCGTTATCCAAACAGCAAGGAACAGGCAGATGCAACAATCTAGTCAGTATGCATGGTGGAGACTACAAAACAGTATGTCATTATCTTATTGTTTCCAGATCAGGACCAAATATGCATATATATATATATATATTGTCTAACAAATTGTTTTGGTTGAACCGAAAGCTCTGGTGCCTTTTGGCAGTTACAGGAAGAGCAGCTTCGCAGGGCACCAATCGAGACACACGGATTCACAGTTGATGGAGGCCGGTGCTGGATGCGTTGCACATACGTACGTGTGTCTTCGAATTCTCCGAAGCACCGTGAAACATTATTCAGTTCAGAGCATACATATTCCGCTGCGTCTACCTAGACTTCTACCACATCTGGGTTAGTTCTTGAGGATGAAGATGAGCAAGAACAAAAAAGCGGCAGCAGCAGCAGCAGGGTGGAAGACCTGTGCTGGTGACGTTGTACGTGGCAGCACAACCAAGGGAGGATCGCGGTGGCTCCACGGCGTCCTCTTCGGCGCATCATCACCACCACCACAAGCAGCAGCAGCATCACGACCACCACCATCGCGGTGGTCGTCTTGACATGCAGCGGCGACGACGGAAGGACGGCAAATCGCAGAGCAATAACCGGCGGGCGGACCTGCTGGAGTACTCGCGGCAGCTGAGGGCATCGGCGCGGCAGACGACTACGACCACCACCACAGCTACTGTAAGCTCCACACCGCCGCCTCATCCTCCTCGCCGGGAGAAAAACACAAGCACGGTGCGTTATTACTGGCCGGTTCCAAGATTTCTCCTACTAGAATGTAATTAAAATTGCCGATCGTACATACATATATTCATTCATGTCAGCAAAAGCCTCGTTTCAGGCTGTTGGTGTTCGTCGTGACGAGAGGCAGCGGCAGCAGGAATCTGTGAATAATCGGCTGGGCGCGCGATGAGCCAGCAGCAGATCCGGCAGCGTTGCTTCGGCCTTGACGACTGGAGCTGGAAGAAGGTGCTCCTGCTCGTCTTCCCTTTCCACAAGAGCAGACGGCGACAAAGTAGGAGCAATCGTGATGACAACGAAAAGAAGGTGAATAATAATATTAATCAAACGGGACGGCCGGCTGCGTTGCTGTTCGGCAAGCTGACGGTGGGTACAAGACACAATAATCTCCATATAAGACAAATAATATGTAGACATATTTTCCTATATTATGTATTCTTCATTCATTGTAACATATTGTGCTTGTATATTGACCTGGTTACAACAGATTAGCAAGGACAGACGAGACCGTAGCGGGTTACTGAAGACGCTTACATCCTTGTTTCAGAAGAGGTCACGATCGATGATAGATCGTTGAAGACTTATTATGGCGAGGGCGAGCGAGCCTAAAGACACCATGGATTCTTAAGCATGTCAATTAAGACATGCACGAGTGGGAATGCTAGCTGATTGTGTGTAGCTGTTGCGTCTGTAGAACCCAAATTGAACTTGTTTGACATCATCCTTTCTTTTATTGCCCTTGCTGGAATGCTAGCCGGTTGAATGTATGTAGTTCATCGAACAAAAGTATGTAACGATGTATAACATTGATACAAGTGAATGAAATAGAAAGCTCAAATAATGCTGTCCAAAGGGCCCATGCTGGCCTGACCTCCCCTGCAGGATTCGGCGAACCAGCTCCTCCTCACATCGCCTACCTGCTCTGCGAAAGTGGAGACCGGAGAACAGAGTCCAGCAGCCAAGCTAGGTATGCTTGTTACTTTTTTTTTTTAACCATGTGGGTCGTCCAATTAAAAAACTATAATATTAGAACCTGTCCACTCAAAGATTTTGTTTTTTTTTTAAAAAAAAAATCTCACTACATTCTCCTTTAGGAAGTCATTTAAAGAAAAATCACTTTCTATATTATCTTTCCAACCTTGCTCGCACACTATAGCGAGCGAGTCCTCATATTTGAATAGCAATTCAGGGATAGAGAATGACAATATTTGAAGATCTAATTGAAGGAGTTATTAGATGTCTTTTTGCACCAAAATCTCTATTCATGCTAATGTGAAACCGTACCAAGAATTCTGGAGTCTTTCGAAAATTTTCTTGTATTTTGTCAATTCATATAGAGAATCACAAAAGTAAGTGCAACAAGCTTGTCGCTCGCCTGACCATTCTCCTAAAGGTAGTCGTTTTGGACATTGATACAACCTCAAAATTAACTTTGATCATTACTTTTTCTGTAAAATATTTATAAAATATAGTCTTATATAATTTTAAAATAATGATCATTACTATATATTCTCAAAAATTACTATGATCAATATTGAAATTTTTAATATAGTACAAAACCTAATAGGTTATGTAAAAAAAAGAGGGAGTACATGTTTTGTTGGTCTTTTTGTTTTGCTTTTTTCTTACTTTTTTTTTTTTTTTTTATTTTGAGATTGAGAGGAACAAGCTTTGTTGGTCTTATGTTGGACTTTTTTTAAGGTTGTTTAGTTGCCATGCAACCCAAAATATATTGGGTTCTTTGTACTGTATCACTTTCCGTTTGTATTTGATAATTATTATCCCATCATTGACTAACTAGGTTCAAAAGATTCGCGCCTCGTACTTTTCTGCTAAACTGTGCAATTAATTTTTTATTAACCTACTTTTAATGCTCCATCGCACTGGGCACAAAATACCGAGAACCGAAACTGAACCAAAAATACCGAACCAAAAATTCGGTTCCCATTTCTCAAGAACCGAATTTACCTCGGTAAATTCGGTATTTACCCTCGGTTTACCGAAGTACCATATTTGGTACCGAACATGCAGCAATCAATTAAAATGTGAGTCCTTGTCCTACGAAAACCCAACAGCAGGCGGCCCATGAGTAACTCACCCAAGAGCCCACCAAAATCCCTAGCTCATTCCTAATTCCCACAGCCGCACCGCACGACGCTCCGCCCCGCGCTGCTTCTCCGCCCTTCCCAGCGCTCAACGTTCCATACCGGCACCAAGTCTTCGCACGGTGGTGCCTGACGCTCCGCCCCCGCGGCCCCGCCCGTCGCCCACCGCGGACAGCACTGCACCTTGGTCCGCCGCCCTTGCTCCTCGGCCTCGGCATATAGCGCTGCACCTTGGTCGGCGCGGCCTCACCCCTCACAACCCTGCAGCCCGGCCTCCAAGCCGCGCGCCGTCCCCAGGTAGCCGCGAGCGCGACGTCCCTGCTGTTATGTGCTTTGATTTGCTTCCTGCTGTTACGTGATGCTATAATATGTTCGGTTCCTTTCGATAAATATCGAAACCGAACCGAAAAAAACCGAAATCGAATTACCTCGATACTAGATTTTGTTAGGAACCGATCTGTACCACTTTTGTCGGGAACCCGAACCGATCGGTTTGGTATTACCGAACGCAGTGGCGGAGGAGGGAGGGGGCTGGAGGGGGCCAGGCACCCCCAACATTTTGTTTTTGTTTGCATTATAGCCTATGTTTAGTAACTAATCATGTAATTAGTGCATGTAGTTTGTCCTTTTTAAACTTTATTATAGTTTGCATGGATGTGTACGTCCATTTGCATGGCTTCTAACATGCAACTTCACTTTATTCACTAAACCACCACATCAATACCTTGGAAATTTTCTTCATTGGATAAATATACTTTTTAGAATGACTATGTAGCTAAGTAGTCTTTTATTTAACTTGTTATCATACTTTATCACTTTTTATAGTTTCTATTTGATGTGGATATGTTATGATTCTTTAGCTAGCAAATAACTAAAGATTATTGGCTATGAGCCTCCAAAAAATTATTATGAATCTCTTGGCTCCCATGTTTTGAATTCTAAATTTCGAGGACACCATGGCCCCCCCTATGTTTGAATTCTGGCTCCGCCCACCGACCGAACGCCCACCGTGAATCGTAACACTTTTTGGGTTGCATAGTCCCTCATCTTATAGGTACAGTCTCAGGGAAAGCACAGCCCAGTTGGCCCATCTATCGCACGCACAGCCACCGCCCACCGCCACCGCCGCCCCTGTTGGAAGACAAACCCTAGAGGAGGCCCCCCAAAGACGTCGCAGTCCGGGATCACCAGGAGGCAATGGCGGAGCCACCCTAGGGGCAGGAGGTGTCGGTCTCAGGTGAGGTGAGCAGAGTTGTCGAGGTCGGAGCATGCGCGGCGGGCGCGACCGACAAAGGGAGCGGGACGAAAAGAGGGCTTACTGGCGGCAACACCTCATCTCCGGTCGCCCCATCCAACAAGCAGGGATTATCAGTTGTAGCACTACCTCCGGTGGCACAGTGAGTGCCCTCTGCTTAAGGACCTCTCTTCTCTGGGAAATTTCTTTTATTATTAGAATTAGTCTCGCCAATGTGCATTAGCAATAAGAGTACTAGATAACTGCTAACCTTCTGATGATTTGTTGCAATTTGATTGCAAAATATTTTTCTTGTCGACTGAGGTAGTACTATGCTTTTATAGAATACTAACAGGAAATTTCTTTTGTTATTAAAATTAATCTCGCCAATGTGCATTAGCAAGAAGTGTACTAGATAACTGTTAACCTTCTGATGATTTGTTGTTCAATTTGATTGCAAGATATTTTTCTTGTCGACTGAGGTAATACTCAGCTTTTATCGAATGCTAACAGGAAATTTCTTTTGTTATTAAAATTAGTCTCGCCAATGTGCATTAGCAAGAAGAGTACTAGATTTGTTCAATTGTTAAAAAAAATTATTTTTATCATTCATGTTCCCAATGTGCATTATTAGCAAGAGTAGTACCAGAGAACTGTTAACCCTTGTGATGATTTGTATTCAGATTTAATTGATACTTCTGCTCGTTCTATACTCAATTTACTCGCCAATTATGCATGTAGTGGGCAAGCGAGGCCGCACGCCAATGCTGGAGGGGCGAACTATTGCTTCTGCTTCCCACGAATTCAAGCTAAACTATGAGGACACCAAGCACCTTGCCGTTGGCGACAAAGTCTTCTCCCACAGCTTCTCTGCTGGTGGGCACCTGTGGAAGTTCAGCTGCTGTCCATACGGGGAAGACGAGTTTGACAAAGGCGAGTTCATCTCCGTCTTCATCAATCTGCTGACCAGATCCAGATCCAGCACAAGCAGAATGAAAGCCATATTCCAGGTCATTTTAATGGACAAGAACGGCGAGCCATGCAAGCATGGCACAGCACTTGGTCGTTCTTGCCTGCCACTCGACAGCGGCGATGCTACTACTTTTAGATGGGCCTGCAGTTTCGCTTCACGGGCTGTTCTAGAGGAGCGCTTCTTGACAGACGACGGGTACATCACTTTGGTATGCTCTATCATGGTCGTCCATGACAGCTCTATTCATGTACCGGCCTCAGACATTGGGGAACACTTTGGTATGCTGCTAGACAGCATGGATGGGGTGGATATCGCGTTCACAGTCAACAGCGAGACGATCCATGCGCACAAGGCAGTGCTTGCTGCCCGCTTACCTGTCTTCAAAGCTGAGCTCCTCGGTTCCATGGCTGAGTCTACTATGTCAAACATCACCCTCCATGATATCGCTCCAGCCACATTCAGAGTCATGCTCTGGTTTATGTACACAGATGCCTTGCCTGTAGACAGTGAGCTCGGGGACTCTCCCCTTGAGATGATGTGGCATCTACTAGCTGCGGCTGACCGGTATGCATTGGACCGACTGAAGCTCATTTGTGCACAGAGATTATTGGATGGTTTGTCTGTCGACACTGTTGGCACTACCTTAGTTTGTGCTGAAATGTACAGCTGCCTGGAATTGAAGAGCAAGTGCATTGACTTCTTTTTAGCTGAGGAAAATTTCAAGAAGTCTGTCTTAACCAAAGGTTTTGTCCAGTTGGTGCAGAGTTTTCCTTCAATTGTTGATGAGCTCCGAGAGGGTTGGATTATAACCTAGTGTGGCGTCCATACATGGCTGGTTATGGTGTTTAGATATATATTGTGGTGACTGCTACGAGGTATCACAGAATGACGCTTGACGTATGGAGATTTATTTAGAGATTATGCAAACTCAGAGTAGCCTTGCTTGTTTCTCTGATGTTTTCTGAAGCCAACTGGTTATATGCTTTTATGCTGTTGAGATGTTGCTTTTGCGCTGTGCTACTCTGAAATCTGAACTACCTATGTAGTTTTAAGTCCATGAGTGATATTTTTGTCTGATACTTTTAAGCATGTTGGAATTTGAAAGTACTTGTGTACTTTGGTGTCAAAATTCTCTACACCATTTGCAGATTTTCATATGAGCTTCTATTCTTCTGTTTAATCTGTTTAATGGCAATCTTGATTTGTGATGTGGCAAGGCTCCACTCCATATGTACCTTGTCCTTTTCACATGACTAGAATTTGCCGACTTCCTTGGAGCGAGCAAACTAAAACCGATGACATTCCTACATGATGCCTTTTATTTTATTTTTTTCTCTGGTAAATTATCATTACTATTCTTCATTCAGTGAACGTGTTTCGTTTGGCTTTTCTCCTCCACATATATAGAAACCATGTATCGATTAGGAGTGCCCTTACCGTCATGCTCCTCTGAGAGACTACCACTACTACAGAAATAGTTTTCACCAACGCTCTTTTCACGGCTGGTTAACTCGTAGCGCTTCTGTCAGAACCCATGAAAAAAAATCGCAGGCTATAGAATTTAGCGGGAGGTTAGCCAAAACGCTATTTGGTATTTGGCATTGCGACAAGTGCTTCTGGCCGCTATTAGCGCTATTTCGGGCGCTATAGCGCGTTATTTTTTTCATGGGTCAGAACGAAGAGGAACTCACAAAACACAATGAACTTTTTCCCCCCAATCCCCACTTCCATCTCGCCAAAGGCAACACGGGCGTCGCCGCTCCTTCCCACCCTCGGCCATCGCCAGAGCTCAACGCTAGCCACCATTGAAGCAGCTTGACGTTGGTTGTTCCTCCGAGGGGCAAGGACAACAACGGTTGGGTCTTTTTCCTTCCTCCTCCCTCCTCCCTCCCCTCTCTCCTCCCGGACGTGCTCCTGAGGTGGACTGGGTCAGGGTCGGCGACTGACGGTGGGACTCGGGCTTACTGTGCAAGGATCCGGCTTCCCCTCAGTCGGATCCGGTCTGTCAGCGCATAGTCTCATGGTGTGGTGGTGGGGGGCGGTTGTTATCTATGTAGTGTGCGCGGAGGGCGACACTGGTGCAGCAGTTCATTGGTGATTTTGAGGTGGCGTGGCTTGGTTGGGTATGCTCCAGTGGCGTCATGATGGCGCCGACTAGTGGCAGCCTGGTGTTGGTATGCTTGTGATGCCATGGTGGCGCGGCCAGTAGTGCCAGGCTGAGGTAACAGCCGTAACTGTAGCAGGTATGGAGGTTGCTGGAGACCTTGTGTGGCATGGTGGATGCGGGGCTGGCATGGGGTTGGGACGTTGATGGGCTGGTGACTAGGGATTGTTTTGGTCTCATGCCTTTTCTTCCTGTCATCTACATTCACCCCTTCGTTGGGCTGACATCCATAGTGGGGCTAGCTGGATTTGCTTGGTGCCCGGTAGGGTGCAGACTCTCTCGCAAGCTTTTATTGGCACTTCTCCTAGCCGACGCCCCTAGGGATGACGGTCGGGCAGGTCTATGCTAAATCTTTGTCGCACCCTACCTTCTTTGTAGGGTTTGGGTCACCTTCAACGATGGTGTCGAAGTTGCTTGAGGTTAGATCGAAAGCTTGGACGACGACATCTATGAACATCATTAAATTCTTTGAGGCATCCTTTCCTACCTCCTCCTACCATGTTGGATGTTGCAGGTGTAAACCTTCTCATAGGGGGTTACCTTGTCGACGTTCCAATCAAGAGTTGTTAATTTTTTGACAAAACAAAAAACCAAACCAAATTATCGGTTAAAATCGTATTTGAGTCCTACCCTGCTAATAAGGCAATAGAATGATGCCCTTTCTTTCTTTCTTTTCTTTCTTTCTTTCTGAAAAAAAGTCCACTTTTTAGGTCTCTCAACTTTCACGATTTAAAGATAGCTTTTCAATATGAACTCCAAAATCCGGTAAAGTACATACCTCAACTTTTGAAACCAGCATATTATGTCACCAGTATGGTTATGGGCGTTTTTGAAGGTGGTTTTATATTTGAAAAAGCATAGTAAATCATATAAAACTCATAAAATAAAAAAATCCAATTTCATTGGACTCAGATAAGTACAAAGTTTTTATTGTAGTTTTAGGTCTATGTTTTTCTATAATTAATTAGAATAATTCATAACTTTGTAGTCCAATTATGGTGAACATTTATGTTAGGCTAACTGTTGTATATTTGATCTGTGGTTAAAGACTTCATACTAAATTTGGTCATGTATAACTTAATTATTGTTTTATTTAGATTTAACAAGCATAAACCTAAATAAATCTATAACTAAGTAATACATGATGCACTAAGTATGAAACTTTTACAATTGCTCAAGCATACAATAATTAGCTTACCATATAAATTTCACCACAATTGGATCAAAGAAACTCTTGGTTATAAATTATTTCAATTAATTACAAAAAAAATATATATTCTAACGATGCAAGAAATACTTTGTACTAAAGTAAACCATATTGTGCAACAAAACTTAATTATTGATTTTTATGTGATTTACTTTGATTTTTCAAACATTTAGCCAAAAAAAATAAAAAGGATAAAAACCGCCATAACCAGGTTAGGCATGTAATGTGTATGGTTTTAAAAGTTGAGGAATATGTTTTGCTTGGTTTTGGTTTGAAAAGGAGACTTTCACAAAAGTTAAAGAACCTAAGAGCAAGTACAATGGAGAACTTTGAGCCGGGCGACAACCAATAGAGAAGAGAGAGAAAGGAGGAGAGAGAGGGAGCTGGCGGTTTACTTAATCGGCGACGGAGTGCTGGCGAAAAGAGTTGGCGGAGTCGCTGTTTTTAGGCCCCACGCCAAGGAAAAGCATGCAGTGGGCGATTAGCGGCGGAAGAGCCGGCGTAAACGCCGGCAGGCGGGCGTACCTGTTGTCCTTGCTCTAAAGCGATTTTTTTTAGGAAAGCGTGTTCGTGAACATGAGCAGCGCACGGGTCCATAGGCGGAGGCTCATTACCAGTAGGCCCAAAATCGAGCGCAAGCTCTGCCATACCTGCCCACGCGAGATGGAAAACGAGTCAACCTTGGTCTGGGCAAAGAGATTCCACGGGCTCCTGCGCCGGCCACCCACCGCCCGTCGATCTCGGATCCTTCTCGTCGCCGCAACCGCGTGACACAAACCCTAACGAGAGGAGAGGGTAGAGGTTTCCACACCAGCACAGCGAGAGGGCGAGGCTGGACGCTGGAGTGCGTACATTAGGAGGAACGGCCGGCGGCAACACCGGCAGACAGCTGGCAGTGAAAAATCAATCTTGTGATCTATTTGTCTTCAGTTCTTTCTGCATATAACGGATTTATTTAGCTTACTATATGTGTTAGGAATCATTGGCAACTGCGCCAAATCCATAAGTGTACCAGCAAGTTTTAGGGCATGCTAATCTTGCGATGTGCTTAACACATGGTTGATTTAGGTCACATGTGTTTAGTTTTGTGATTGAGTGATTGTCAATAAATCAACATTCTCTTTCTATTTTCATTTATCCTTTATGCTTCGCTATGTTCACCGCATACGCGTGGGTGTGTCAAGACGATCTCTTGGTTCGTGTTGTGCGGGTGTGGAGCTCGGAGATGGTAGCCGACGGCGAGGTGAAGGGGCCAAGGAGGACGTGCCGGGCCGACGGACCAGCGGAGGTGAAGGGACGGACGTGAGGCTTGGACCGAGGGACCGGATCGCCCGGGCGGCTAGCCATGGTGGCTGACTTTATCCGGGACATCGACGGATGCAAGAGGGCGTGGCGGGACCGTGGTCGATCGGGTCAAGACGGGCGGCGTGCAGGCAGCAGAGCGGGGAGCTCGATGACTTGACGACTTCGGGCGATCAAGACGGAGATGACACGCGTGTCGAGGAGGTTTGGTGGTTTGCCCTCAAAACCATCGGCGCTGGTTTCGTGGTTTGGGCCTCAAAACCACGGGCGCTGGTTTCGCGGGTTTGGGCCTCAAAACCCGAGACGTTCCGTGGACGGAAGGACGGCACGCGGGCGGCATCGGGAGGTTGCGTGGATGCAAGGCTACCGATGAGGAGGCGCGGTGGCTATCGGATCAAAAATTACCCGAGTCGACCAAAATAGCCCTAGGGTTAATGGTTTGGCTCATATGTATCGAAGGGCAAAAATAGGGATGAAAAATAAGGACCATATATAGAGGATGGCAGCCATCCTCCCCTTTTGCCTCTTCCATTTTCGTTTTTATTTTTCCTCAATTTTAGGGTTCTTGTTTAGAGGTCCAAGAACATCAATTTGGTGGTGATTTTCGTTGGGAAGAGGAGCCCCAAATCTCCATGTCGATCTCCCAGACGTTTTGGATCAAAAATTCCTTCTCTTTTGCTTGGATTTTTCTCTGGAATTTCTGGATCCCGTTTGTTTTGGTGGTTTTCTGTTCTTGTGCAGGCAACGAGCAGCTTGCCGTTTGCTCGGCTGTGGACAGGGGCGCTCGGCAGCAGCAAGCAGGCCGGCACTTGAGGCCACGAGCGCGACAGGGCACCACCCGGCCATCCCATGCTCGTTCCCAGGCCCGGTGTCCCTGCTCTCCTGTCCAGCGAGAGTGCAAGGGGACTGGATCCCAGCTGCTGACGGCGCGACAGGGCCAAGGGAACTCACGGCAGCAGGCCAAGCAGCGGCATCCAGGAAGTGTTTCCGATTGGTCAATCCCAAGCTGCCCCAGCTCAGCTTCCACGAACAGCCATCAAGTGGCAGAGCAGCAGCGAGCCACCAAGCTTGATTCTTCTTCAACAAAGGTCGATTTTTTCTCTTGCTGTGAATTGGTCTTCGAGCCAATCGATCTCTTTTGTGCAGAGCATACAGATCAAGTGCATGTGTGTGAGTTTTTTAGTTGCCGATGAACTCAACCAAATTGTTTTCCCTGCGCCCACAAGATGTTTGACGAAATGCTTCAGTAGCTTTTCTCATTTTGTTTTATCCGGTGCTTTTGCTAGAACTGTTCTAGGATCCGGTCATCATGTATCTAATTGTGTTCCTAGATCCTTGAGCTTTGACTTGATTAATTTAGCTTGGAGTACTTTCGGTTTGCATAGCTGCAGCTTCGTTGTTTAGGAAGTAAATCATTTCAAGTTCAGGATGCAATTTCATTACTTTGCTGCATACTATACGTGAACTACTACTCCTAGTAATGATTAGCTTATCATTGGATAATTAATTTATACCAGCTTGGGTAGATTATTATTTCCGATGTACAAGGAGTCGTGCTTTCTTTGTTTGTGCTTCTTTCTTTGCAGTAATGTGACTTCGTCGATCGGCAAGGTAAAGCAAGTGGAGTTTTTAGCACGTAATTTCATTCTCTTGTTTCCTTGAACTGGTTTGTCTAGCAATCAATTGTGAGCATCGCCAGGATGTTCCTAGATGCTTGAGCCTTGATGTGATTTATTTTGATTGAGTACTACTCGGCTTGCAAGTTGAAATTGCTTGTTTTTTCAAACCGGTTGTTGTATTGATTTTCTACCGACCGTGGATTTTATCTCGAGTACTCTCATCACGAAGTTGACGTTGGTACTTTAGTTTAGAGAACCCACTCCTTCTCAATAGGAGTTGGGTAACTCTTTTCGCCCATCGATTCGAAATTCTTCTCACGGCCGTGTGTGTGGTCGTTTGAGGTGTCCCATTTGTGTTCCTAGGGAACATCCACCCAACCATTTGGGTCGTGGACATCTCGATGCTCTCTTTGCTCGTGACACCTTGCTACCGTTAGCACGTGTATCACTCGTGTCTTTGTAAGTTCGCCTTTTGAGGTTGGGGGTTGAGCCGATGACCCAAAATTGAAAAGGAAAATCGAGGCTCCCATTCACCCCCTCACGGTCGCCGTTTCGGTCCTTCAATTGGTATCGAGCGGGGTTAAGGATCAGATCCACCTTAATCGGTTCTTGATCCACGTAAGGCGACATGGAGAGGTTTGGTCACTTTGGTGGCAAGCCTCCTGAAAGTTCGATGGCACCAACTATCCCTATTGGAAGATTAAGATGCAAGCACATCTTATGAGGATAGATTGAGAGTGTGGGGAGATTGTCGAGGATGAGAACTACCAAGTGCTAGCCGCCGAAAGTGGGTGAGGATCAAATAGCCCAACACAATGCCAACAACCGAGCGAGGAGCGCCTTGTTCTCTAGCCTCAAAGACACCGAGTTTGAGAGAGTTGCCACTAGGGATGAAAACGGCCGGAAACGATCGGAAGGAGGCCAAATCACTTTCATTTTCGTTTTCTTTTCTCGAAACGAAATTGATAATGATATTGTAAGAAATGAATACTGGCCAGTATTCCGGTAATTTTGAAAACGATATAGTCGGCCGGAAAATACAGCGATAACGATCGAAATCTATCATAACGGTATCCTCAAAAACGATAAACACACCAAATCAGTAGGAAATGAGAAGAGCCCTATAACTCGCAACATTACCATAATTCTTGACAGTGACACAAATTAATGATCAAGTTCTAAGTTGACTTGACATAGCATAGCGATGAAAACAAGAATTATTATAGTTCCTTCCTAAGTAGAGGTTGTTCCTCTATATGTGTGTAATCCTTGCAATATAGTTAGTTTCCAAAAAAAAATATTTGCCTTATGTGCATGTTGATTGTGTGTGCTTTTGATTCGGTAATTACCAACGGTAAATTACCGCTTAAATACTGGGAATCTTCGAAACGATCGGAAGATGGCAAAATTGTTTTTGCTTTCGTTTTCATTTACTTTTACCATTATCATTTTCATTTTTTTGGTTACCACTTTTCGTTTCCGTTTAGGCATTAAAATCGGGAAATACTCGAAAACGACTTCGAAAATCGGAAACTATCATTTTCGTTTTCATCCCTAGTTGCCACTTGTGAGACCGCTCGTGAGGTGTGGAAGACACTAGAGAGCTACCACGAGGGAACCCCACAAGTCAAGGCCCGCCTATATGAGACCTACAAGAGAGAGTACAACAACCTAATCCAACTTGATGGCAAGTCCATCGATTCTCTCTTTGCTAGGTTTTTGACGATCCGCAACAAGCTTCAGGCTTAACAAGCCGTTTGGAGAGGCTTGACGAAAGCACGAGAAGGCGCGCGCGGCTCTTGTACGCCTGGATCGGAAGGTGTGGGATGTGAAGGTGTCCGCTATCATGGAGTCCGCCAACTACGACACCCTCACACCCGACGAGCTCTACAAAGAAGCTCAAGTCCTCTCGAGATCGAGGCTCGGATCCGTGCAAAGTCAAGAACCCATCTGCGCCGAATGTTGCTCTCGTCTCACGTAAGGGTAGTTCGAGCTCTTCCGCTAACCCTTCACATATCTCGTTTGCCTTGTCCTCTTTGGTGTCCGTGACGAGAGGAGATGGATGGAGAGCCTTGGGGATGATGAGCTAGCTCTAGTCATCGGTTCGGTTCTCGCGGTTCCACAACAACCGCTTGAACCGTCGGCGTGGCGGCGCACCCAAGGGTGGATGCTTCGAAGTGTGGTGATCCGCACCACTTCGTCGCCGCGTGCCCCAAGAAGAACAAGGACAAGTACTCGGCGAGAAGTACTACTCCAACAAGCACGACTCCGACAAGCGCAAGGACAAGCGTGAGTACATCTCCGGCAAGTACAAGTCCAAGAAGGGCTTCGACAAGGAGGCGATCAAGAAGAAGTACCTCAAGCGTGCTAAGGAGCACAAGCACGCCTTCCTTGCTTCCCTCGGCGACCTCGACAACGACTCGTCGGACGGGCAATCTTCCTCAAGCGATGAGGAGTCCGGCGCAAGGTCGAGGACAAGCTGAATGGACTTTGCTTCTTCGCCGACTCCAAGCCCGGGGCTTACGCACCATGGCCCTCGATGGAGCGGTGACCGACGGCGTCAAGCCACGGCCGGCGACTCTTCTTCCTCCGAGGTACCTCCTACAATCGAATCTCTTTCCGATGAGGTTGACTCTTTGGGCGGCGCGCTTGTGTGTCAAGAGAAGTTGCTTAAGCGTGCGCTAGGGAGAGAAAGGAGTACAAGGAGAAGTGGGAAATGGCTATGACGGAGATAGAGTTGCTTAGGAAGCTCTGTCGATGTCTCGATGAGACGGAGTGTGATGCTTGTCTTTGTGCATATGTCTAGCATCATGTCTTTGCAGTCCAAGTATTCGCCGCCTTTGCTAGATGAGCACGTTGATCCGAAGTCTAAGCCGATCTTTGTTGAGTGCGTGCAAGTCTTGTCCGACTTACGATCCGAGTTGGCAGAGAAGGCCGCCAAGCTTGCCGTGCTTGAGAAGGCTAACTCGGATAGCACCGCGGCCGAAATGTGCTAAGTGTGAAGCTTTGGAGTTGGAGCTCATGTCTTGTAGGCATGACAAGGGAGAGTCGAAGAAGAGATCAAGTATCTTCGCCCGTCCCCGAAGTTGGGTGTCTTGTGGAGAGCCACGGCTTGGAATGATGATGATGGGTCGGGTTCAAGAGGGGGACTGACACATCGGGATTAGGCTTTGCTATAGGTGGGAAGGGTGAAGTTATTTATGGCAAGATTGGTCAAGGTAGTGGTTTGAGCTCGAGTGAGAAACCAACCAACACTCCCAAATTGACCAAGATCACCCCACCGAGCCTACCAAGCCCATTGTGCAAGATGGCATTCTCCAAGAGCCAACAAAGACTCCACCACCCAAACAAGTGTGGCTTCCCAAACCGAACCACCTCAAGAACCCACTTGACACTTTGCCCAAGATCCCTGAGGAAACCGTTCCTAAAGCCAAGGCCACAACAAGAGTGAATCATCCACCTAAGAGAGTGAACCAACCACCACCTAAGAGAGAGGTGAGGTATCACCGTGAGTATTGTCGAGAGATGGTCACTTGGTTGAGTTTTGCTTTAGGAGGAAGAGGGATGCTAGGCGTCAAGTTGAGTTTGAGAACCGCGGATCAGATCACCCGCCACTTGGCTTGTGTATGAGAGGGGTGTGCGGTCGGTTCAGAGGCGCTTTGTTAGGCCGGGAGGTAGGAGGCCTCGAGAGGGCTAGGCCGCGGTTTGTGAGACCCCGTGGTGGTCGGGGCTTCATGAAAGTGGATGTTGATCCTCGCTTTGGGAGCTTTGAGTTTGACAGAGGAGTGCACCACACTTTGTTGTGCGTGGAGAGCATTTTGGGAAGAAGGGTCATGGGATGTTTGTTATGCCTAACGCCTATCTTGGGCAAGATGGTCAACACCGTATTCTTCCAAGTTTACTAACCCTTGGTGTTGTGCCATTTGCTCATCCCATGTTTTTCCAATGATGTAGGTGACTAAGTCTTGGGTTCCCAAGTTTATGCTTGTTAACCCTTCGGGATCCAAGACTTGGGTTTTTTTGTCCTCTCATGTGTAGGTATGAGGACATGGGGTGGAGAACACGTGCTTTGTGGAACTTGATTCCTTGTCGTGGTGTGATCAAGACTTGACGGTTGTCTACACCACTTTGATGGTCTCCAAGAGGCATGTGCCTTATTGTGACACCTACACACGGTCTGTGAGCTATCATATACACTCATGCCTTGTACATTCGTGATTTCCCTACTTGTGGTATGAGATAGTTGTTCATTTGCTCACCTGTATATTTTTGGCACATTTTGGTTCAATGTCTTGCTTGCCATGGTAGGCTAGCCATCTTATTCATGATAGCATTGTGATCTGTTTACTCTATCTTGCTATCTTTTGTATGATATTGTGGTGGATGATACATATGAACATCATGTCATGCTTTCTCATTATTCTCTTGTGTATTATATACCATGCTAGCCTTTGTGCCCCTTTTGTTTCCTAGTTTTCCTTTACTAGGAATCTTTGGTTGAGGGGGAGTTGGGCGTTTGCTACCCTTTTTGAAGGGAAGCTTTGTAGTTGATGTACAGACTTAGTTTTAGCTTTGCTTTTGATTTTTGTTTCATACTTGCATATCATGAGCTTCACTTTTATATTGATTTGAATGAGGTTGTGCTCCTAGTAGTATGGATATGATAGTGCTTCTAGCTTGAGCTCCTTTTAATCATGTGATGTATGTTATGAGCTGAGCAACTTTTTTCACATGTGAACTTGATTAATGAATAATGAAATTAAATCTTGATTCACCTTTGAGCTAGCTTCTATCATGAGTAGGATGTTGAGATCCTTTGAGCTTTTATGTGTATGCTAGGTAGCTATGTCTCATGCTTTGATTCATTCACTTGCTTAGATCTTCATGATAATACCATGCTAAAACATGAAGTCTAAAGCTAAAGTGATGAAAAGATCGAAAGTGGGTCCATTTTGCCACACTTTGAAATTTGAGATTGCTTTCATTTGCACTATTGAATGAACTTGGACTTCATTGTGTTTGACCAGACCATTGTCTTAAGCTAATCATTGCTCACGATAGGCTTGACATGGTTGATTAGTAAGGCAAGGCAAATGTGGATAACCACTGCATGCTCTCTTGTAACTTGTGAACCGCCGCAACTCTCGAATTAAAATGAACACAAGTTTGTGCCATAATGTCTAGCATGATGTCCGAACGCCGCTTGGGGTAGTTCACCCGCTTTTTACATGTTTGAGCACTTAGTTGATTTCCTATCTACTTGTGCTAGGTGCTATGTTTGATGGTGAACCTCCTTTTGCAAAATACCGAAATTTGCTCAAAATGCTTTGTGCCATATTTTCACATCATCGATTAGCTTGAGCTCGGCTAGCACTTGTAATTTGTTGCTATGGTACCACTTTGAGCACTCTCTCATTCGGTTGAATATAATCTTGAAGCTTTGCATTGTGACATATTGCATTTCATAGCTTGATTAGTGCATGTGCCAACAAGGGGGGAGAAAGGTACAAAGACGGTGGATCGTGATTTGTCCGGGGGAGTAGCACTTTGAGCTAGATGTGTTGAGCCTTTGCCTCTATCTTGAGGGTCTAGTTGTTTGTGTGTGAAAGTAATTGGTTTGGAGCTGTGCTAGTGGTGTTGAGCCTGTCCTACCTCTTCTTGAGGACTAGCGTGTTTTAGCTTGGTTGTGTCGACCCTTTTTTGCCCATGTCTTTGGGAACCAAGTTTTTGCTCCATATTTGCTATTCGGTGATTGTCTTAGCTTTTGTCTAGCTTGTGTTCACTTGGATGTGTTATCTTCTACCTTCTTCGTCTTTGTGTTGAATGTTGACAATGCACTCATCAGGGGGGGAGATTGCGAACACATGGTTGATTTAGGTCACATGTGTTTAGTTTTGTGATTGAGTGATTGTCAACAAATCAACATTCTCTTTCTATTTTCATTTATCCTTTATGCTTCGGCTATGTTCACGGCATACGTGGAGTGTGTCGAAGACGTATCTCTTGGTTCGTGTTGTGCGTGTGTGGAGCTCGGAGATGGTAGCCGACGGCGAGGTGAAGGGGCCAAGGAGGACGTGCCGGGCCGACGGACCGCTGGAGGTGAAGGGACGGACGGGAGGCTTGGACCGAGGGACCGGATCGCCGGGCGGCTAGCCATGGTGGTCGACATCCGGGACATCGACGGATGCAAGAGGGCGGGCGGGACCGTGTCGATCGGGTCAAGACGGCGAAGCGCGGCAAAGCGAGAAGCGGGAGCTCGGATGACTTGACGACTTCGGCGATCAAGACGGAGATGACACGTGTCGAGGAGGTTTGGTGGTTTGCCCTCAAAACCATCGGCGCTGGTTTCGCGGGTTTGGGCCTCAAAACCACGGGCGCTGGTTTCGGGGTTTGGGCCTCAAAACCCGAGACGTTCCGGACGGAAGGGCGGCACGTGGCGGCATCGGGGGAGGTTGCGTGGATGCAAGGCTACCGATGAGGAGGCGCGGTGGCCGCCGGATCAAAATTACCCTGAGTCGACCAAAATAGCCCTAGGGTTAATGGTTTGGCTCATATGTATCGAAGGGCAAAATAGGGATGAAAAATAAGGACCATATATAGAGGATGGCAGCCATCCTCCCCTCTTTGCCTCTTCCATTTTCGTTTTTATTTTTCCTCAATTTTAGGGTTCTTGTTTAGAGGTCCAAGAACATCAATTTGGTGGTGATTTTCGTTGGGAAGGGGAGCCCCAAATCTCCATGTCGATCTCCGGACGTTTTTGGATCAAAAATTCCTTCTCTTTTGCTTGGATTTTTCTCTGGAATTTCTGGATCCCGTTTGTTTTGGTGGTTTTCTATTCTTGTGCAGGCAACGAGCAGCTTGCCGTTTGCTCGGCTGTGGACAGGGGCGCTCGGCAGCAGCAAGCAGGCCGGCATTTGAGGCCACGAGCGCGACAGGGCACCACCCGGCCATCCCATGCTCGTTCCCAGGCCCGGTGTCCCTGCTCTCCTGTCCAGCGAGAGTGCAAGGGGACTGGATCCCAGCTGCTGACGGCGCGACAGGGCCAAGGGAACTCACGGCAGCAGGCCAAGCAGCGGCATCCAGGAAGTGTTTCCGATTGGTCAATCCCAAGCTGCCCCAGCTCAGCTTCCACGAACAGCCATCAAGTGGCAGAGCAGCAGCGAGCCACCAAGCTTGATTCTTCTTCAACAAAGGTCGATTTTTTCTCTTGCTGTGAATTGGTCTTCGAGCCAATCGATCTCTTTTTGTGCAGGGCATACAGATCAAGTGCATGTGTGTGAGTTTTTAGTTGCCGATGAACTCAACCAAATTGTTTTCCTGCGCCCCACAAGATGTTTGACGAAATGCTTCAGTAGCTTTTCTCATTTTGTTTTATCCGGTGCTTTTGCTAGAACTGTTCTAGGATCCGGTCATCATGTATCTAATTGTGTTCCTAGATCCTTGAGCTTTGACTTGATTAATTTAGCTTGGAGTACTTTCGGTTTGCATAGCTGCAGCTTCGTTGTTTAGGAAGTAAATCATTTCAAGTTCAGGATGCAATTTCATTACTTTGCTGCATACTATACGTGAACTACTACTCCTAGTAATGATTAGCTTATCATTGGATAATTAATTTATACCAGCTTGGGTAGATTATTATTTCCGATGTACAAGGAGCTGTGCTTTTGCCGTTTGTGCTTCTTTCTTTGCAATGTAACAGACTTCGTCGATCGGCAAGGTAAAGCAAGTGGAGTTTTAGCACGTAATTTCATTCTCTTGTTTCCTTGAACTGGTTTGTCTAGCAATCAATTGTGAGCATCAAGGAGGATGTTCCTAGATGCTTGAGCCTTGATGTGATTTATTTTGATTGGAGTACTACTCGGCTTGCAAGTTGAAATTGCTTGTTTTTCGAACCGGTTGTTGTATTGATTTTCTACCGATCTGTGGATTTTATCTCGAGTACTCTCATCACGAGTTGACGTTGGTACTTTAGTTTAGAGAACCCACTTCTTCTCAATAGGAGTTGGGTAACTCTTTTCGTCCATCGATTCGGAAATTCTTCTCGCCGGTCGTGTGTGGTCGTTTGAGGTGTCCCGCCGTGTTCCTAGGGGAACATCCACCCAACCATTTGGGTCGTGGACATCTCGATGCTCTCTTTGCTCGTGACACCTTGCTACCGGTTAGCACGTGTATCACTCGTGTCTTTGTAAGTTCGCCTTTTGAGGTTGGGGGTTGAGCCGATGACCCAAAATTGAAAAGGAAAATCGAGGCTCCCATTCACCCCCCTCCGGTCGCCGTTTCGGTCCTTCACGATGCCTCGGGATTGCTTGCTTTGGTTGGTTGATTGTGTCGCCAATCACCATGCCTGGCCGAGCTCAATTCGGTTGTCCACTTCATTCTGAAGTGACCACTTGAGCTCCCTGTCACTATCCATAATAATCTGCCATTGATGGTTGCTTAATTACTTGATAATTATTAAATGATCCAAGCGTGTATTTAGAATCATTTGTTAGCTTTAATAAGTTTTAGGAAGTTTCAAATTTCAATTCTGCTATATATAACCTATTGCTAATAAATTACTTGCAGATTATTCAGTTAGCAATAGGAGCCATATGATGGGGATAGAGGAGCGGGCCTCCATGCTGGGTTCCACCTTAGTCGAGTTCAAAGTGGACTATCAGAACAGCAAGCGCCTTGCGATTGGTGAGGCGGTCCACTCTGATGCCATCTCCGTTGGTGGGTACATGTGGAGAATGAATTGCTACACTTCTGGGGTTAGGGGGAGAGAAACAAGGGTGAACATGTCTCTTTCTTCCTTGAGCTTCTGAACAAATCCTCAAGTATTGATGCCATCTTCGTGGCCTGGTTGAAAGGAAATGACCAATTGAATTCTGCCTCAGTATCAAGGGTAGTAGTTTGCACATTCGATGAAGGGGAAGACGAACGGGGGTGGCACCAGTTCATTTCACAAATTGACATAAAGAAAAAATCATGTAACAGATGGACACATCACGTTTGTATGCGCAGTCATGGTGGTAAGTGAGAGTTCTATTCCTGTGCCGCCTTCAGACCTTGGAAAACAACTTGGGAGGCTGCTGGATAGCTCGGATGGGATGGATGTATCGTTCAACATCGATGGTGAGATATTCTATGCACATCGAACGGTGCTTGCCGCACGTTCACCAGTATTTAAAGTTGAGCTCCTCGGATCCATGGTTGAGGCTAGAATGCCATCCATCACCCTACATGACATTGCTCCTGCAACATTCAGAATCATGCTTCAGTTCATGTACACTGACACGTTGCCCGGAGATGATGAACTTGGGGAGTCTCCATATGAGATGATGCAGCATCTGCTTGCTGCAGCTGACTGTTATGCATTGGACCGGCTCAAGCTCATATGTGCCCAGAGATTGTGGGACAAGGTTTCTGCCGACACTGTTGCTGCTATCTTAGCTTGTGCTGAGATGTACAGCTGCAGGGAGTTAAAAAGCAAGTGCATTGACTTCTTTGCGGCTGAGAAAAATTTCAAGAAGGCGGTCTTAACCGAGGATTTTGTGCAGTTGGGTCAGAATTTCCCATCGATTATTGCTGAGCTGCGGGAGAGGGTTGGGGCTTGACTTTGTGTAATAGATCTCTATGTATGTATTTAGTTGTCCAAGCATAACTTAGTATGTTGTTTAGATGATTTAGTGACTAGTTTCTCCTATATTCTGAAGCACATTGGAACTTCAGAACCAGTTTTATTTAGTATAGGTCATTTGAACTATTTTTTTATCAAGAGATTCTGATCTTGTGCAAAGCTATGGAGATTATGCATAAGCAGTAGCACACTTCTGTTGTGGTTTACCTGCTGTTGGTCCTGTCTTATACCGAAGCTTTAAAGATGTGCACTTTTTGCAAAGCTTGGTCTTTCAATCCTGCTGGAAGTAGTTGTCTTGTCGTATCATTTTATTTTGTTTCTCTTAAATTTCCGGCCATTTCGGTGGCATTTTTTTGAATAAAGGGAATGTCTTTCAGGTTAAAATTTTAGTATATGCACAAGTTCTGCGTAAGTACATTGAAAATGCCTTTCATTAGTTGCCATACACTTATTTATTTGATGATTTGAGAAATGTTATGTGGACGCACAGGAAAGTGGGGTTATCAAAATCCAATTCACATGTACACTAGAAAACTTGTACTTAGACGCTCTTGCGTATTCGAGAAAGAAAAAACTTGCTACTTGTGAAATGTTCTATGCAAGAATGCATTCAAAGGCGTTAGTTACCTAGTTTACATTCTGTGTTTGGCTTGAAATTGGAATCAGCACTGCCGGCTTCAACCAATGGTCTCTAGCCGAGCACCATGAGCACACACGACATGCTTGTTAGTGTGCACCAGACCATGGTGAGGGAGTAGCTGTGCAAGAATCGTTTGGACTCTGGACTGTAAGCTGTTCAGGTTTGCTATTCTTTGGGTTGACTGTTATGAACTCTAAAACACTCTGAAATACCAGTACATCAAAATTCATAGGAGCTGCAATTTGAGCCTTGGCTGTAGATGTTTGAGAGAAGGGGCATTTTCATAGCTGGGGGTCCTGTGCTGTTGTGTTCTGTGTTTGGACATTTTGATAAGAACCAGTATCAGCTTCCCATGCGCATGTTAGACACTCTTAGGTGAACCAGTCCATTACCAAGTGCCATAAGCAACATGTTATTGTATAACACATCTTTGATGATGTGTATTTTGTGACTAGATTTTTATGAGGGCTGAAGAGATGCGCTATATAATTACATAGACCAAAAGAAATGGATACTGCTAGTGCTCTGTCATTTGTTTTTAGGTCCTGTTTGGTTCCTACGAGACTAAGAATTAGGGACTAAATTTTAGTCTCATTTAGTCCCTAACTTACCAAACAAGAGGACTTAGGACTAATTTTAGTCTCATTTAGTCCCTAGTCCAATGAACTCTTGGGAGAGGCTAGGGACTAATTTTTAGTCAATAAACTAATAGGGACTAATTTTTAGTCCCTATTAGTCTCTAGTCCCTAGTCCCTCCAACCAAACATGCCATTAGAAGAAGGTATTAGCAGGAGTGCCATTGGCAAGGCAATGCCTTCTTACAAGAAGGTTGACACACACACAAAAAAAAAAAAAAAAAAAAAGAATTCAGTTTAAAATAAGCTAGCAGCTCCCACAGCATATATAAAATCCAATGGACCATGCTTTATGCTTGTTTCGAGATAAGTGGACTAACAGGAATCATAAATGTCCAACCTAGGTTTCTCCATCCACATGAGATAGGAACTTATTGGATCGGAGATCTTTCTGGTAAAATAGGAACCAGATTACGATTCCAGTGAACAAGATGGGAACTGTTCTGAGTAAGGTGTTGACCGTTTGCGCATGCTGAATTCTACAGAATGTTTGCCCTGCCCAGAACCAAAACCCAGAAAGAGAAGAGGTGTTCATTCTTTTTAGATTTGTGTTTAGAGGCTGTATTGGCAAAAGGAGGTGCTCATTCTAAAAAGAATTCCACGGGTACACATGAATTCCACGGGTCATTTTTCTAGTGTTTAGAGGCTGTATTGGCTGAATTTAAAAGAATGAGCACCTCCTTTTGTACACATGAATTCCACGGGTCATTTTCACTAGAAAAATAAAGGAAACATGCAGGAAAAACCCCACGTTCCCAACAGGGGGGCTTAGCCTTGTGAGATGCTCAAGTTTTTTCACTATAGCTTAGTTCCATGATTTTCTAATGGAGCATTTCACAACTCAGGGGTGGATCCAACACCGGAGCGGGGTGGGATCGAGGTCCCCTACCGCTGCTCATACCATGGAGCTCCTCCTACAAAAATTGCAGATATTCAAACTTGGAAGAAGAGACTGGGGGATGAAAGGTTATGAGATAAGGCCATCCTAGATTATTTTTCTATATCTGCCTCTGTATATTCCACTTGGATAGCTATTGGAATTGAAGAACAATGTGTTTTCCACATAAAAGCCACATAATTGCTATTCAATGCAGTAAGGATGATACTGAAGAAGCTAGTACCCTTAGGGTAATTGTGATTTAGGTCTTGTTTGGATGTTGTAGTACTAAGAAACTGTATTATCAACAAACTGTAGTTTTAGAACATATTGATGTGTAAAATTGTGGTTTAGAAAAAGAAGTTTAGAGTGGAGTTTTAAACTCCAAAAGACTACAATTTCAGCAATTTAAAATCGTTAAGTTTGTTGCACCCAAACACTTCATGGCACTCTAAAACCAAATATTGTACAAAACCGTGGTATTTTTCTAAAACTCCAAAAATACTTTGTATCAAAAAATAGGACCTTAGTATTTTTTATGACATGTGGAAAAGGACTAAAATATTTGATATTACACAAGGTTGTAGTCTCTTATGTGCAAATAGATTGATTTAGGTAAATAGATCTTAAAGGAAGATCAAGAGCATGAGTTGAAGACCCTAGAATGTGTGAAGGACTAAAATATTTGATATCACACAAGGTTGTAGTCTCATATATGCAAATAGATTGACTTAGGTGAACAAATCTTAAAGAAAGATCAAGAGCATGAATTGAAGACCCTAGAATGTGTACAAGAGACCCAAGAAATCATAGAATTGAAGCTTGGTCAAAGATGTGTTAGAAACAAAGAGCTTATGCAAAAATGGTTCCTAGAAAATTTGATCAACCCCATTGGATAACTAGATTGATCCCATTGATTCAATATTGTGCAAGACAGGACCCAATGAAATTCATTAACCAGATGATCTTGATGAGGAGATTGAAATCTCTTAAGAGAACACATGAGAGCAACTTTCTAGGAAGTGAAGGAGAAGGGGTCAAGGGCACTAATGATATGGTGAGGTGAAGAATAAAACTACCTCTTGACTAGAAGAAGGTGCAATAGGCACCATATGCTCGAGATTGTCCTCCGGACCATCCGGTGACTTGGATGGGCACAATGGCTCGCCATGCGATGCTCATCAAATGATTCGGTGAGCATGTTTCGCCACCAAATGGTCAAATAGTTATAATTGAGGTGTGCTAGGGGGGGGGGGTAGCTAGTATGCATTCCTTTTCCTAGCTATTTGAAGTTGGTCGAGCATTTGGATGCTATAGGATAGGTTACCACTAATACTTGAGAGATCCATCTACCAATGTGATCAAGAGAAGATTAAGACAATCACTTTGCAAGTGTTTAGTGCAAGTTTAGGTTGTTTTCTTGATGGTGCTTGTGCACACCAAGAGTTATAATATAGGGTAAGTCTTGTTATACCCTTTAACACATTTGTAGAGTGGATTAGCATGCAACCCTGACTGGCCCTTTATATTTCTTGATGCATGCATATTGAAACATACATGACACTCCTACATATGTGGTCTTCACTGTCGCTCTCATCACTAATTAAGAGAACCTCTAGTGTAGACCCTTTCTTGGCTTTGAAATCGGAAAATAACTGAGACTGACTAAGATCCGGCAGTGAAAATCCATGCCACTGCTGGGCTGATATAAAAACCTGGCAGTAATGTATATCAGTATTGGTTATATTAAGCCAGCCGACAATTATCTAGACACCCGGACCCGAAATTTTTATTCACTCCACCACGACTCATCGCTCATGTCCGTCAACATCCTTCTTCCTTCTCTCTCCTCCCTGCCCTGGAGATATTTCCCTTCCCCTTCCCCTTCCTCTTAGCTGCACATAGGCTAGAGGCACAAAGCCTCCACCTCTCCCCACAAATCCTCATTATCCTATCTCATCCCCTTCTCACGATCCATCCAACCTCGTTGGTGCCATAACCAATCTACAGACCTCACCACACAAAAATCGATCATGCTTCGCTACCATAGATCTATTTGATCTTTCCACATCGGATTCTCAACTCTTCACCATGCCGGAGCTCCACTCGGATCCTCAACCTTGGCACCACATTTCCAAGGGTATGGTGGGGTGATGAGCATGTGTTTCTTTTGTTATCCATGATGGGGTAGTGGGTAATTGTGTGGGTTTGAGGATGGACTTGCCACATGGATCTGAATAGTCTTAGCCTATAAGTATTGTTCCCATTTTTGTCCCTAATCTTGGTTTTTTTTTCCATGATGCAGGTGAAATTTAATTCACAAGCAACCTTTTGCTCTAGTCTTCATCACTGAAAACAAAACCTATCAATTCCGAAGAGCTTGCCGCACTACAGAATGATGGGAGTCGGCTTTGAGAATAGCAATGGTAACTTGTAGTCATATTGAAAAAGTTCATGTACTATGATATGGGAAATTTTAGGTATTTAATGTCAAATTTACTTCATACATAATTATGCAGTGAGTAAGCGACACCGCTCTTCCATCCTAGAGGCACAAACCACCACTATAATGGATTCCCCCTCGGTTGTTGTCACATTCAAAATAAACTATGAGCAAACCAAGCACCTTGCTATAGGCCATGCCATCAGCACTGATGATCTGTCAGAGGGCATATATAGAGGATAGACTTCTACCCTCATGGGGTCCAAGAGACTCCAGAGGAAGGTAGAGACAATCCCTCTATTTTCCTCGAACTTTTGAGGAAGTCTAGAAACACAAGGGTCAAGGCCACCTTCACTACATCAATAAAGAACAAGGATGGTAAAGTATTTAATGTCGAGAGTTGTTGGTCCTTCCCATCAGAAAGATATTATGACATATTTCAGTTGTTTCAGTTCGGGAGCATCAACGTATTCCAGAGCAACTATATCCATGTGCCACTTTCTAACATAGGGAAACATATGGGTACTCTATTGGACAACATGGATGGAATGGACGTGTCATTTGTCATTGATGGTGAGACATACCATGCGCATCGATTCGTGCTTGCTGCCCGCTCACTTGTTTTCAAAGCAGCGCTCCTTGGATCCATGGTTGAGGCTACAAAATGTCGGCCATCACCCTTCATGAGATTGCCCCAGCAACATTCAAGCTGATGCTGCAATTCATGTACACAGATGACTTACCCGGTGATGAAGAGATTGGGAACAATCCAATCAAGAGCCTTTGGGACTTGCTTGCTGCAGCTGATCGGTATGCCTTGGACTGGCTGAAGCTTCTATGTGCCCAAAAGTTGTGGGACAATATGTCAGTGGATACAGTTGCCGCTACCTTAGCGTGTGCTAAAAAGTAACTGCCCAGAGTTGAAGGACAAGTGCATTGGCTTCTTTGGCAAGGAGAATAATTTCAAGAAGGCTGTGTTAACTGATGGTTTTGTGAAGTTGGTGCAGCAGTTCCCATCCATTATCTTTGAGCTGCAAGACAGGATTGGGACATGAGCATTGGTGCTGTGTTCAGATGTTTTGGCGATGGGCTGATATATATCTCGTACATTTCCTAACATTTTAAATTTTACAATTATATCTCGTAGCATTGGACTATCTCAGCTTGTTTCTAAGCATTTGTTGTTGTGGCACCATAGTTTCCGAGCATATGATGTTTATGTAATGGGAAAAATGTAGTACCAATGGGAAGGTGTGGATATTGCCACACAACTACTGAAGGGTAGAGATGGGGATTAGAGGGGGGTGAATAGTCCTTACTAAAACTAATTGCGCCGGCTAAACAATTATAATGCGGAATTGAAACTATTCGTTTAGCCAAGACTTCACCCCTCTAGCTATGACTCTAAATCACCTTACAAAAGATCCTACACAAAGCAAATGAGATGATAAGCCTAGCTTGAGCTCCTAACCGTTTCTATTGCAAGGTCACACAAACCTATGCACTAGTACTTCAAACAAGGGTGAGCTCCTACACAATTCTAATGAGCAAAAGCACAAAGCCAATCCTAAGCTCACTAGATGCACTAAGGACAAGGCGACACACGCCTAACCCAAAGGCTCAAATTACTTAGCTACACAAACTAAGCAAAGCAACTAATAAGCTACACAAGCTAGTAATTGCAAGAGCTACTCCACAAGCACAAGCACAAGGTATATATGAATGTAAATACGAAGCTTGTGATTTGGAGAATGCAAACCACCGAGAAGAGTAGACAAGTTGACACCGGTGATTTTTTACCGAGGTATCGGAAAGCTTGCCAACTTCCCCCTATTCCTCGTTGTGTCGACCAACACCTTGGGTGGTTCCTTTGGTGTTTCACCTAGATGGTTCTTGATTGTGATTCTCCGATCACTTGCCCCTCAAGGCATGCCCCGCAAGGCACCGCAAGATACCACTCTCAAGTGAGCCTCTCAAGGCACCGCAAGACACCACAAGCACAAGGGAGGTACTCACCGACACACTCTAGTAGTGTCGCTCTTCGCGATCCCCGCGATGTGAGCACAAACCTCTCACAAATCCTCCTTCGGAGCACCGCACAAGCTTCCTTGCGTGCTTCACGAAGTCTCTTGCCACCAAGCCGTCTAGGAGGTGGCAACCTCCAAGAGCAACAAGCACACCGGCTTGCAACACGATCACCTAGTGCCACACGATGCAATCTCTCAAAGCAATCGCACTAGAATCGCTCACTCACTCAATCGGATGAACACTATCAAGTTAGAGTGAGTGGAAAGGCTCTCAAGCACCACAACACAAGCCACCAAGGCCCAAGTGTGCTCAGCAACCAGCCATGGCCGGCCACCCCATCTATTTATAGCCACAAGCCAAAATAGAGCTGTTGGGGAGGAACATGCAATTCCTGCGGGCCGACCGGACGCGCCGACCGGACTCGTCCATGAGTCCGATCGATGAGTCCGGTCAGAACCGACAAACCCAACCTGCCAATTTTAGAACCCCTGCGCATGCGTCCGGTCAGGAATTTATGCGTCCGGTGCATGCTTCCGGTGCATGCGTCCGGTCAATCCCCGAGATCAACCCCGAAAACATGCTCTCTGTATCCCCGACCGAAACCACTCACCGGAGCGTCCGGTCAAGTGCATGCGTCCGGTCGCGGGTCCGGTCACCGCGTCCGGTCGCCTCTGTGCTGCGAAAATCCGTCGTTGTGTTGCCGTTCCTTCGCCTTTGCTCCAAACCGACTTCCGTCACTTGATTCTTGTTGCCGACACGTCGAAGAACACCCCGACACATGTGTTAGCATTTTCGAAATCATTTTCGTCAAGTGCAGAGTTAGCTCTTACCACGCCACTTGATCCTAACACATCGCAAAGTTAGATCGCTCAAGTGGCACTAGATGACCGATATGCAAACAAGTTTACCCCTCTTGATAGTACGGTCATCTATCCTAAACCCGGTCATAAACTTCTCTAAGCACCAATGACTGGCGAAATGAAATGCCCTATAGGTTATACCTTTGCCTTGCACATTTCCATCCCGCTCCATCTCCAAGTCCCGATGCAACACATGCACCAACACGATCACCAAATGATATGATCCACTTCATATCATCACGTGACACTATTGGTCCATTGATCTTGACCTCACTTGCTCTTCACCGTTGCGTCGGTCCGTCGGCGCCAAATCTTGCCCAAGCTTCACCGCCTCGCGGTCCATCGCTTCACCGCCTCGACTTGCTCTTCACACTTGCAACCCAGTCCATCAAGCCAAGCCTTGTCTTGATCTTCACCACCTTGGTCACATGACTCCATGTCATGTCTCATATGCAATAAGCTCCTCCATTGCATCATCACATGTGAACTAATCTCCCGTGTATTATCTCAATCACACATATTAGTTCACCTAATGTTGACACTCAATTATCAAAAACCACAAGGGACCTTTCAAGTACCGCAGGTTGTTCAAATTAAGAACAAGTAAAATGTGTGGCCGAAACTAGATGTCTTGGTATTTTTATTTGTTCTCTTGGTCCCGACATGTACTGGACATCGGAAGGCTGGGTTATGCTCGAAGTTTTTTTTTTTCTATGTGACTATCTTGTGGTGCCCCAGTTCTAATTTTTTTCTTTGAACGAATCGGGCAGAGAGCTGCGATTATATTAAAAAGAAGAATCCCAGATTGGGTCGCACAACGAAACAACGAAAAGAAAAAAAAAACTAACTATACTCACCCGGTTGGATTGGGACATCAACGCGGGTAACCACTCAACAGCCCGGTCGGATTGGGGCCTCGACACGGGCAAGTCTCTAAACAAACACAACGGTCAAGAAGACAAAAACAAGCTCGCGGCAACCACCCACAAACCGCACACATGCAGTCGTCAAAAACCACCGACGAAATCCAGCGCCAAGGATAAACAAAGAGGCGGACACCACCACACCGAGAAGGCCACCGTGTGCGGGACCCGTAGTGCCGCTGCAACAAAGTCACAATCGACGGAATGAAAACACGAGACCGAGCCTCCACAACACGCGGGGGACCTCACCGCATCGCCGTTGGACTCCTCTCTTGTCGCGGGGGCCTCCTCGCCACGCCCGCCACAACGCTCCATGCTCCGGCCTCGTTTCAAAGGTTGCCGTCAAGACAATGATGCCCCACCCACGATGATCATCTTGAAGCAACCGGACCGCCGCCGTGAGGTCGACGTTCCCTCGTAGCAACTCCGTGCAAAGGCGGCCGCCATCGAATCAGCAAACCGGGGTTGTCGCAAAGCGCCATCTTTTGACGATGTACCACACCGGGTGGCTCCAGCCATGCTGAAAAGACCCGCCGCGATCTGCTGCAAGCCAAGTTGTCCCCAATGTCGTTGCATAGCGCCGTCTAGAGACGCCAGATCCCAAGACTGCATCAAGCCATTACGGTTACAATGCTAGCCCGCCGCGGTCCGCTGCAAGCGGCGGACGGACGAGAGAGATGACCCCTCGTCCACCAACAAGAAAAGCAGCCCTCGTCCGTGAGAAGCCAACACCATTCACATTCCACGCAGACGGCGGAGAAGCCGCGACGGGCGGCCGTCAAAGAGAAAGGACCCCGGCAACACCAAAGCCGAAGCGCGATCTCTAGAGACGACGCCTCAAGGAGGGTACGACGCCAATGGCGCCGCCGTCACTGGCCCGAAGTTGGACGGGGTTTCACCCGAGACCTCTTGCGGCGGGGCTATAGCTCCACCATGGCGCCCCTTACGGGAGAGCGACGTCCGAAGACGCCGCCGCCATGCTACCAGCATGAAGTCGGCAAAGCTTCACTTGGAGCATAAGAACCCCGCATGGCAAGATGGCACGCCGGGACCGCCGCCGCAACCACCCACCGGGGGCAACTCCTCCGCCCGCAATCCACAGCCCGCACCGCCGGCACTTTGCTCCTCTGCTGCTCCTCGCTGCCGCCATCTACCGCACCACCCGACACCACGCCCGGTCAGCAGGCAACATACCGCACAACCTCCACATCACAGCCGCCGCGCTCGGCCGCGTGAGACCGCTCGGCCCGGCACCACGCCGGTCAACGCGCCACACGCTGCAGCCACCCCCGCCACGCCAAGGTCGCTGGAGCCGCTGCCGGGCCCCGCATCCCGGCCTCCGCCGCGATACCCGCTGAGCCCGGCGTCTTCAAGGTCGTCGCCGACGCAATGGGGCCTCTCGCCGCCGATCCGTCGTGGGGAGGGCCGGATCCAGCCTCCGGGTTGCTAGCTTCTGTTATGTAGTTCTACTACTTGAATGCAACCAGATTCAATGACAATCTATGCTACTGTCCTCTGATGTGGTTTTCAATTTTCAGTAACTAGAGTCGTACCACATCATGTTGTTAAGTTGTTATTTGTTTCTCATTTGCTCGTTATGGTTATATTGCATTTCCTGTCTACTTTTCTTAAGTAACAATTTTTTTGGGGAGGCGGGGTGCAGAATCTTGACGCGCCAAGCACATGCTAGCAATCTATATTCCTGAAGTTGTTTTCACTTTGACATTCCTTCAGGGTTTTGTTCTACCCCACACATGCAATTCTTGATATGAAAGCTTACGCTAATGAAGTACTTCCTCCGTTTCAAATTAATTTGACTTTTTGGTCAAAATGAATGAACCAAAAAGTCAAAGATACTTGTAATTTGGAATGGGGGAGTAACTTTGATTCCACCCACTATGCACTGACGGCACTTAGACCGATCTTGGATATGCTGTGATAGATGTTCTTCTTTCCCTCTCTTCCTCGGCTGCATCAGTATCGGATATTAGGTGGTGCTGCAGATGCTAGGCAATGTGCAAGGCTGAGGCTTGATGTTCTTTTTATAAAAGATGACAAGAATTTTTGCCGTTATATCTATTAGATGAGGCAAAGTAGGAAAAAGTACAGTTAGAACAAAAGCAACGACTCCCTCCATTCTAATAAGTTATAAGTTGTTTTGACTTTTCTTTCTTTTTTTAAAAACTTCACTTCATTGCTTATATTGTTTCATTACAATCAAATAGCGCACAATGTTGCAAGAAGCTAGGAGGACTAAGGCCTACAAAATCTTGCCTATCTAGTAACCGATGCATGCTAAGCGCAGAGCTGAGCTGCAAAATTCACCGATCTTCTTAGGAGAGGCTGACAAGGGACAAGAGGGCACTACGTAACGGATATATACCGATGCTTTGGAAAAAGGATAGAAAATAAACAAGGAAACGGTATACTCTCCCTGCCACCTGCCTGTGCTAGCACAAGTCACAATAAACAAAAGTTTGGGATGTGTTAGCACAAATGACAAGGAATAATTTCTTTCTATGGAAAGACAAGGAAAAAGAAAAAGGTGTGTGCTAGGACAAGTCACAATTGACAAAAGAAATGCACATTAAAAAAGCAAGTCGCAACTGGTTTGCTTTTCATAATATATATCATGAAATACCTTCATGAAGGTATTTCATGATACATGTTATAAAAAGCAAACCAGAAAAAGGAAGGTTCAGTTTCTAACCTCAGCAACTCAAAGTGCTACTGGGAATGATGTTGAAACTAGCAACCCTTACAGCCCTCCATTCCTTAGCTAAGGGACCATCAACAGTCTTTTGGGTAACAACCTACAAGGCCACAAGTAGAGTAGAAGATAAAGCCTAACATGATAGTGCACAGGTGGAAAAAGCATAGGACCGCAACTTGAAGAAGGGTGGCATTAAGAAATAAGGTTGTGCATGAATCATTCTATGATTCTTCGTGTATGCAATATATAAATATGAATAAAGGTAGCATATTTGAGGAAAAAGTGAGTCGAAAGCAAACAAGCCCAAAATGGGAAACCAACCAGCACACATACAAACAAATTGCATATCTATACTATAACTACTAATTTCAGTAGATCCCTATCCTTCCGTCACTAGACTCAGTTCTTGTTGTTTGCACAGTACCACTCCTGAACCGTCCGTCAAAACTCTCTCTCGCTACAGCCGTCCATCCGTCCAATGTCTCGAAACATCGACCCCGATCCTAACCACCGCCCCCCGCCACCGCTTCCATCCTCCATCCCGTCCACGCCGAGCCGGATCGCCGGAGGTTGCCTTCCCTTCCTACCCCCGCGCGCGCCCCTCGCGGCCGTCACCCAGCGTCGCGAAGAACGCGATGGCCGGCAGCGGCACGCCACGGCCCGGTCTTTGCGGTCGCAGGCACCGACCTCCACACGCGCCACCGGCGCGCCCACCGTCACTCTCAGCGACGCCCGCACACCCTCGGCGGCGCGACGGGCTACCGCAGCAATAACGCCCGCCTCGAGGGACCTCGCCACCCCCAACGCCTCTTCCTGCCACCGCGGTGATCGTGACAGATGAAGCAACGCCCGGGGCCTCCGCCCCTTCCCTCGCATGGGAATAGCACCAACGCCCCCCTGAGCCCCAACCGCAGGTATGCCCATGTCCATCCAAACTATATTTAGTTAGAAGTAAATGCCAATTCTGCCGATATCAATTCTATCCAGTATACATTTAGTAAGATGTCAACAACAATTAATAGGATTTGTATCCGGTTTGCATCTTTGTCTCAATCTTAATAAGGTAACTAACACTGCTTTTGCTATCCCTTCTTCCCAAAAAAAAAAAAAAAAAAAAAAGTTGCAGTCAGGTTGCCTAACATTTACTCCGCTCCAGGATGATATTTTTTTCTCAATAATCTGACATCTCTATCTTAAGAATATGCAAGCATTCACAAGCAAAAACATGGGCCTCAGAAATCAGTAAAAGCACCATCGCCACCTAAGGTAAACACTATCTTAAGAATATGCAAGCATTCACAAGCAAAACATGGGCCTCAGAAATCAGTAAAAGCACCATCGCCACCTAAGGTAAACACAAATTTTTCCCGACTGATTTTTTTCAAACGTTGGGTTTTACTGATTTTGCGAGACATAGGGTTTATCGGATGCTAAAGAAGAATAGTCAAATGCATTGAAAAGAAACGGAGCTGTAAAAACTCCAGCACAATATATGCTAATCCTCTTCAAACCAATCTTATTCTTTAGAAACGAAAATGATTGTGCTTTATAAAAGTTCCTGTCAAATTGTAGAATGACGACACATTAGAGCCACAGACTAATTTGTTGGTAAAAGCAAACTATGTTTCAATTAACATGTTATTCTCCCATTACTCTGTTCCCTAATTTGTCCCCAACATGACAACTAAAAACCTCCTTTCCTGTATGAATGCACTAACATAAAATACTCCATATGAACATGGCATAAAATATGTTCTTTGCACTACTAAATTTTGAACCATCTCGATCTTGAAATGCTCATAGTATCGAATAGTGAAGATGTTGATTCCACGATGAGGTTGATTCAAAGCTTCAAATGCTAGCTTCTCACATTTACCTTTTATGTTGTTGATTTGATCAGTGAAAAAGCCACACCACATATGTCCTAATGCTTACTGTTCATTGGCATAAACGTACCCTCATTTTTTCTTTCCTAACACAACTCTTCCTATCTCAGGTTTGCCCTAAGGATTCCACATATATCATATATGCAGCGTCTCCCTACCTTCTTGCTTTTCTCCTATTCTCCTTGTACAAAATGTGCCACCATATAAATCTGTACATACATGGCCCTAGATGTTATATTTGAATCACAATTATTTGATACATATATGCTAACTTATGCCACAACGCCTTGATATGATCCCTACTGGCCATGGTGTCTTCTATTGCCCGCGCTTTGCGCGGGGTTACCTGCTAGTACTTAGAACTACAATTGCGGTGTTCTATATTTGCAATTTACATTATTCCAGTTTGCAATTATTTAGGTGACCTATATACATACTTTTATCAGAAAATAATACAAGAAAAAGAAAGCAGCACCATACTCACATATAACAAATTGCTTCGTAGTCGTGATAGAGCAGCAGCATACTAACACAAAACACAAAGTTCGCTGATTTGTTAGCACAAGCACAAAAATGAGGTGTGCGGCACAAACGACAAGTAACAAAGATGTGGTGTGTGCTACTTTACATGGCTTAGCTAAGCCCAGATAAATCATGGTTAAAGTGCAGCTTCTCCTTCTTACACCTTCTTTGTACTAACCTAGAAAGTTCAAAAATTATACAGGTTTGAAAAAATCACAATAAAAATAGCATCACAGCTTGTCTATCTTAATAGGCAAAATAATATCATAATTTAACATATCAGTTGTATGTTTTCAGCAGCAATCTCAACTTACAATAGGGAAAAGTCAGCTCATTTTGTATAATATATTTTGGACAACATGATTTAAGCAAAGCAATATATTACAGAGTGCAATCTAACATCTCAATATAGGATACAGATACAAAGCTCAAACTATTGATTATTATTGTACAACAAACAATTGACTTAGGGAGTATTGAGATGACTGCTCAACTTTATCTATATAATAACACCTAACCTGATCACTGCAACATTAGGATGAATTTAACTATTTCAGGTATGTGAGTCAACTATTATTTTCCAAGATATTGTAAAGCTGCATAGGAGCAGCCAATTCATCACTACGGACTGAAATGAAAATTACAGAACATGTCATATGCATAAATTGAAAGATAGCTTACCCCTCGCAACATCTCAACGAAGTTGTGGCGGCAGTTCCTCACCCCGTAACTTGTGTATTCTATCAGATATACATTCTGCGGCCGTCGTCAGAGAAACCCATATTCTTGTGTACAAGTCTCTAGCGGTTGTCCTAGATTTTTTCAAAGACAACGCAGCTCGAACCTTTGGCATCTTGGTTCCTCACCTGAACACATTTCTTCTCATAGTTTTGTTGGATTTGATCTATAGCCGCATGCGGGATTGATCTCAAATTGTGTGAACACAGACGCACAAGAAATCAATACGAAACAAGACAACATATTTGTTGGACCACCCTAGGATGATTTGCTTTCAGCGAGTGAGGAAAAAGACGAACTCATAAATGATCATATGAAACACATACTAGTCGTGAAGTATTGAGAAAATATAGCAAGTGATCTCAATTCGAGAAAATATCATATCAATGTGGGTTTTTTTAAAAAAGGAGACATCACATAACAAGCTAGCATCCACTCATGGTCGGTTCTCGTTGGTAGGTACTCCCTCTGTCCCTAAATGTTTGTCTCTAGAAAACCGTGTTTCCCTCATAGACACGCTTCCCGGGCGACATACATAAAGGGCCGGAGGGAGTAGTGGTCACGTTCATGCATCACTAGCATCCACTCCATGGCATGTGATAAGGGAAAGAAGGATGGGCAGCATGACACGGTGGCGGATAGCAAAGACAGAGCAAGCAATCAATCGTTGCATGTAACACAGAATTGACCAATAGAAGTTAGAAGATAGCAGTCAATTACAAAACAATAGTCATCTTACATTGACATTTCATCAAACACCTAGACTACTACGGTGGCAGCATAGAGCAACAAGCACATCGAAAGCAAAGCCACGAGACCGACATGCGAGAGGAATTTCTAGCGCTTGAACTCCGGATGCAGCGCGAATGGGCCGATGGCCCCATGGACAAGCGATTGTGTAAGTAGAAAAAGCAACACTAGGTAGCAGCATGGGATTGGGTCATACGGAGGACAACCTCACCTCGGACACGGCCGTGGTCCCGGACCGCTAGTGACCTATGCGGCCGGCAGCGGTGCAAAGACCGTGGAGTGGATGAATGTCATCGTCTTGCCCCTCCTAGTTTTGCTCTTCATGGCTATCCATCCCGTGGTTTGGCTGTTCGCCGAGAGACGCCACCGCGCCACGGAGATGACGGAGGAGCAAGTACTAGTAACAGATTGGGGAGCAACTACAAAATGGTCATCATCTGTCTCATGTGAGAACAGGATCTGCAAGTACAAACGAAAGGGGAGGACAAACAAGTTAACTTACAGGATCCGACATCGAGTAGACGCGCGGCGAACAAAGGCAACAGACCGACGGCTTCGACGGCGGGAACCACGGGGACGTCGGGAGGATGTCCAAATGGGCGGATCCAGGGGCTGGTAGCACGAGAACGCCGGAGGAATCGCCTTGGGCGCAAGACGTTTGGAACCCTTGCCGATTCGCCCGCCGATTCAAGCGCTTATCGCCCGCCGCGATTCAAGCGCCGCCGCCAACGGACCGACCTCCGGACGTTGCGGATCTTCGACCGCCACCACCACGCCGAAGCTCAAGACTGGATTGAAGAAATCGCAAGTGAACGGGGGAGGAGAGCAACACGAGGAAGACGGGAAATGACAGGACGAGGAAGACGGGAAATGAAGGTAGTGGGTGCATTCAACAGTTCTGGACCCGATAAACAACATCGAACCCAACATCCGCACACAGATGCGGCGCGACCCTGCGTCCGCTCGTGTTGTCTGCGCGTGCGACGCGTGTGGCAAGAGAAGCAACATCAGATGGATAGAAAAAGTGTTTAAATTTAGGCTAAGATTTTTACATGTAGGAGTCTCCGTTACAAGACATCCATTTCTTCATGAACAACGATGGGGCTATGTCATTTTAACAACTTCTTAGCTTGGATTGTTCTGAAGATTAAAGAATAAGGAAGGCTCTCAAAAACCTCTTAACTTCTAATTGAACTTCCCTCATCATCAAGTCACTGCTACAGAAGACAGTTCATGGTTGCACAGAATTCAAGTGAGGTTTCCTATCTTTTCGGTGTTAGGAGAGCATATTTTCTCTTCAAATTTTAAAGCAAAATTAAAACTTGCAGAAATGCTCCAAAACTAAGTGGGCGTCCGTCCCTTCAGATTAGTGGCTGCTATGAAGTTCACAATATTGAGTATGCAAATATCCAATTATCTCTTTTCCTGTTGTTGGGATGATGCACATATTTAGCTGCAGAGACTGAAAGCTATATTGAGCTCCTTCTATACTCTTTTAGAGAGCAGGGTTGACTAAAAGCTATATTGATTGGACTAAGTAGTTTAGATAACCACATCAAAATTTTCCAATATGGTTCTTGATGTATTCACTTGAGAAAGACATTTTTATATATATATATCGGACTCTGAGCTCTATGCCGCTGACGGCATTCAATTGAGCTGTGTACTAGGCATTGTAATCATATTTGTGACAATTATGTTTGTCTGCGCGAAAAGCGTCACATGAATTTCAGATTACCTGTTAATCGACTTTTTGGTTGTTTGATTTGCATTACATTAGTATAAAACCGCACCGTTAGCATGGTTATTATATACTAGTTGATGGTAAAACAAAGATTGATACTCAGTTTCTCAAAAAAAAAAAAAAAAAAAGATTGATACGCCTGTATAGGATGCATGCCAGCTTGATGTGCCCTTTTGCATCTATTTTGCTTTGACTGATGTTCTTTCTTTTTTTTCCTTGAAACGCGAAGAGTAAGTACTACAGCCATATATACAACTGTATAACATTATGTTGATACAAATTAACATGCCATTCGATGCCTTCCTTCCGGCGGTGGTCAAATCGTTTTGTTAGGACACCCGCAATGGTACTAGTCGCCAGCGGACGCCTTGTTGGATTTTATACGTTCTTTACTCACGCAATTAGGCTCACATGTTTGGGAAAAAAAAATGGCTCACGCCGACCGAGAGGCCGATCCGACGGTAACGAAGCTCTAGTTATTGTGGACGACCTTATCGTTAAGGACTGCATTCTAAAACCTATAAAACAACTTAACAGGATACTCAAATGACGCATGTACCCATATGAATTATATCCAGTTAAGGAGTCCCTCCTCACATTATTGTTTTTTAATAAACTTTGTCAAATCTAGGCATAGTTTATTACATAGAATGCATGTATTGAATTTTGGTATATATTCTAGAAGTCACGATACACTGTACTTCAAAAAAGAGGTAAGTACACATTTAACAACGAAACGATCACACATGGCAAAACACTTCTTCACACCCTAGTTTCCACGCAACTTATTCACGCATACAGTATAGTTGTCTACAAAGATGTAAGCGGAAATTCTGCCCTTAAGGGCACATGCTCCCACGCATGCTACCCTTGGATGCTGTTTTGAGATCCGTGCTACCTTGTACACCCAACCAGTATATGATTCGTATTTTGTATTAGCACATTTTCTGGATGTCGTATATCCTCTGGCCGCTTTATTCTCCGTTTCTCTCTCCCACGACTCCGCCTGCCATCCGCGCACTTTATCCCATCTCCGCTCTTCTCTCTCATCTGCGTTCTCTCTCCCACGCCGCCGCATGCCGACCGGCGACCGCGCATCCTCTCTAATCTCCGGTCATCTCTCTCCCAGGCCGCTGCATGCTATCCTCACCATCTCTCTCATCCCTCTCTCACGCCGCCCCTGCACATCTCGTGGCGCCACCCCTCCACCGAGCTGCGCCGCGCCACAGAGACACCTTCACCTCTACGAGTCGCCGCGCCGCCCCTACACCGCCGCTTGCACCCTGCATCTTGCCGTGCTTCCACGCCGCCGTTCTCCCTCGCCGAGCCATCCTGCACCTCCCTGACGCTGGACCTGCATGATTGGTACTACTCTCTATGTTGTTAGTTCTGTATTCGTGTTTATTTTTTTGTTTCGCTTTTTCTATTCTTTTTATCTTTCTGACATGTTCTTTGGTTCACGGATATCCCCAATGTGGTTAAACATTTAATCCACTTTAATTTTTATTATTGTCCCTCGGATCTACTGCTTATATATTTGAATGATTAAGAACAAGTAAGCTACTACTTTGTCTTGAGAATTCCTACCTCGAGTCTACTGGTTGAAAATTTAATTAGTTAAAGAACTGCCACTTCCACAGTACCAATTATGTTTCTTTCGGTACCAGTCACTCATTTGAGTACATTTTGCCATATCTGCAACCCAAAGGCTAATGCACTTTAGAAAGCACATAAGGCTAATGCACTTTAGAAAGCACATTGGTTCATATAACTGAGCACCATCAGTTCTCTTTATCATGACTGTCACCCGTGAGGATTCCACCTATCTATATTTTTGTTATTTATTATTCTTATCAATGAGGAACATATGAGCTCAGGGACTAAAATGTTGCGGCAGTAATTTTATGAGCCATTTCATTTATATTTGCCAATTTTATTTTGATATGTCCACTAATTACTATTGCATTACACTTGGAAATTAAGTGACAGTCAAATCCTAACAATCTGCAGAGAACAATGGCAGTACCTTAGTTGTGATAAAGATTATGTTGTATACTCACAACTGAGTTTTACTTGTCATGTGTATCCTGCTAGTCACTCATTTGAGTACATTTTGCCATATCTTCAACCCAAAGGCTAATCCACTTTAGAAAGCACATTGGTTCATATAACTGAGCACATCAGTTGTCTCTTGTTTACCATTTTCTGTTCACTGCTTAATTAATATCGCCAACGTTACAGATTAAGTGATTAACTAATTTTGGATGCTTAAACAAACTCTTGCAGAAATTATGAAGAGGCACGATCCGCTAATGAACAATGTGCTGATTTTGAAAAGATGCCAATGCTGCACTTAGAGCAACAAATACCAAGTGGTTACTCTTCAAGCGAGGATGACCAACGTGAAAGGTTAGTTTTTTCTTTTTTCCGTTTAAATCTGCTTTCTAAAATTCATTAATGCATATAATGTTGCCTAAACTATACCCTTTTTTTAAGTGGGATTCTCCAATACTGAAATATAAAATGGTTGCATATCAATTTGTATGATGTGAGAAAGAATGTTTTAGTTCATAGTCCTAGAGCTATAGGATTCTGCAAGGCACATCAAAATTGGAATTGCATCTGAAGTGTCACTCCATACCGCATGCAGCATCCACATCTGCCTTCCCATTAGGCATTGGCAATGGATTATGCTGACGGTTAATGCTTGTGAAATACGTGGGTTTCACAATTTTCGGTTGATCAAGGATTGTTGCCGAATGGTGTACATGAAACTAACACTTTGAACTCTGAACCTGGCCAATGGTTTGCCAACAAATTATGCACCTCTCATTAATGAAACTCGATTTTGTCCATTATATATATTCAGCAACAATATTATGAGAAATATATATGTGTGTTCACCAGTTTTGGCGAGGAGTACTCGGCGATGAATCTGATGTTGTTCCTGAGAGCCAGTCATTTGAGCAGCAAATAGTTGGCGAATACTCTTCTTGGGAAGATGATACATGTCCAAGGTTAGTGTTTTTAAAAAATTCTTGACATAAAGATCTAGTCAAATGTGTCAAATATTCTTGAAAGTTTGTGTACATTTTTAAGTCTGTGTTCCTATTATCATTGAAAGTTTAATATTCCAGTCCTAGGTCAGAAAGTACTGCAGAACCAAGCACAAAAGCATCCAGGGAGAAAATTAGAAGAGACAAGCTGAATGAGAGGTATGTTCCATGGCGAGACAATAATTGCATTTCAGTTCATAGTTTAATCTTCTTCAAATGGTCCACTTCAAGTCAAATGTGTCAAATATTCTTGACAGGAGATAGCAGTTTACAGAATCTGTTAGAAACATATAGTCCCCATTCTGCAAACGACTTGTGGCTGCTCTGTTGTTGGACCTTTATATGGCTAGTACTACCCCTTCTCTCTTGACATGTGGAATTTGCATGCTCTATTGATTAAAATTACTTGGTCATGCAACTTTAATTTGCCATTGATTATCTTACTTCATGGCATAATATCATGTGAAAATATTCTGGATTTATGCTCCCTGAAGATTAGGTTTTGTCCATTTACAATTATGTGGATTAAATTGTTGAAAAATAATGTGGCAAACAATGTGTTAGCTCACTGCCACATCTCAAATAAATGTATTTAAGCCTATTTGGACAGTTTTAATAACTCAATGGTTCCACAAATAACGTGTACTAATATTTAAAACAATACCTCACAGAATGCAAGAGGATATTGTAGTGCCTGGTTTGGAAGAGCACAACAACAATCAATATTATGGCAATAAATTGGGTACCGTGGGTGTGAACCTACCGATACAACACAGTGAGCATGATGTGGTGGTTGGATACTCATCTGCTGAAGATGGAACGTGTAAAAACGTAAGTACTTGGCACTATTCTGTAAATTATAACATTTTTGCCTTGTTGCGTTTATTGAATTGATTTTTTTTTTTTTGGCCTTGTCTTTATATCGATTTATCTTTTGTAAACCATGTGAAGATAAATGGAATTGTATGCTTTGAGAGTTACCACTCTTTTGGATTATAGTTAGGCAACAAGGATCGATTGCATGAAATATCTTGGAAAAAGGTAGAACTATTTATATGCTCTACAGCTATAAATGAGCATTCTTATTTGGATATAACCCTTGAAATATCTATTCATACATAGACCTCACATAATCATTTACTAAAGTGGGAATGCTGAGTTCCTTAGTCATTAGATGTTATTTTCTGTTTAATATATGATCTGTTTTACAAAATGTAGGATACCTAGGTGGGAGACGATAAGTCCATTAGCACACAATGAAAAGATTAAGGATGCTGTAGAAGAAGCAATGAGGAATGACAACGATGGCACAAAAGAACATATGTTCCTACCTAAAGTTGGTGATGTCTTCCCATCACTAGGAGATGCATACCAGTTGTACAATCTTTACTCATGGGAAGTAGGTTTCAGCATACGGAAAAAACAAACCAAAAAGGAAAAAAACAAGCTGATGGGGAAAAAGCCTGTTAATATGCAGGAGTACAGTTGCCAAAGAGCGGTAAGAGATTTCTTTTGCTGTCATCTAGATAAGAGATATGTATAAAAATGGTTCACTGTCATATGAAACTAAAATTCTTCTTTCCACGTTCTTTTTTAGGGGAAGCCAAACTCTGGAACAAAATATTCTACAACAATGTGTGAATGCCCGGCTCGTCTTAGGTTCCTTCGAACAACAATAATGAATATTATGTGTCCATATTTGTTGCAGAGCACAACCATGAATTGGTTGAGAGTTGTGGGGAGAAACGACATCTTAAGTCGCATCAGAGCATTGATCAGGCTACCGTGGACTTGGTGCGTTGTCTGCGTCAAAACAATGTCTGTTTGAGCAAAGTAAACTCCATTATGGGTAGCAGAGCTGGTTCTATGAATAACCTTACTTTCAGCAAGAAGCGTCTCAAAACTCTGTGCTCAGAAATTGCTGCAGACCTAATTGCTGATGATATTCAGAAGACAATGTTGTCTTTAAGGAAGTTGCGCGATGAGGATCCAAACTTCGTATATTCTTTCCAGATGGACAAGGACTGTAGGATCACTTCCTTGATGTGGAGCAATGGAAATAGTAGGAGGATGTATAGTCATTTTGGAGATGTTGTTACATTTGACACCACATATAAGACTAATATATATAACATGCCATTTGGAATGTTTGTTGGTGTCAACAACCATTTTCAGAGTGTTATGTATGCTGGAGTTCTCTTGACACGTGAAACAACTGAAAGTTTTGCTTGGGCTTTCAAGACATTTGTTGAAATGATGGGAGGAAAAGCACCGGTTACAATGTTGACTGGTATGTACCTTTTTTACTTCTTACTTATGCTCAATGTGTTATTTATTGTGTTGCACTGACATATGTATGAACATATAATGTTCAGACCAAGCTGCAGCTATGGGGGCAGCGCTACGGCAAGTACTCAAAAATACAATACACCGTTGGTGCAAGTGGCATGTCCTAAAGAAGCTTGTTGAGACGCTGGGACACTTGTTCAATAATCACAAAGATTTTGGGAATGACTTCAACAAGGTGGTGAACCATATGCTGTCAGTGCAAGAATTTGAGGATTCATGGGCAGCTCTGGTTGCTAAATATGACCTTTTAGGAAATCCAGAAGTTACTAGGGCCTTTGAATCAAGGTCCATGTGGGCCAAAGCTTGGTTCAAAGATATTTTCTGTGCAAGAATGACTAGCACACAACGTAGTGAATCTGCAAATAATGTTCTCAAGCATTTTGTCCCAAGGAACTCCCCTCTGAATTTATTTGTGGAACAATATAACAAACTTGTCACTGAGCAAGAGAAAGCAGATCATGAGGAGGAGAAGAACACCAAACAGGTCACTACTTGAAGGGTTAAATTTTCAGATTTCTTCTTCATGTTGAAACTAAGGTTAATCCCTTTTATGCTTATTTTATGCAGCGTGAAATTCGACTAACGTTTGGGTGGCCTATTGAGCGTCATGCAGCTAAGTTGTACACTAGGGCAGCATATCATCTATTTCTTGAAGAACTAAGTAAAATCACTGCATACACAGTTCTGGACAATAAGCAAGAGAATGTTTATAAAGTCGTCCATGGTGAGAGTGAACGTAGGGAAAAGTGGTCAAAAGTTGATTTCAAGGTTTCAGTCGATGAAGAATCTGGTTTATATGACTGTGAATGTGGTCTTTATAACCATTTTGGCATTCTGTGTTGCCATGCTTTGCTTGTAAGTGTCACATTTTCACATTGTTGCTAGCACATACACAATTTTCGTCACTTTGGCTATGGTTATTTGATACGTTCTTTTGGTTACAGGTTTTGATTCAGAAAGGAGTTCGTGAGATCCCTGCCACACACATCATGAATAGATGGACAAGATCTGCACGTTTCAAGGAGCCAACTCATCTCGTGCCAGCTGAGAAACCCAGTGCTTCAGTTCAGTCAAAGGTTCTCAAGCGTCATATGCTAGATACCACACTTAGAGAAGTAGCGAAACTAGCCGATTCAGATTCGGAGAGCCTTGACTTTGCAATGAAACATGCCACAAGTATCTTGAAAAAACTACAGGAAAAAAGGGATGCTGTTAGGACTACCTGCCAGGTTGGCTATGAGTCTAGTGGATCAGAAGGTTTAAGAGGACGAACATCTGGGAGTGATGTCTTCTCCGATAGTGAGGGGAGACCTTTACAGATAGTTGATAGCAGAAGTGGTGTTGCTATCAATTTAAATTCAATCAAGCCTCCAATCTTGAAGCGTACCATGGGTAAGCCTACTAATGTGCGTCCCAAGGGCGCTGCAGAAGTCAGGATTAGAAGTGTGAAGATCCACAAGAGGCGCAGATATCAAGCTTCTGGAGTCGTGAAACAATCACGACACTGCAAAAAGTGTCGCAGCAATGACCATGATGCTAGGCGTTGCCCAGGAAACAACCCATTAAGTCCGGTTGGTGAAGAAGATGATATGGAGTGAGATTGAGGTAACCTAGTACTGTTATTGAGGTCACCACCTTGTTTTACAACTACTACGCTTGTTGAGTCATCTCTTAGAGTTTGGGTATAAACTAAATCTTCTCAATATATGGGAATTAATAGTTGCTGTGTTCGGGATATTCCATTTAAATTTCAGACTATCACTCACAATTTTTTTCATGTGCTTAGCTTATGCAATGATGTTTTCCATTTAAATAAACATTAAATAGTTATGCAACTGTTGTTTCACTTTTTGGTTGATTCTGTAAGCACTAGTGCTGGAGGTATCTTGTTTTTTTTTGTGCTTGCTACAATATGGTTGCTCAGATATCTTGTTTTTTCTTCATAATTGTTAAAGTTGTGCATTAATGCAACATTCATTGGATGGTTGGGGCTTCGTTCATCTTCTTTTAGGCTGTTAGTAGAGTAACTTTATTAGCTATGAAAATATGAACACTTTCCTCAGTTATTCACATTATTTTTCGTTTTTCAAAGAATAGTAGTGGGCTATTTGATTTTGTTGGTTGTTTGAATTTGTGCAGTTGGCTGCTGTATTTTGGATCTTTTGGTAATCTAGTGGACCAAGAACTGAGTCTCCAAAACTTGATAATAATGAACTTGGGACATTTTGGTACCCTGGTGGATCAAGACGTGAATAGAAGTCCACTCTAAAGATGTGGATTCCTGGATTTTGGACCTTTCTGTACCCACAATGGATCAAGGAGTGGCAGTGCTTTTTTAAGTGTATGGGTCATCTCTTTAGTGTATTCATCTATGTTCTTACTGTGACCACAAGTGTGACTGGACTCTTGGATAAATCAATCTTTATAAGTGATTGAGAACTGCTGAAAAAAAGCCATTTCCATGGAAATGTTGCTGGCTATGTTGAGCGTCATCACTGCTTATATGCACTTACATTTAATTGAACGATATTTGTGATTTGTCAGTGTTATAAATGACTTTGGTAACAAAATTGTTAGAAAATATCATTGGTGTGAACTAAAAAGGCGCAGATCCTCGGACAGGATAGATAGTATGTGATGTGCATCGAAAATCAAGGTTATGGCCAATTCGTGTCAAGGTTGAGCGTCCTAAAATTAGGGTATGCTCCCCTCAAAATATTTGTATGCCTCTAAATGTTTTTATTGATAAGATTCAAAATTGGAGTCGTGAGATTTGAGCAATTGATGTCATGGAGAATAAACATAAGCATTTGTGGTCTTTCGAAAGAAAGTAATGACATCAATATTTGTAGAAGCATCTCTAATTAGGGTTATACCGTGTCCTAGTTCCTCAAGAAAGGTTTACATAATCAATCAAATTTTAGAAATAAAATCATAGGCTGTATTCTTGTCTTTGTGACAGAGCAAAATTTTCAAGGCAAGCCAAGACAAGCTTTTTGGAAGAAACAACAATTTGTATAGAAACAAAATGGATGGGAATTTACACATTATAATCGCAGATTTTTTTTTTTTTTTTGACAACATCATAGGGTTAAAAGGCAAACACAAGAAAAAAAAGATATAGATGTTGTTTCGTATGATCTTCATGGTTGAAAAAGCGAGCCAATTCTTCACTGTCTGATAAGAAGATTATGTTGTAGATCCGCACCCAGCTGACTACTGCTGCAGCCAAAGAAAGGCCAATAGCCTTAGCCATGAGCACTGAGGTGCAGTGAGTGATAACTCTGATGTTGATCCACTGTCCTAAGAAAGGTCAATTTGCTTGCAGGCAGTAGTGATTGATACTGTCCTAAGTCGAAGCGGCAGAGGATCACGGACGCATAGACTGGTCTGAAAATCAGTGAACAGCTGCACAGGAAGCCCTTTAGTCATGATATCTGCGAACAAGTGAGCTGAAGGAACGTGGAGGACACGAATATGCCCAAGGCCACCTTTTCACGAACAAAGTGGATGTCGATCTCTATATGCTTTGTAATGGGCGGTGGTGGACTGGATTAGCAGTCATGTAGATGGTGCTAACATTGTCGCGATGAGACCACCGTAGCCAATGGAACTGAGATGTGGAGTTCTGCAGAAGTTGTCGTAACCAACAACACCGGCAACGACATGCGCGAACTGCCCGGTATCCAGCCTCAGCCCTAGAGCTTGATATCGTGGTCCGTCGTTTGGATGACCAAGACACCAGATTGTCGCCGAGGAAGACACGTACCGGAGGTGGAGCGACGGGTGTCCGGGCAGCCCCCCCGGGTCAACATCCGAGTAGGCGGTGAGTTGGTTGATGGCGCCAGTGCCTAGATGGAGGCCGGCGGAGAGTGTGCCCTTCACATACCGTAGGATGCCCTTGATTAGCGCCATGTGCGGCTCACGCGGGTCATGCATGAACAAGCATACCGCTGAACGACAAAGGCCAAGTCGCCGAGTCGGTGAGGTATTGAAGTGAGCCTCACGAGGCTTCGGTGGTGTGTGTGTGTGTGTGTGTGGGGGGGTGGGGGTGGGGGAGGGGGTCTGACACGGGGCACCATCAAGTGGCTTGGTCCATGCATCACCCGGCGTGGAAGTAGGGTGGCACTCGGTCATGCCAGCCCGCTGGCGGAGGTCGACGGTGTACTGGCGCTGAGATAAGAATAGGCCAGACTGATCTCATGTCACAGCAATCCTAAGGAAATAATGGAGGTCGCCGAGGTCCATGGCAAGCTCCGGTGGAGGCGGGCCATGACGTGCTGGAGCATCTACGGGGAGGATCTTCAGAAGGGATGATGTCGTCGGCGAGAGGAGTAGATAGGCGGTGCCGCCGACCCTCCTTGTACACTAAGAGGGAGGCGTCCGACTTGGGACGCCGCTGGCCGATGGTGCGGATGTAGCCGACGAAGTGTTGATTCCAAGCCTGTGGCGCCTGCTTGAGTCCGCGTACAGGACTTCGCGGGATACCGACGTAGTCAGGTGTGGCCAGGTCGACAAAGCCGCACGGTTTGCGGGCAATAGACCGTCTCCTCAAGGTGGCCGTGGAGGAAGGCGTTCTTCACATCCAGCTGATGAATGACCCAAGAACGGGAGGCGGCGATGTTGAGGACGATGCAGATCGTTGCGGTTTGACAACCGGGCTGAAGGTCTCGTCGTAGTCGACGACGACCTGGGAGAAGCCGTGGACGACCCAACACGCCTTGTGCAGCCAGCATGCCGTCGGAGTGGAATTTGTGCTTGAACAACCACTTGTTGGGCCGAGGTATAAGGTGCCAGGTCCCGTTGGCGACGTGAGCATCATATTCCGTTGACATCGCAGCCCGCCAATTGGGGTCAGCAAGGGCGCTGCGGTAGTTGGCCGGAATTGGGGAGGCCGTCGTGGCGGAGAAGCCATAACGGTCGACCGAAGTAGGCTGCCGGTCTGTAGCCGTGTAACCGGTCGCTTTGGCAAATAGGCAAATAGACCACATGAGCTGCTATGGTTTGGTTCAGGGAAAAAATGTGAACCTCGTTACTAGAGTCACTTTGACTCTAGCAATGAGATTCACATTTTTTCCTATGGAATAAAAAAGGAATTGGCAAAGAGACCACATGAGCTGCTATGGTTTGGTTCAGCAAAAGAACAACAGGATGGTACTCGTTCCTATTTTTAGTTGAAAACTAGTACACATTAAGAAGCTCATCTTGACAGATAAACATCTTCCAACTTTCTTACATTCCAAAATCATTGCAGCCACAATCTTCGATCTATACCACAAGTTCGAATCAAAAAATCAAATTTGAAAAATACATATAGAAATGAGAAGTTTCAATTGCTAACTAAAATAACAGTCTGCCTCTTACAAAGTTAGATCATCCTTTGAAATGATAAATGTTTAATGGCAATTAAACACAATTAGAGAAATTGTATTAAGTTCCTAGGAGCAAGCAAACAAGGCGCCGAACATAATCTACTAGTACCAATATTGATTAGTATTGTATTTTCTTGATAGAAATATAATAAACTAGAAATTATCCTACACATTACATAGTGCTAGCTGTAGCCATTGCAAGATATGATTAATTCTTACAGTCAATCCAAAGTATTACATGTTGCATATGATAACATAGAAATTACCCTACTTATTATGCTAGGTGCAGCCAGCACAAGCCATGATTAGTCCTTATAGTCACTATAACCTCCAGCTTAACTTTTCCATTTCCTCAAACATGGATGCACAACTTGCATAGCGCGTGGCACAATCATCCCTAACAACTTCTAGACTTTTGGAGCAAAACTCAACAGCCATCATTTGTTGAGGACCTCCAAACATTAATCTAGGATCATCATTATAAGCTGCACATCCACCTGCAATGAACTCCACCATATCACCCAATTCGGTCTTCATCTGTTGAGCGACTTCAAGGTACCTATCTTTTATACTTTCCTGGAATTTATGTTCCTTCTCAGCAATCTGGCGATCAACGTAATTCAAATCAACAATCTTCACATTCAACTTTGATTCCATGAATACCAATGCTGCACGTGCGGCAACTTCCTCGGCCCTAGAAGATGCTAGAGCCCGACTATGAACTTCCAGTTTGTGAAATCTACCTTCTACAATACAAGGAAGTGAAAACTTAACCTCACACTCCACCTTACCACCATCGCTCGGAACATTGTTGTACTCAGCTTTGCCTATACCTAGATAAAAAAGTACATAATCCAACACATCCTTCTCAGAAAACCAAACTGACTGCAAATAATGTGCCTGCAATATTAAAATTTTATATTATGATTTAAAAAACACTAACAGCTCAAGGTCATATAACCATTTTAAGAGATAAGCAGGAGGTGCACTAACCTTCCTTACAAACTTGTTGTCCTTCTTAATTGAATTTTCATTGTATTTCAAACGCTCCTCATGAATCTTCTCCAATTCTGAACGTGCATAAACTGGCATGCTACTATACCTCTTGATGATATAGATTATAAAATTAGACAAGGTTGCATAGACTTTACAAGATTCATTATCATTATTGTCCATAATCTCTTTATAGTCTAAATGATATGAAAACTGATCACATTGTTTGAGTGAAAAATCCCATTGCTCAATCAACTTATTAATTGAATCGCCTAAATCATCAATATTACGCCGATAGTCTAGAACTTGAATGGAATGCTTCTGATCCAAATACTGTAAAGCATTCATGACAGCGCTGGTTTCTGCTAGTGCTTGAGAATGACATATTTCACCCTCCACCTTTGCAACTGTAGGTGGCTTACGAACTGAGAATCTTCTGGGTGGTACATCAAGCTCAACACACACCTTGAAATGTAAACTTCCACACGGTGTGCACGTGAAGATAGGTCCTACTTTTGCACCAATTGCTTCCATGACCTTCAACAACACTGTCCTTGGAGGGATCTCTATTACCTGCTCATTCGCCTATATATCAAGGAAGTGTAAACTTGACATATCAATTTAAATCACAACTAAAATAGAAAAAGTGACATAGCCAAACACCTTGAAACGTAAACTTCCACAAGGAATAGACGTGAAAATAGATGATGGATTTGCATCAATAGTTTCCATGAGCTCCAACAACACTGTCCTGTGAGGGATCTCTATTACCTGCCAATTGGTCCAAACCAGCAATGTAGACATTAAAACTAGTAAGCTTGCAGAAGGGACCCCACATAAGTTTGAATAATAATGTGGAATGGACAAAACAAAAATAAAACCATAAGAAAACAAGCTTCCTTTATGGACACAAAATACTAAAACTAGTAAGCTTCCAGAATAAGTGAGTTAGGAACAGAATAAGCTGACGTTGCATTAATCCACCTGCTAACGGATTCCTTAACAATGTCTCATACAACTTTTCGATAAGTGAGCAAACATATATTTCTTGTTAACAGTATCATCCAGATCTAGTGGATGACAAAACCAAAGCTTACTAATCTATACTATAAATGAGTGAACGAATTGTAAATGCATGGTCACCGTAGAAACCTCCTACCCATATTTCATTGACAAGTGGGCCCATCAGAAAACTACGGCAGGAACATATGAAACATACCTCGCTCACGCGTTCCCGCAGTCTATGCGCCTTTCCTCGCGCTGTCTTTTTTCACCGAAGCAAACCAACCCGCCCGCATGTACCCATCTGTGTTACGGCCGTCACCACCGCTGGGGACGGTTATCTCCTCCACCCCGAATGGGCGGAAGTAATCGCAATTCCATCGCCTCCCAATCTGCGCCGTTCTACCCTTCGAACTAGAACTGCCTGTCCCGTTCGTCCCCATGGGTGCCTGACGAGGAGGTGCACAGGGAGCGTCGCGGCGCCGTCGAGCGCACGGTAGGTGAGGACGAGGAGCAAGCCCGGGTGGAGGTGCGATCAGTAGGAATACACGGCCGCGTGCAGGGGCGACGCCGCTCTCCACAGCCATGGCATATGTGACGATCGACGAGGAAGCACGGGAAGAGCATGGCGGCGGCGTGAGCAGGAAGAAGCGGCGAGGAAGTTGCACGCGAGGATCCAGCCCCGGGTGGAGGTGGCCTTGTGACACGCTCGGGTCCATTGCCGATGTCACCTTCGCCGCCCTCCCATCTGTCGAGGACCGCGACGCGCTATTGAAGGCTGCCCGACACGCAGAACCACTACGGTGTCAAGTGCCTTGTCGCCGGCTCATCTCGCCCGATCCCTGGCGTCTTCCTCCTCTGGTTGCCCAGTAGTCCTACGAACACAAGGTGAGCCCATGCCATGGCTTCTTGCGTTCTTAATAAATCAACTCGAGTTACCAATCTCCTTTATATATCTGTCTCTGTCCGCCCAACCCGCTCTCTCTGCGTACAGTAGTTTCTCTATCAAGATGGATATCTGTAATTAGCAAATCTCTGCTAAAAGATTTTAATCTCAGGTTATGTTGTTATTCTTTTTATTACATGCAGATCACTGACAAATTATTCAGATGCAATATGGATGATGCGTAATGATGTTATCTTCAAGAATTTGGCGCACTCAGTCGGACGATGCGAAGAAGTTTTCAGATATGAATTTGCCATAGTGATCCTAAGAGCAAAACCAAGCTATCAACCTCATATTGTTCAATGGCTAGATAACTTTGTGTAATCTTAGCTATCTTTTTTATGTTTCCTTTTATGCCTCTTTATTAAAGGTTGTAAACTCAATACTTATAAATTAAGTAGGGGCTCTGCCCTCCTGTTTCATAAAAAAAATATTCAGATGCAGTTTTATTTTGTATCGTAGATTTATGTCTGCTGTCTAAATTTTCATTTTTTTATATAAATAATAAAGTCTGATTATTCACCTGACTTCAATTTGTCTCATGTGCGTGCTTAGTCTAAATGTAGTAGGGGTGCAGCCTTTTATTTCCATGCAGGTAGATATGGCCTCTTGAGGATATCTAAGAACATGACTGATAATGCAGCAATCTGAAAAATTCTCCAGCAGCTAACATTCACGTAATGTCCAATTGTCCATATTTTTCCTCTGCAGCTGTCATATGCATGCGCACAATAATTCTTACATGTATTTCCAAGATAGCATATTTGAGATGATCAGTCCATAATTCAAAATTTGACAACATAGGTTTTATGACTTTATCTAAAGAAAGTGGAAATAGACAAAATTTTACTTTAGTAGGATTCTCTCCTTATACGAAGACTCTGTTTTGTTTCTATGTTTACTGTAGTGTAATTACAAAATTATCCATTTGCATCCGTTTATCCCAGAATCTATTTTTGATGTCAACAAATGTATGTAGGAAAACAAAGAAGGCCTTGAACTATTCATGGCAGCCATAGAAAAAGCAGATTACACTGGAAATTTAGGTACTCTGTTGTCTACATATTATTTAGCTCACAAACCTAAAACATTTGTGTGTGTATAGTGAATCAACTTATCTGTGGTAAGTGGTCATTGGAATGGATGTTACTGGATCTGAATTCTTTAGTAAGATTAACTTATGATCTTAATTTCGGGAGGTTGTAAGAATGCAGCTTCTTATTATTTTATTATTTTATTTATCATTTTAGTTACCTATACCAAAATCTAATTTTCATGTCAACAAATGTATGCAGGAGAGCAACAAAGAAAGCCTTGAACTATTGGAGGTAGCCATAGAAGAGGAAGGCTATACTGGAAAGTTAGGTCCTTTCTTATCAACTTATTTAGCTCACAAACATAAAAACATCTATGTGTATAGATGATTCAACTTATCAGAGGCAGATAATCATTGGAATGGATGTTAATGGCCGGTTCTGAATTCTTTAGTAAGAAGGACTTATGATCTTAATTTCTAGGAGGGGATAGGAATTGTTGCTTCTTATGATTTTATTTATTGTTTTAGTTACCTATAGCTATAGCTACTCACTAATAGTTGTGGCCTCTATGTAGAGGTAAGCTGAACCCTTAGCAATTCATATATAAACTAAGGTGTGTCTTATTGCATTTATTTTTTTGAAACTGTATTGCATTTATTTCATGCTTAGGATTCTTTATTAATAATAATCTAATAATGTGAACAAGAAAAACACAGTGGACTGGCCAAATATGGTAAGCTTTACTGCCTCGGATTCAAATTCTTGAGCTTTGCATTACCTTGTTATCTCATTTATTAACACTAAATATATGGTGCTGTTTTTATGGAACACCAAGGGCTCTGGCCTCTGATGGATTTTGATATGAATGTAAATATGGTGTTTGCGTTTAGCAGCCAACTCTTGTTGTAGAGACACATTTTATTTCTCTATCTAAATAAACTCTTACCATCCATTACGTGAATCGCGGTGAACTCTATTCCTATATCTGAAATCTTGTCACCTGTTACATTAATTCTCTCAAATGTACACCATTGTTTCTCGAAATTTTCAGTTTTTAATGTATTTCTCCTTCATGAAAGAATTTTTCTTTTTTTTGAATTAAAGTCAAGTATGTGTGTCATTTAAAGAGTTAATGTTAGCACATTAGGAACTTTAACCTTACGGGATGGTGACGTTATATCTGTTACTTTTGTAGATTTCTTCCATTTTATTAAGCTTGATTTCCATTCTCAGTTTTCCCTTACTATGTTCCTTGTCATACTCACGTGCGTGTCGCACGTGCGTGTTCACTAGTAGTTCTAAACAGAAAAACAGAAAAAAGTTATATATGTGTATAACACTTATGCCACATAAGTACACATTAGACCTCTGATAATAGAATATTGATATTTTTCTGAAGTCCAAAATTGAATCAATGATTCAATGTACCAAGTCAATTCTTGTATGGTCATACCTGATCAAGCATATATTGGGGACATGAAATGCTGAGGTGTTGTTCTTGTCCATCATTACTGACCACCTCCATTGCGTTTGGCATCTTGGCCTTGTTCGTTGAGAAGACCACTCTCTAGCTCTTGAGATCTAAAGAAGAGAAGTAGATGACCATGAAAAACTACAATGTGCTAAATATAAATTATGAGAAAATGTGTTTCATGAATGAGCTGCCATAAATCTGCTGCCATACTCCAGAATATGGACTATAAAAATGCAGGTACCAATAATTGGCAATTTTAGGACTTGAATTCCAATGAAAAGAAATAGGTGAAACTCTCTATAGCAAGCTGTCATTTCTGTCCATAAACAAACTCTGCTCTAAAACACCGACCATAGATAAAACCTCTTCCATCTAAAATAATACATACCAATCACCAGTTCAGTGCCAAGTTAGGTAAAGCCAATTTTCAAGAAGGATCGAACGACATTTTTTTCATGATGGCTCCACAAAGTGTACTTACCACACTGCTATCTCTCTTTAAAAGGTGATGGTGGGGTAAACAAGAGACAACTGATGTGCTCAGTTATATGAACCAATGTGCTTTCTAAAGTGGATTAGCCTTTGGGTTGAAGATATGGCAAAATGTACTCAAATGAGTGACTAGCAGGATACACATGACAAGTAAAACTCAGTTGTGAGTATACAACATAATCTTTATCACAACTAAGGTACTGCCATTGTTCTCTGCAGATTGTTAGGATTTGACTGTCACTTAATTTCCAAGTGTAATGCAATAGTAATTAGTGGACATATCAAAATAAAATTGGCAAATATAAATGAAATGGCTCATAAGAATTACTGCCGCAACATTTTAGTCCCTGAGCTCATATGTTCCTCATTGATAAGAATAATAAATAACAAAAATATAGATAGGTGGAATCCTCACGGGTGACAGTCATGATAAAGAGAACTGATGGTGCTCAGTTATATGAACCAATGTGCTTTCTAAAGTGCATTAGCCTTATGTGCTTTCTAAAGTGCATTAGCCTTTGGGTTGCAGATATGGCAAAATGTACTCAAATGAGTGACTGGTACCGAAAGAAACATAATTGGTACTGTGGAAGTGGCAGTTCTTTAACTAATTAAATTTTCAACCAGTAGACTCGAGGTAGGAATTCTCAAGACAAAGTAGTAGCTTACTTGTTCTTAATCATTCAAATATATAAGCAGTAGATCCGAGGGACAATAATAAAAATTAAAGTGGATTAAATGTTTAACCACATTGGGGATATCCGTGAACCAAAGAACATGTCAGAAAGATAAAAAGAATAGAAAAAGCGAAACAAAAAAATAAACACGAATACAGAACTAACAACATAGAGAGTAGTACCAATCATGCAGGTCCAGCGTCAGGGAGGTGCAGGATGGCTCGGCGAGGGAGAACGGCGGCGTGGAAGCACGGCAAGATGCAGGGTGCAAGCGGCGGTGTAGGGGCGGCGCGGCGACTCGTAGAGGTGAAGGTGTCTCTGTGGCGCGGCGCAGCTCGGTGGAGGGGTGGCGCCACGAGATGTGCAGGGGGCGGCGTGAGAGAGAGGATGAGAGAGATGGTGAGGATAGCATGCAGCGGCCTGGGAGAGAGATGACCGGAGATTAGAGAGGATGCGCGGTCACCGGTCGGCATGCGGCGGCGTGGGAGAGAGAACGCAGATGAGAGAGAAGAGCGGAGATGGGATAAAGTGCGCGGATGGCAGGCGGAGTCGTGGGAGAGAGAAACGGAGAATAAAGCGGCCAGAGGATATACGGCATCCAGAAAATGTGCTAATACAAAATACGAATCATATACTGGTTGGGTGTACAAGGTAGCACGGATCTCAAAACAGCATCCAAGGGTAGCATGCGTGGGAGCATGTGCCCTTAAGGGCAGAATTTCTGCTTACAGATTTTTACGGGTAAACCTCGATAATCGAACGAACACCTAGAACAGGTATGATCTTGTAAGAGCTAAATCCAGCTTCAAAAATGATCTTCTTCCACTCTAGCTCATCTCGCTCGGCACCATTGACAAACATGATTAAGAGATCAAACAAGATTTGCGTCTCCACATGCTTCTCGTCGGATGATCCTGCTCCAACCACCATATCCAGTATTATCACCTTCCCTCCTTCTTGAGATGCTATGGCCTTCTTACAGTTCTTCAATATCTTGACACATTCAGCATCACCCCAGTCATGCATAATCCACTATAACCAAAGAAATGGAAGTGATTAATCACGATATCTTCAGGATATTGATGAACCAGAGCACGATTATATGAGCGTACCTTGAGGAACACAGCGTTTGCCGGCGGAATGCTCTCAAACATGTCACCGGCAATATACTTCACATTGGTGTCCGTGGGAGCATTGACGATAACATGTGAGAGATCTAGCACGCTGCACTCCAGATGCGGGAACGCCTTTGCGATGGTCTGGGATGCGCCGCCGAGCCCGCCGGCGACGTCGACAAGGGAGCTAATCCCTTGGAACACGTCGCTGCACTGCTTGACCACGACGTCCATGACGAAACTGCTGTCCGCGACCATCCCGTCGTCGAAGAGCTTGCCGAAGCTCGCGTCGTGGTCGGCGAGATCCCATATATCCCGGCCATGCGCCAGCTTGAAGGGGGTCGGGTCCGGTAACTCGTGCCGGAACCACTCGCCGAGGTCAAAGAAGGAAGACACAATTTCAGTACCGAGCATCAAGGTCAGGAATGGCGCCACGTTCAGCCCCGAGCCGACCAGAAGGCGAGACGCCGGCGTGAGCCCGTAAACAGGCTCACCCTCACCGCCGTCGGCGTGGAAGCTGAAGACGCCGGTGAGAGTGAGCACCCGCATGAGGCGTCGTAGACATGGTATCTTGGACTGGTGGAACGTAATCTTGGTGACTATCTGTGGGAGGGTGGCTGAGCCGCCATGCTGGTGGATGGCGTCGGGGATGCGGAGGTCTATGGCGGCCTTGAGTGCCATGGACTTGACGTAGCCGAGGGTGTGGTGCCAGAGCTGGCGCTGAGCATCCAGCACGGCCTGCTGATCAGTGCTTGTGCGTTGCTTCTTGCTAAGCTCCATGGCGCAGGGCTTGTGTTTTTCCTCAAGTTGTTATGGCCTCACGATGCAGAACGTCTCTATTTATAGGCGCTCCTGCTTATAGTACTCAATTTGGAATTCTATTTGATTGGAATATAGGGAAAAAGGTATACTAGCTACTATAGAAGGAAACCACAAACTAGCCCATAAACAAGTGTCTAGTATCATAGTATGGATCCACATCACCATCAACTAGTAAGGCATATACTATATCTTTTGGTCTACTATATGACATCTCCAGCGTGTGGCGCTGATTGTGTGCATGTCTCTAACGTGATTTAATTGGGCCGTGGAAAAATTATCAGGGATGACAGCGAGCCGGGTAAAATAAGAGTAAAAAAGAATTTACGTGCCAGCGACTTTTTGAACCCGTGCCCGGCCGGGTCCAACGAGTACCCCAGTATCGGGTACTTATCACGTAAATAATAATATCTTTAGGTAAACGGCACACAAATCTCTATCAATCTCACTTACATAGAGTTCAGCAGGACAATATAGATTGGAGTACCTCACAAGCCACAATTCATGGTTCAGACTATCATGCTCAAACAAAGGTTGGAGTATAAGTTAAGATATTCATATTTATTCTCAAGTTGCGTGTATATTATTAGAAGACAAAAGTGTTTTCTAATTTGCAGACTTTTGGGACATCGATAGATAGTACATGTATCATGCATTTTAATCATTCAAAACGCATTCCACGATGCTAATTCTCCGACTTTTCAAGATCTAGTTTCTATGCTGTAGTGCTAACCATGGTTACTGGTTCGCCGGCCGAGCTGTGCACGTTGGTTCGCCGGCTGGTCGATTTCAGCGTGATCACTGATCACGTACAGAAGCAGGCGTGCACCACGAGACAGCAACATTTATTTCTTCTTATTAGGTGATTCACATCCTCAATTAGGCCGATCAGCCTTTGTAATGTGATTTACAAGATTGTCTCCAAATGCCTAGTTAACAGATTGAGGCCATATCTTCAAGAGATCATCTCCCCAAACCAAAGTGCCTTTGTGTCAGGTCGATTGATAACTGATAATGCTCTAATTGCTTTTGAGTGTATTCACACCCTGCAGAATTGCAAGAATGGCAACAACAGTTACTGTGCTTATAAAGCGGATCTCTCCAAAGCGTATGATCGCGTAGATTGGAACTTCTTACACAAGGTTCTTTTGAAGCTGGGCTTTCATAGGAAATGGGTACAGTGGGTAATGTGTTGTGTAACCTCTATACTCTATTCGGTATGCTTCAATGGGGTCCGGCTGGACTCCTTCCAACCTACGCGTGGCCTACGTCAAGGTGATCCTCTTTCACCATACCTATTTCTGTTTGTTGCTGATGCTCTTTCTGCTATATTAAGGAAGGAAATCGAGGATCAAACTATATCACCCATCAAGGTCGCAAGGAATGCTCCTGGGGTATCTCATCTCCTTTTTGCCGATGATAGTTTGCTCTTTTTCAAGGCTGATCAATTGCAAGCTACACAGATGAAACATGCTCTTGAAAAGTTCTGTAGGGGTACTGGTCAGTTTATTAATCTAGCAAAATGCTCAATCATGTTTAATAAACGGTGCTCTGAAGATACTCAATTCCAAATATCATCAATTTTGGGTACTAGTCAGATTTCTTTTGAACCAAAATATCTTGGTTTGCCATTGCCAGATGGAAGAATGAAATCAGCAAGGTTCCAGCCTATACAAGGGAGATTAAGTAAGCGTTTATCAGTATATAATGAAAAGGAGTTATCTATGGGTGGAAAAGAAATAATGATAAAGGTAGTGGGTCAAGCCATCCCAAGATATACCATGAGCATTTTCAAGCTGCAAGATGGAGTGTGTGAACAAATGGAACAGACCATCTGAAATTTCTGGTGGGGAACAAAGAATGGAAAAAGAAAAGTACATTGGACGGCCTGGTGGAAACTTGCACGTGCAAAAAATAGAGGAGGCCTAGGTTTTAGGGATCTCAAGCTCTTCAACCAAGCCATGCTTGCACGTCAAGCATGGAGGCTCCCCGGAATTCCCAGATAGCTTATGTGCTAGAGTTCTAAAAGCAATACTATCCCAATGGTGATCTTATTGACACAGCCTTCCCTTCCCGGTCATCTCACCAACCTGGAGGGCTATCATTCATGGCCTTGATCTCCTGAAGAAAGGACTCATATGGAGAGTGGGTAATGGGGATAAAATCCATATCTGGAGGCATAATTGGATACCAAGACAAACTGGTCTCCAAGTTACAGGGAAAAGACGCCCCTGCCGTCTAAAAAGAGTCAACCAACTTCTAAATGAAGCTAAAACCCAATGGGATTGGAACCAGATCGATCATTTTTTCTTACCGCATGACGTAGAAGCGATCTTGAAGATAAAAGTACACGGCCCAAATTGTGGTGATCTTCTTGCCGCGGCACTAAAAAAATCAGGTATGTTCACAAATCCGCAGTGCCTATCGCCTTGCTGTACATTTAAGAGATAGAGAAAATAGTTTTCGTGGTAGTAGCAGCTCAAATCCTTCAGTGGATTAGACCCTTGTGGAATTCCATCCGGAAGCTTGATGTACCACAAAAAATAAAAGTTTTTCTTTGGCGAATCGTGAACCATGGCCTGGCAACAAGATTGAATAAATGGAAACACACTTTTGGAAAAGGATAGTCTATGTGAATTATGTGGGCTGCAGGTTGAGTCGGAATTCCATGCTTTGGTAATGTGCGATCATGCAAGAAACTTGCGACATGCTTTGAGGAAGTTTTGGGCATTACCAAGTGAAGAACAACTATCTTTTACCGGGCCTGATTGGTTACTCCTTCTTCGAGCAATATTCCCAAACACATGGCAGAGCTAACAGCTTTCATGTTATGGAGGACATGGTTCCTGAGAAATGAGGTTGTCCATGGGGCTAAACCAATACCCGTGGTCAGATCGGTCAATTTTCTATTAAATTATGTCAATTCTTTGCAATTAGACCATGGCCAGGTATTGAAGCAGGATATCAAAGGCAAAAATCCTATTCTGTCAATTGATGAACAAAACAGGGAGGAATATGAGAAGAGAAAAGCTAGTCGGTCATCAGAAAGATTGAAGCCTCCGGACCAAGGATGGGTGAAAGTTAATGTAGATGGAGCCTTCAACCAAGAATCTGGAAGTGCAAGCATTGGGATTATAATACGGGACAACACAGAGCACCTATAACTGTAAGTGGAAGGCCATTTTTGATGGATCCAATGCAGAGGAAGTTGAAGCTCGCTTGTTTAGAAGGGGTGCGACTGGCTCGAATTGACAGAGGTAAAACCATCATCGAATCTGATTGCTCTTCGTCATTCAAACGGTTTGTCGTCCGTGTCCGGATAAATCACAACTTATGCTCATTGTAATTGATATAAAGCATGTGTCTAGAATGTTAGCAGGAGTTTGTTTCCGTTTGTGAGGAGAGAGCAAAATAGAGTCGCTCATGAGCTTGCACAGTTTGGCTTAAACGCACGTCACATTCAGCCGTGTGGCATGCGCAGTTCCCCAATGTGTCGAGTCATTGATTGCGAAAGAATGTAACATGTTTCATGAGTGATCAATAGAGCTCTCTCCTTTCTCGCAAAAAAAAAAAGGTGATTCATCCTCAATTGCTTTCTTCATCCGATATAAATCGCGACAAATAATTTTGCCATTGACTTTGCTTTTTAATTATAGAGGCAAAGTGTTATCAACAACTATTGTTTTCTCCCAATATTCTCACAAAGTGTGAGATTATTCCATTTTTTTTATTATTTCCTAAACAAGAGATGATTTGTTGTTCTACATACCCAACACTAATGATGCACACGCTTAGTGTGTTGGATTTCATCTTCGTGACGATCCTCTTCATTGGGTACTTAACCTTCTTCATGAGAATGGATGAGTTTGTTCTTATTTCATTATACGTATACACCGAACTAGAATCCAAAGATCCAGTGTTGTACTCGTGAGAATTTAGCTTAGTATACAACATTTAGTTTACTACTAGTAAACACAACTTCCCGGTTTGTAAGTTCTAGTTACTCCTCCGGTTTCAAAAGTATCTAGCATATGCTCGCTTCATGCTTCACAAGAGCATTAGTCAAACCGTTATTTGACTTAGTGAATGATATTTTTTTTCTACTTCAAGCTTCAAGGAATACTTCTCTAGATTATTTTCCTTATGTGGAAATAATATTAGGCATTCAAAATAGATTTTCTCCCCTAATGTCAATATTATATCTTTAATAGAATACTGAAAAAGATATCACCTATCATGGGCTTAAAATAACCAAATTCATGTCTCTCATACTACAAGTGGAATCTCACTTATGTATGTTGTGATAGAGTTTTATGGGAAATACACACATATATAAATATGGGGGTTATTATTCATTTAATGCAAAGTGAGCTAGAATACATAAAGTGCACTTAAAAATATTCAACATTCCTATAAACTCATAGATGTTTCTCTCTCTCGATATGCACGTATCATAGTTTATAAAACTATTTCACTAACTTCTTTATTATTTAGCCAAGAAAATTGATCCAAGTACTCATACAATTAAAAAAATGGACCATACACTTCAATACATAAAATATGCAACATTCAAACTCACATTGAATTTTCTTCTAGATTTTTTAATTATCATTAATGCAAGATTCCCTTAGTGCCTTATCTTTATAAATCCACCGATAATGAAGGTTATTTTCACCATCGGTTCAAGAAAAAGACCCGACAAAGTGAAAACTAGAGCAACATAAGCATTCGATTCCCTCTCCGGTCGCATTCATTCTCCGACCGGGCCGATGTAGAAACCGTTTCTTCCATCGCCCTATGACTCTCAGCCTACCTCTCCCTTCTTCCCTTCCCCCTTTTTCCCTTCCCACTAAAACCACCTTGCCATCTCTCCCTCCTCCGGGTAGCACCAACCATTCGGGCGTGAGTGTCACCCGGGCGTGGGCACATCCATTCAACGACGCCTTTGGATCTCGATGCAATGGATCTCGCTTGATCTAGACAAAATGGATCTCAATGGTGGCGGTGGTAGCTGCCGGTGCGGGTGCACTAGATATCGGTGCTACAGTGTTGGCTACTCTCGACTTCACCGCGGTGGCATCTCATCTCTCGCGGAGGTGTCCCTCACGTGGCATGGACTCATGGCGCTAATGCGGTGCCGCCGCCGTTGATGACTGGTTTTTTTCTTCTTAAGTTGTTTGCACTAGTGGGTGGATACCATAACTAGCGATGATGTCAATTTGTCACCATCATGTGGTACTCAAGCTGGCGGTGAAATAAACTTATCATCCTTGGTTGCAAACTATCCATCATAACCTTTATTGCTGATTGTCACCAATGTTAGGTTTAGTCCTACATCGATAATTGATGACGAGGGAGCACACTTATATAAGATTTGAGGTAACCCACACCTATCGGGCTAGTCTTTTTAGGTTGAGTACGTTAGTTCAAAGGCCTGAAATATGTTGTGGGCTCTGGTGGGCCTGGGCCCAAAGGGCTACCCGCTCCAGGTTATAGTGAGTGGGCCGGATTCTCGTTATGCTTTTAGTTTGAAGGTCTAAAGTCCGGATATGTGTTGTAGGCTTTGGTGGACCCGAGTGACCGGATTCCGTTGCACACTCTAACAATCAATAAGAAGATGAGATGGGCTTTGCCGACCCAACAGCGATAAAGGACCCAAGTGACCGAATTCCTTTGCACACTCTAACAACCAATAGGAAGATGAGATGGGGTTTGCCGACCCAACGGCGACAAAGAATCAATACCAGTGAGTGCAATTGCTAGGGTCGGTTGTAATCGCATCGTTTTGTAATCAACCTTAGTAAACGCCACCGTGAGCAGGTGTGGTTGTCTAAAAGTTTATAAAATCTTCTGTTTCCTCTTAAAGAAATACGAGCGTAATGTGTTCTTGTCTCCCCGCTTTTGCTTGGCGAGCTGGCAATTGGCCAGTGGTTGTCTGAAAATTTATAAGATCTTTTGCTTCCTCTTAGAGAAATACATGCTTAGCGTGTTCTTGAAAAAAAAAAACCTAATTGCTAGGATGTGCTTATTGGAATAAGATCATTCCAAGGATCTTAACAACTCATATTATTATAAGAACAAAAATCAATACGTGTAAGGTTCCTCCCCTATTTCCTTGCTCTGTGTTCATTCGGCTAGCTGTCCTTTCACTCTACACTGCTGGACGTGCCCCTGATGTATTTTCTATCTTACATGGTGCGCCCGCGTGTTCAACGTGTCCCTATTCTCTAATGCGCAATATGGTCTCTGTTTCACAATCATTCATTCTCCACTACATGTCAGATCACGGCGGATGATAAGATGCGCTTTCGCGTAGAACCCACCATGTGATAAACAATCGTTCGCGCTAGGCGACTAGCTATATCGTCCTATGATGTGGAGTTGGGTGCTCACCATCTCCCTTCTCGCGTGAAATTCGTGCAAGTTATGGTGTCAACATCTCAAAGAATTATCAGAGCCCTCAATCACTAAACGATCAGTCTATATAGAGGCGTCTTGTGCCCAAGAGGCTAAAAATCATTGAAGCATATCAGCGCTATCTCTCCTGTAAAGAAAGGAAAACACACTAGCTCGGTAAGCTGCCATTGCAACACACAAGCACTACTGACCAGCAGGCCATGCTGGACGCTCAGCTCCAGCTCTGGCACCACACCTTCGGCTACATCAAGTCCATGGCGCTCAAGGCCGCTCTAGACCTCCGCATCCCCGACGCCATCCACCAGCATGGCGGTTCAGCCACCCTCCCACAGATAGTCACCAAGGTTAAACTCCATCCGTCCAAGACACCATGCCTGCGTCGCCTCATGCGCGTGCTCACTCAGACCGGCGTCTTCGTCGTCCAGCACTCGACGACAGATGCCGCCGACGGCGAGCTCGTCTACGAGCTCACGCCGGTGTCTCGTCTCCTGGTCGCCTCGACGACGACGCCCAACTTGAGTCCCTTTCTGAACATGGTGCTCGGCACCGTCTTCGTGTCTTCCTTCCTCGAGCTCGGCGAGTGGTTCCAGCACGAGCTGCCGGACCCGTCGCCGTTCAAGCTGACGCACGGAGAGCACGTGTGGGACCTGGCCCGCCACGACGCGAGCTTCGCCAAGCTCTGTGACAACGGGATGGTCGCCGACAGTGGGTTCATCATGGACGTCATGGTCAAGGAGTGCGGCGATGTTTTCCGAGGGATTAGTGGCTCCTTGCTCGACGTCGCCGGCGGGCTCGGCGGCGCTACCCAGGCCATCGCGAAGGCGTTTCCACACATCGAGTGCAGTGTGCTCGACCTCCCAAACGTTGTCGCCGTTGCTCCGACTAACACCGACGTCAAGTACATCGCCGGTGACATGTTTGAGAGCGTTCCATCGGCAAACGTCGTCTTCCTCAAAGCACGTACGGGATCGGATCACATTTAAAACAAAAAGGTTTGTGATTTTGTGATTCGCTAATTAGAATTGTTTTGTTTTTAGTGGGTTCTCTGAAGGCGGCACAGGAATAGGATTGTCAGGTAACACCCTAATGGTGCATAGAAACTTGATGTACCCGTCGTCATTGACATATTTGTGGATCAGATTGTTGGTATTCTCTGGCGAGCTGATTTTCCAGATTTGTTCATAAAGCTTCTGGAATTGCTGGGTCCTTAACGCAGCAATTAAGACTGGTTGCCGATAGTGCTTGTCTATCAGGAGCACCTCGAAGATGGCCTTCACGCTGGACTTGCCCAGAATCTCAAGGATAATGCTAAATCGCTCCCCACCCAGGTAGGAGTAGAACTCTATCCTCCACATGTACCCACAGGCGAAGATGGCGTCGGAGTGGACGGTCTTGCGAAGCAGCGCCGAGGTGCCGGGCTTCGGGCTTGCTCGTAGTTTACTTTGAACTCGACGAAGGCCGATGCGAATCCATCGTTGTGATCTGCGCCGGCGCCGTCCGCTGCCCCGACGCGGCGCTGCTGCTTGCTTGTGAAAGATTCTGGGATCGAGACTATGTTTATTCTCTATTTGATTAGAGGAGATGAAAGATATTTGAGTAAACAAAGATAATATTAATTTAAAGAGCAATTAAGTTTATTCAAATAATTGAGGTTTTGTTTATTCTCTATTTGATTAGAGGAGATGAAAGATATTTGAGTAAACAAAGATATTTTCTTAAAGATAATTATGGTATTGTTATTTTCTGACCAACGTTGATGATAACAAAGATTGTAATTTAATGAGTTTATGTTTAAAGAGAGTGACCAATTATTAAGAGAGAATAGATAAAGATAAAAGAAAAGTATTCTTCATGTTTCCGCTGCAATGAAATTGATCATCCGAAAGTGTTTATATGATTTCAAGAATCCCCGGATGTTTATTCCATTTTCGCCCAACGGTGATGTGGAATTAACATAGAATAATGAGTTATTTGCCTTTAAGGTCAATGAGTGTTCATACCTTGATTCCATTTCTGCCCAACGGTGATATGGAATTAATGTACAAAGAATGATGAATAGAACTTAAAGTTTTCAAAGTCTAGTGTGCATGTTTTTAACCAGACCAACGTAGGGTTATTTCATGCTCATTACTATTGATTCATTATTGTTGAATGTTTCAGAGAAAGATCTTCATGTTTTGCTCTTGAAAGGCGTAAAGAAAATGAGTTGGTCACTTGTGACTCGAAAAGAAAAGAATTTTGGATATTAATTCAAGAAATGATAAAGCAATGAATCGAGGTTAAAGTGGCGCCAAAGTTGATATTATAGTTTTGGTTTGAGAAATGTTTTCATGCATTATCAATGAAAAGAATGTGTTTTGAGTTTCTGTTGTTAATAAGAGTTGTAAAGATCACATTCATGTTTAATTTGACCAACGTTGAATTAAGCATGTATGTTACGTAGTATTCGGATTTATTTCTGAATTTGATGATCGATTATGAGCCAATCCTCGCACCGATGTCCCTTCGAGGGAAATTATTCCGCATGGCGGGAAAAAGATTAAGATAATACCCGCATGGCGGGCGTAGAGATGGCACAATGCTTATCTTGCATAGCAAGGTAAAGTTAGTTAATGTGCCTATCCCGCATGGCAGAGAATTTATGATGACTCATGTTGTGATGTGTCTCGCATAGCGAGAAGAAGTATGAGTAGCTTTTATGCTATCCCGTAATTGTTTGAGCACTAATATTGTGTCATAGATATTAAAGCACTTCATGAGTGTAAAGAGAAAGAAAAGAAAGTTATGTATGAACCTCCGAAAAAAGAATATTTTGCGAGCATGACTTGCAAAAGTATTGATAATAAAGGACTTTCCTAAGTTCTTGAAGTGAAACGAGGAAAAAGTACTCCCATATGAATCCAAATTTCCTCCTTCACAAGAAGAATAGTTTCAGTAATTGTGGTACAAAAGTTTATGCCACATTCCGAGGGGAGAAATATAAGATACATTCAAAAGATATGAAGAAGAAAAGATGATTAAGAAAGATACTCCCCTATAGTTCGATATCATCGACAAAAGTGATCTATAAAAGATGAATGTGATCGTTGAGGGAGTACAATGGTCATAAACGTATATACCCCTAAATAAAGTAATGGCTAAATTCCCGGACCTTTATAGTTTCGATAGGAAGATAACATACTTGAAAAGTTTCAGAGTTATTAAAGAGGTGCTTATGGCGCCATATGAGTTTAACAGATCAAACCCAAAATAAGAAAGGTGATGATACTCTATATTTAAAATATGGAGTAACTGGGGAGTTAAAGAATTAATTGCCTTTGTGCAATAAAAGAGCAACAACAACCCCATATGAAAAGAGTGCCAATAGATAAGGCCCCCGATGGTCTCAAAGAATAAGAAATCAGTTTTTTTTTCTCGATGATTATGAAGTTCATGTTAAGAAAGAAAATCGGATGAAGGGTGATCCCACCTTATCTAAAGAACCATGAGAAGTACTCACTTGTTTAAATGGCAAGAAGTTATGAGATTGAAGAATCCCACCATGTTTGGGACATAGAAGTCATTCCTAATGGAGCCAAAACAATTGGGCTATAATGGGTCTACAAGACGCAATGTGACTCCAAAGGGAATATGAAAAGATATAGAGCGCCACTTGTGGCGCAGAAGACTCATGTAAAAGAATGAATAGATTACAGTGAAAGCCAATGGCACATTATGGTTTTGAACTACATCATATGGATGTAATGTCGGCATTCCCTAACAAGATTTGTATGAAAATGAATACATGACACAACCTAAAGGTTTTGTCGTGAGAATAAAAGAACATATGGGATGCCGCTTTGAAGAAATGATTTAAAGAATAGAGCAAGTCTCTAGAAAAATAGAGTTTAAAGTTGAAAAGTCATTTAGAGTTTTTGGGTGTTAAAGAGAATGAGAAGGACAACGGTATTATGAAAAGTATAAGAATGGAAAATCCATTTTCCTAATCCCCGCATGTGGATAGCACCTTGCTTGCTTAGTAGTGGTGCTAATCTAACTGTGTCGGTGAAGAAGTTCTTGTCCTCAAGATTCAACAAGAATGGTCTTGGTGAAATTTTTCTCATAATGAGAATTGAAAAATTCACCGAGACGGAAGAAAAGGGGTATTAGGACTATTGCAAAGGCATACTTAGAAAAGATTCTAAAGAAATAAAGTATGCATGCAAGAAAAACCTACTGTTCTTATAGTGAAGGGTAATGAATTTGGGAACTTTAGTGTTCCAAGAATCAAAGTGAAATAGATCAAAGAAATATGTGGTACCATATGCTTCACTGTTGGAAGCTTATTGAATGCACGTAAAATGACATTACCCACGTAATTCACATATCCGTAATATTTTGCGAGTAAATCCAAACCCGTATATAGATCATTGGAATGGAGTTAAGAATATGTATTGCAATTTTGTAAAGAGTTGAAAGCCTCAGATAAGAAAGAACACGTATTCTCACATAGTTGTGGGTACAGATATTGAGATTTGGCGAGATGTGTAGTGAATTCCACACTAGTCACTAGCTAACACTCGCGATTGGAGTTTTGTTGTGGAAAAGCTCCAATGAATTAACGTAAATAATGTAATTGTTATAACAGAATTTAACAAAATTTGTTATAGTTGTGGTGTCATTGATGATGAACACACAAGATATAGCTTGCTATGAGGCTTCGAGACGTGCAAATGTGATTAACAAGAATTTATACCCGGAGTTGATAATGGTTGACAACAAAGAATAACCATTTTGAATAGTTTGCTCCTATGAGCAACAGATCAAGTGTGCTGCCAAAACACCTTGACACAGAATTATAAGTTGTTATAAAAGAGAAAGTCCGAATCATATTGAAAAGTATTGAGCATACAAGAAACGAGAAAATGCTTACGGATCCGTTTACAAAAGGTTTACCACCCAAAGGCATTCGTGAGAACACACAGTCGACATGGGTTTAAGGTATGACCTATGACTTCCTGGGACAATAAAGGGCCCCGTGAGTTAAAAGAACTGTTTTAATAGAGACGTGTATTGTAGCCGCCAAATCTATCGGCGATAGACCGTGACGATGAAGCATGCTCAGGTAATCGACCGTGATGGAATGTGAAAAGAGATAAGCATGCTAAAGAAAAGAATAAGATGAGATCAAGGGGGAGAATGTTAGATTGATCTCCACCGGTTGGCCCAACGGCCAATCGGGCCCTTGACTCGCAGATCCCCGATCGGGGATGCCCAGCCCAATGAAGTGGCCGGGTGGGCCCCCATCACACGCTGCCTATAAGAGAGGAGGTGGGGGCCACAGTTAAGATGACGAGGTTCGCACCAGCCGCCGCCCCACCGCCCTAACCCTAATCCGATCTTGAGGGAGGCGCCGCGGCCGACGGAAGCTCCACCGGGCGGAGTCCACGCCCCCGCCATCGTCTGAGCTACCACCGCATCTACACCAAGCCACGGTATGTGTGTCCGCCACTTTCATTGGGCCGGGCATCCCCCGATCGATGCGAGTCAAGGGCCTAGTTGGCCGTTGGGCCAACCGGTGGAGATCAATCTAAATGCCTTGCCGCATAATTAGGCCAGGAGGAAGAGAGAGTAAAAATTTGGATCGACAATTTACATTTGATGCATGAGTCGAAAGTTACCATCGCCAGCCTTTCGCCGACTACTACCATCATCGGGCGGCGGTTCTCCGCTCGACATCGATCCTCGTCGCCGACTACCATCATCCTGCGGGCGGCGGTTCTCCCGGCTCGATCGGCCGATCAAGAGGTTTTGACTCCATCCGGGGCGGTGGTGCGTGGTGCGTTCGCCCTAGGGGCGCCTGGCGGCGTCCGGGATATACAACAGTCTCACGCTTGTGGGCGGGGCCCACCATCATAGCGCCGGGTGGGCCGTGGGCTTGGGCTCAACCGTGCAAGTGGATAATTAATTGTCTTGGATAGCTAGCATGCTCCTACTCTTTTCTCTAGCTGCCAATTATCAGCTAACCTTATTGCACAAATTGGTCTTGATAACATTAATTAATAACTGGTGATGTTGTTGCGACAGGAAGGAGCAAAGCTAACTCAATAAGACGATAGACCAATGGAAACCGAAAGACAAATGATTGGCTATGAGCACAGCCTCGCCTTTGTCATCCCACACAATGAAACCCCAGCCTCTCATTGTTTTGGGGTCATAGGATCCATCCGAGTTGACTTAATTCACCCAGTTGTGGCTTTGTCCATCGCTTTGCCTGACGGGAATCCGACAATAGGCCTGGTGCCTCCCTTTGTATGAAAGCGGTCAGGCTGCCATTACAAACGTCACCTCGATGGCATTTCGCCTCCTTCCTTCTTCTCTTAATTTATTTCATTCTCCCAACCATAGCCATAGCAGTAGTATCACTGTCAACTGGAGCTTCGAATTCATCTTCAGAATCATCTCCATCATGTGGTTAGCTGACTGAACTTCAGCCAGATCACGTTGGACTGACTCTAGATTCAGTTCACAGCAAATTCTTTTTCACTTTTTGCATCTGAAAAACAGGTGGCCTCCATCTTCGTCGAGCCTTTGGCACATGTAGCAAATAGTGTCTAAGACCAGTCTCAATGGAGAGTTTCACCTCCCGGTTATCAAGATGTAAAACTTTGATATTAAATAGATGTCTCCCTCAATGCATAGTTTCATTGCACGTTTCAATAGGCTCAAGGGTCCCACATTCTCTCTCTCTCATTGCATGGTTTAATTGCATAGTTCCATGGTGAAACACTATTTCTGTCTCCATGGGGGTTTCACCCGGTTTGCAACGCACGTGAAACAGTACCCAAAGGTTTCACCATGGTAAAATTTTTTCTTTCTCTCTCCTAGGCGTTTCATGCAAAAAGTGAAGTTTTGATCATACGACACCGTATTTTTCTTTTTTGAGAATTATACAAGACAACGCGTGCATATGAAACCCCCCTTGTTGAGACTAGCCTAATTGCATCCCTCGGCTTTTTGAGTACTTGCTTCACTGCTAGCGTGTTATGACTCAGTCTCCACAAAAAGTGTTATGAAACCAAGATAGGCCTGGGCCAGTTAGTGGGGTAGGCCAGCTTTTACTGTATATTGTATTTTTGTACCAAATTTGAAAAAAAAAATCAATTGTATTTGATTGTCAGTTCAAATATGAATGAAACCCTATTGACTTTTTGCTGTCAATATATTTCACGGTGCAAATGGCAAAGGCCATTGGTTGGGTGCCCCACCCGTGGTTCAAATCCCGCCGACACTTTATCCCTGGATTTATTTCGTGATTTTCCGGCGCTATGCATTAAGTGGTAGGCGACGCCCCCTCAATAGCGAGGCGCCAAAGTGGTGACTTCGAACTTCAAGATTTGCTGCGTTGTAGTGTGTAATCTCAAAAAAATATACTCTTCTTTCTCGAAGAACTAAGAGAACCTTAATTTTTATTCTCTTCAAGTGATATCCGAGGAACGTTTGTAGTTTAGAATCTGTATCTAATTAGGCAGGGAATCTGTTTCTCAGCGTGACACGGGATGACTCATGACACTTCCCATCTGTCCTGATTTGGTCTGTATAAACACACGCCCAGGTTTGGTTGATCTGGATCGAACTCTACTCGGGAGCCATCGAGAGGACTTCCTTCTGGATTTCCGGTCCGGTGCATGTGCATATAAGCAATACGAACGCACACAATAAAGGTGCCAAGGTGCGAGCTTCTTCCGAGATCCAACAAACACCTAGTCCGGCGTGGCAGCGGCGCCGCCGGATGATGACGATGGGAATCGGCGACGAGGCCGACGGTGGTAACTTTTTGTGGCTGATGAACGGTAAATTATCCGATCTGGCACTTCGTCGCTGTCAAATTTACTCTATCTATCTCTTCCTCCTGGCCCTAATTATGCAGCAAGCAAGTGTCAGCGCACGTCGGGGCCGACGGAGGCGCCGGCGCAGATCACCACGATGGATTCCGCCTCGGCCGAGGTCGAGTTCAAAGTAAACTACCAGCAAGCCAGGCACCTCGCCGCTGGCAAGGCCATCCACTCAGACGCTTTCTCCGCCGGCGGGTACATGTGGAGGATAGACTTCAAACTGAAAGAGGGGGGGAGGGATTTATCTTGTCTCTTGAAATTCTGAGCAAGTCCAGCGTCAAGGTTGTCTTCGAGGTGCTCCACACAGACAAGGATTATGGACTACCAGTTTTGCTTGGTTCGTTGATGATTCGGCAATTTCAGAAGGACGCCAGCCTTATTTGGAAAATCAGTTCGTCGCCTGGTTACACCGAAAAACTGCACAAATACGTGATTGACGGATACATCAAGTTTCTATGCACCATCAGGGTGTTACCTGACAATCCAATTCCTGTGCCGCCTTCAGACATTGTCAAACATCTTGGCACCTCCTGGATACCACGGACGGGACGGATGTGGCGTTTACTGTTGACGGTGAGACGTTCCATGCACATCGAGCTGTGCTTGCCGCCCGCTCTCCGGTCTTCCGGGCCGAGCTCCTGGGTTCCATGGCTGAGGCCACAATGCCACACATCACTCTACAAGATATCACTCCTGCAACGTTCAAGGTCATGCTCCAGTTCATGTACACTGATGTTTTCCCAGGAGATGACGAGCTGGGGGATGCTCCAACCGAGACGTTAGAACGCTTGCTTGCTGCAGCTGATCGGTATGCATTGACCGGCTGAAACTTCTCTGTGCCCAGAAATTGTGGGACAGTGTGTCCGTGGATACAATTGATACAACTTTAGCTTGCGCTGAAATGTACAGCTGCCCGGAGTTGAAGCAGAGATGCATGGGCTTTTCTGCAGTGGAGTAAAAACTTCAAGGATGTCTGGATGACTGAGGGTTTTGTTAAGTTGGTGCAGCTGTACCCATCCATTATCCTTGAGCTGAGAGACAGTCTCAAGAAACGAGGGTTTTATGAGGATAATTGTAATGAGCACTTGACTACAATCAATCTAGCTAGCTGATACATTTCAAGCATGTTTGATTAGAAAAAAAGGTCTTTTTGTTTGTTTATTGTTCAATTGCAAATATGTGGAGATTGCTCATAATTACTAATATCCTATCTGTGTTATTTAGTTTTTTTTATAAAAGTTCTTTAGTTTATTTGTTGGCCCTCATAAAAGAATTAATGCCCTCTTGTCGGTTGTGACACCCTATCCTGGAGGTGGTTTAAGTTCTAGACATGTACACTTGTGCTTACTATCTACCAGTCCTACGGTTTGCTGCTCGCAACTTTATCTTTGCGGGACATTCACATTGTTTCAGAACAAATTTAGTATTTGTTGTAATTTGTTGAGAACAGTAATGTATTTGTTGTAATTTTGTTGAGAACATTTTGTATTTGTTGTGACTTGTTGAGAACAGATCTCATAGTAAGAGAACCCCAGGACACAATGCGTTCCCAGCGTGTTCACGTCGCCCCGTTTTCTTTTTTTTGGCCGTCGGATCCGGCCGATCGACGACACAGCGGTGTTTTGGCCCCACTAAAAATTTATGTACGGTCCCCAGGCGGAGCTTGCACGCACACCCTTAGTTTCCCGTAGAAATCGCACAATGACCGACAGAGACCTGGCCACCCAGATCTTTTACGCTCGCCCCTCGATTGTCAAGATCCTTCTACTGAAGAAGAGAAAATTCCAAAATTGTAGCGCTTTTTACGGTCAGACACCCCCGTGAGCGCACTTTACAAAAACCTCCCCGGCAGACCCCTGTGTAATATCGGCCGAGTCGGCGGGCCCAATTCTACTTCCCTTAAATGCTGCAGCCTCCAATCGTGGCGCTTTGCGGTCGACACCCCAGAGCGCACTTTTTACTTAAAACCTCCCCACAGGGGCACCCCCACCCAATGGCCATCGACTGGGCGGGCCCAATTGTACAACCCTCCAACTCCCTCCAACAGTTGGTCGACAACAAAAAGGGCTAATTAACCAATGGGGACGACAACCAAAAGAGCTCGCTAGAGCTCTGACGGTTTTTTTGTAAAAAGCCGCAGAGAGGCCCCTCCTCGTGCCTATCGTGGATGGATGTTTTGCGTTTACCCGCCCTTTGGGTTTTTTTTTCACCCACCCCCGGCGCGCCTCATCCACCAAATATATACCACCTCACCTATCCTCAAAAAAAACTAACCCTCTTTCTCTTGCGTCCACCTCTCCGTTCTCCTCGCGCTACGGTGGCTCCCGCACCATGCCACCCCCATCGCAGCCGCCACGCCAGCAGCACCCAAGGGAGACCGCCGCGCTGGGGCACTATAAAGACCGGACGGGTGCCCCACTCCCCTCGCGGCGGGACGCTTAGGCGACCGCCCTCTCCCGACGCAGCCGGGCGCTAGGGCGAGCGGCCGATATGCAAGGAGTGGTCGCCGCCCGTCGCCGAGGTCGCCGGCGAGGGCAGCCCACAGCACACGACCACCTACTCCCGGTCGCTGCCGCGCGGCCGGGCCGACCAGCGCCGCTGCCGTGACGTGGCGGGCAAAAAACCCCTAACCTAGGTGTCCGTGACGTGGCGCCCCGCATCGAGGGGATGTGGCGCCCTTCACGGGGGGCGGATCGCGGCCCCGGCGCAGTCGCCCCTAGCGCACCTCCCGTGTGGCGGTCAGACCCGGTGAGCGGCTCGCCTCCTAGCTCCCTTCCCTCTCTTGCCCTCCTCTCTCGATGGTGGCAAGGGGGGCTAGCCCCTCACAGAAATTCCTTTCGTGACAACAACACAGCGGTGTCATCCCCCCGACCACGCGAACGACCACCGGCGTGCTCTGGGGCAACGGCGAGCTGGCAGTGCCACTCCCAGGGCCGCCGCACAACGACGGGCCCGCACCATTCCAATCCCTTCCCACCTCCACAGCCGGCCCCCGCATGGCTTGGGTGGCACGGCGGCGCCCCTGTCCGGGCGGCACCACTAGACCCGACGGCTGTGGCCTCAAGTGGCTGTACACACCCCCCTCTGCTCCAATAGGTTCTTGGCATCTCCCAGGTGAACCAAGACCATTCCTCTCCTCTCTATTGGTCCCATTGTGGTATCCTCTATTTACCCCTCTTCTGATCTATACTACAGGTTGAGGGATTTGTTCCATTCGTCCAAGAAAAGGCAGGTGCTTCCCGTTAATCTCTTACTGATGATGCACATATCAATAGATCCATTTGTTTTCTTGCAACTTGAACACATATGTACCTTTGATTTGTGTGTTGATGTTTGTTAACCGCTAAAAAAATATGAAGGATTCTACAAGCGCACAGAACACCATCATAGTTTTTCCCTAGGTGAGTATTTTAGGGTATCGTATCCACAGGGAAGCTAATGGTAAAGAATTCTAATAACTTACAATTATGTATCTACTAACTTAGCTATTTGGAAAAAGCATGTGAATTCAGAACTTGTAAACAGTCTACACGACTGCGATCATACCTCCATGCTTGTAATTCTGATTCTTCCTCCAGCTTGCTGGAGACCTCCAGTTAATATATCAAAGGTGGGTTGTGTCAAAAAAAATATCAAAGGTGGGGAAGCCCCCCCCCCCGGTTTTGTTCAAAAAAAAAAATTCTTTAATACCTGCATATTTATATTAGATCTAATCCTGTGTCTGAGCGCAATTTCTATTGTCATTTATGTATATTTGAACTTGTTTGTTGAATTTAAGGTATTATGTTATCTTTTTTTTAATGGCACCAACTTTCATATCTCAGCCGCGCCTAGGGATCATGGATTCGCTACGAGTCCTCATGTTCAGTTCCATGGCCGGGTTTCGATAATACAATCTTGGCCCGTAAAAGGCCCTACTAGCCAGGCTCCCACAAGCCCACGAGGGGGCGTTAGCCAGGCTTCCTCGAAACAACAAGGGGGTGCTCATTTCCGCGGAGGCAGGCTTGGCTTGGGCGTGTGGGTTGGGCCTCATTGGCCTGCATAATGCACCGAATAAAAGCCTCGCCTCAGCGTCAACTCGCTAGGGTTACCTCTCTAATTCACCACTCGTTCACTCGCCGCCGCTCTACCGCCGCCGGGGTTCTCGGAAGAGAGACCATCGGAGGAGCTCGTCGACCCTCCCCAACTGCTCGCAGGTGAGACGCTATGCTTCACGGACTAGAGATCTTTTGATTTGCTCCTCCTTGTAGGAAAAATCATTCTTTTGTTCAGATCCATGTGTTTCTTACCTTTTCTAGTGGTGCTTGTGACTGAATCTAATAAGCATGCAAAGCATATATTTCCTTTAGTAGCATTTGTTACTAGTTCTTGTCATCTTCTATACGCACTTGAATTTATTGTTGAGTCTATGGAATGGTCGATGATGTTCATGGATCTGGATGGTGATAGTGTGAGGAAAGGTGTTGTGGCTTTGAGGTACCGGGGCTGGCCGTTAATTGATATTCATACATCCTTAGTTATGGATAAATGGTAGTTTATTCTTCAAATCTGAGGTAACATTTGGTGTATATGGTCTATTTTTGGCCATAATGTGTGATTGAAACATTTTTGTCATGATTTGTGTAATTGTAGTATGTGAATACGGTGCATTATGAATACGGAGCCATTTGGTTCATTTTATGGTTGAAATTCGCCTAGCTATAATTTTTTCTAGCTGCGTCATCGCCAGCCGCAGCATTACAATTATTACAAAGATCTCCAAGAGACTAGCCAAACGACTTTCTAAAGTTAAATTTAGCTAGTATTGAGACAAAATTACTCCCAACAGACTCTCCATATGACTATCCAAAATGGCTAGCTCTCCATCTCACCTTATTCGCTCTCTACTTTTGGATAGCCTACCTCACGAGCTATCCTTTACAGAGTCTATTGGAGCACTCTAGTATTTTTTTTTTTTGTCAACTCTAGTTTAGAGAGTAGTTAAATCATCAAATTTGACTAGTCTATTTGGTTAATCTTTTGGAGATGCTCTTACCCCGTGTCTTGTTTAGTATTATGGATGCGACACTTAAGGCGTTGGCGGCTTATAATTTAAAAATGGTAAGGTTTTATGAGATCTTTTATCTTCTTTTACCAGCACGACCCTTCATACATTGGCTGCGCCAAGGGATTCGATTGGCTTTACTACCTTGCTCTGGCGAGTGGCAACTGGCAACTGCCTTTGCTGGACGCCTTGGTGGATGGCGATGATGGGAGTCGGTAATGAGGCTGGCGGCGGTAACTTCCCTTCCTTATGAACGGTAAATTGTCCAACCCAGTACTTCACTGCCAAATTTTTACTATCATTCTGCTGGCCCTATTATGCAACAAGCAAGCGACAGCGGACATCGGGTGTGACGGAGCAGATCACCACGATGGATTCCGTCTCGGCCTTTGTTGAGTTCAAAGTAAACTTCAAGCAAGTTATGGACCTCGCCGCTGGCAAGGCTGTCCACTCCGACGTCTTCGCCGCCGGGCGGTCCTTGTGGAGAATAAACTTCTACCCAAACGGGTTTGGCCTGATGGAGGTAGGAGATGAAAGTTGTGACTTGTTAGGACGAACTTTCCATTTGCCTCGAGCTTGTGAGCAAGTCCCGCGACGTTAAGGCCATCTTTGATGTTCTCCTGATAGACAAGGACTATGGGCAACCAGTTTTGCTTGCTGGAGAATACCCAGGATTTTCTGATCCACAAATACGTGAATAATGACGGATACATCAAGTTTCTATGCACCATGAGGATGTTAGGTGAAGCTGACAAGACTATACCTGTGCCGCCTTCGACATTGGCAAACATCTCGGCACCCTCCTTGATACCTTGGATGGGGCGGATGTAGCGCTCACTGTTGGCGGTGAGACGTTCCATGCACATCGAGCTGTGCTTGCCGCCCGCTCCGGGTCTTCCAGGCCGAGCTGCTGGGTTCCATGGCTGAGGCTACAATGCCACTCATCAATCTACATGACATCGCACCTGCAACGTTCAAGGCCATGCTTCAGTTCATGTACACGGACGCTTTGGCTTTGCCGGGAGACTATGAGCTTGGGGGCACCCCCAACCGAGATGTTAGAGAGTTTGCTTGCTGCAGCTGATCGATATGCATTGGATCGTCTGAAACTTCTCTGTGCCCAGAAACTTTGGGACAGTGTGTCCGTGGATACAGTTGCTACAACTTTAGCTTGTGCTGAAACGCACAGCTGCCCGGAGTTGAAGCAGAGGTGCATGGACTTTTTGCAGTGGAGAAAAACTTCAAGGATGCCGTGTTGACTGAGGGTTTTGTTGTTGGAGCAGCTGTTCCCATCCATTATCCTTGAGCTGCGAGACAGTGTCAAGAAATGATGTGGTGGGAGACATCTTGATGTATATATAGTTCAGCCGTCCAAGCAGTAAGCACTGTGTTAAGACTATTTCTGTACGTGACTAATCTCATGTGAATTAGGAAGAAAATCTTTTGTGTTTGTGTTTTAAGTGCAAATATTTGGACATTGCCTATAATTTCTAGTTTCATATCTCTGTTTCTTTGTTAGAGATTGCTCATAATTACTAGTATCCTATCTTTGTTTCGTAAGTTTGTTATGTTGGCCCTCAAAAAAAAGAAGTCCTCTTGTCCCTGTCTCCCCTCTCCTGAAGGTGGGTTAAGCTAGACGTTTACACTTGTGCTTGCTACCTACCTGTCGTTCCATGAACTGTCCGCACCTTTTGGCTTGCTGCTAACAAATTTACCTCTGCAAGTTTTTTTGGCTTAAATGAATTCATTTGTTGATGTGGCAGAGGAAATAAAACCACACATGAATGAGCTAGTTCATGTGTGCTCAAGCTTGTTTGCTCTTTGCAAGCTAGTGTATTGTCATTGATAGCTGCCAATGAAAACCTTATTTTCGCAAGTCTTATTGAAGGGCTTGTTTGCTCTAGCTTTCTGCTTGTTACAGTTATATAAAAATGAAGACCAGAAGCAGATCATGCTTATCGCGTGCCTGACTCTAGAGTCAGTGGTGGTGCATACCGTTGGTTTCCATTGATTCAGTTCTTTATAGAGTTGGTCAATGATGATGTGCATTCGCTTGATCTTGGTAACTCTACATCCAAGGGGTTGGCAGCTTTTGGTACTCTTTATGTAATAATTTTGCACCTACGCTCTCAAAAAATAAGATGTTGGAGGGGGGAACATTTATCCATTATCCAATACTAAGTTATTTCAGGTTGTTTTCCCCCAAAGCAAGACCACCTTTACCCTAATGATGGATCCATTTATACCCGATTAAGGGTCTCTTTGAAACGAGATTATGGATATGTAGGAATAGGGAAAAATGTGCACAGCTAGAATATCCTAACATCTTGGATCCTATGTATGGAAAAACAAAAAACAAAAGAAACTGCAAGATGGAATGTTTGGATGGAGGATAGGAAAAACACAAGAAATTGATGGGAGAGTGACACAATGGAAACTATCCATGAACTTGAACCTCTTGTTTAAATTCCTCCAAATTTCCTATGAAAGAAGACTGGCCTGGACCTGCTTTGTCTGTTGCCATCCCCTGTTTTACTTGGTTTTTATGTTTTTGCCCATATTCAATAATTCTTTTCAGTTGTATTTGATTCCCAATTCAAATACGAATTCCCTGAGCGCCGTCCGCGCGCGCCACAGTTCGCGTCCGATTCATCAGAGTCTACTTCCAAATCTGTTCTGGCTTGGCGGATCAAGCTGGAATTCATTCATACAACTGCTCTGTAAACACATATATATGCCCAGGTTTAATTTGGTGTGGACTCTGGAGCGATCGATCTTCTTCCGATCCAAACACCTAGTCCGACTTGCCGGCGGCGCCGCGGATGAACACGATGGGACTCGTCGGCGACGAGGCTGGCGATGCAGCACAAGCCAGCGGCAGCCGCAGCAGATGACCATGCTGGACAGCGCGTCAGCCGTGGTGGTATTCAAAGTGGACTACGAGCAAGCGAGACGCCTCCCCACGGGCAAGGCCGTGCACTCGGACGCGATCCCGGCGGGCGGGCACACGTGGCGGATCAACTTCTACCCGGAGGGATGAGGGCGACCACGACACGAGCCGCCTCACGACCGCCACCGCACGCCTCGAGCTCCTCACGGCGACGTCGTCGTCGGCAGTGGCGTCGCCGCCGCGGTTCGACGCGATGGTGCTGGACGACCAGGGCCAGCCGGCTCTCACATCGGTGCGGGCGGACCGGCAAGATGAACAACTTCCACGGCACCTTCGCGCGGGCTCTTCGCCCCGACGCGGCGCCGGCCGAGGAGTTCGGTCGACAAGTACGCGGACGGCGCGCCGCGGGTACATCGAGTTCCGTGCACCATCAGGGTGCTCGACGACGATGGCGGTCCTATGATCCCCGCGCCGCCGGCATCGCCACGCACCCTCGGGCGCTCCCGACACGGCAGGACGGGCGCCGACGTGTCCTTCACCGCCGACGGCGAGACGTTCCGCGATCAAGGGCGCTGTGGTCGCTGCTCGCCTCCAGTCCCCGGCGGAGATCGAGCGCTATTTTTTGTTCCTCCGCAGCCAACGACGCCGCGACGACGACGATGCCATCCGTCGCTTCTGCATGACATCGCTCCTGCCACGTTCAAGGACGTGCTTCGGTTCATGTACACGATACTTTAACTAGAGGAGACGAAGGCCATGACGACGAAGATGCAGGAGGCTCTTGGATGCTTCGGTTCATGTACACCGATACCTTAGCTAGAGGAGACGAAGCAGCAGATCATGACGGCGATCTTGCTGGGGACTCTTCTTCTCGGACCAAGATGCTCAAGTGTTTGCTTGCTGCGGCTGATCGGTACGCATTGGACCGGCTGAAGCTCTTGTGTGCTCAGAAACTGTGGGACAATGTGTCGACGAATCACGGTTGCCACTACGTTGGCGTGCGCTCAGATGTACAGCTGCCCGGAGTTGAAGGAGAAGTGCATTGGATTCTTTGCCAAGGAGAGTAATTTCAAGAAGGCCGTGTTAACCGAAGGTTTTGTGGAATTGGTGCAGCAGTTCCCATCCATAATTGTTGAGCTCCGAGACAATGTTGGCACATGATGATGTAGAGTTTTCTGTTACTATGAGATATATAGTTCATCAAGCGGTTCAAGCAGATATAGTGTTATTAGCATGCGCCGTTCACATTTTATTTTCTGCAATCTCTCTTACATTTTAAAGCATGTTATTGGAATAAAAGGTTTGCTTCTTTCTTAGTATTTTCAATCCAAATATATGGTGATTGCTGCTTAGCTCTAGTGCAAATATGTGGATATATCCCGTTCATCATATCGTCGTACTCGCGGAGGGAACTAAACAAGATGATGACGGTTACGATAGACACCCCTCGTCCCGCCTCCGGCGACGGGCGAGGTTCGCTCACCTTCCCACATCCTTCCCGCCGACGAGCACCCCCGCTTTGTCCGGTTCCTCTCTGTTTCCCCTCATCCAAGGGTAGGGAGCCCTCCAACTCCTCTATCTTAACGTGCAAGCAAAGGTGCACGAACCCTAGGTTCGAACCGGATCCCCGGAGACGAACACGAGTCCACCGAGTATGAGTACGAGTTTCCACCATTGGTGAGCAATGCCAAAGTTCATGAGAAGTATACTGGAGTGGTTTTTCCCGTGAACATTTTGAGAGACGATTCAGAGTTCGCTCAGCACGGAAGCTAGTACCATTCGAGGCCATTGGCGAGAGGAGGTCAAGCTTTAAGGCGGTGCCAATTTCCCTCAAGTGGTCCTCCAATGGCGAGGTCACGTCGGAGGAGAAGCGAGCACGGTGGAGGCGCGAGCACGTGCCAAAGCTGCCATCGGGGGTCCTCCCCTCGGCGCCCATGGTTTCGTCGAAGCCAAAAGTCCAGATTGTCCCCGGCCCGCTTGGGAAGGCACCACGGGATGCAAAAGATGTGAATCGGGGGCAAGGGTAATGCTGGAATTGTGGATCCATTGCTATACTACTCTCCCATTCCCGATCCACCAGTTCTCTCAAACCCTAATCCCCCCTTCAAACGCCGCCACCAAATCGCCAAGCAAATATTGCGAGATTTGTGGGGCATCTCCGAAATCCCCGGTTAAATCATTCGCATCCGGTGTGCAAAGGCGAGCTTGCACCGATTGTGAAGAAGGTGATGTATCGTGAGGAGGCGGTGGGCGTGGTTGGGGAGATGGGCGCGGTCGTGGAGATGGAGGAAGATGGGGTGGAGGGCGCCGGGGTAACCGGGAAACCGGTATGGTGGAGGGCAAGGAAGAGGCGGCGGAGGTGGTGGTCGTGGATGGGGAAGAGGGAATTCCAGGGGAACGCAAGGAGCGAGCTTCGGTGAGGAGAAGATCAATTTCAAGGAGGATGCTGGTCCTAGTCAAAGCAAGGGTGAAATGATTGCAGAAACAGGCACAAGTCAGGGCAAAATCAATGACAAGTGGGAGAAGGCAGCGGATGCATCAAAGGCAGCCGAGGAAACTGACATTCCAGATCAGAGCAAATCCACCAAGTCTTTGGAGGTGGTAAGATGGTGCTCAAATCTGCAGATCCAGAGCAGGCTCCAAAGCCAACTGCTCCAGTCAAGAAAGCTTGTGAAAACTGTGGTTTGTACAACCATGCAACTCATGAATGTAGGAAGGTTAGATGTGAGCTATGTGGGTATTTCAATCACTCTGCTTATGACTGTACTGCCTGTTTATCATGGAATGTGGGACCAGAGTTGTGTGCTGCCCAAGTGCAAGATCAGAGCTTCTTCTTCATTGAGGAAATCATTGATCCTCATCTGGCAAAACAGAGGGAGTGTATTGGGTTGATCAGGATTCTATCTGGAACTGCAACTGCTAGGCAAGTGGAACAACAGATGAGTTATCTGGAGAGCTCTTCTCCATGGCAGTGGCATGCCAAACAGATTGAAATGAACAAGTTCATCATGAGGTTCCCCTCGTTCGGTCTCTACAGGAATGGGGAAAGATAAGAGCTATTGCAATGAATGATGTGGATGCTTATATGAAAATTGGACCTTGTGATGCTAGTGTGGGTGCTCAAGGTCAACTGCAATTTGCCTGGTTCAGAGTGGGAGGGATTCCAGCAGACCAGAGATCACTAAGGACCATTGCCAAAGTAGGTGGCCTAGTGGGCAAGGTCTGGGAGTTGGATGAGTCCACAAGACTCAAGCCGGAATATGTGAGAATGAAAATTGGATGTAGGGATGTTGAAAAAGTACCAAGAGAAGTCAAGCATATCGGGGGCTTATAGGCACTTCTTTACCTTTGAAAGAGAAGGTCCGGATACCACGGTGATCAAGACTTTATCCAGTGGAGTAAGAGTTGAGGAAAAAGGTCCTCCTGAAAAAAAGTCTAAAGCTGATGAGTCAACTGCATACAAGGCAATTGAGGGTTCCACCAGCAAGCAAGGTGGTCCAAGTGCAATAAAAGAAAAATCTCAAGAAGGACAGGATAAACAAGAGGGCAGGCAGGTGTTATCAGAGGTGGTAAATGTGGACTATCAGAAAAGTACTCTTAAAGCAGATAGCATCAAGATGAAACAGGCAATTGGCAATATGGATGTTGGTTCAAACAAAATAGATATGACTCAGTCTACTAGCAAAGCTCCTACAAGTAACTATGCTTCTCAGAATCTAGTGATAGAGTTCTCTGGAGGAAAGGTGGATATACCAGAATCATGTGAGGTATCTGAAGGAGGAAGTCAATCTTTCAGTGAGAAACTCATAGCAATTGGTGTGCTTCAACCCAATGCTAACAAAGAAAATGAAGAGGAAGAGGTGGCTCAGAGTCAAGTCTGGAAAGTGACTGCTAATAATGATGAAACAGCTTTGATTCATGCTACAATCAAAGAACAAGCTACTATCAATGAAAAAGCTGATGAGATGGTAATCCCCACTTCCCAAGAGAGCATAATCACTGAAGATGCTATAATCAGGCAGGAACATGAGAAGACAGATAAGCAATTATCTGCAGTAATCCAAGGAAGTCAGGAGAAACAAAATGATGACATCAGTATGGCTGACATAGCACCGTCTCGGAATGATGATATGGAAGTTGATGGGCAAGTTGAGAGGAGAAGGAGTGAAAGACTCAAAAGGACCTTCTAAAAACAACTCAAGAAAAAAATGAAGAGATGGCCAGAAAAAAGCTTAGAAGGTAACAGAGAAAAACATCCATCTTGACATCTATTACGATTCAAATAATATGGTTGAGAATGTTAGCAATATTGATGTTATGTTACCTTCGGTTTGGCATCTACTCGATCTTGTTGATATCCTTGAGCTTGCTAGAAATGTTGGTGTCAAGTTTCCTATGAATAGTTTTCTTCGCTTTAGATATTATTAAAGATATGGAAGTTACTAGGAATAATCTTTATTTAAAAAATATAAAAAATAAAAATAAATCGATAGTCAATTGGAAATCATTGAGTTTGATCCTACCGGTGTTGATGCGGAGAAAGAAAATGAGGATGATGATACCGATGATATGAGTGATGTGTTGATATGTCAAAAGAATACAAAAAGAAAGTTATACGCCAAGAAAAAAGTGAAAAAATACTCTCAAGAGGGAGTATAAAGGCTTTGGGTGTACCAGGATGCCTAGATTCAAAAAAAAAGAAAAGCGGTTTTGGAAGAAATGGGAAAGAAAAAAAGAAGAAAAAAAAAATGATGATTAGTGGATTGATTTGGAATTGTAGAGGCATCAAAAAAGAAAGGTGTCTCTACTTGTCTAAGAGATCTTATCTTTGAGCACAAATTTCACTTTATTGGTATCCAGGAAACAATGATTCCCGATTTCGATGACAAATTGTTGAGAACATTTGATTCTAATCAAGACTTTGTGTGGAATTGGAATGCATCCAAAGGAAAATCGGGTGGCATATTGGTAGGTATTTTATTGGAAAGATTTGATGTAAACTCTTACAGACAAGGTGACTTTATGATTCAAGTGAATCTTTGGGATAAAAATTTGAAAATTAAATGGAATCTTCTTGTGGTATATGGTCTTTGCTCAAGAAGAGTTCAAAATGGTTTTTCTTCTTTGAACTATCAAATTTACGCGGCAAATTCAAGAACCCCTTCTAATTGGGGATTTCAATATTATTAGATACTCTTTTGAAAAGAGTTCAAGAAGCGGGTGTACATAGATGCACCCCGGTATTCAACACTCTAATCCATTTCTATGAGTTGAGAGAAATGCATATAAACCGGGGGTATGTTTTGGACAAATAATCAAGATCCCCTACTGGAAAAATTAGATAGAATTCTTATGAATAAGGAATGGGATGATTTATTTCCTCGAGGGCCACGGCCGGAAAATCATTAGAGATATCTCGATCATAATCCAATTATTATATCATCGGGATGAAGGATAGATTACCACATATCAATTTTTCCTTTGATTTGAATTGGTTAAGAACCACGATTTTTTATACAAAAGTACAAGAGATTTGGGAAAAGCCTTGCGAGCTAAATGCATTGATGGATAAGATTCATCGAAAAATAAAGTTGATTAAGCAATACTTTAAGGGATGGGGCTTCAATGCTCGGGGTATGTGGAGAAAAAAAGTAAAAGAACTAAGAGAAGAATTGGCAAAATTGGAAGAGTTAGAAGAAAATGATGACTTATCTAGTGAGCAAATTGACAGAAAGTATGGTTAATCCAAGAAATATATAAAAGTTTGGAACAAGAAGAAATTTATTGGTATGAGAGAAGTCATATGAATTGGCTCCTAAAAGGAGACCAAAATACATCATACTTTCATAAGTGTGCTAGTGGAAGAAGCAGGAAAAACACTATATATAGTCTTGAAGATGATGGAATAACCATTGAAGGTGATGATAATTTGCTCAAACATGCTACTGAATATTATGCACAACTCTTTGGTCCATCTCGAGAAATATGAGGTGGAGTTAGGTGATGAATTCTCGCAAAATATACCAAAAGTCACAGATGAGGATAATAGTCTTTTGTGTAGACCATTTTTTCGAGCAAGAGATTAAGGTCGCTCTAGATCGACGAGGAGACTAATAAAGCCGCCGGTCCCGACAAGATGCCCATTGAATTCTACCAACATTGTTGGAACATTATTAGAAAAGATATCTTGCAATTGTTCCATGAATTTTTTTGGGCATAAGACTGATATTAGCAGACTTAATTATGGTATAATAACTTTGTTACCAAAAGTGACCGATCTTTGCTAGAATCCAACAATTTCGACCAATTTGTCTCTTGAATTGCTTATACAAGTTGTTTACCAAGACACTAACTATAAGGTTGGAGTCGTTCTTGATAAACTCATTCACAATACACAAACTGCTTTCATGAAGAAGCAGAAATATAGTATCGGCATTGCCTGTTTACATGAGATACTACATGAAACCAAAAGAAGAAAAGAAATTGGGGTTATTCTTAAACTAGACTTTGAAAAAGCATACGATAAAGTAAATTGGGATCTTTTGTTCAATTGTATGAGAAAGAGAGGTTTTGATAGTAGATGGTGCAAATGGATAGAAGAAGTAGTTTTACGGTGGAACAGTGAGTGTGAAATTAAACAATAAAATTGGACCATATATAAAGAGTTCAAAAGGGGTCAGACAAGGAGACCCATTATCTCCTCTGCTTTTCAACTTCATTGCTGATTGTTTAACCAGGATGGTACATAATGCTCAGGAAAATAATTTGATTGTGGGCCTAATAAGCCACATAATTCCCAAAGGGATTGCTTTTTGTTACAATATGCCGATGACACTATAGTTTTCTTGAAGCATGGGCTAGAGAATGCTACTAACATGAAGAGATTGCTATATTTGTTTGAAATGCTAGCTGGTCTTAAAATCAATTTTAATAAAAAGTGAAGTTATTATGATCAATGACAATGAGGAATGGGGTGCTAGATATGCGAGACATCTTTAATTGTCGATTGGAATTTTTTCAATAAAATATTTGGGTGTTCCAGTTAGCCCAAGTAGACTAAGAGTAAAGATTGGGTTCCTTTAGTAGAAAGGTGAGAAAAAAAAAACTTGATATTTGGCAAGGTGGGCTCATGTCAATGGCTGCCGAGACATGTGTTAATTGATACTAGTTTGACAAATATGCACTGTATATCACATGTCAGTTTATTTGTTTCCTAAAACCCTTTGTTGAGTGTATGGATAAGCAAAGAAGAAGCTTCTTCGGCAAGGGGGAGTATGAAGAAAAAGTATCATCTCATTAAATGGGAGATTATTTGCATAAGCAAAAGAAAGGTGGGTTAGGGATCAAAGATTTAAGAAAAATGAATATTAGTCTGTTTTGTAAGTGGTGGTGGAAATTAGAGAATGAGGAAGGGTTATGGCAAGATATTGTGAGATATAAATACTTGCAAAATAAAAAATATTCATACTTGTACAACACAAGTTAAATGATTCAGCTATGTGGTCCGACTTGCTAAAAGTTAAAGAAATTTATCTCCAAGGGAGAGGGGTTAGTATCAAAAAAGGAAATCTTGTTAGATTCGGGAGGATTCTTAGATTTGAGTTAGATCCTTTAATAACCCTACACCCCGAGCTATATAGGTTATCCGAACAAAAAGGGTATTATGGTTGAAGAAGTTAGGAAGGGAGCGTTATGACATTTAGGAGATGGTTAGATAGAAGGCTACTAATGAATGGGTCCAAATTCAAAATGGGATCAAATTATGAATTTCAGGAATGTCGATAAAGTGTATTGGAAAATAAGTAAGAAACAGAAATACACTACAAGGTCTGTATATGACTTGTTGACTCCTTCAAATCATGGTGTTTATCATAGAATCATATGGAAAAACAAGTGTCCTGAGAAAATCAAAATGTTTTTATGGATGGTTTCCAATGATGCAATCTTAACTAAAGAAAATTTAAAAAAGAGAAACTGGACGGTGATGATAAATGTGTGTTACGTGATCAATTTGAAAGTGTTGATCATCTGTTTTTTCAATGCTCTTTGACAAGGGTTATCTCGGTCTATTATTGCTATAGTCATTAGTGCGAATAACATCCCAACAAATTTAAATCAATCTTTGGTTGTGGTGCAAAAAATGGATACCAAATCTTTCGTTAGTTTTTATGCCTTGGGGGTGGGTGCACTGTTGGGCAATTTGGAAATGCGGGAATGATGTTATTTTCAATAAGAAGATTGTGAAGAGTCCATTGGACATTATATGTCAAGCACATGCTTACATGATATATTGGGCAGGATTATACAATGATGATGATAAATCATGGTGGGGAAAACAGTGCAAAACACAATGTTGAATATTGCTAAGGGCATTCTTGCAAATCAAATCAACGAGCGAGATTGATTATCTGGCCGCTCCAAGAGGACGACCGGGAAGATCGGGTGATGGAGGAGGCGGAAGAATGATGAAGCTCAAGACTGAAGGGTGAAGCTCTCACAAACTCTAGTGGGAGGAGTTATTTTCTTTTTCCCGTGAAGATGATGCTTGGTAATGCTTTTGGACCGTCGATGTTTGATCTCCGCCCTGATGGAGGAAGTTGTTGATCGACGGTTGTTCTCGTAGATGTTGGTTAACTAAAATGTTGGCAAGTTATACCCTTAGGTAGCTGGTTGTTGAAGTTGTCGGTTTTCAAACAGTAGACGTTTATCTCTTTTCTGTCGATGACACTGGGTCATCTCTTAATCCTGCTTATCGATGTATCCCAAATGCTGTGTATTTCCGTTTTGCTTGGTAATGGAAATGGGTATCGGTTGGAAAAAAAAAAATATGTGGATATATATTATACTCAATGTTACGAGAATATTTATGTTTCATTAACTCATTCGTTCTCTTGCCCCTCGTCGTCCTCGTCATGTAGATGAGCTAAGCACTAAAGATTGAATTCTTTTTGAGATGTTTACACTCTTGCTTGGTACTACTATCAACCATCTTTAGTCTTACTTTCAAGAATTGATCCATAAAGGTCTGTTGTGGGGACTACAATTATGCAAGGTTTCACCGATTATTTGCTTCAGACTTGGTGTTCTTGAAATTAATTGTGTCCCCGCCTCCTTGATGTGCTTTGCAAGGGGTAGAGATAGAGTAGTGGCGAGTTTATGCAAACCGAAGCTTAATCTTGATTGGTGGACTGCGAGAGTGTGTGTGTGGGTGAGGAACCGAGGATTGTTTCTTTGAGGAGACTACGCATCGAACTTGGTTGTTGCAATACTTGTATAATAAGCGTACTAGAGGTGAATATGATTCCTCCAACTCGGACAATTTAGTTGAACTAGCGGTCTAGCACACCACATACTTGAAAGCCAATCAAATGTCCAATCGATATTCGATGGGAGTGTGCAAGAGTAGATGCTTTCGGGATTCTAGACCCGCTCGGGCTCCGCGCCGTTCCGCTCGGGCGGACGGGGGCGAACCCTAGCGCCGCCGTAACCCACGGATCTTGGCGCTCTCCCTGCGCCGCCCGGAGGAGGCAGCCGCCCGGGACACCGTGCGGCCCCGGGGATGGCGGCGGAGGCATTTTCTCGGCTTGGCGGACGCCGGAGCGGCGGCGACCCGACGGCGACCCTTGGCGGCGGGGATGGCGCGGATCCGGCCCTCTGCGGCCGGGATTCGCCTCCCACAGTCGGGGATCCCGCCCTCCATTGTCCGGATTTGGTGATGGAGCGGCGGTCGGTGGTGGTGGGGTTCTTCGAGGCGGCCTGGCATCCCGTGGCGGCGACCGGCGCTCGTGGCGGCGACCGGCTGTCCTTGGGATGGTCGGCGGCGATTTGGGGCGGCTTTGGTGGTGGAAGATCTTCTTGGTGGCCGTGTGCTCTTGCTCGGTTGTCCGGTGACGGTGGGCGCTGCGGTGCTTCATGCGCAGCCATTGATCTGCGGGAGCTGGCGGTGGACCGGTTGTTGTGGTGGTGAGTAGTGGTGGCCGTGGGTCGGCTTGGCTGGCGCGTGACGGCCGGGCGCACAGGGCGGGGTCGTTGAAAGGTCCTAATGGCTAGAGGGGGTGAATAGCCTATTAAAAAAATTCTACAAACAACACTAAGCAAGGCGGTTAGTAAATAAAACGGCGTAGCGCAAATGCAAATGCTTCAACCTAATTACGCAAGCCTCCTAGCAATTCTAGCAAGTCTAATATCTCTAATCACACACAAAGGCTAGGTTGCTAAGTTACTCCTAGGTGGGCAAGAAAAACTAACTAATTCTACCACTAGGAGATAACTAAGCTAAGCAAGCTACTCAACTAAGCACCCTAACAAATATACTACCAAAGTAATGCGAAGAGAGGCTAGAATACAATACCACCGTTGTCGAGTAGAGGTTGTGGCCAATCACCGTGTACAAGAAATCTCCAACGAGCAATGACAAGTGACACGATGATTTTTCACCGAGGTTCACGTGCTTGCCGGCACGCTAGTCCCCGTTGTGGCGACACACTCACTTGACGGATGATAAGCTTAATGGCCAATGCCAAATCCCCGGTGGGAGCTCAATCAACCGAACACAAGAGAGGGTCCAACAAGCCACGAGCAATCCACTAGTGCTCCTTTCGCGATCTCCCGCGGGGTAAGGAACGACCCCTCACAATCACCACCGGTGTGGCCTCGAACAAGCTCCAATCGAGCTCAACACCGCCTCTTGCTCCAAGCCGCTAGGGAACCGGGCAAATTCCCAAGAGTAACAAGATCCCGCGGCTTCTCCAAGGATGAAGTGCTTCTAAATGCAACCGATGCAAGCAATGCACTTCTATCTCTCTCAATCTCACCAAGAATCCGAATTAGTGATGAGGAGATGAGTGGAGAGGAGTATCACAAGCTCACAAGTGTGTAGGAGTGTTCAAATGTGCAAGAGAGGGCTCCAAATACCGGCCAAACAAGTATATATAGAGACCCCCTCGAGAAAGAGCCGTTGGAGTTCAAAATGGGCTCTCTGCGGGGTGCCGGACGCCGCGACGGACGCACCGGCGGGTCCCGGTCCAGCGTCCGGCCAATGCTTCCGGTCGCTACCGACAAGGGTCGGGCCACGGTGGCGCCCCTCCTCAAGCGTCCGCCGCGTCCGGTCGGTCGGCACCGGAAGCATCCGGTCCAGCTTCCGGTCGGCGCCCGGTCAATTTCGCTGCTAGAGAGTGCCACGACGCGATCGACCGGGCGCTCCGGTCCAAGGCGTCGGTCACTTTTCCCGGCGTCCGTCGCCTGCCGGGACGGCGGCATCTTCTTCCTTTTCTTTGCTCTTTGCTTCCAACTTGCTTCGCCTCTTGCCATAGGTTGCCAACACGTCCAAGATGACCACGTTATCACCAATGTTAGCACGTCGAGATGTTAGGCAAGATCGAAGTTAGTGCTCTCATGTCCTAAATGCATCATGCAAATCGATATGGACCTAGAAGCACTTCATGCAAGGATTGTCGCGGCATTCCCTCTTGATAGTCGGCCATCTATCCTATAATGTGATCACACACGCTCTATCGTGTCTTGATCACCAAAAGGAAAACCCTATCAAGTATACCTTTGCCTTGATCTCCGGGTTCCTCTCAAGCCGATCACCGAGCTTGACGATCCATCAAGTCCACCGACTTTGTCCATGTTCATGATCATCATGCACCTTGTCATCCACCTAATCCTTTCTAAAGTCACATACTTAGAGCAAAGGATTAGTCCACAAGTGTCGTCATCAATTTCCAAAACCAAACATGAGATTTCAATCTCCCCCTTTTTGGTAATTGATGACAACCAACTCACAAAGATAAGAGATAAATTCAATTTAACTTGAATTGCTTGCCCATTAGAGTTTTGAACAAAAGTCAAGGAATGGACAATCATTTCAAGGTTTGGTTTTGATAGTAGTGGCTCCCCTACATATGTGCTTCCATGTGTTTGGTTCAATTTTGGCACATATGTTGGATAGAAATCATGGGGAGAGATACTAATACCAAAAGAGATGCTAAAGTTATAGAAATTGGACCTTTGAAGCGTGAAACCATCGGAGTCCTTAGCATCATGTATCTAGACTTCATCAAAAACTCAACATACCCCATGAGATCAACATTATAGGCTTAAAATGTGAGCTTTGTCTAGATACATCCTATGCATGCTAGTTGGTCAATACACCAATCAATTTTTCAAAAGCTAGCATACAACAAGCAATCATGTATATTGAATTTAGATTGCCAATGCACATTTCATTATGATCATGCACATACAAATGCACAAATAGTCTATGAGCTTGCTCCCCTATTTGTGTGATCCTTTCCAACATCTTTGTGACTTATTTCTCTCCCTTTGTCAATAATCACCAAAAAGGTGTAAATGAGAGAAATCAAGTTAATCAAAGTATCACATGTGGTCTCATCTAGATCACTTGCCTTTCCATGTATTCAAGTTTGAACCAAGGACAAGCTTTTTTCACACCTCATATACATAAGGGTTATCTTGCACCATGTTAGAATACACATCAATAGCTCATTTTCTAGAGTTGACACTAGGATTGCAAGCACATAAACATGTCATATGCCACCACTAGTTCATAAAAACATTCAAAGCAATAGTGGTGCCACACATACAATGAAATCATTTTATTTACCATGAATGAGCCTATTAAATTGCATGATGTCTAGATGCACTAACAAGTCCTTAGCAAGTATGAATGCCATGACAACCAACTTTTACCTTGGTGTTTGTCGAAGGAGAGGCATGTCATATAAGTGGGGTGCATCAACTCAAGTTGGAGAAGTCAATAATGTTCAATTCTCCCTTTAGCATGCAAAACCTCTTCTCATCAAGTGGCTTGGTGAATATGTCGGCTAGTTGATCTTCGGTGCCAATGCCCATGATACAAATGTCACCCTTTTGTTGATGATCTCTTATGAAGTGGTGCCTTATATCAATGTGCTTTGTTCTTGGATGTTAAACCGGATTTTGAGTCATCTTTCTAGCACTTTCATTGTCACAAAACAATGGAACCTTGTCAAATGTGAATCCAAAATCCTTCAATGTTGACCTCATCCAAAGCAATTGAGTGCAACAACTTCCCGCACTAATGTATTCGGCTTCGGCGGTAGAGAGAGCAATACTATTTTGCTTCTTTGAAGACCATGATACTAGTGACCTTCCAAGGAATTGGCATGTGCCACTTGTGCTCATTCTATTTATCTTGCATCCTCCATAATCGGAATCCGAATATCCAATCAAATCAAACTTGGATCCCTTTGGATACCATAGTCCCACATCTTGAGTGCCCTTCAAGTACCTAATGATTCTCTTTGTTGCCTTGAGGTGACTTTCTCTTGGATCGGATTGATATCTAGCACACATGCCCACACTAAATGCTATGTCCGGTCTTGATGCGGTTGCATAGAGCAAACTACCAATCATGGACCTATACTTCTTTTGCTCAACCATGTTGCCACTTGGATCGGGATCTAGGCTTCCATTGGTTGCCATTGGTGTGGACATTGACTTGGCATCTTGTAGATCAAACTTCTTGATCATGTCTTTGATGTACTTGGTTTGACTTATGAATGTGCCATTCTTCATTTGCTTGATTTGAAGTCCTAGAAAGAATGTGAGCTCTCAAGCATTGACATTTCAAACTCATTTGCCATCATCTTAGCAAACTCTTCACAAAACTCTTGGTTGGTTGACCCAAAGATAATGTCATCAACATATATTTGCAACACAAACAAATCTTTGCCAATCTTCTTGGTGAAGAGAGTGGTGTCCACTTTGCCCATCTTGAACCCTTTAGAGAGGAGAAAATCTCTCAACCTCTCATACCATGCTCTAGGTGCTTGCTTCAAGCCATACAATGCTTTCTTCAACTTGTAGACATGGTTGGGATACTTCTCATCTTCAAAGCCCGGGGGTTGCTCCACATACACCAACTCATTGATGAAGCCATTCAAGAAAGCACTTTTCACATCCATTTGATAGAGCTTGATTTCATGAGCACATGCATAAGCAAGCAAGATTCTAATTGCTTCAAGTCTAGCAACCGGTGCATAGGTCTCTCCAAAATCAAGACCCTCTACTTGAGTGAACCCTTGAGCTACTAGCCTTGCCTTGTTTCTAATCACAATTCCATCTTGATCTTGCTTGTTCTTGAAGACCCACTTGGTTCCAATCACATTGTAGTTCTTTGGCCTTTCCACCAATTTCCATACATCATTTCTCTTGAAGTTGTTCAACTCTTCATGCATAGCATTGATCCAATCCTCCTTCTTGAGTGCATCAACTATGTTCTCCGGCTCTTCTTGTGCTACAAATGCATGGTGAGCACAAAAGATGCTAGTCTTCTTCTAGTAACCACTCCACTATTGATGTCACCCATAATTTGATCAATTGGGTGGTCTCTTGCAATATTGGATGGTTGCATCACTTGCACTTGATGACTAGGATGGGGAGTTGGACTAGCTTGTTGCTCTTGATCTTGATCTTCATCTTGGGTCCCACTAGTGCTAGCTTCATTTGTACCAATGTCAACCGAAGTAGTTGGCAATGGAGTATCTTCATCATCTTGCACTTGCCTAGGCCGAATGTCACCAATGTCCATTGTCCTCATTGCATTCTCCAAGTTGGAGCCACTCACATCATCATGATTTTCAACCTCATTTTGAGAGCCTTGGGTTTCATCAAATTCAACATCATGAACCTCTTCAAGCTTGCCACTACCAAAGTTCCACACTCTATATGCTTTGCTTGTGGTTGAATATCCAACTAGGAAACCTTCATCACATTTCTTGTCAAACTTGCCCAATCTTGTGCCTTTCTTGAGAATATAGCATTTGCATCCAAATACTCTAAAATAACCAATGTTGGGCTTTCTTCCATTGAGTAACTCATATGGTGTCTTGCCAAGCATCCCATGGCAATAGAGACGGTTGCTACAATAGCAAGCCGTGTTGATAGCTTCGGCCCAAAAGGAATGACTAACATTGTATTCACTAAGCATTGATCTTGCCATTTCAATCAAGGTTCTATTCTTCCTTTCAACTACACCATTGGATTGAGGAGTGTAGGTTGGTGAGAATTGATGTCCAATTCCAAGCTCATCACACAACTCTTCAATTCTTGTGTTTTTGAACTCACTCCCATTGTCACTTCTAATCTTCTTGATGGATGTTTCAAATTCATTTTGCACTCTCTTGACAAAGGTCTTGAATAGCTCAAACACATCATTCTTGTCATGCAAAAGAACACCCAAGTGTATCTAGTGTAGTCATCAACTATGACAAAACCATACTTGTTGCCTCCAATGCTTGAATATGATGTTGGCCCAAAACAAGTCCATGTGTAGCAACTCAAATGCCTTGCTTGTACTCATGATGCTTTTGGTTGGATGTGCATTGCCATGTTGCTTCCCGGCTTGACGTGCTCCACAAGGTTTGTCCTTCTCAAACTTCACATCATCCAAGCCTCTAACCAAGTTATGCTTCACTAACTTGTTTAATTGCTTCATCCCAACATGACCAAGTCTTCTATGCCACAACCACCCTTTGCTAGCTTGTGAGAGTAAGCATGTTGTCAATTTGGCTTCCTTGGACTTGAAATCAACAAGGTAGAGATCACCATGTCTAAATCCCTTGAAGATCATATTGGCACCATCACCACTAACTACTTCAACTTCTTGACTTGTGAATATGCACTTGTAGCCATGGTCACAAAGTTGAGAGACCGACAATAGGTTGTAATCAAGATGATCAACTAGCAACACTTTGGATAGACTCTTTTCTTGGGTAATTGCTATCTTGCCTAATCCCAACACATTGCCTTTCTTGTCATTGCCAAATGTGATAGACTCATATTCATCAATGCCCTTGATGCTAATAGTCTTGAACATATTAGAATCCCCGGTCATGTGTTGAGTGCACCCACTATCCATTATCCAATGCTCTCCTCCGGCACGGTAATTGACCTACAAAACAAGATCAATTCTTCTTAGGTACCCAATATTGCTTGGGTCCTTCAAGGTTAGTCACCAAGGCCTTTGGTACCCAAATGGCTTTCTTCTTTGAGCCCATCCATGGTGTACCAATGAACCTAGCACGAACACCATTGTCCTTCTTCACAAGCATATAGGAGTGATCAAGCTTGATGGAAGAGACATTGGTTTTCTTGTTCATGCACTTTGGCTCTAAGTGACCAACTTGCTTGCAAGCTTTGCAATAGCTACCATTGCTCTTCACAAAACGAGTCTTGTGAGTCACATAGGCGGCCTTGCCTTTCTTGGGGATATAGCCTAAGCCTTCCTTATACAAGGATGCCCTTTGGCTACCCAAGCACATAAGCAAGCGGTCCTCACCACCATAGGCCTTAGCCAAGGAGTGATTGAGCTCCTTTACTTCCCTTTTCAAACTTGCATTCTCATGAATAAGCATTGGGTTGCAAGTATCCTCACTAGAGATGGATGTGCTAGTGATAATGCTAGTGGAGGTGTCACACTTGGGAGATGAATCATCATCTAGAAGATCACACATGATGCTAGCATGACATGTACTAACATCTTCCACAACTTGGCACAACTTGTGCTCTTCTAGTAGAGAGGAGTGAGCTTTCTCTAGCTTAGAATGAGATTTCTCAAGCTTCTTATGGTCTACCTTTAGACTCTCATAAGATGCCCGAAGCTCCTCAAGTTCTTGCTTAAGGCTTTTTATTTCCTTGCGCAAGCCCTTGGCCTCCTTTCTACTATCCTTGTACATGTCAATGCTATCATCAAGCATGGTTTTCAATTCTTCCTTAGTGTATGTTGGTTCCTCATCATCACTATCACTATCACTATCATCATCATCATTAGTGATAGATTGTACCTTAGTGGCCTTAGCCATGAAGCATGATGAAGGAGTGTCGAAGAGGGAGATCTTGTCATGCATAGCAAGGTGAGCTTGTCCCTTCTTCTTCTTCTTGTCCTCCTCTTCATCACTTGAAGAAGATGAACCATCACTATCCCATATAGCAACATGGGACTCATTCTTCTTTTGGGCTTCTTCTCTTTCTCATTCTTGGCATCATTCTTCTTTCTTGCCTTCTTGATGCCCTTCTCATCATCACTATCATATGGGCACTCCGCAATCAAGTGACAATCATCATGGCAACGAAAACATGTCATGTTGCCTTCATTCTTGCCATCCTTGGTCTTCTTCTTGATTGATTGCTTCTTCTTGTTCTTCTTTGATGAGATGTAGCTCTTCTTCACATACTTGCCCAATTTCCTCACAAAGAGGGCCATGTGCTCATCAATTTCACTTCCACTTGTAGAAGTGCCGCTCTCATCATCACTTGATTCCTCTTTCTTCTTCTTGCCCTTGGATGATGAACTAGCTTTGAGTGCTAGTCCTTTCTTGTCATCTTTCTTGTCCTCATCCTTGATCTTCTTGTTGGCCTTGTTGATGAGCTCTTGCTTCTTTGAGTCATCTCTAAATGAGTCATCGGTCATCACCTCATCAAGCAATTGATTTGGTATCAAGAGCTTCAAGTTGGTCTTCACAAGCACGGTCTTGAGTGTCTCAAATCTCTCCGGTAAGCACCTCAAGAACTTCATGTTGAATGTTGTGTCCTTGATGTCTTCTCCTAGTGCTTTGAGATCGTTCACCAACACTTGCATGCGGTGGAACATCTCGGCACACTCATCATCCTCCATCTTGAAACTATTGAATTGCTCAAGCTTGATGTAGGCCTTTGCTTGCTTGACTCCATCGGTGCCCTCATAACATTCTTCTAGTTTCTTCCATATATCATGGGTGATGGTGAGTGTCTTGACTTGCTCAAACACTCTATCATTGAATGCCTCATGAAAAGCACTTACGTCCCACATCATTGGCATAGATTTTCTTCTCCTCGGCGGCGGTTGGCTCACTTGGCTTAGCAACCTCAAACTTGTTCTCCGTGACAACCCACACTTCTCTATTGATTTGCTTGAGGTGTCTTTGTCATCTTCAACTTCCAATGCCCATAGTTGGTGCCATCGAAAGGTGGCGCCTTCTTGGTGTTGTTGACATGGAAAGTAGCCATTGTTTTGTCACCGTTGGATGTTAAGCCACTCAAATACGGTGCCTCGGCTTTGATACCACTTGAAAGGTCCTAATGGCTAGAGGGGGTGTGAATAGCCTATTAAAAAAATTCTACAAACAACACTAAGCAAGGCGGTTAGTAAATAAAAACGGCGTAAGCGCAAATGCAAATGCTTCAACCTAATTACGCAGATAAGCCTCCTAGCAATTCTAGCAAGTCTAATATCTCTAATCACACACAAAAGGCTAGGTTGCTAAGTTACTCCTAGGTGGGCAAGAAAAACTAACTAATTCTACCACTAGGAGATAACTAAGCTAAGCAAGCTACTCAACTAAGCACCCTAACAAATATACTACCAAAGTAATGCGAAGAGAGGCTAGAATACAATACCACCGTTGTCGAGTAGAGGTTGTGGCCAATCACCGTGTACAAGAAATCTCCAACGAGCAATGACAAGTGACACGATGATTTTTCACCGAGGTTCACGTGCTTTGCCGGCACGCTAGTCCCCCGTTGTGGCGACACACTCACTTGCCGGATGATAAGCTTAATGGCCAATGCCAAATCCCGGTGGGAGCTCAATCAACCGAACACAAGAGAGGGTCCAACAAGCCACGAGCAATCCACTAGTGCTCCTTTTCGCGATCTCCGCGGGGTAAGGAACGACCCCTCACAATCACCACCGGTGTGGCCTCGAACAAGCTCCAATCGAGCTCAACACCGCCTCTTGCTCCAAGCCGCTAGGGAACAGGGCAAATTCCCAAGAGTAACAAGATCCCGCGGCTTCTCCAAGGATGAAGTGCTTCTAAATGCAACCGATGCAAGCAATGCACTTCTATCTCTCTCAATCTCACCAAGAATCCGAATTAGTGATGAGGAGATGAGTGGAGAGGAGTATCACAAGCTCACAAGTGTGTAGGAGTGTTCAAATGTGCAAGAGAGGGCTCCAAATACAGGCCAAACAAGTATATATAGAGACCCCCTCGAGAAAGAGCCGTTGGAGTTCAAAATGGGCTCTGGCGGGGTGGCCGGGACGCGCGCACGCACGGGTCCGGTCCAGCGTCGATCCTCGCTTCCGGTTAAGCTACCGGCAAAAGGTCGGGCCCTGGTGGCGCCCTCCTCAGTTGGCGTCCGATCGCGGCGTCGGTCGATCACCGGAAGCATCCGTCCAGCTTCCGCCGGCGTCACGGTCAATTTCGCGCTGCGAGTGCTACGCGGGCGCATCGGACGGACGCTTCCGGTCCAAGCGTCGGTCACTTTTCCCGGCGTCCGGGTCGCCTCGGGGGCGACATCTTCTTCCTTTTCTTTGCTCTTTGCTTCCAACTTGCTTCGCCTCTTGCCATAGGTTGCCAACACGTCCAAGATGACCACGTTATCACCAATGTTAGCACGTCGAGATGTTAGGCAAGATCGAAGTTAGTGCTCTCATGTCCTAAATGCATCATGCAAATCGATATGGACCTAGAAGCACTTCATGCAAGGATTGTCGCGGCATTCCCTCTTGATAGTCGGCCATCTATCCTATAATGTGATCACACGCTCTATCGTGTCTTAATCACCAAAAGGAAAACCCTATCAAGTATACCTTTGCCTTGATCTCCCGGGTTCCTCTTAAGGCGATCACCGAGCTTGACGATCCATCAAGTCCACCGACTTTGTCCATGTTCATGATCATCATGCACCTTGTCATCCACCTAATCCTTTCTAAAGTCACATACTTAGAGCAAAGGATTAGTCCACAAAATGTCGTCATCAATTTCCAAAACCAAACATGAGATTTCGATCGTCTTGCGTGTTCCTTCGCGCCGAGGGGCGGTGGCGGCGACGGTGGTGGCGGCACGCAAGGTGCGAGGGTGCGGCGACTCTTTGCCGTGGGGAGGCCCGTGGGCGCCTAAGTGGCTGACCATTTCGACCATGGTGGTCGGGAGGTGGTCTGCCGGTCTTACGCATGCGGGCGTTGGAGGAGCGGTTTGTTGGTGGTGCTCCCCTCTTCTTGCTCGTCGGCCGCGGTTTTCGCGTCGCCATCGTGGCGGGGCTGGGTGGTGGTGCGTTTCTTGCGGTGCCGTGGCGGCATTGTAGTGATGTATCAAACCATCTCCTAGGGGGGGGGTGGCGGAGGCGGTGGGGTCTTCTGCTTTGCTTGCAATACGTGAGCGTGCGTAGTGCGGTGTCGATCCGGCGAAAGCCTTCACCGACATTCTTGCCGGTGGTAATGGTGGCGGCGCTCTTGGAGCGTCGTTCTTCCCGTTGGGGACACCGTTATGGGGCACCGTTTCTGATGCATGGAGTCTCGGGGTGAAAACCCGGTCCGGTTTACTGGACAAGCGATGGCGGCGCCTTCGGCGTCGTGTCCTCCTTGGAGGCGCCGCTTCTCGAGACCATCTCGGCTTGTGGCGGCGTGGGAGGTGGTGCGGCTGGCCCGGAGTGCGGCGGCATGAGGGGCGCCTTGGTCTTGGTTTCGCGAGGAGCGACGGAGGACCCATGGGTGCTGGAGGTCTCGAGGTGGTGCGCTTGGTGCAGTGGTGATCTCGGTGATGGCTGAGCGGAAGTCGTGCTTTCGGTGCGGTTTCAGTTATCTGAGTCCTGGGCAGTGGTTTGGTGGAGTGTGAGGCGTTGGATGAGGCGAGGCCCCCACCTTGAGTAGCCCGGGTTGATGGTTTTCATTGGTGCCGCGACGGTGTTTCTGCTGATGCAACGCTGGAGCTGGGGGATCGACGATCTTGCGTGTGCGGCTTGGGGGCGATGGTCCCCGTGGTGGAGGAGTGATGGTAGTCGCTCGGGCTTGCAGCGGGCTACGGCACGGCGTTGGTAACGGCGGCGCGAGCCGGCGGCGTGCTTTTCGACTCCTCTCCCAGGTGGTGGTGGTGTAGTTTATGTTGTGTGCTTTGTGTGTCGATGTCCCAATCCGACCAATCGTTGTGGATGGAGGCTCGTGTTGATGACCCAATCCAACCGAGCGGAACTTCATGTTTATTTTCTCCCATCCGAGTTGTTCTGCTGTAACAAGTGGTAGGTGGAGGGAATGTCTCCCCTAAGTTGAGTTGAGTGGGCACTTGTGGTGCGCGAGTTGAGTTGATCCGGTACCACAGGGGTGCGGTTGGAGTAAATGCCCTCCACACTTATATGGTTTTGGCCCGGTTTTCAGGTCAAAAAACTAGGGCGGCACTTGTCTTTTTTTTTCTCGTCTAATAGAAATCGCGGCAAAGCTTTTGCCGTCCTTTCTAAAAAAATTTTGATGGGAGTCAAATTGACAGCCCCCCCCACGTCTCCTTACACGCTGTGCAGTGTGCTCGCCTCCAGAGTAGTGAGTAGGTCCTTTTATCATAGAAATTTTATTTTACACAGGAATCAAATTATTTTTACTCAAAAGTGCATGATACTATTTTTTTAGCAGAAAAGGTAATGCATGATAACTCCCGCGTTCGAAACGGGCCTAGTAAACCTCAGTCCATGCGTTCGGGGGCCTAACCTCAGTCCATGGAAGAACTTTTTTTGGGCTCAATGGTAATTAGTTCTCCACAAGCCCATTTGCGCTCATTCACCATAATTTGGGCCGCACAGCCCACAGAGCAGTCAGCAGCTCCGACCTCCCTCTCCGCGACGGCACGGCTCCCCCGCCGCCGTGACGCAAGGCGAGACCTAGGGCAAGCCGGCCGCCACCGGTGCTGGCGACCGAGGAGGCGAGGAGGATTCCCCTCTCCGCTCCGGCAAATCAAAGGAGGTGTGCGTGCGAGCGAGCGCCACTGGAGCAAAGGGGCTTGTTGATCGGCTGGCGGCGTCTCATCTCCGGCCGTCACCACCAGACCACTCCCACCGGCAGCGCAAGCACCTCCGAGTGCGGAAAGTGAGTGCCTCCCTGTTCAGTTACTGCAGTACAAGCTTTTTTTTTAATACCTTGTGCATTGTTCTCGTGTTTATGAAAATTCTGTGTAAGGGCTAATCAAGTATTATAACATGTAACTTTACCATTATTTGTGCCCCCCAATTATTCAGTGAACAAGAAAAGCCGTACGGCAGGGCCGGAGGCGCGGACCACCATGCTTAATTCCGCCACCGCCGCCGTCGCCGTCGAGTTCAAAGTGGACTATGAACAAACCAAGAACCTCGCTCCAGGGAAGGCGGTCCACTCTGACGCCTTCTTGGCCGGTGGGCACATGTGGAGGATAAACTGGTACCCTCGTGGGCTCAATGTCGAATGCAGCATGAAGGGTGTCGGTTTGATGATTGAGTTCATGGACAAATCTGGGAGTGCTGAGGCCATGGTTGCGATCTCCATGATGAAGTCCGAGAAATCATCTTCGGTTGTAACATCAAGGTGGTCATTCTTCGATGTCTTTGAAGAGGACGCTGACGAGTGCGGGTCGTATTGTCTGTTGGAAAACAACGACCTGTTAAATTATGTGATTGACGGACACATCAGTGTCAATTGCACCATCATGGTATTACATGACAGCTTTTCTATTCCTGCGCCACCTTCGGACATTGGAAAACATCTTGGCTCATTGCTTGATAGCACGGATGGAGCAGATGTGTCATTCACGGTTGATGGAGAGACATTCCATGCACATAGATCTGTGCTAGCTGCCCGCTCACCAATCTTCAGAGCAGAGCTACTTGGTTCGATGTCCGAGGCTTCAATGTCATCCATCACCCTACATGACATTGCCCCTGCAACATTCAGAATCATGCTCAGGTTTATGTACACAGATGCCTTTCCAGGAGCTAATGAGCTTGGGGACTCTCCTACCGAGATGTTTAAGCATCTGCTTGCTGCTGCTGACAGGTATTTATTGGACCGACTGAAGCATATGTGTGCCCAAAAGCTGTGGGAAAATGTCTCAGTTGATACAGTTGGCGATGCTTTAGCTTGTGCCGAGATCTACAGTTGTCCTGAACTGAAGAGCAAGTGCATTGAATTTGTTGTGGCTGAAGAAAATTTCAAGAAGGCTGTATTAACAGAAAGCTTCATGCAGTTGGGGCTGAAGTTCCCATCTATTATTGCTGAGGTGCGAGAGAGAGTTGGTACATGACATGGCTGAGGCAGCGTTGTATCTACTTCAGATGCATAGCTTGAGTTATTGTGGTGAGTACCATCTGATATATTTCATGCATATAAGAAGTTAAGAACATGACTGCAGTGTCTTTTTTAGTTAACTGGGAACTTGACCTTAAACTCACCTTTTGTGGCATTGGACTCGCCTTCTACCCAGTGATAAAAAGTCTTGCAAGGTAGCTGCTACCGGCTATTGGCACACTAGTCAGATGTAATTATATGGGGGTTATGGTAGATTAATTGTGGCCTAGAAGTTTTTTTTTCACCTTTCTTATATCTTCTATATATTCTATCCACTGTAGTGCAATTCTTCTCTTTTCGTAGTTCTTTTCTAACCTGAAGCCTGGTTACCTTTGAAGCTTATATACGAGGAATTATTTACTTTTGCTATGCTACCATTTGCAGTTTTCACTCTTAGCTCCGTTAGTGAGTATTTTCCATCTGATATTTTCAACTTCAGTCGGTTTTGGCGGTGGCTGACTGGTGTCCATTTGAACCGTTGAAACCCATATGTGCCCCAAAGTTATGGGACAATTTGTCGGTGGATAAAGTTTTTGATTACTTAGGTTGTGTTGAGATATACAGTTGTCCAGAACTTATCAGGGTGTACACTAAATTTATTGTGGCTGAGAAAAATTTCAAGAACGCCGTGTTGGGTTCCGTTAAATTGGTGGCTTGGTGCACAAGTTCCCATCTAGAGCAAATTGGTCCTTGGCCCTAAAAAACTTCCCCTTAGTTTTTGGCTCTATTTCTGTCGAACTTTGGTATTTGGCCTGAATTGAATTTCGTTTGGGAATTTGGCCCTTTTGTTAGTTTTGTTGGTTGACGGTATTTATAATGAGGTAAAATTATCTTTTTACCCCTAGAGCGAAATGAAACATTTCTACAACGTGCGATATATAGTTGTACAATATAATATTTTATTGATTTTGGAAGATGAATGATAATAGACATTAGAGGATCAATGATAATAGGCACCCTGAGATATATGTACAACTACATTGTACATGGTAGAAATGTTTCATTTCACTCTAGGGGTAAAAGATCATTTTATCTCGCGGTTAACACCTTCAACTAGCAAAACTAACGGAAGGGCCAAATTCTCAAACAAAAATCGATTCATAGCCTAATATCAAAGTTCAATAGAAATAGAGCCAAGAAACTAAGGACAAGTTTTCTTAGGGAAATGCATAACAGAGCATTGATGAGTAGTTCATATATAGGTTTTCAAATTTTCAATCATAGCCCAGTCATTATGGTGTTGTTTTGGTGAGTACTCTTTTGTATGTTTCTACTCCCTCCGGCCCCATGGAGTTCGCCGTTTTTGACTTTTGAACTTCATATTTGACCACCCGTCTTATTCAAAATATTTATGCAAATCATAAAATAAATTAATCAATATTCAAGTATCTTCATTGATAAAATAAGTCGTAATAAAATAAATTATATTTGTGCAAATTTTTTAAATAAGACGAAGCATCGAATAAGATGGTACGGAATCGGGGTGACAAACTCAGTGGGGACGGAGGAAGTAGCGTATATCAGTATATGGACCGTAAATGCGGATTGTGTTATGAAATGGGGTCTTTCATCTGTGAACTCGCCTTATAAATGCATGGAACGTGAATGCCATTTGCATGCATTTCTTTGGACCTCTATTCCAAATCTCCAATCTAATGCATATGATGAATGCATTATACCTTTATCTCCCTCCGAGGAAACGCATCTACCAAGGCATCACGTAAAGACCACAGCACCCCTATGGAACTGTGATTTGGTGGGTTTCCTCTGTTCCGTGGTGGTGAGAGGCTAAGAGCAGGTTTAATAGAATCGCCGCTGCTCGCCGCCCGCCCGCGTGAAAGCGCTAAAAATAGTGACGGGTCCCACTTGATATTGAAGGCTTGCATGCTTTCTCAGCCAATCGAATTGCATGTTGATCCTTCTCGCCGGCTGCAAGAGGCGACTCACTAAACGCTCGCTCCTCTCTCTCTTCCTTTCTCCCTCTTCCTCATTGGTTGTCGCCGGCTGAAATTTGTCCATTATACTTGCTCTAAGCCTTGGGTTTTTTTCTATTTTTAATTTATGCAAGCGGAAGACATGCAGCTAATTGATGTACGGAGTGTAGGCTGGGACCATGCTAATGAGCTAAAACATTATTTATATTGAAACTTTTTTTGAATGCTCAATCGTCTTTAGTTATGGGGACGGAGGGAGTAGACATCAAAGCTATCACTGATATGCGACTGCTCGCAGGAGGCTTTGATGTGTTGGACCTCAACCTCGCCGGTTTGGAGGAGGAAGGCGCCTAAGTGCACCGCTAGTTCCTCCTGCCAACTTATTTGTGTTGCAAGTTTGTTGCAATATAATTCTAGTACTTTAGATTCAGTAGTTGGTAGGTTTATAAGCGGTAATCTTGATTATGGGCCTGTTTGGGACCGCGGTTTCAAAACTCGCTTATAAGCTGAGCAAGATTTTTTCGATAAGCTGCGATTTGAAGAATCTGATTTTTAAATAAGCGGGGGTGTTTGGTTGTCCGATTAATTTAGATGGATTATCTGTTCAAGGTGTAAAAAGACAATCGCCCTTATCTAAAATGACAATCCAACTTTCCCCAACTCCCGTACGACGAGGGCTTCTCGTCGCGGCGGCGCTCCTCGTCGCTGCCTGGTGCCCGTCCGGCGGGGCAAAGGACCGTCGATCCTCGTCGCGGCGGCGTGGGAGGCGGCGAGCCAAGCTCCGTCAAATTTGGAAGCGGCGGTCGTCCGTGTACTCCGATGTGGCTCAGCGGCGCGGCGCGCGCGCGTCCTTCCGCACGCCCGTCCCGGCCGCCGGCGACATTGGAGAGGAAGGAGGCGGCCCGGTCTTGGTGGTCGACGGCGTGAGCTCGCGGCTCAAGATGGGCGCGGGCCGGCTTCCCGGGGGACGGGGGCGTCGCGGCGGGATCGAGGAGGCGGCCGTGAAGCTTCTAGGGACGGGCGGGGGACTCCACGGATGTTGGTGTCAGTGCTTGAACGGAGAAATCCGCAGCGCACGGATACCGATGTAGCTTTCACCGGGAGTATTCAGTATCGATTTCCACGGGGAACGTGAAGTGTACTAGAAAGGTTTAGAACGCCCTAAGATAATAATGGTAATGATGTGGGAAGAGAGGGTTAAGTTTTCTAAGTATTCTAATGAGATCTATATGATCAAAGGCTCACTCTACTTTACTTACGTCGAACAACGGTACCGCCCCGATCCTCGAAAAAGGCTGGGAAGGGGTGATCGGGAGAAAAGGCCGCCAAAAGCTCTACTTTAATCACCAACCCGAACGTGGTGGAATACAAAGACGGACAGTATCGTCACCCCTGGGGCTACCACAACTAACCGTGGGATTGAAGGCGCAAACTCGGGTAAACTCTAGTCTAGACACCACGTCTACACTATCGATTACTACTCTAGCTACGCACGATAACTAGAGCACTCAATACGGCGGAGATCCAATAAATATAGTAAAGTAAGAACTGAAAGTAATTAAATAGAATAAATAGAAATAATAAATGAAGAACACGGAGATTCTTTCAAGGCGAACTTGTTGCGGCGAAGTACAATGATGATGAAGATCCGACGAGGTCCGGATCTCGACTTTCTCCTCGCCTCTCTTCTTGATCTTACAACTAGATGAACTAGAAGAACTAGATCTAGAACTAGAACTAGATGAACTAGACAACTAGAGGGACCTCTCTCTCTTCTAATATGAAACCCTAGATTTTTCTCACATCGATAGCTAATGAGGAGATGATCTCTCTTGGGGGCGCCTTGGGGCTGCTTATATATGGGTCTTCTTATGTCCCTTCAGCTTCAGCAGGCAATGTGGTACTAATCTGGTGTTGGATCTTGATCCATCTCGTGCTTCTACCGACGCCCTCGGATCAAACCGTCATTAAACAACCGGTTTAGATTGCGTCTTAGAGGCGGTGGAGGAAGCTTCCGGAGGGGGGTGACTTGGCGGAGGAGGCGGGCCGATCGGCTTTGTTATTTGCCGATCGGCCCAGGGTGGGGCCCCCTGGGTCCCTCTTGATGCGTCGTGGCTACGGAGTCTTCTAGATGATATTTTCTTCGGTGTCAAGTTTCGTCCCACGTCGGGGGTAATCCGGAGCCTTCTAGAGTCTTTCTCGGAGTTGGATTGCGTTTGCGTCAAGAGTTAGATCGGCTTCGAATTCTCGCAGGTGTTTTCTGTTTAGTCCCACGCAATTCACAACTTTACCAAAACTTCGTGGAAATCGTTAGTAGAAACCCTAATAAGGTTATCTAATTATATTTTAGTCCTTTTCCATGTTTAATTGACAATTAAAAGTATGCATTAAGATGTGTCAACAAGCTCCCCAAGCTTACCCTTTGCTAGTCCCTAGCAAAGCTATATGCTATAGTAGGATCGGGGAGTTGCTACTATGCTTTCATTCCTCAGGAAATCTTGTGGTTATCGAGAGAAAATAATTTCTCCTCTCAAAAAAGATTGCTCTCTCATACCTTTTACCATGGGGCGTAGCCTTTTCACGAATCATAAGCAATTAAGAGACGAGAACAATCAAGTTAAGTACCATGTCTCAAGCTCTTCGATCAACTATCATCCTGGAGTTTTGCGTTATTTTTTCAAAAAAGAAACTGAGAGATCCTATGTATGACCCTCTTAAGTAGATGATGGTAGTGGAATTACACATGTGGTAGGACATACATAGTGGGATGATAGTGGTGAAGTGGATGAGGATGAAAGGTAGTAAATAGCCCTTAGCCTTTTCTAGTATTTTTCTTCTCAAGCATCTTGGACTATATCTCTCTTTCTAAAAATTGCTAAGACACGGGGCTGTCCATTCTTAGAGAGGTGGGCTTTTGCCCCGGACTTGTGTCCATTTTTTCTCTCCTTAGAGATGTGGGCCCTACTCACCCTCGGACACGTGTCCATTATTCATCTCTAGATATATTTTTTATTATTAGGGAGGTAGGCCCTTCTCGCCTAGTATGACTTTTGTCTCATTTACTCTCCCTCTCTGCGTCTCACTTTTCTCTCTAAAATATTTATTTTTTCTTTTCTCTTTCTCTCTTTTTTTGAATGTAGCCTGACCTCTATTTGGCATAAAAACACCGAGAGAGACATATCCAAAGATTGCAAGAGTTTATTTTTAATTATGGCTTATGGCGGCCGATGGAGTATGGGGAAGCGTACTTCTAATTTAGAAACGGCGTATTTGGTGGAGTGGGATGATCTTGATGTGAATGATAAACTCTTAAGGGTCATAGCTAAGGAACTCATCATGTAATATTTTATAATTTTCAAAGATAAAAACCGGGAATCAAGTATCTCTAGAAATATGATAAAAAGCAGACTCAACTTTTCATGAATCTATCCTTCAACGTTAAGACTCAGATTAAGCATGTGCTTCCCACAGGTGTTGGGTTTAGAGCAAATTAAGCATTTAAAGCTTTGGGAGAATCTAAGTCTGAAGTGTAAGTACTTTTAAGAGGAACAATGGCGGAGCAACTATTCATCATTTCCTTTAGCATATGCCAACAAGATCATTAAAGAGAAAAGCCAACTAGCGGACTCCGGCATTTATTCGAGACTCTAACAAACTAAGACTCTAATTATGACCAATTAAATCTAGCAAAGCAAACATATATAACTAGCTAATATTAAAATGGATAGGATAGTGATACTTATCGTGATAAGCTGGGGTGCTCTCCCCCAATTTGGATCTTGAAGTAGTCCTTTGATTCCTCCTTGGAGCTTGTTCGTCTTGGGTCTTCCTTAAATATTCTCCCCTGCAAATATTAATTCCACATACCCGAAGGAACAAATTCTAGGAACATGTTGTGAGCCTTCATGTGCTCACTTCTTTTTTGGTTTTTTCTATAAAAGCATGGACCTTCATGTGCCTACATATTTTTAAAAATTTTCTATGCAAAAGGATGATGATGCAAAAACATATGAATGCAATATATTTTTTTATATTTTTATTTTTGTGCCACCACAGTAAGGAGTGCTTACATGGGGCTTAAAGATAAGCAGATGCAAATGCAACAACATATTTATGGTCTTTTCTAATGCAGGTGTAAATATGCTAAAGGAAATATGCTAATTTAAATATGCTTTGCAGAAAATAAATATGCGAGATAAATATCGAGTTACTTCTCGATGAGAGTTTTGAGTACTTACTCCCATGGCGTCTTTGTCATCTCGGCGCCTCGTCGGAATGTCATGTGCGGTATGATGTCTTCAATGATCTCGACGAATGGCGTAGATGAGGTAGCCGATGGTGTTTGTTCGGTTGGTGACGAATGGGTAGCGGTAGGTCTTCCGAAGGTGTACTCTTGTTGTCCTCTTTAGTAGGTGATGATTCTTTCTTTCCCCATGCTTACTTCTTCGGGTAGCGTCTCAGCGTCTTGTTCTTCTTGGGCTTGATAAATGGAGGATGCCCTACCCCAAGCTAGGTATTCACCTAGTCTCTTAGCGATGTTGGAGTGAGGTAGACAATTGTGGAGGTGTCAACCCCTCTTGGTCCTTCAAATCTTGCTTGATCACTCCTTGAGTACTTCATCGATCTTGACAGTTGCATCTCCTAGTAGGATGGCATCACCCATGTTCCTTGCTCGGTGTGTGCATGTCGTAGGTCGGGACATTCACTTGTGGAATTTTGGAGAAGTGGCAGACTCCTCCACATTTTGCGCAAAAAGTGTGTCCCGCTTGCATAGACAAGGTAGAGATCAAGTGCATGGGCTCTATTGGTGGGAAAACACCAATAGAACCAAAAACTTTATTCATCTTACTCTATCCTTGGGCACATCTAAACATGGTAACATCATGTGTTCTATTTATTTATGACAAAGGTGACAAGATCAGACACCAAGCATGAAAGTAGCATTTAAAATTGTAACATGAATGATGAGTGATCAAGTGAGTGGTGTGAAGAACAAATTATAGAGCTAAACATGTTGAGATCATCGGATAGAATCAAGCAAAGTTGTAACTCTAACATGTTTGACTTTATGAGTAAGCCATGATAAAGAGAAGGTTCTATGACTTACCTCAAGATGTTACCTTTAATATTTGGAGCATGATGGCTTTGGAACATCTTGCAGAAGTCCTTGTGTCTTGCTTCATCTCGGTGTGAGCTCATCTCGGGACCTCCCCAAGCTTATTTGAGAGTGTCTTATTTCCTACAGGGGTTAGTCCAACAAAAGATTCTTTTTCGCTCCAATCCTATAATGATTAGTGACAGAAAATACCCGAAGAAATATTTTCACATGTATATTTATATACTCATATCACAAGGAAAAGTAAAGAATCATGTTCTATTCTGAAGAATTCTTATTTTAGGACACAAGCTCTTCCTTAGGAAACCTTTTGAAAGCTACTTAAGATAGTGAAGTGGTCTCCACTTCAACACCACCTATATCAAGATTCATGACCACGAGATCTAGAATATTTATTATAGATGAACGCATCTACAATCACCCTCTCAAAATCTATAGGAGGCAAGAGCACGAGGGGTTGTACGTCTTGAGAGTGATTAGACTAGAGAGACTAGGTAGTTCGAGGAAGTTTCTCATGTGAGCATGAACTAGATGAAGTGTCTATGTAGTAGCTTCCATGCTCATTGATGTCATCCTTCTTCTCAAACTCCAAGGTTGATTTGTCATAGATATCTAAAGTTTCTCTTGGAGTGGTGTCTCTCGGGTCGATCTCATCTAAGGTCTCGTCCATCCATTCAACGGCTGTAGCATATAACTCTTTATTATCCTCTAGCCATTGTTGTCGCTCTTCTTGGTCTTCTGGTGGTCTTGATGGCTCCTATATTTAGGTTGTCTTGATGAATTTTTAGGGCCCTCAAGGGTCTCAAGGGAAAGAGAGTCTGAGGGATTCATCGGGGGTTAAGGATGGGTCTGAAAATGGGTTGAATATGTAATCTTGTCTAGGCATGGAAGGGGAGAAAATAAGATCGTCTTCTAGGTAGCTTGGCTCTCCTTCTATGGCATCACTAGACATGCCATCATAGAATTCCTCCCGATATCCTTTGTAGGAGCGAGAACATTTTCTAAGAGACTCCTCCTTAAAAGAATTTGAAATATATTCACTTGGAGGTCTCTTAGGTGGATGCATTCTAAATGATAAATTCGAGGCATTCCTAGAATTTTCAAAAAGATCAACCTCGATGGAAGGATGGGATTCATCACTCTCTAAAGTGTTTAGAGTGTGATGTGTTTCCATAGTAGGAGATTCTATGGCAACCAAATCTTTAGAAGATATTATAGGAATTTTAGATTTGGTTGGGTGTGTGTCTCCTCTTGTTGTTGGGGCTTGGCTCGACTTGTTTTCGGGTAACTCATCAAAAACGTTAGTGTAGGGAGTGTTGTCAAGGATTTTCTCAAGAATGGCTTTTCCCTCACTAACTAGTTTATGTGAGAATGATCCTCCTGAAGTGATGTCGAGATGCGAGCTGACTTCTTCCTTGTTAAGACCGCGATAAAAGTGATAGAGCGAGGACATGGTCGGGCAAGGAAAGGTTTGGGCCCGAATTGGTAAGGCTTGTGAATCTAGCCCAGGCTGCTCCTAGAGTCTCCTTTTCTTTTTGTCTAAATGTAAGAACTTCTATTCTAAGGTCGCGATTTTATAAAGAGGAAAGAAGGCAAGACAAAATTTGTCTCGAAGTTCATCCCAATCTCCATTTACGTTTCCTATAGAGTGAGCATACCATTTTCTTGCTCTTCCCTCAAGGGAGAACGGAAATAATTTCCATTTAATGGTCTCTTGTGTCATGCCGGGAATATTAGGCAAGAACACAACTGCTCAAAATCTCTAAGGTGGGTGTATGGATCTTCATGTGCTAACCCAGAGAAGGATTGCTCCCCAACCATGGCTATAAGAGCGGGGCGAAGCTCATAGCCATCTGTAAGAATAGGGTGTGAAGATGATGGAGGCTCCAACATGTAAGCCCTTTGGAGCAAAAGAATTTAATGATAGGAGTGAAATCCATGTGGTATAGGTAGGGGTAAAAGGAAAGAAAGGTAGAAGGAAAAAAAAAAAGTAAAAGGGCGATCGTGGTTCTAACTAGCACGACTACCGTTCCCGACAGCGGCCGTAAAAGCTTGTTGGTGTCAATTAACGCCAACAGAGAAATCCATAAGCGCACGGATACTAGATGTAGCTTTCACCCGGGGAGTATTCAGAGTATCGATTTCCACGGGAGCGTGAAGTGTACTAGAAAGGTTTAGAACGTCCCTAAGATAATAATGGTAATGATGTGGGAAGAGAGGGTTAAGTTTTCTAAGTATTCTAATGAGATCTATATGATCAAAGGCTCACTCTACTTTACTTACGTCGAACAACGGTACCGGCCCCGATCCTCGAAAAAAAGGCGGGAAGGGGTGATCGGGAGAAAGGCCGCCAAAAGCTCTGAATCACCAACCCGAACGTGGTGGAATACAAAGACCTGACAGGGCTGTCACCCACAGGGCTACCACAACTAACCGTGGGATTGGCGCAAACTCGGGTAAACTCTAGTCTAGACACCACGTCTACACTATCGATTACTACTCTAGCTACGTGCGATAACTAGAGCACTCAATACGGCGGAGATCCAATAAATATAGTAAAGTAAGGCGAAAGTAATTAAATAGAATAAATAGAAATAATAAATGAAGAACACGAGAGATTCAAGAGGCGAACTTGTTGCGGCGAAGTACAATGATGATGAAGATCCGACTGGGTCGGATCTCCGGCTTTCTCCTCGCCTCTCTTCTTGATCTTACAACTAGATGAACTAGAAGAACTAGATCTAGAACTAGAACTAGATGAACTAGACAACTAGAGGGACCTCTCTCTCTTCTAATATGAAACCCTAGATTTTTTCTCATCCGATAGCTAATGAGGAGATGATCTCTCTTGGGGCGCTTTGGGCTTTGCTTATATATGGGTCTTCTTATGTCCCTTCGGCCCGAGGCAATGTGGTACTAACGGTGTTGGATCTTGATCCATCTCGTGCTTCTACCGGCGCCCTCGGATCAAACCGTCATTAAACAACCGGTTTAGATTGCGTCTTAGAGGCGGTGGAGGAAGCTTCCGGAGGCGAGGGGTGACTTGGCGGAGGAGGCGGCCGATCGGCCTGTTATTTAGCCGATCGGCCCGGGGTGGGGCCCACCCTGGGTCCTACGGTGCGTCGTGGCCACGGAGTCTTCTAGATGATATTTTCTTCGGTGTCAAGTTTCGTCCACGTCGGGGTAATCCGGAGCCTTCTAGAGTCTTTTTCGGAGTTGGATTGCGTTGCGTCGGCGTAAGTAAATGCGGCTTCATGGTTCAGTGTTTTCTGTTTAGTCCCCCGCAATTCACAACTTTACCAAAACTCGTGGAAATCGTTAGTAGAAACCCCTAATAAGGTTATCTAATTATATTTTAGTCCTTTTCCATGTTTAATTGACAATTAAAAAGTATGCATTAAGATGTGTCAACAACGGACGGGCGGGCTTTGCTGCGGCCGGCGGGGGGGCGGCCGTCGCAAGCTTCTAGGGGACGGCGGGGACTCCACGGACGCTGGCTTTGCAGGCGCGGCCGGGAGGCGGCGGCGTCGGCCGGACTGCGCGCGGGGGGGCGGGAGGAGGCCGCGACGAGGGGACGGGCGCCCGGCTGGGAAGGGCGACTCGCGGCGCGAGGATTCTCGATCCGGATCTCGGACGAGTGGAGGGGAGGAGAGGGGGTGCGTGCGGGAAGTGTTTGCGTTTTGGGAAAAAGCGGGCGGGAGTCGATTCTCGGAGCGCAATGTTGGAGCCGATTTTTCGGCGTTGGCGTTCCCCGGGCCGCGTGGAAAAAGCGGCCCGTTTGGCGGGATTATTCCGCTTATCTCGCATATAATCGAAGATAAAGCGGTCCCAAAATAAGCCCATTTCATGTTGGTTGTACTCGAAAAAACTCTTTCTACTTAATGAAAAACATGCATTGGCGTGATTTTTTTAAAAAAATCCATTAGCCCACAGGCCCAGGCCCGCGCTTGCGACGTCTCGATCCCCTCAAGCCCCAAGGTCTCCAGAACCCTCCGTCTTCTCCCAAAACCGCGAGCACACCGAAACGACGATCGGCGGCGGGCGGAAGCAGTAGCTTGCCGCGGATTTGTAGCGGAACTCCCGAGAGCAGCCACAATATTACTCCGGCGACGGCTCGCGATAGGAGGGAGGATTGGAATCTTTGGATTGTGAGTACACACGTGTTCTTTTCCGGATAAATATTTGCTTCTGCATCTAGGATGTTGACTCGTAGAAATTAATTTAATGCTAGGAAAAATTGTGTGCCAAGATGCTGCTGCCCGCTGGTTTCCTCGAGTTCAAATTTGACCTCTTGAAGACGAAGAACTTCCCCATTGGGCATGTAATCAAATCCGAGGTCTTCTCTGCCGGAGGTCACCTGTGGAATGTCCACTGCTACCCGCGCGGGGCAAACCAGCCGCACAATAGTGGCGAGTATGTCTCGATCTATCTCATGCTGGCCTCCAACTCCGAGAATAATGTCGAGGCCTTCTTCGAAGTCTTCCTGCTAAACATAGAAGGCTCACCATCCCTCAAATCATTGAGGTTTTTGCGCGTTTTCAAGCCCAACATTCCAATCGGGTGTTCAAACTTCGTGAGACGAAGTGATCCTGAGTTGTCCATGTCCATGTTCTTAACTAATGGCATCATCAGATTTATATGTGGGGTCATAGTTGTTCCTGGTGACCACACTCCCATGCCACCGCCTGAGATTGGGATCCATCTCGGAGGCTTACTGGATTCTGCTGTTGGATCAGATGTGTCACTCGTTGTCGATGGCGAGACCTTTCCTGCTCATCGGGCTGTGCTTGCAGCTCGCTCACCGGTCTTCAAAGCAGAGCTCTTTGGCTCAATGGCAGGTGCCACTAGCTCAAGTGTCTCATTGCACGACATTGAGCCTGCGGCATTTAAAGTCATGCTCCGGTTCATGTACACCGATTCCTTTCCTGCAGACGACGAGCTTGGGGACTCTACCACTGATATGCTGAAGCATCTACTTGCCGCGGCTGACCGGTATGCACTGGACCGTCTGAAGCTCATCTGTTCTCGAAAATTGATTGGACATATCACGGTCGATACGGTTAGTTCTATTCTAGTCTTTGCCGAGACATACAATTGTCAGAGTTGAAGAACAGATGCTTGGGCTTCTTGGCTGTGGAGAAAAATTTCAAGGAGGCAGTGTTTTCAGATGGTTTTGTGATCTTGCTGCAGAAATTTCCATCCCTTACTGCTGAGCTGAGACAAAGGGTTACCCAGAAATCTTAAATCTAAATGTCTATACTTCAGTTGTGCAATCATATAGATTTAGTGTGGTGAGGGATCAAGTGCCCGTTCTCAAATTTACTGTCCTACCTGAATACCTGATAAAGTTTCTGCCAAGTGAAAGTGCAGGTCAACTCATGTAAATTGATGGCAACAACAGTTATTCTAAACTAGTACTCTAGACTTTTAGTTAGAATTACGGAATTACATGTTTTTACAGAAAATATGTAGTAACATAGCCCCTTGTGGTCATGGATATGTACATTCCTGAAGCAGAGTGTGTGATGGCAGCTTTCAAGTTGTTCACCATTTTATCCGTTAGTCTAGATTCTGCTATCTGTGAGTAAACAGGAGCAACTCTTTCAGTGATGTTCTACCATCATTTATTTTCAATCTTGTAGTACCTCAAGTATGTTCAAACTTTCAAGTTAAACTTTACTCCTTAATTCATTTGACAAATGAAATTTCAAATTGGTAACACCGAGATGTTGGTTCATAGAGCCTCTTATTGATGGCAATTTGTTTAATCTTTGTCCCTTGTTTTTGGTGTTCCATGTTTTTTCTTCATTGGAGACATTTCGGTGACCTGTTGGATTGCAATTGCAATGTCAGGTCCGATGTACTGTTTATTGTTTTTATGAAATGTATTGTTTATTGTGTCATTCCCTTCCCTGCTCACCAGTCTTCAGAGCAGCTTTTTTTTTTCGAGATTGGGCCATTCACCCGTTTTTCCAGAGCAGAGCTTCGGGGCTCCAATGGCAGAAACCACACTGCCATCCATCATGCGGCAGGACATCGACCCTGACACTTTCAAAACAATGCTTCGATTTATGTACACAGATGCCTTGTCAGCTGAAGATGAACTTAGGAGACTAACATAGAGATGATGCAACATCTGCTTGCCGCAGCTGGCCAGCATGCATTGGACAGGTTGAAGCAAATTTGTGCAGTCAATTTATCATGAAATTTACCGGTGAGGTTGTACCTTCAGTTTTAGTTTACGATTACTGCTGAGACTATAAAAATTTAAAATCCCACAGCTAAAGTGCAAGTGCATTGATTTTTTGTTTTGCAATGAAAAAAAAAAGGTGGCTGCGTTCACCGAAGGTTTTGTGATGCTGTTGTAAGAATTTTCAGTGCTAGGCTGCTAGCTGCTGAACTGAGGGGTCAATTGGGATATAGCTTGCAAAAGTAAATATTCGATGTATAGAATTCAAGTGGTGAGACCATATATTTAGCATGGTGTCCTTTTTAGCATATTATTAGTGTTATTAGTCGCCAGAATGTGAAGTATTGGTAAGGACCAGATGGGCTTTCATCTGTTCTGAAAAATTATATTTACCCATACATGCAAACATCAGGTCAGGTGCTTATTTTGTGATACTTTGATTTGGTACCATTTGGGATATTCGTACTCAAGTGCTAAACTTATGATTAATACATTTCATAACTGAAACCATACCAACATCTAGATGTGACGTCTTATCCAGGGGCAGGGTAATCTGCACGCACTTTGTACTTTGCTCTTTGATCTGTACTCCTTTTGGTGTTAGTGTGGCTTAAGTTTAGGACTTGGTGATATGATATCCAAACACCTAAATGCTTATTAGTAGGGTAAAACCGAAGGTGCAAAACACACACAAACACCTGGTTTTGCGACGTGAAGGAAAACCAATGTCTGATTTTATTAAATCTTTCACCCTACGATTTGGGCACCAAACCAGGGCATTTGATTGAGCCACGTCACTTGCTCCTCCCTTTACCGTAAGATTTCAAACCAACGGCATCGGTCAATTCAATATGGTTGTACGCCCAGTTCCAAGGCCATCGTGATTTCGCGAAGGGTCGGAGAAGATAAAGCGTCGCTCTTTTTACCCGTTCTATCCCATTCTCCCACCGTCAAAAACGCCGAAGGAACTACCGTCTCCACCCAACCCAACGTACACCATCTTCTTCTCCAAGCCGTCGCAATCCCTCCTCGTCTCCCACCCGCAGCACGCTAACTCCAACCGCAACTGCTCCACTGCTCCGGCGTTGCTTCTCACCTCGCCATAGTACACGGCGTCCGGCCGCTCGCCTATTGCGCCGCCTCCGCCAGTACAGCATCTCCCCGTCCCCGGATCCCTGCAATGTCGTGCTCTGCAAAACACACAGGCAGCAGCCATGCCTGCTTTGCCGGCCGATTGCCTCGCCGCGGCGGCCGCTAGGCACGCACCCGTGCAAGCACAGCATGCCGAAAGCAAATCTCTACCTTCGTTGCGTTATTGGCTTGATGACGTCACCTAATGGCATGACTACGCAATGCTTCCGTTTTGCTTTAGGAAAATAAATCCAGCAATACATTAGATATATCCTCAAATATACATACAGTGGACCGCTCATCATGCTGAACATATGCTGCCACCCGGCCCATCCTAGATATGGACCAGATTGTTAGTTTTTCTAGGTCATTCCTGTTATAATAGATTCATGTGGTGCTATATGAATTTCTATGCTAAAGTTAATACCTTGTTATGGTAGATTCTTATGGTGCTATATTAATTTCCATTATTTCAATTTCTATAGTACTTGTTCCAAAAAAAAAAATTGCCATGTATTTTCAGGAATCATCGTCAAGAACTTGTCTCAAAGAAAAAAAAAAACCAGGAGTAATAAAAGAGGTATGTAATAACAACATGTATTTTCAGGAAACATCTACAATTGTCATGAATTACTAACTTAACCTATCTTTTTTTCGTTCAGTTGTCAATATAAAAAATATATGTGTATATTCGTAACTATATACATATCCTCTACAGATATCTATCTATTACGTTGTCACTGCACACCACTTATTAGATCGTGAATTTGAAAAATGATTTTTGAATTAATAAAGTCATTAAGTGATATACTGTGAATCCATACATTATCCATGTATGTGGCATGCTGATTGTGTGTGCCTCTCTGTCTTCTCTTCCTGCATTTGGCCAATGGCATATATCTGATATGGACCTAGCCAACTCCCATGTAGTTACTGTCACATTATTTTGGATCTGGAGAATAATAATGCATGGCTAGCATGCCACATAGACAGTTAAGTGCTGGACAAGTCATGGACAAGTCAAGACTGTTGGTGTATTCAACCAATTTCTTAATTAAGTGACCTTGATCGGTTCTCCACATGTTTGAGCTATATTTAATATATGAATCTGAAAGGGAGCACTGCAGTTCAGCTAGGAGCCGCCCTTGCATTCAGAGAATGGTGTAATATTTCTTAAGAAACTCCAGCGTTGAATTCAGGGCATGTGCTCCCTCACATCCCACTGAAACGCTTTATTCAGTTAACACCACTCTCATAGCATTTGATCAGAGATGCCATTCAGTTAACCCTTGCTATACTCTTGCTTTCTGTGCTCTTTTCTAAGTTCCCGCTTTATATAAAACCAAAAAATGTCTAAATTACACATGTCTCATTAATTTATTAGTTTACTTAGAATACATATTTATATCCTTCCTTATTAATTTTCTTCTCTATTCTCTGTGGCAGGGGAAGACAAACTAACACTAAGTAAACCAAACGGAAGGATATTTGGTGTACACGGCACAACAATGTGGACGGCTACAACTTTTGTCACCTAACGCTCGTACTGTAACTTTTGGTCGAAAACACAGCTTCCGACAGCCCAAATTTTTTTGGGCAACATGGAACAACGTAAATGATGCAATAACAAGTTATCAGATCTATCTAATCTCAAAAAAAAAAAAAAAAAAAGTTATCAGATCTATCTTTTAAGAACAAATATTAAATGCTAAGATTGTATGGACTGTACTCTAATGATACTTATTTCTATCTAAGCATTACCTCCTTGCTTGCCAACGGCACACAATCTGGCCATACGCGGCAACGCCCGCGAACATTTCTAGTTGGGAAGGAACTTGGAAGGAGTACCAATGTCTGATTTGGGAAGGAACTTGGAGTCTCGGCCTACCTCGATAGTTCGTCATGAATGAGTTTTTTTTTTTTTTTTGGCAAAGATCATGAATGAGGTCGATAACAAGTCATTTTGATTGGGCTCATACCATACCTGGTGATGGGCTGGCTAAATGTCATGCCCACGTAAGCGCAAATGGGCCGGACCGGCAGAGCTCCACCAGACCACCGCTTTCTCTACCCCAATCCTCGTAGTGGTAGCGAGCTGCAAGCCCTAGGTGAGGAGCGGCCGGCGGCGATCGGCGGCTACCAGAGTCAGAGGGTTCTCGGGGGGCGGCATTACGGCGAACTCGCCGAATAAGCGAGCCTAAGGTAGGTTGCGGTGGCTGGAGCAGCCAACTGAGCCCTGCCCAGCGAGTAACCACCTTCGCAGCAGCAGCAGGACATCGATTCGGTGCGAGTGTGCGGGTCGCCCAGCGTTCCGTGCCACCTCGCGGATTTGGGAGTACTCTGGTGTGCTTTTCTTCCAGCCTTGGGATTAAGGTTTCTTAGCTTGTTGATCTTTTAGATGAATATTTGCCTGTTATTTGGTGCTGAATCGGGGTGTTGATTCTTTGAAACAGTTAGGGTGCCAAGATGCTGGGCTCTGGTTTTATCGAGCTCAAATTTAACTACTCGGAGACGAAGGACATCCCCATTGGGCACATAATCTTCTCGAGATCTTCTCTGCGGGAGGGCACCTCTGGCGTGTCGAGTGCTACCCGCGGGGGGTAAAGGCGGAGCACAAGGGCGAGTATGTCTCGATCTTTCTCATGCTCTTCTCCAAATCAAAGAATGTCGAGGCCTTCTTCGATGTTTGCCTGCTAAACGGAGATGTCATTTCCCGGAAGAAGAAATCTATGAGGCTTGAGCATGTTTTTGAGCCCAACATCACATATGGGTGCCATCGCCGTGAAGCGAAGCGATCTTGAGCCGTTCTTCTTGACTAATGGCATGGTCAGATTGATGTGTGGGGTCATAGTTCCTGGAGACCGAACTCCCATGCCACCGCCCGACATAGGGATGCATCTCGGAGGCTTACTGGATTCGCTGTTGGGTCAGATGTGTCATTCATTGTGGATGGCGAGACCTTTCCTGCTCATCGGGCCTTGCTTGCAGCTCGCTCACGGTCTTCAAAGCAGAGCTCTTTGGCTCAATGGCAGATGCCACTAGCTCAACTGTCACGTTGCAAGACATTGAGCCTGCAGCATTTAAAGTCATGCTTCGCTTCATGTACACCGATGTCTTTCCTGCAGACGAAGAGCTTGGGGACTCTATCACTGATATGCTGAAGCATCTACTTGCCGCGGCTGACCGGTATGCCCTGGACCGGCTGAAGCTCATCTGTTCTCGGAAATTGATTGGACATATCGCGGTCGATACAGTTGGTTCTATTTTAGTATTTGCCGAAACATACAGTTGTCCAGAGTTAAAGAACAGATGCATGGATTTCTTTGCTGTGGAGAAAAATTTCAAGGAAGCAGCGTTTTCAGATGGTTTTGCTATCCTGCTGCAGAAATTTCCATCCCTTGCTGCTGAGCTGAGGAGGAGGGTTACTGGGCAATCTTAAATATCAATGTCTATACTTCAAGTGTGCAATCATAGATTTAGTGTGGTGATGGATCAAGTGCCCGTTCGCAAATGAACTGTCCTTGCAGTACCTGCTGAAGTTTCTACCTACCAAGTTACAGTGTGGACAACTCATGTAAATTGATGGCAGCAGCAGTTATTCTAAATTAGGGTGTGTGACTGCGTCGCAGCTTTCAAGTTGTCTGCTGTTTTATGCGATAATGTATATTCAGCTATGTGTCGATAGACAATGGTACTCTTGGCTGCATGAATGGTATCTAATATGTTAAGTGATTTTCCACTGTCATTTACTTTCGATCTTTTAGTACCTCTAGCATATTCATACTCGCAAGTTAAACTTTTGCTTAATTAATTCAGGTGTGCAACCATAGATTTATTCTAGATTTAGTCTGGTACCCTTTCTGAATATGTTATGAAGTACTATTTGGTGATGGAACAGACTGGATGCTCTTAACTTAAGCTACTTTTGCAGCACCTAGTGTAACTCACATGCAAATTCATGGAGATTATGCTAAGCACTATCAACTTCTATAGTTAAGTCATAATAACATAATCTAAATTTTATAAATTTCCTTGTGTTCATGGATATATATGCCTGTTCCTGAAGTTGGGTGCGTGTGACTGTACCTTTCAAGCTGGTTACCTTCTTCTGTGCTGATATGCATTCAACTATGAACTGTATGTGATATATATTCAGTCATGTTGGCACATCATATTGTGCCATTCACTGCATTCATACTTGATACTTCCATGCTTCAGGTGTGCTTGAATCATTTTGCAGATGAACTTCCAAACTAGAGATGCTTAATTCAAGTTCTTATCAAGGGCAGTCTATATATTCTTTTTGCCACCTGCTGCCGTTCCAGTTCTGCTCCATATGGCTCAAGTTGAAGACTTTAGATTCATTTCTTGGTGAAAAATGAACTCGAAGAAAGCCCTGTAAGCTGTAACCTACAGATACACAGGGTTCTTTGTGGTATGCAGAGCTTCACATTGCACCATAACTAACTATATTAGTAATTTAGTAGAGAACTTCAGTTTATATATATGTCAACCATATTGGAATTGTAATACTCGAATATTCTCTAATTCCATTATGTGAGGGTGCATGATTGGGCTACTAACGTGTGAGCTTGTGAATCTAGCATTCTTACATTTCATATTGTAAAATGTTAGCTCTTTGTTTTACTTTTCCATGAAACCAATTGATGGATTTGTATAATTGAGGAGCTCTGAACCATGCAACTACAAATCCATCGCAGCCCTGTTTATGCCCATTTGAGATTTATAGTTCTATTGACAAGAGCAGAGTGACTGATCAGATTCTTTAAGGTCCAGCGATGAGTAGTAGTAACCTGTACCTTGGTTTTCATATTATGAATTTGAAGGCTAAAGCTGTTTTTGTTTTTTTTTTAAAAAAAAAGAAAATCTGAAGGTTGAAGCTGTTTGAGTTATCCTGCTGATAGTGTAGAAAACCATTGCGTATAGTTTTTTTCTGAAAAATTATCTGTGGCCTGAGGCCTGTGGCCAACATTCATCCTCCAGTCTTAAAATCTTCTACCTCTCAATCCTTCAGTTTAAATTTGTTAGCTCTTTATTGTAGGGTTTTTTAGCTGTCTCTTGTATGTTTTGTTTTGGGAACATGGAAAGCATCTCCATTACTCTGCAAACCAGGGTCAAATCATTGGCCAACAGTTTATAATAGAATTTGGAATACTGTCAAAGACAGGGACAGTACCCAGACTCTCAAGTTTGCAACATAAAGCCGCTAAACCATGCGTCACTGAATTAAAACGCAGCACATCCTTCAACTCAATTTTTTTTTTTGAACCGAGGAACTCCCCATTTTCATTAAACAAACGGAAATACAGCATTCAGAGGAATGTTTTAGAAAGAGAAAACATAACAGGGCAAGGGCTAGGCTAAACGATATCCAGCTACCGATGATATTCAATCGGTAAGCAAACAGGGAAGTACCCAAACGACCTAACAAGGAATCTAAAACAGAGAGTATCAGGAAACAAGCATAACAGAGGTCTTCGTGCAGCAACTGCTAGGACTGTCTCCTTCGTCATCTTCAGTGTCTAGGCTTTGACTTCATGCTTGATCTTCATCCTGGTTATCCTGCAGCAATGCTCCATCATCCTTCTTAGTCTTCTTATTGAGCAAATCCAGAGCAAACTTCATAGTCGCATCGATGCTAGCTTTGAACGCATCTTCTTCCTCCTCGGAGTACAGCCAGGACCTCATTAGAGCAAATGCGTGACAAATGATAGAAATGGGGTTTTTAATATGTTTGCCTTCGAGGCAAGTTTTGTTCCTGGCTTTCCATAAAAGCCCAACAAGTGGCAGCAATGCCCAAAGTGTGAAACTTGGCACATGTGGGTAACCAGATTTCACACCAATTCCAGCAGTTTTGAATAGAATTAGGTATGTTATCAGCGCCAACACTAGCAGCTATTGTGCCCCAAATCACTTTAGCTACATTGCACTGGAAAAACAGGTGTTGAAGATCCTCATCTTTATCACAAAAGCAGTATGAAGGGTTACCTTGCCATTTCCTCTTTATCATATATTATCCTTAGTAGCAATTGCATTATTCAGCATTTGTCAAAGGAAGATTTTTAATCTTTGCTGGAACTTTTCCTTTCCAGATCTTTTTGTGGTATATACCACTCTCATCTCTAGTAAGGAGGTCATATACAGATTTTACTGTGAAAGATTTGTTTTTTCCGAATCTCCAAAAAAAAAACAGTATCTTTTCGTTGATCAAGATGAATTTTAGAGAAATCTTATTTAATTTTGTTCCATTGATGGTCCCAAATATCTACAAGCCATCTACAGAATTTCCTAGAAGATATATCTTGATTTGCTTCTGCAATAGTAATACCAGGGTTCAAAGTCATTTTGAATAGGTTAGGATATAAAGTGGCAATGGGTAGATCATATAACCATCTATCCTTCCGAAGAGAGTTTTTTCACCACTACCCACTTTTATTTTCCTACCAAATATATATATATCTCTAATTTTCATCAAATCTTTTCCACATTGGGGAATCTGACTATCTTATTTTTACATTAGTGATGGTTTTGTTTTTCAAATATTTTTTCCTCGATAATATTTTGCCACACACCATCTTCACTATCTAGCTTCAGAACCATTTGCATAATAGACTTAGGTTCATTTTCCCGATGTTTTTTAATACCCTGACCACCTACCTCTCATGGGCTACATTCAGGTCGCATTATTATTTGTAGGCTTCTAGCCCACAGCCCATTTGCAACAGGCCCACAACACTTGAGGCGGGATCGCCCTCAAGCGTAGGAAGGAAGGACGGAGGGCGCGGCGGGGGAGTCGGGAGGTCGGGAGGCGGCCATCCCAATTCCCACCGGTGTCTCCTTGCTCCTCCCAAAACCCAAAACCAAGGAAGCAAATGAACCCTAGGTGAGAAGGCCGAAGCGGCGATCGGCGGCGGGCGGAGGCACCAGCCACCAGCTTACTCCGGCGAAGGACGGTGAACGGAGGTTGCAGGCCACCGAGCCCCCAGTCGCCACCTCTGCATCACCGCCACCACCTCCTCCTCCAGTCCTCCTCTTTGGATTGTGAGTACCCACGCGCTTTTTGTTTCGTATTTTGCTTAGGATTTAGGGTTTCTCGGCTTGTGACTCCTTTTAGATGAATATTTGCTTGTGAATCGGGGTGTTGATTTTTGCGGAAATTATACTAGGAAACAGCTTGGAGTGCCGAGATGCTGGCCGCTGGTTTTGTCGAGCTCAAATTTGACTATTCGGAGACGAAGAACCTCCCCATTGGGCATAGAATCGCATCCGAGGTCTTCTTCGGCCGGAGGGCACCGGGCTGGCGTGTATCTTGCTACCAGCGGCGGGTTTAAGGAGAGCATTGGCGAGTATGTCTCGATCGTTCTTATGGTCATCTCCAAATCTGAAAATGTCGAGGCCTGCTTCGATGTTTTCCTGCTAACTAGAGACGGCAAGCCATCCCGGACCAAATCTATGAGGTGTTGGTACGTTTTCAAGCCCACAATTGCAGCGGGGTTTTTGCAGTTCGTGAGGCGAAGCGATCTTGAGCCTTGGTTCTTGACCAATGGCATGGTCAGATTTATGTGTGGGGTCATAGTTCGTGGAGACCCAACTCCCATGCCACCGCCCGACATAGGGATCCATCTCGGAGGCTTACTGGATTCTGCTGTTGGGTCGGATGTGTCACTCATTGTCGGTGGCGAGACCTTTCCTGCTCATCGGGCTGTGCTTGCAGCTCGCTCAACGGTCTTCAAAGCAGAGCTCTTTGGCTCAATGGCAGATGCCACAATGTCAACTATCACGTTGCAAGACATTGAGCCTGTGGCATTTAAAGTTCTGCTCCGGTTCATGTACACGATTCCTTTCCTGCAGACGAAGAGCTCGGGGACCCTCCCACAGATATGCTGAAGCATCTAATTGCTGCGGCTGACCGGTACGCCCTGGACCGGCTGAAGCTCATTTGTTCTCTGAAATTGATTGGACATATCTCGGTCGATACAGTTGGTTCTATTCTAGTTTTTGCTGAGACATACAACTGTCCAGAGTTGAAGCACAAATGCTTGGATTTCTTTGCTGTGGAGAAAAATTTCAAGGAGGCAGTGTTTACCGATGGTTTTGTATTCCTGCTGCAGAAATTCCCAGCCCTTGCTGCTGAGCTGAGGAGTAGGGTTACCGTGCAACCTTAAAACTCTTGTCTACACTTCTAGTGTGCAATCATAGATTTAGTGTGGTGATTGAATCAAGTGCCTGTTCTCAAATTAAATGTCACCTGATGAAGTTTCTGCCAAGTGAAAGTGTGGCACAGCTCATTTAAGTTAATGGTAGTTAACTGGTTATGCTAAATTAGTACTCTAGACTTCTAGTGAGGATTATGGAGTTACATGTTTTTAGATAAATTATGGATTATGGAGTAACACAGCCCTTGTGCTCACTGAAGGAGGGTGTGTGTGATGGCAGCTTTCAAGTCGTTTGCTGTTTTATGTGTTAATGTATATTCGGCTATCTGTCAGTAGACAGTAGTACGCTTGGCTGTGTGAATGGTATCTAATGTAATATGTGATGTTCCACCATTTATACAATCTTGTAGTACCTCCTGCATATTCAATATTCATACGCAAGTTAAACTTTACTGCTTAATTCATCTGACAAATGAAATTTTAAATTGGTAACATCAAGATGTTGGTACATAGAACCTTTTATCCATGGGAACTTGTCTAATCTTCCCCCCTGTTCTTCCATGTTTTTCTTCATTGGAGCCATTTCGCTGACCTATTTGATTGCAACGTTGGGTCCAATGTATTGTGCATTGTGGGCGGTGTGAGTATTCCATGCCTGCGGTTGATGTTCGCTCACCAATCTTCGAGAAAGCAGAGCTCTTCACTCAATGGCGAGAGCCACGGTGCCATTCATCATGTTGCAGGACATCGACCCTGCACTTTAAAAAAATTATACTTTGGTTCATGTACAAAGATGTCTTGCCTGTTGAAGATGAACTTGGAGACTAAGATAGGGATGATGGATGCAGGGTGTTGTAAGGTTCATTTTAGTTTGTGCTTACTCGATGAGACGTATAACATTCCACGGGTAAACAACAAGTGCATTGATTTCTTGGCCATGTAGAAAACTTTCAAGGTTGTGGTGATGCTGTAGTAGGAGTTTCCAGTGCTTGCTGCTGAACTAGAGGTATAATTGGGGATATAGCTTGCAAAAGTAAATCTCAATGTCTAGAGTTCAGGTGTGGCGACCATATATTTAGCAATGTGTCCTTTTTTTAGCATATTAATATCAGTCCATCGAATGTGAAGTATTAGTAAGGATCAGAGCTTCTGTTCTGGAATATCATATTTACCCATATAGGCAAACATCAGGCACTTATTTTGTGATACAGTGGTTTGGTACTGTCTCGGCATATTGGTACTCCAATGTTAAATTTTTCTTGATTGATATGTTTAATAGCTTCTTATCCAGGGGGGGGTAATCTGGATATTCTTTGTACTTTGCTCTTTCATCCGTCCTTCTTTGTTAGTGTGGCTTAAGTTCAGCAAAACAGTATGATCTGAGGTGTTCTTTGCGGTCGATGCAGAGTTTCTCCCCAAAGAGTAGGCGAGTCGTTGAAGCAATATAGGAGAGGGTCTTGAGAATTGGCAAAGGCAATACGTATAGTTGTACGAACTTTCTTGATCTTGTTCTACCACAAAGACTCAAGGCTATATAGTTATAGATCTTTGTCTATTTCAACCATACTGGAATTTGGGGCATCATTATCTTTTGAAATTCCATTATGTGCATGAGTTAGTGGTCACTTTCTTAAACAAGGGCATTAGCTAGAGGTTGTCATATTTGTATCCTGAAACTACTTCCCAAGTCTTGTCTTTGATGATCCTTGTATGATACACATTACCAATTACTTACATATCCTTCGGTCTGAAAAATAACCTGTGTGCAACTGAATGTGACTGATAGTTTTGGCCTTTTGACGCCGATAGTTTTGGCCTAAACCGTCACTTTGTGCATTTATCAAGAGCTTGACCGAATGTGACTTATCTTAGGACATGGTGATGTATGCATCTCCATGGTAGAAGTTAGTTCATAAAAATGCAATGTAGTCCTGGGCTGGGCTTACTTCAAGATGGTGTAGAATTTTTTTTCATCCTTCATATTGCTTCTTGATGAGTGTGACCTAAACGTAACGCGGTGGCACTGGTAGGAGCTTTCATGAATCATGATATTGAACTAATGCGAGACTTTATAGCAAGGAATGTTTAGCTATGTCAACCACATTAGAATTTGGAGCAATCTAACCTCATTTTTCATAATTTTACTTCCATGTAGAATATGGAATTTCAAAGAAAAAATACTATGGAATTTCCATTGATATGTTTTATATTAGAAACATTCCTTATGTGGAAACCAATCTGTGGTTCGTGGACATGTTCTTTGATTACCTTTACACATTATGAAATACAAATTCATGATAACATGCATTGTGTGTTTCCATTTCTGTTCTAGTGTTAGAATCCAAGTGACAATCACTGGTATCACAGTGTGTTTTGAGATAGTAGTGTTGATTGCTGTCTATTTGTTTTAATTCTCAAGGGTATTGGAGAGCAAGTAAATGTATTTGATGATTAATGCTTAATGCATTCGATAACTGAAGTATTAGATTAGTGACACCCACATCTAGGCGATGCGGCTTCTTACCCAAGGGCAGGGCAATCTGTATGTTCGTTGTACTTTGCTCTTTGATCTGTACTTGTTAGTGTGGCTTAAGTTTAGAAATTGGCGATATGGTATCCATATATATCCATGCACCTGCATGCTGGAACTGAAGTTCAAGAAAGCAGTGTAATCTGAGGGTCTCCTGTGGCTGATCCGCTGTTGCATAGTTTCTCCCTAGTAGTTACTAAAGCAATGTATGAGAATTTTGTAGTGTAAATATAGTGGTAGGAACTTACTAGATGTTATTGTACCGCAAAGACATTTTTTAGATTTTGATATTGTAACCGGGAGCATAAGTATTTTTTTTTAACAGTCGGGGGAACTTCCCACCTATTTTTTTCTCTTTAGGGCCCGTTTGGATCCTTTGAATTTGGGGAATTGGAATCTACTTAACAAATTAAGCTATTTAGTTTGGAATTTGAGATTCCCTAACTTTCCAAAGTTAACAAATAAGCCTATGTCAAAGGGTGTTTTCGCGGTTAGTCAAAGGGTGAATATGGTTGAAAAGAAGTGCAGGAGCACGAGATGTGCTAAAGAGAGAGAGCTTGCAAAGCTCAGAAAAAGCAAAGACATCTACGGCAGATTCTCCTTCCAAAGAGGCCCTTCTACACTTGGCTTGGCTTTGGCACATACAAACCCACTTTCTTCCTCGAAATATAACTGCTAGCTTTGAAGATTGCAGGGCTTATTTGTCAAAGATGACAGCAGTTCTCATGTTCCAGAAAGTCCAAGGTGATCACTATTTCTCTGAATGTGTTCCAGCCAAAATCTGTTCTAGCCTGAATCATCATGTCGAGAGGAGGCAAGTTCAGGTCCCAGTGAATGCTTAAATAAAAAGGACTTTCTCAAAGATTTCTTAACATTAATCTTTGTTTTGTGACTCACTTTTTAATGTAGTACTATTGGTTTGTTCAAAGATTTCTAGGTATTAATTTTGGCTATGTCTTGGACTTTTTTGTGGTGCTATCATTAAAAGCATTCCTTGAATTATCTTATTGGCCGTCAAGTAGAAGTAAAAATAAATAGACCACATCCATGTTGTCTATATATCCAAGATCAAGATTTCTAAATATTAATCATTGTTTCGACATGTAGTATCGTTGGTTTGTTCAAAGATTTGATAGTATTTTTTTTGTGGTACTTAGAATTCCTTGGCACATTAACTTATTATGAGACTTGCCCCTCGAATGCTATAAATACTCCTATGTTCCTAAACATGTAATTATGGGAAGCATGTCGGTCAAACTTTTTTAACTTTGACCAAGTTTATATAGCAAAAAGTATTAGCAATTATGTCTCAAAATAAATTTATTATGAAAATATATTTCATAACTAATCTAATGGTACTTAATTTGTCTCATAATTCTTAGTACTTTTGTGAAATAATTTTAGTCAAAATTTATAAAGTTTGACTTCTCGAGATGTATCCATATGAGCCAACATTCAGCTTGCGGTGAATTGCATGTTTTTTGGAACGGAAGGAGTACAAGTGTGCAGTGCATGAACTGTATCCATATGAGCCAACATTCACAATCGGTAGGTTAGCAGAGAAGAAGCATTTCTTTTAGACTTGGGAATATCAACAACTATTCACATCATACAATGAGTAAAAAAGTAGTCCTTCAACTCTTGGTTTTCGCATTAGATTTTACAATGCATGCGACACATCCAGCTTGCGGTGAGGTTGTCAGGTTGACTGCTATCAGCAGAAAGAGAAAGTTAAGTCCAAATGCGTGAAAACATTAAATATCATGACTGATTAATTTATGTCAAACCAAGCGACGCATGTTGTAAAACCGTGCGAGCATCTGACATGGCTGGCATTTGTCACACCCTTGAGCCTGAAGAGGTGCTTCGGGAAATAAGTGTTGTTAAACTGGTCCAACTATCACGAGAGTGTGGCAACCCAATGGCCGTTGGAACTAAATGTGCATGAGCATCTTCAACACCTACCTAAACCGACTACCTATTCTATATTTAGGTAGTTGGGGGCAAAAATACTGGTCCAACGGACTACCTACTCAACTACCTAAATTTGTTGTCTACCTAAATCTTCCTCTTCTCTACCTATTCCTGTTGGGCCAACACATGGGCAGCTAAACCTTCTCTCTCCTCATTTTGTTTCCCACGCGTTCGGTCGCACTCCTCCCCGATGGAACTCGTCCACGGAACACGGCTCCAGCCCACCGGAATTCGTCCCCAGCGCGCCGCTCCTCGCCACCGGACCTCGTCCTCGGCGTGCAACTCCTCCCACCGGACCTGGACCTCAGCCGCGCTAGACCTCATCCCCGCCTCCCCGCCGGACACGGACACCGGTGCGCGCCCGGACCCGTCCCATTTTGCCGTGAGGCGGGCGGAGCTCCTCGGCGGGCGGCGGCCCTTCCGTCTCGCGGCGGGGCGCGGCGGCCCCGCCCCGCCTCCCGGCGAGGGCACGCGGCGGCCTTGCCCCGCTACCGCGCAGGTCGGCGTCCTATGCTAAAAATCCCATCCCCGGCTCTCAATCCGGCGGTGGCCTTCTTCAGCGTGGAGGCACGGCGAAGCGATGGCCTCTGCCAAGGCTCCGGTGTGTAGCTCCCAACGCTGCTCGTCCCGTCTCTGCTATGCTCGGGGAAGAAGAAGCTCATGACATGTGGGACCGGATGTCATTGACTGCTAGAACAAATTTAGGTGGCTACTTTAGGTAGTACCGTTGGAGAAGAGAGCAAAATATAAGTAGTAGATAAATTGGTAGCTACTTAAATTTGGTTTTAGGTAGAGTGTTTTAGGTAGTATTGTTGGAGATGCTTACCAATTATTTACTACTACTCTTTTATTTATTTAGGTATATAAAATTATATATTTTTTATGTATTTTTGCGCATTTATTAAGTAACTATATATTAGTAAAAAATGAATGCTTAATGCAATAGAATAATACTATGATTTTTTTTTCTCTCAGCTGGGTACACTGTCCCACATCTACCGTCACTGGTGGCGCAGCCATGAGTATATGGTGAGCGGCATCAAAGGAAGAGTCATGAAATTGTGGAACTCTTGTGCTCGGCTCGTTTTTTGTGTCATGTAATCAGTCAACACAAAAAAGATAAATAACAATAAAATTATTATCATGAAGTATGATGGGACCAATTTTTTTAGTGAACGCCACTTGTTTCCTCTCTAATCATTTATCTCACGGTGGCATAAACTTTTGAATTCTCCATGCGATCGATAAGGCGACATGGCATATTATTCAAGAGTTGACATGATGTGTCTTTTACTATAGCTGACGTGGCATATATTATTGGAGCCTAAATCATGCACAAATAATGAAGTCATTATTACAACATGTGCCTAGAGCAGAGGTAGGCAACATCTCACCTTCTATTTGGAGCCACACAAATACTAACCCAATTTGGAGCCCAAACGACCCATCTCAACCCGAGATCGCGCTCAATGCATACATACCGACCAGCTAGGATTTCATGAGCATCCAAACTCTCTCACTCTCTCCCCTTGATTGCGCCTCCCTCCACTCTCCCTCGCCCCTTCTCCCTCCCACTCGCACACACGCATGCAATGCTCCCTCCCACCCTCGCTCTACCTCGTGCAGCGCGACCCTCTCCCTTGAGCTCGCCGGCGCGCGGGGAGACTAGATCCGCCCCGGAACGAGTGGATCCGGTGAGGGTGGCGAATGGGAAGGATAGATCTAGCCCCGGTCCCCTCTCCTCCAAGCTCGCTGGTGCAAGGCGACAGGGCGGTGCCCTCCCCTCGAAACCCGAGGCGGCGACGCCAGGTGGCCAGGTCCGATCGGGCCCGTTTAGGGCTGGATACGGGCCTTTGTTTTTTTTTTGCTTTTTCAATTAACCATGGCGAGAACAAAAAGACGCCACAGTAAATTGATTTATCGTGGCCTTAGCTCAGTGTTTTTTTTTAAAAAAAAATCTGTCACAATTAATCGGAAAAACCGCCACGTTTAATCGGAAAAGACCTCCACGGCTAATTTTTTAATCACTAAAAACCGATCTCGCGAAGTACTGTTAGCCACTAAAATGTTGTGCGACTTCTACGTATAAAAGAGCATATGATTGTTCTACCGACCTTTCATTCAAAACGAAAAAAAAAGAACATCGTCATGAGCGTATAATGACGCGATATGGGTTTTACCGACCAATAGTTTGACGGTTGTAGTTTTGTCAATTGGCAGTAGTCTCAGTGCACATAAAGTTTATCTCCATGAAACTTATTTCATCCTATGAATTTTTATAATCTCTTTCGATATTTGTATTATATCATGTAAGCTTATTTAATACTATGAAACTATTATGAAAATACCACAAAGATTGGACTTAGTACATTTATTATGGACAAAAAGTTCAAGTCTATAAATTCGAGTAACTCTACGATGAGCTAAGTAAATGATGGAATAAAAACAGAGAACTTTCAATGTTCAATCATTTAATGCTAGGCAACATGATAGATGAATACAACAATGTTTATATATATAATAAAGAGAGAGTATATGGGTAATTTTGTTGAGTATTATTCTATCCTAAAAGGTATAAACATCAAAGTATTTTGGTTTTGGATGGGGTAGTTGGTGTTTAAGATAAAATATAACTCGAAAGAAATATAGCAAACCTTTTATTTGAGACTAAAAAAGAAGCTGTTTTTTTTAGAAGAAGGCAACGGTGGGCTTATACCTAGTGATGGGCCAATGTTTGGGCCAAACAATGGGCCCACGACAGCTCGTGCGGGGTCGCGGCGGCCATCTCTCCCCAACCCCCAAAACGCTGGGAGCCCTAGGCGAGTAACGGGGAACAGCAGAAGGTCAGCGATCGGCGGCCGCCGGCGGAGGCTTGTCGGAGACTCGGAGGCAAGGCGCAAGACGCTGCTTTGCTTAGGAGCGGAGCCACCGCCCACGGCCCAAGTATGTAGGCAGGTATAGTATATAGACAGACAGCCCAACAGGCAAAGCCGTCGTACGTGCCCGCGAGATCGGGATTCGGGAGATCGCGAATTCGCGAGTTCGCGACTCCGCCGCCGGCCACTCCGTCGTCCGTCGGTGCCTTCTGTTCTGCAGTCGATCGGCGATCTGCCGCACTGCCTGCTGACAGTGATCCCTCCACCGTCCTGCCTTCCTGCTGAGTTGAATCAAAAGTACGTACCGAAAATTCTCTTGTCCGGTTGTCCTCACTCCTCAATCTTTATTCTCTACTAATTTAGGTTTAGGGAATCATGTTAAATATAGTACGTCATAATTTTATTTAATACAGTACTAAATCCGTTTTAAATTGTACTCCCTCCGTTTCAAATTATAGTTCACTTTGGTTTTTCTAGATCCATTCTTTTTATATGCACGTAGTAATACACTATGTCTAAATACATAAAGAAAATCAATGTATCTAGAAAAGTTCAAAGTGAACTACATTTTGGAACGGAGGGAGTAGTTTGTTTGAGTTTTTTAATTCTAAATTTGACCACTTGTCTTATTTAAAAATTTATGTAAAATATCATTGCTTTTGTTGGGGCATGCTTTATTGACCAAAGGTCCTTAAGAATGATTTAAATTTGACTATGTTAGCACAATTTTTTTGAATGAGTGGTCAAACTTGGGTTGAAAAAGTCAAACTAATTATAATTTAGAACGGAGGCGATAATTACTTACTACTACTTTTCTAAACTTACAGTAAATATCGTGTTTACATAAGATAAGATGTATAACTTGTTTCATAAGATTTTTTATGCATTAGAATCGTCATTACATTATTAGAGTTGTATTAAAGGGCACATCAATTGTAACTTCGGTCTCTAATTTGACAGGGCCGGAGCTGGCAGTAGGCCGTAGAGATGCTGAGCTCTGGTTTTATCGAGTTCAAGCTTGACTACGAGAAAGCCCAGCACCTCGCCACTGGGGACTTTGTCAGCTCCGATAACTTCTCTGCTGGGGATTACTTGTGGAGGATCAACTGCTACCCGCGTGGGGATGTGATAGATGGCACCAACGAATACTTATCTGTCTACCTGGAGCTTGTGAGCAAATCGAAGAAGGTCGAAGCCATGTATGATGATTTTTTTTGGTGTGCAGAGATGGCCAGTTATTCTATTCTTCAAAAACTACTTGCCTCGTCAACACTTTCGGTCTAACAGACAAACAGTGGGGGTGGAGTCGGTTCAAGGGGCGAAGTCGTCTCGAGTCATCATATGTGGTGAATGGCACCATCACAATTGTGTGCCGGGTCACAGTTATAAATGATGACAGTACCTTGCCTGTGCCACCGCCGCCCAATTTAGCTAGCCACTTGGGCCAGCTGCTGGATTGCTCTTTGGGAACAGACGTGTCATTCACCGTGGGCAGTGAGACGTTCCATGCTCACCGTGCTATGCTCGCAGCCCGATCACCAGTCTTCAGTGCTGAGCTCTTTTGGCCCAATGGCTGAGGCCACAATGCCATCCATCACGCTGCACGACATTCATCCTGCAGCATTCAAAGTTATGCTTCGGTTCATGTACACAGATGCCTTGCCTCCTGATGATGAGTTTGGAGATCCTCCTGTTGAGATGTTGCAACATTTGCTTGCCACGGCCGACAGATTTGCGCTGGAACGTCTGAAGGTTTTATGTGAACTGAAGTTATGGGACAATACCACTGTGATGACAGTTGCTTCTGTTTTAGCTTGCGCTGAGACATACAACTGTCCAAAGTTGAAGACAAAGTGCATGGACTTTTTGGCTGTGCAGCAAAATTTCAACAAGGTAGTGTTCACAGATGGTTTCACCATGCTGTTGCAGAAATTCCCAGTGCTTGCTGCTGAGTTGGGAAGGAGGGTGGGGAAAGAAAATGCTTAAACCTCCACATGTAATAGCTAGGAAGTTGGACTATATATATTTATTTATTGTAGTACTTTTGAATGACAGTGAGCATTATCTCGAATCCTTTGGAGCATATTAGAATATGAAGTAATTGATGAGCAGTATTTTTGCAACATGGTACATAGGAACTTATGCTTATCTATATTTAGATCTACTCACTATGTCCCTAAATATTTGTCGCTTGCACTTCTCAATAAACAACTTTGATTACATATATATTAAAAATATTAATATTCATGGTACATAATTTGTATCTTTAGAAAGATCTTTTAATCTAGTTGTTAATAAATTTATTTGGAGATACAAATGTTGCATGAATTTTCTATAAATCAAATCACACACACCAACATCGACAAACTTTTTAGAGACGGAGGGTATATTATAAAGCAAATAAACCTCACTAACATATCTATTTCTCCATGTAATTAACTAATTAAATTACCCACATTGATCGATCTGCAACCCACTGACATGCAATTCTGCTAACATGTAAGCATTTATATCGAGTTGTACGTCTATATCAGCGAGCCACATGTGTAAAACGAGAATTTAAGAGACATAGTTCAACGGCCTTAATGACGCACGAGGTATTCTTCTATCCGTTCAATAACATAAGAACTTGTCATGCAACATCAGGGCCAGACTCATCATATGGCATAGACACTGGCACTGCATGGAGGGGGCTTGGCGAGCTCCAGCACCATGCTATAGCGATCTTCGAATTCCACATCCTCGAGGGCCATCGCGCAGGGCTGTCTCCAATCAATCCTGTGCAGAAGTGAGGCCAACAACAGTGGCACTAACCGTGTTGCAAAGTCCAGTCCGGGGCACATCCTTCGCCCTGCCCCAAATGGCTTGTAGGAGAAATTGTGGCATCTGAAGTCTACTGCTTGGTTGCCTAGAAACCTCTCAGGCACAAACTCTTCAGGCTCATCCCATACCACCGGGTCTCTCCCGATTGCCCACAAGTTGGTAAGAATGTACGTGCCGATCGGCACGGAGAATCCACCAAGTGACATGTCGTCAGCGACCACCATTCGGGGTAACAGTGGCGCTGGTGGTTGCAGCCGCAGCGTCTCCTTTACCACGGCATGGAGGTAGGGGAGCTTGTTCAGGTCACAGTCCTCGACGAAGTCCTTGGAACCAAGTTCCGCCATGAGCTCCTCTTGCACCTTCTTCATCTTGTCTTTGTGCTTGAGGAGTAGTGCCATAGCCCATTCCACGGTGATCCTGCTCGTGTTGCTAGCGGCAAGAAAGATATCCTGTATGGAAAATTGAAGCAGAAAACCAAAATTTGTGTTAGCTATAGTGAGTTTAGTTTGTATTACAAATTGCCCATGAGCCGCCTGGGAGCTTTTTTTTTTTTTTTTTTTAAAAAAAAGGTATTCGATTTTTACTGGTGATGATAGCAATATATCTCGCTGCAGTAGTGATATAGGAGTATATACCGTGAAGAACTTGGAGATCTCTGAACGCGTGAGCTCTGACTTGGCATGCTGTGCAAGGACAAGATCCAACAAGTCGCCATGGCTCTCGCGGCTGGCCAACCGGTGCTCAATGAACTCGTCGTCGAAGAACTTGTATAGTTTCGCGAGACCTCTAGCGACCCGGCGGCGTGAGCCAAGAAGGTCGACTGGAGCGAGGAACGGAAACGCGTCAGAGACGTTGGGTCTGGTCCAGTCCTGGAGCACCTCCACCATGAGGTCCATGAACAGTTGGCCACCCTGCACGCGCATGCCCACCACGTCGTCGTCGGAGAAGACGACGCCGGACACGATGTTGAGCACTGCGCCAAGCACAGCATCTCTGACATTGACAGGCGTCCCATAGCCTGCGCGTGACCTTACGTTCTCGGCAAGGCTGCGGGCATGGCGATCCCTGACGTGCCGGGTGGTGTCGTGGAGGCTCCGGCCGCCGGCAGACGACAGGTGGGCACCGATCATGGCGCGGTGCCGCTTCCAGAGCGCGCTGGAGTTCGGGAGGAAGAAGACGGACTCCGAGCTGTGCCCTAGGGCTTGCGCTACGTCCGGCACGAAGCGGGCCGCGAGCGCCGCGTCGTTCTTGACGAGGGCCTCGCGTGCCGCGTCCGGGGACGACACCACGACGAAGCTGCCGGCCATGCCTGGCCGGAATGACATGATGGGGCCGTAGGTTTTGGCGAGCCTGGTGAGTACGATGTGTGGACTACGGCTGAACGGCCCGATGAAGTGAAGGGCGGTCCCGAGGAGAGGAAGCCCGGCAGGGCCGGGGGGCAGGGGGAGATGTGCTCTGGAAACAGTTTTCTTCAGCTTGTGTTTGTTGTGGATTAGGTAGACGATGATACGAACGGCGATGAGCGATGCTACTATACAAGCCGCCGTCGGTGACCACATGAAGAGTTCCATCACTGTGTGCTTGTGTGTCATCTATCAGTGTGTGTTAGTGTGTGTGAGAGAGAGCTTTAATGCCCTTATGTTGAGCGGAGGTGGTGACATGAGTTTTTATAGCGGATGGGAAGTGACACGCGACATCTAAGGATCAATGTGTAGCTATGTCAACCACACATTAGATATTGTACGTGTGGCTTGTGACTTTTGAAATTCACAAACAAATTTCTTGTTGAGGATTTGGCAACTAGAATTGACATGTCTTTATTTTGTCTTGCCGTAACTTTGGCAGGGCAATCAAAATTTTGGAGCCCAACAATCAAACCCTATATTTGTGGGCGCCTAATTCTAATTGTCCATGTATTATTGGATGCTTTTATGAATAAATGAGGTTCTTTTGAGGCTTGATGGCTGCAATGAAGAAAATATGTTTGTCGGTACGTTTAATTTATTGTCGGGACAGAGTCGACGGGCAAAATCATATATTTTTTTATCAGGCTACCGCTGACGGAAAACCAATGTTTTTTAGTCGGTTGTAGTATAATTCTTCTGTCAACATGTTACCCACAAGAATGTTAGTACACCTACAGGAAAAATACAAAACCCGACAGAAAAAATCCTATTTCACAGTCAAGCTATTACTATCGGAATTTTTCTGTCGATAAACCGACAGTAAAATTGTTTTCCAACATTTTCTGTCGGTATGATATTTTCGCATCGGTTTTTTACCGACAGGAAATTTTCAGTTTCGATAGTGCCAAATTGTAAGTCATTCTTCTAAAAATCTTGGAGAGTCAAAGCTTCTCAAGTTTGAGTAAGTTTATATGACAAGATAATAACATTCATGATGATGCCAACTAAACATCATTAGATTCTTCAATTCATAAATTATATTTTCATAATATACCTATTTGATGTCATAAATATTTATAATTTTATCTATAATTTTGGTTAAACTTAAGATACTTTGACTCTCCAAAATTTTTAAATGACTTATAATTTAGAATAATGGAGGAAGTATATGACAAGCTCTTTTTAGATAATGGAACCAAATGTTATGGCTTGAATTTCTCGCAAAAGAGAAGCATCACCAAACATATCAAGTTATAACAATTAACATAAAGCACGTTATACACGAAGCACAAGCAGCAGAATCCAGAAGATATCTGAAGTACTGTGTTTAGTTGACCAATGGAATAGTCACAAGGACTAAATGTGTCGGCTTGATACGTGGTACAAGCGGGGCTGCAAAAGTCCATATGCCGACCGTAGTACGCGTTCAATCTCCCACACACACAAATAAAAGAAAAAAGAAAAAAAAATCCCCACGCATTGCAAAAACCCTAAACCCCACGCATTGCAATTGCCACGCCAATCGCACCCCGGCCCCTCGCTGCCGGCTCCGATCGAACGCCGCCGCCGCCCCACCGTCCAATACGCCGAATTAAGCACCACCAGTCGTGTCATCGTCGGTGTGTGGCTGCTCTTTTTCAAGTCCATGTGCAGTGTGTACGCTTGAAGCATGTGGGTAATGTACATCCAGCCAGTGTTGGGGCCAGGATACAACTTGTATCATACAAGGCTCAGATTCATAGAAGCCGAGCTCGCGCGTGCGTTTACAGAGGATGCACACGTGTTTGTAGACTTTTGTGTTTGTACTATGTAATTAATTTGTAAAAGAAATAAAATCAAATTTACGGAGAAAGCATGAAGCCAATTGCTTTAATTTGTTCTCTGAGGTGGAGGTAAGGGGGCAATTTTTGGATTGAGAAATAGCTCTTCATTGGGTCGGATAGATTTCCATTATTATAATAATTTTATCAAGACGAGGCCTCTAGGACTTATTAAAAGGAGATTTTTGTTTTGCGTAATTTCTCCTTTTTTTTTCAATGACACCGTTAGGTGAATTCCACAATGGAGTTTTGCATTACCAAAGCCATACGTTGGAACATTTTATAGCCTTATAATTGCAAAGTTGTGCAGATGCTTTCTTCCAGAACAAATGCTTACTAAACAAATGATTTCAAGCTATGCATAGAAGACAGAATGTGGCGAGATTTTACTGCAAAACAAATAATTTAGAAAGAAGACTTTAGGCGTGTGTGCTCCGTCTTCTTTGCCGTTGTGTTTGTGTGGAGACTTGGGCGTCTTGAGGTCGCAATCCGACCGGTGATGAGTGGTAACCCGCATTTTTGTCTCAATCCAACCGGGCGAGTATAGTTGGTTTCTTACTTTTCTTTTTGATGTTGTTTTGTTGTACTTTCCAATCTAGGATTCTTCTTTTTTAATATAATCGGTAGCTCTCCTTTTGATTCGTTTAAAGCAAAGACTTTAGGCATGGTAGACACAAACCTAATTTTTGTTTGAGTTTGATGGGAGTAAAAACAACAAATCCTAGATGGCTCAACTTAAAAAGTGGACGTCAACTAGCTTTTGAAAGATAAGTGGTTAGGTCCACATAATAGAACAATACCATAACATTATCTACCCACAACACCGTGTCGGCCCAAGACCGTGTCAGCCCACGACGCGAGCGGGTAAAACACCCGCACCGTGTCGGCCCGTAGGTCTCCTTCTCCGCCAAACCATAGAACGAGTCGCCGAGCCCTATACCGGGCGACGAGCGGCGCCAGCGGGGTCCACGGTGTTCGGATTGGAAGTCCATTGGAGGAGCCGCATCCCACTCCGGTGCCAACCGAGACAAGTGTAACCTCAGTGTGCTTTTCGATCTTTAGTTTCTTTGAGATTGAAATTTACTCCTCTGTACTAAAAAAACATGCAATCATAGAAAGCGTGTCGGTCATACTACGTCAACTTTGACAAAGTTTATAGCAAAAGGTATTGATATTTTTATCTCAAATATATTTCATAACTAATCTAATGGTACTTATTTTGTCTTACAAGTGTTAGTATTTTTTTATATAATTTCAGTCAAAGTACACAATTAGTTGACATGTATTAGAGTTAGAATAAGTATCTTTTTTTTTTGGTTACTTGGGCTTCACACACTCTCTCTCTCTCTAAACTTGGTTGGCTCTATAGGCCTATCATTAGGGCACTCACAACTACTCTACCATAGAGTCTAAGCACATTTATTACCTTCATATTTATTATAATTTCATCGATGCAAAATACGATGTGGCAAAAGATATCTATGGAAGAGAGATGAGAAAAAACAAGACTCAAGTCTTATTTAGACTCTAAGTCTACGTTATTCGAGATAATAAATAGTCTTAGACTCTATGAGTGCTCTTAGAGCACTCACAATGTAGACTCTATTATAGAGTCTAACATCATTTATTAACTTGGGTATTGTGGACTTGAAGTCTAAATAAGACTTGAAGTCTTGGTTTTTTTTCATAAATATATGGTCACATCAGTGCCACATCATTAAAATACAATAAATATGATGGTAATAAATAAGCTTAGACTCGGCAAATCTAGAGTCCGAAGTGATTTCATAGCTAGTGTTCATATTGCACGTTTATATGGGCGTCCTGTCTTCGGCCCGCTCAAATTGTTAAGGGAAGGCCTTGCTACCGTTATGGGCCAGGCCCATGACAAGCCGTGGCGGCGCAACCGACCCCGATTAGAGTTCTAGACCGGTTTTAATAGGAGACCGGCGCAGCGCAACAGACCGCGATTGACGTGTCGGCGGCGGCCGGGCAACTAGAAGTAGGAGACGAGCGGCGTCCCCAATCCAAATCCGCCGCCGCCACTTTCGGTCGCCGCTACCGAAGCGCGCCCCGCGCGGGCGCTTAAGCGATGGCGAACCGCACGGACCCCCTGGCGAAGAGCATCCACGGGACGAACCCACAAAATCTGGTGGAGAAGATCGTCCGCTCCAAGATCTACCAGAGCACCTACTGGAAGGAGCAATGCTTCGGCCTCACCGCGGAGACGCTGGTCGACAAGGCCATGGAGCTCGACCACACAGGCGGAACCTACGGCGGCAGCCGCAAGCCCACCCCTTTCCTCTGCCTCGTGCTAAAGATGCTGCAGATCCAACCGGACAAGGACATCGTAGTCGAGTTCATCAAGAACGAGGATCACAAGTACGCTCGCTTCTTCCTTATCTCCACTAACATTCGTTGTAGGAAATTGGTTCCTGTACTGTGCCTTAAGAATTCCTTTGCTTTTTAACTGACACAGCATCGATGTTGCTGTTCTCCGTTTTCTTCTAGGTATGTTCGTGTTCTTGGGGCCTTCTACCTGCGCCTCACGGGCACCATTGCTGACGTCTACCAGTACCTTGAGCCGCTCTACAACGACTACCGCAAGATCAGGCACAAGCTCAGCGATGGACGTATGCTCCCATGTCCCCCTGAATTTACAGCTTTCTTTTTTCCTCCTCAAAACTGTGATGTTTTTCACACTGACAGTCATAATATAATTGAAAATAGGGGTCTGCATTTACATGGGTATTTCATTCTCATTTCAGGGTTCACAGTTACCTATGTTGATGAGGTCATTGATGAGTTGCTGACCAAGGATTACTCCTGTGATACAGCCATGCCTCGCATTCAGAAAAGGTTTGTCTTCAGTTCAGTGGGTCAAAGCGGTGCTCTTGAAAATTATTTTGCTTGTGGCATTTTACACTGCCATACTCATATTTAAAAGAATCTTGAATGCACAGTTTTGTCTCATGTATGACATTTTCTGGATTGTTTGAACAGATGGGTTCTTGAGGCGTCTGGAACTCTGGAACCGAGAAGAAGTGCACTTGAGGATGATTTTGAGGAAGAAGAGGAAGACAAGGAGGAACAACCTATGGAAATTGATGAACCTAGCGGTCGTGAAAATGTGAGCACTTTAGAAGTGAATCTGTAGAGAATCTACCAAGTTTATTAATGGCATGCTGAATCCACTTTTATCTTTTTTTCAGGATAATCATCGTGGAAGGAGCCCTGCAAGGAACGGGACCGGGACCAGCACAGGGAACACGAAAGGCATCACAGGTATGCTCCTCATGAACTGCACTAGAGTCATACCAAGTTTACTGCAAATTATTCTTACTGTTTCTTCACCTGCTTAATGCGTCTAGCATCAATGTTGCGTCTTGCATTGAATATGTGAATCAAAGGATACCTGCTTGTTTTGGTTTTAAAGAAGCTGAAATTCCAATGATGTTCTGATGATGTATCAAAATATCATTCTTAATTTGGGACGTCTAGTCTAGATGCTTTTGATTCTTGATCTTGATATCATATACCGGAAGCTGGTGCTGCATCATTGCAGTGATTTATATCAGTGTTACTGCCATGGCATGTTAATATCAAGAGCCATTGGTAGGTATACCACTTCCGACAGTGAAAATTGTGGCTCTGCCAGGTTTCTCTGCACTGATAGTGTGCAGTGAGAAGTATGATGGGTCAAACAGATACATAGTTATAAATAATCTGAATTGAATATCTTGCTTATTGAATTTCATTGCTGTTTTTAAGTTACATTTTGAGTCCATTGCATTTCCTTTTTCCCCCTTTTTTTTTCATGTTTTTCAGCTTCTGTCACTGACACATTTTCAAGCTTTGAGAAGTACTGAGCTTATTTGCTACCATGAATCCATGATAGTTCAGTTTTTTTTTTTTTTTTTTTCTGTGAAATGCCAAACTACTTAAGTTCATATATAAAAGTGTAGGGTTTTATTGATTATGTCATATGTTTTAGTGACCAGCTAAACAAATGGTTATATTAATGATTTTGTTTGATTTTAGTAAAGCATGGCTGTTAAGGATAAAAATGTTGATGACTTTGTATATCATGTGTGACAATTTTTCTGGTACAGTAACTTTGGGGAGGCTGGCCTTTTATCAAGTACAATATGAATCATCTAATTTAATTTGTGGGCACGCAATTTAAAACTACTTAATACTTAACTAACAATAAAGGTCAGGTGCTGATAAGTTAATGGATCAGAACTCCATAGAACCATTAAAACTAGAATATATTCTTGAATCGGACCACTTTAGACAGTATGGTACCATTTATCTTGCTAATCAAACTTGTTCCATTTGATTTTATTAAAGCAGATTTAGTTATTTGACTGTACCTCCACTGGTGGATGATGATATCTTGAATAAGTTTAATTTGGGATTTTTGGTTCCTTGTGATTGCAGTGACTATCAATGTTTGTTGATTTAATGCACTTTTATGTCTATTTTACAGGGATAGAGATTACGATAGGGATCATGGGAGAGGGCGGCAAAGAGACCGAGATAGAGATCGTGAAAGAGACAGAAACCGGGATAGGGATTGTGACCGGCCGCCGCCTGCGAGATGGTGACTACAGTCATGACAGGAATCGATACAGGGAGAGGGATGGTAGGGAAAGGGAGCGCCGGGACAGAGACCGTGGCAGGCACAAGAGTCGCTCAAGGAGCAGAGATCGACGGGACAGAGATCGGGAAGATGGAGAGTACCGCAAGAGGCGTGGTCGTGGCAGTGCGAGTCCTCGAGGACGTGGTGAGGATGGTGGCTCAAGAGAGGAACCCCAGAGGAAGAAGGAAAAGAAAGAGAAGAAGGGTGAAGGAAATGCTCCGGACCCTAATGACCCAGAGATCATAGAAATGAACAAGCTACGTGCCTCACTCGGGTTGAAACCACTGAAGTAGTTTAAACCAGAAATGTTCAACTGGACTTGCATCCAACCTTTTTGTGCTGGATTTTTTTCAGCTTGATGTAATTAAATTGTTTGATGTAGTTATATACTATCAGGGCTTCTATTTATGTCTGTATTGCAGTGCATTTTTTTTTAAAAATCTTGTGGCACCGCTGTAAATTAGAACTATTGCAGTAACGACAGTCATGGAAGCGAACAGGGGTAATGCAGACTACCGAGGCAGAAGAAAAAGGTGAAACAATTGTTTCCCCTCGAACGATCATCCAAACCTCCGTGATGACTGCTTGGCACGCTGGGCTGGCTCAGATTTAATGGAATCCTTGAACTTGTATCATTGCTCATTGGTTACTTAGCATGATGCGGAATCACATGAACAATTTTCTGGCGGGAAACCAAAAAAGAATAGTCTATTTATCAACATCGTGTCTGTGTGTGTCTGTGTGTGATGTCATTTTTTCACCTCAGTAGATGTCTGCTACTACAACAGCCCAAACTAAGGTTTCAAGCTGTTCTATTTCTGCGACGTCTTAAAGCAAACCCAGCAGTTTGAGCACAGCAAGCAGGTATGACTAAAGGAAATGACAACACTACTTGTCTACGGACATCAGAATCTTCCAGCTTAACTGCATGTGCAACGGCAATGGCGCGACAAAGCTCAGCTTCTCCAGGTCAGAGAAATCGCGGTCAGCATCTGAAGGCTGCAGCTGCTGCATAGCTGCTGAGATGTCAGGAAGGATCATCTGCTTGCAGTGTAGATGAAGCTGTGGCTGCTGCTCAGCTACGCTTCCACCACCCAAAGAAAGTCCAAAGGGAAGCTTCCTTTTCTTGAGCATTTTCTCGTCGACTGTTTGCGGCATGGGAAGAGGCGTCCAGTTCTGGTGCGCTTGCCGTCCGTACTTGTAATCCCCAACGATTGGTGTTCCCAGAACCTCCGCACAATGGACTCGGAGCTGGCTCAGTTCAAGAATAAAAATGAAAGTTTTTAGTGATTAGCATTAGATGGCTCTTCATGTACCTTGCAAGTACAACGAAACCATATTAATATAACAGTTACCTGATGCTTCCTCCCAGTTCGAGGGAATACTTCTAACCAAGTGTACCCTAAAATCATTAGCAAACTTCAATATTATTAAATCACAATAACAGTTATATGTGAAGTAATTTCACACCATATTAGTATGGACTTTCCTTAACAAAAAGCAATTTCACTGCATTACCTTTTTGCTGCTTACTGACAATATCCCAAACCCATCACTTAAAAAGGACAACATTATTGAATAAAATGATGCATCATAACTCAGCAATCTTTTTTGCTGCTTACTGACAATATCCCAAACCCATACCCATCACTTAAAATGGACAGCAATATTGAATAAATGATGCATCGTAATTCAGCAATCTTTTTTGCTGTTTACTGACAATATCTCAAACCCATCACTTAAAATGGACAACAATATTGAATAAAATGTTGCATCATAATTCAGTAATCTACTTCATTTGCTAAGCTTACAGTGGCTATCATCATCCAGGACACCTATGTTGATCCCTGGGATCTCTGCATAGGTAAGTAACTTGCCTACCAACACACCCACGCACTCACTTTGGCTAGAGGTAGGAGTTGAGCTCAGCGCACACACTGCACGAGCTGCAGTGGCAGCTCTGAAACTCTGAATGTGGCAACTGAAACTGCAATTTCCAAATGCATAGAGGTAGTATATATACACACTACAAGTACCTAGTAAGGTACAACTACTCCTATGTCCTCTAGGACATGGCTGATTTCAGCCCACTACTTGGTATGGCTGAGGTATGCAAATACCAACTACTATACTACCTAGTACTATGAATGGCCTTTAGCCTTACTGCTACAGCAACAAGGAGCTGAACGATTGCCTGCTCCTGATCAAATTCAGAGAGAGGGATCAGCAGCAGATTATTTCCTACAACCTAACGTTATAGCACTGAGAAACATAAACCTACATCATCAATGTTTATCAATAATACCAAAACTATATTACAGTTTAATGCATCTGAATTTTCCTTGAATGAATTTGTTTCTATTCACAACTGATTTGATATCTGTTTGACGTTATTTTTATCAGCGGCATAGTGGCCCCAGAGTTCTACACTATTTGATGCTACTTATTCCACTTTGAAACGATACTGCTAGCAGTAATAATTTACTTATCTGTACAACAATAAAATGCATTTGCTCCTCAACATGCATTTTTTCTTGCCTACCTTGAGGACAAGACTCAATCACGCGGTACTCTGTCAAAGCATCTTGAACAGAAGCAGTATTTGAACCAGCGCAAACAGTCAGACGTTCCGACCTGCCATCTTGTAATACAACCTATGAAAGTGCAAGGCTTAACCATAAAATACTACTGATGGAAACGGGGTGAACAAACCATATGGAAAACGAGAAGAGCTCTAAAATGGAACAGAGTTCCAAAAGGTGTAGAAAAAGAAAGAAAAGTTTGATTTTATATTGCTTTATCACATCTCAATGGCAAGTCAAACATGTACTCCCTCCGTCCACATTTAACTTAACGTCTGGGTTGAGAGGGAGCAAATTAGCAGGGATGCGAAATTACCAAAGTGCCCCTAAAAAGAGCTGACACCATGCAATTCTGACAGTCAGGTTCTGTGATGGGGATTTTTTTTTTTTTTTTTTTATGCGTCTGCTCGGTTGGAATTGAAGTGTGTGGACAAGAATACTCCAGCTGTCCAGGAGCTTTTCTTTTTTACGTGCGCCAGCAGCCCCAGCTACGAATACATGCAACAGCTGTGCCATCGTGACCTCTTATTTGTGGATTTTTTTTGAACCTCAAACGTGAAGTTATTGCCGGACGGAGGGAGTACTCCTGATCCTGATTTGCATAATGCATATACAGTTAATTTTTCTTTCAGTGGCAAAATTGCAAAAATGAGTTAAAAGTGACAATCAGGCATTACAGATGATGACCTAGCAAGTACGAGTTGTTCATATAGTCTCTCGTGTGAACAATGGTGAGACCACTACAAACAAGAAAAAACAGGAAAACTTGCCATTGACTATCTGTATAGTATCAAATAGCTTTCAGATATAGATATACTACTAGTTTGAGATTGTTCAAGAGAATTTCAGATTATTCAATTGTCACTGAATTGTGCACATTTCTGTTCTATAGTTAAGAAAAGATAAAATTAGCAAACGAAAAAGGTAACGATATCCATACAAACCTTTGCAAGTGGAGCTGACAATAAACCCTTGGGATGCCTAGGTCTTCCAATAACAAGTGCAACATATTTTCTTTGCAGTACTTGTTGAGTACCCTTGACACAATGGAAAATATTTTCAAGATACATAGAAGATAATAATAACCTTGGAGTTGAATAAGAATACAAAAAATGGTGCCAAACAGAGTAAGATTATTTTTAAAACTTACATCGCCTAAAGCATCAGCAGTTTTCTCTCGAAATATAGCATGCATAATGGAAGCGCTAAGTTGAGTTCTTCCCAGAACAAGGACGCCACTGCAATCCCTATCAAGCCTGTGGACCTGGTGAAGTAATAAAAAATAATATTAAGAAACAAGCAAGTCATGCATAAACTTTCAAACAAGTTGTTTCTTGGAGTGGCGACAATGTAATGCCACTTTGCTGAGGAACTAAGAATACAGAGTCTGTGATGCTAAATTTATACGGGAGGCAACTTGTCCCCAAAGTCTCAATGCAATTCATTATTCATCCCACACATTATACCCAATCTACTATGCTTTCAGAACTCTCTAATGATATTTTGGTTAACCCTTGTATTGTATTCTCATAAGGTTTGTACAATAAGATAAATGCACCATGAGCACTGCAAGTGAGTAGCAACTGCAGCACCCAGAACTCACCAGCCGAGGTGCTTCAGAAGAACCATCCTCAAACATCGGCGCTAGTATATCAAGACTATTTTTTATGCCAACACCACCCTTCAGAATTAAGAAGCAAACATGTTTTAAATATGCTCTGAATTTTTTGTGAACTGCAGATTATTAAGGATATAAAGTTGTCTACTTGCACTGGCATTCCAGGTGGTTTGTTGAGCACGATGATAGCCCTATCCTGAAAAAAAAATTACAGATGCCAATGAGATCATTTACCACCCAAGCTAATCAACATATCTTTGAAAAACAAATATAGATTTACACCTTGTAGATCTCAAGGCCGCGTAGAAAATCAATCTCATTCTTGTTACCAAATTTCTTGGTCTTCTCATTAACCGAAGGTTCTTGAATGTCAACAGGTAGAAAGAGAATATCACCAGGCACAAGTTCATCTTTTGCTGAAACCTTTGAAGAAATTAAAACAAGGTCACATACTGCAACAGAGGACTCAGTTACTAGTAAAATATTGTACTATATAACCTCATTAGGCTACAGCTGAAAAGCTCTCACATTATAATACAATACAATTGGCCATTCTTCATCCATGCCAATTTTTCTTTGGCAATACACCAATAAAAACATGATACATGAGTGCAGGATGCAGTATAAATGAACAACGTTTCTCATGGAATGAGCAGCTGGAAAAAGTCCTAGCCGAACGCTACTTAAATTTATATAAGGTTCATCAGGTGGATTCACTCCTGGGCTGGTTCCGTTGTAACCGAACAGGCCCTTAGTGATATGGGATGATAAAATATGGTTCGATGAAAAAAATATTGAAGGCGCATAGTCACAGGAACGAAGAAAAAGAAGAAAACAATGTGAAAGATTTGTGGCTCCACAAACTTCCCCAAATAACAAAGAAAATACTGATAATTGCTAAAATTCAAATGAAAGTTTCTGAAAAACTGAAGCATTATGTTGAAAGTTTGCTTCTAATATCACCAACCCATGTCATTATAAAGTCAGTGATTGATACTGTGCCCTTCAAAATCATAAATTATGATGACAAAGTTACCAAGTTCCTCTTTTAAGTAATAGTAACATGGGAAGATAGGTCATAATTAAAGGGAACAAGGATGTGATGATTGACTAATCAATTGTTTTGCTAAAATGTGCCCCCAAAAACCAAATGCCCATGATACATCAAGTATCAAATTATCAAGTGCAATGATAGAGCGCATAGTCCACAAAATTCAATGCTTGGCGAGAGAAACTCGTGTACCAACCCAAAAGGATAAGGATCCGTTTAGCATGGCGGTGGCCTTTTCAAAAGTATATTTATTCCTTTCTAGAACTGTCTTTTTCAGTTGATTATGAGCATCTTTTAGCATACATAACAGAAAAATCTTACTAGCGTTAGTAAAGATCCCGAGCGTAGTTAAGCACAAAGCACAACCACCACAAATGGCCTTAAATCAAGCTGATGGCTACATACACATATGTTTCAAATCATGGACGGAGCTAGCACTAGGGCGGGTGCGGCTCTAGCCCCTAAAATCCGGTAATCAAGGTTAATTACTGTAGAAAAAAACAAAAATCACCATTACATCTTCATGCAAATCAACATCTTCTTTGTTTCAGCCCGCCCTAAAAATTTTTTCAGCCTTCAATTCAAATCTTTTATCGATTACCATTTTTAACGTTAAGAGCAGAAATTAGGTGTGTAGGGAACACATACTGCTGCACCTTAATGTTACACTTTGCTTTAAGATCATAAACCATTTCAAGAAATCATTGCAGAAGCACACCCCTAAAATTTATACTTCACTAAGATAAAAAATTTACTTTATTTCAAAGAATATCATCCTTCACATATTTTCTTAAAACTGTGGATATGCCAGCAATGTACGTATGATGCATCCCAATTTCCAAACTAGTACATATAAATTATAAAAAAATATTGTGTAAAAAGCATGTAAAGGGAAAATTAGAAATCAGAATGTCAGGTATTTCTGATTGACTCGTCATTCATTACCCTTCTCAACCGGGTGGCTGAGCAACACTGTCGGTTGAAGAGGCATCTGCAATCACAAGACTCTTCTTCACCTGCAACAGTGAATACACAGGGAAAGAAATATCTTCTTAGAGGAGAAAAAACTGTAACTTTGTGGAGCAGAACTCAAGGGATAAAAGAAAAATACTATACAGTTGCTCAAAAGTTAAGGTGGAGGGGGAGAAAATTGGATTTTCCAAAAGTAACTTTTTGAAACAAAAATTATATTTTTAACATATAACTTTTAACATGAAAAGTAAAACACAAAACATACAATGCTAAACTGCTCCATTTAGTCTCAGTACTTTTGGGATTCTATTATGTACAAAACAGATTTATTTAAAGAAAATAATGCAAACAGCTTGAAGTACCTCACGTTCACCCCCACCCCCAAAGAAAAAAAAAAAAAAATCCTAATACAGATATGTGTTCTCGCATGGACACTCAGCTTGGAAGAAATTAAGCTGTATGCAGTTTCCTTCTATTGAAGTGAGTATTGGTGAAAGCAGAATAAGAATGTGTAACGTTTCGAAGATTTGCATGTATCTAATTGGCAACGAGACATTTGCAATTGCTATGATTTTTCATGCTCCTCTTAAATAAGGTTGTGTGAGCATACTACCAAGTGTACTTCTGCATAAGGTCCAAATTTCCATCCGATGCGAGAGGGATTCCAGTATGTAAGGGTTTTTTTTTTTTTTTTTTTTTTTTAACACTCATTCATACCCATCCGTACAAAAAAAATTGGAATTAGAATTCTTTTTTGCGCATATGGCCGCCCGCGGGGACTAAGGAAAGAGCTAATTGAGTATGATCACAAGACAAACATGAAGTTTTACCATGTTTCAATTTCTAAGCTATGCAGAGTAACTGAAGCAGGATAAGTATTAGGTAGTGGAGCATTTGGTCGAGAAGGTGGTGCGCTCACCTTGCGGAGGCGGAACAGCTTCTGCACCAGCGACGCCGGAAGTTGCGGGCAGCATGCTCCTTCTCCACCATCTCCCCGAAAGACGGCTCGAGCAGCGGCGTTGGCGTCGAGTGGTGCGAAGGGAGGGAGCTCCACCCACCGCTTCTTGCTCTCCTCCCCACCGCCAATGTGCAGACCGCTATCGTCTGGAGTAACGTGCCCCACTGCGGTGGACAGACCAGCGAAGTACTGGTCTAGCGGCTTTGGAGCTGCGGTGGCAGCCCGGCGGTGGAAGAGGAGCGCCGCCGTCCTGATTTTTTTTTTTTTTTTTTTTTTGATGGAGCCGTCCTGATGATGGCCATCGAGCGAGCCTCAGCCAGCTCAAATTGTATGGGCTTCTTATTGGCACACGTTTATATGGGCTTGTTAAGGGAAGGCCTTGCCAGCATTATGGGCCAGGCCCACGACACGAGTGGTACATCCCAGCCGTGGCGGCCGTTGCTCCCAGAGCGCGATTGAGAGTGTTCTAGAATCTAGACCTAGGTGAGGCGAGAGCGGTGGGTCGCCGGCGGCCGGTCAAGTAGGAGACGAGCGGCGCACGGCGTGTGGTGAAGTTCCAAAGGAGCCATCAGTCCGCTCCGATAGCGGAGGCCGGAGTGTGAGTATCCTCATCATGTGCTGCTAGCTCTTCAATCCAATTTAGATTAAGCTTTTGTTAGCTTGTGTGAAATCGGTGTTCAAGTTCACGCAATTTTTTTTTAACACAAAGTTCATGCGATTTGTGTTAGGATGCAATCGGATGCGACGATGTCGGGCTCTGGTTTTTTCGAGTTCAAACTTGATTATTCGGAGACAATGAACATGGCTATTGGGGACCGTGTCAGCTCCGATGAAATCTCCGCTGGGGACACCTCTGGAGGATTATCTGCTACCCTCGTGGAGATAGGGAAGAGCAAAGGGGCGAGTTCGTCTCCTTGTACCTCGAGCTTCTTAGCGATTCGGTAGGCGTGAGGACCATCTTCCATGCTTTTTGCTTTGGGAGAGAAGGTGAAGCATTGTCTCTGATTTCTCCCAAGATAAAAGGTTTGTTGCGGTTTACTCACGTCAAAGGTATAGATCCTGGGGTTGTCAGTTTGTGAGGCGAAGTGTTCTCGAGTCAGGCTACGTGGCAAATGGATGGGTCACGTTTCTATGCAACATTGTAGTTCTTGACACCATTCCAGTGCCACCCTCCAACATTGGTGCTGATTTTGGTTATTTGCTTGACTCCAATATGGGGACAGATGTTTCATTCGTTATTAAAGGCGAGACGATCCGAGCTCACCGTGCTATTCTTGCTGCCCGCTCGTCAGTCTTTCAAGCTGAGCTCTTTGGCTCTATGAACGAAGCCACAACATCATCCATCACACTTCAGGAGATTGAGCCAGCAACGTTCAATGCTATGCTTGATTTCATTTACACAGATGAGATGCCTGAAGATGACTGGCTTGGAGGCCCTCCCACTGAAATGTTGCAGCTTCTACTTGCTGCGGCTGACCGCTATGCATTGGACCGATTGAAGATGATGTGTGCTCGGAAGCTATGGAGCATTATCTCGGTGGAAACATTTGCTTCTACTCTAGCCTGTGCCGAGACACACGGCTGTGCAGAGTTGAAGAACAAGTGCATTGACTTCTTTGTCGCGGAGAACAATTTCAAGAAGATAGTGTTCACAGCTGGTTTCGTGTGGTTGCTGCAGGAATTTCCTGATCTTGCTGCTGAGCTGAAAGAGAGGGTGGGGATATAATGTAACATGCTGAAATTTGCATGTATGTGGTCTCTGTGTTCAACGATGGATTTGGTGTGCCATTTTGGAACGATGGTGACCGTCTCGTAGATTTCTGAGTAATTAGGAATTAGGATATGTAGTTTTAGTTGAACTGAATGCCTGACCTTGGCACTACATTTCTTGCATTGTTGAATGATGCTGCTGCCAAGGATTACTGAAATGGTAGGCAAGGTGAATGCTACTAGCGCTCAGGTGTAAAGCCATGGAGGTTATGCTAAAGTAGTAGACTAGTTTGTCTTTTGAGTTCTATTTGTGTAAAAATAACCTTAATCCCCTAGACTAGTAGAGTTGGGATGTAGCATGTTGTGTGGTTTTGGAACACTGTTCAGGGTTATCCCACAGCTGTATATTTGCTTTATGGTGGCCACAACTTTATATTGTTGCTTCACTGTGGGTTAAGCTCTCAGGATGTTAGATTCCTACACTCTAACGACAGTATATCCTTAAGTTTCAAAATGTCGTATGATCTATTTCAGTGCCTTGGAATGTCATGCACTTCTGGTATCAAATTTTTTCTTTTATATCGGATTCTTTTATTTCCATATAACTTGCTTTATGTCATTTCCATATAACCTTCTGTAGTTTTATTGTTTTATTTTCTGATGAAAACTGAGGCTAAAGCTTTCCCTGATCTAACATGCCCTTCTGAAAACTGAATTCATCTGAATGGATGTTCATCTCAAAACTGAACCGCAATGAAAGGACCCTAATCTTTTGGCATCTCGGAATGGGTGACATTTGGCTCTAGCACATCTACTGTGTGCATTGGCAAAAATTACTGGCTACTGTTATTGTGACACCACAATTCTGTACGATTCACATATTTGTACACCCATGTTAACATTTACTGCTTGATTGATCTGAAAACTGAAATTTTGAGTGAATTGGTGAAATCTAGATGTGGATGAAGCTTTATTGTTCTATCTTTCCTATACACCAGTCGCCTGGTGTTTTGTTTCTGTTCAGGCGATGTGTCATCCATCGATATTGCTTTAAATCTGATGGCTGTATATAATATTAAATCCAATACTTGCCTGTTGCCTGAACACAAGGTACATTTTAGGCATCTGAAATATAGGGCCTGTTTGGAGGAGCTCCGGCGGCTCCGGCTCCGGCTACTGTAGCACCACTGTGGAGGAGCCGTGCGAAGCTTCAAAAGTGTGGCTTCTCTGGCTCTCCTCTACTGACTAAAGGAGCCGGAGCCCCTGCGGGAGCATGTGCATGGGGCAGTACAGTTCCGCACAGGAGATGAGGAGCCGGAGCCGAGGCGGGGCAGGAGCCCCGCCAAAGACGGCCATAGCATGCCCCTTACTGTTCAGGGCAATAGCATGCATATTCTTTGCTATTCCCTCCATTCCAAATTGTAGTTCATTTTGGCTTTTCTAGATACATTGATTTTGCTATGCACCTAGTTATACACTATGTCTAAATACATAGTAAAAAGAAATGGATCTAGAAAAGCCAAAGTGAACTACAATTTAGAACAGAGGTAGTAGTGTTTTTATATGTGCCTCCTCGTTTTTGTAAAGCACCGCATGATGCATATGAATTAAATACAATATACTTCCTCCATTCCAAATTATAAGTCTTTATGGCTTTTCTAGATTTCTAAAAAAACAGCCAAAATGTCGTCTTACAATTTGGGAAAGCCAAAACGTTTTATAATTGGAATGAAGAGTACTTATGAGTCATGAAAATAACATCAAGAGGAAACTTAGGACAGGCTGAAATCTTGTTTTCTGTGAGGTGTATAGTGTGTGAACTTTGATTTCATGTTTCATTTATTCATTTTGTATAATCTAGTTAGAAATTACGGTATAGGAAATTAGAGCGTCTCCGGCCTGGCCTCTCAAAAAAATAGGCTACTATTTTTAATTTAGAAATCCACTTGCAAAATTTGAGGATCCATTTTTGGGTCAACTCTAGTAGTAGTCCTCAAATTAAAGCCCATAGCCCACGCTTGGCCGGCGCAATGCTGGCGGCCTTCGCTCATGGCCTTCCCCACTTCTGCCTAGAGGAGTCTAGTCGCCTTCGTCCCATTCCTGCATGCCTCCACCACCGGCCCCTCCTCTCCGCGACCGTCGAGGACCGGGCGCTGCCATCGGACGGGGAGACGCCTTTGGCTGCGCTGATCGACGACCCATCGAAAGGTCCTAAATGGCTAGAATGGGGGTGAATAGCCTAACAAAATTTCTACAAATTCAATAGAGCAAATTGTTAGACAACAATAAGGCGATAATTGTGGTTGCTCTAGCTCTACTTGTCGGGGCACGCCACCTAATAGCAATTCTACGATTTGGACTATCTCCAACGAGAATACCATACCTATTTCACGTTTTGGGCTCCCAAGCCAGGTAAGAAGACCACACCTAAATGTGTCGGACTCCAACAACGAACGCAAAACCTCCCCAACCGAGCGGCGCACCTCCCTCCCTACCGAGCACCGGGGCGGGCGGTGGCCTCCCTCCTTGCCGAGGACTTTCCGTGTGGCCGTATTGTACCCTCTTCATCAACGCCATACCTATACTTGTCCCTCCAGCCGGCGACAAATTGCGGCTAATCCGCCCTCTCCTACGATGCCCGTGAGCGTGAACGCCATGGCGAACGGCGCTACCGAGTCCCCGGAGGCGGTGGGTGCTCCCATTCCCATGACCAAGACTTTCCTCTCCCCATCCCCCATGGCGTTAGCCGCCACCACCAAGGTCCGCGGTCTCGCCGCTGCGCCGTGTCCGGCGGGACCAGAACGACCGGGACGTAACTAGCGTGGGGAGAGGGAGAGAGCTCGCGCCGCGCCGAGTCCCGCCCGTCCCGCCGTTGGAGAGCCCCCGGCCCGGCCTCGCCGGCGGCGCGGCCCAAAGAATGGGCCGAGGACCGGAGCGCTGGCCTTCCACCGCCCATGGCACGCGCGCTGCGTTATTCCCTCGCACCGCGACCACGCCGGTGGCACTCCCCGCGGAGCGGGACAGCCGCTCCCACGCTCCGCCCCTCCCCGCCGAGGAGCCGGTCTTGGCGATGTTCAATGGCGTGAAGGCAAACCAAACCAAGCCCCGATCCTCCCCCCCGCCGTCCAAGCGCCCGTGCCCGGGCTCGCTTTAGCCGCGTCGCTCCGCCTGGCCGCGCGCCAGCGGCTTGCGCTCCTCGCCCACCGCCGACGGCGGCCACTAGGCTCCATCCAGCGCTCTCGCCGGCCGGGAGTGGAGGTGGGAGAAGACGAGTGAGAGGGAAGTGGACCCAGCTCCAGGCGAGGCGCAGTGAGAGGCAAAAGTACCGGGAGCGAACGCACATCTACGTTGCCTATCGCCTCGTAGGCATTTTGCATCGGGTGAGTGCCTACGTTGTTGGAGGCTATTTTTTACCCCAAATCCATCGTATACCGTGCATTTTGCATATATGCCTATGCTCTTGAGACGTCTTATAGTCTCTAATTCACACAATTGCTATTACTCTACTTTACCAACTAGGTGAACAAGCTAAGTTACTCTAAACAATTCTAGTGAGCTAGTCAACTAGCAATTCTACACAAGCTACTCAAGCTCAAGATATCTATCAAATGTAATGCAAGAGAAGTGTAGAAGTGTTATAACAACACGTCCAGGCAAGTCAACCAATCACCGGAAGATGATATCACAATATGAACACAATGAAGCCAATCATCGGGAGACAATCAATCACAAGATGAATTTGTTCGCCCGGAGTTCACTTGAGCACCCTCAAGCTACTCTCCGGTTTTGTCGACCGTCTCAACAGTGGATCAAGCTGGCGCACACGCCTTGCCACACTAGGCCCTCTTGACACCACGCGATTGAGGGGTAACTCAACAACACGCGCAATCCACTAGAGTATCAATTCGGTACTCCGCCGGGGAAGATCATAAACCCCTCACGAATCACCGAGAGGTGGACAAGAACAATCACCTTCTCTTCCCAACGCCTCCGACAATCACCAAAGCCATCTAGGAGTGGTGCTCTCCAAGAGTAACAAGAACTCCACGGCTACAACAATCTTCCAGTGCCTCTAGATGCAACACTCAAGCAAATGCACTAAAGATCTCTCCAATCTCTCAAAGAATATGCACTCAAGCAAGTAGATGAGAGGGAGGAGGTGTGGCTTAGATCAAAGGATATGGAATGATTCAAAATGACCAAAAGAAGCCCTCATGGCCGGCCACCCCTCTATTTATAGAGTGGGGTGAAAACCCCACTTCAAACAAAGCTTCCACGGGGCGTGGGCCTTCGGGCGAGGGGCCACCGACGCGTCACCGCCCTACGTCCGTTACTTTCGATGGGCGCCCCACTTTTAAGCTCGGCTATTGATCTCCAAATCACTTCTTAGCGCGATAGTTTAGTGGGGCGGTTGACGGAAGCACCAGATGCGCGTCGCGTCGCCACCGCCTCGAATGGATCTTTTCGCGTGGTTGGAAGAGCTCTTGAAGCTCCCTACGGACGCGCAAAGCGCCCTCCACAGAAGCTAAGCGCCCACCTAAGAGGTCCCAAACCCCAAAACCGCACCGGACGCGGCCAAGGGTAGGGTAGCGGCGCGCGCCCGCCGCTACCCTCACAATTAGTTTCTCTCGCGTGGCACCGGTTAGCACTCGGTTAAGGGCTAGCGCAGACGCAATGACATGTGTTCGTAGGGAGTCCGCCACCGCGTCTTCTTCTTTGCCGTAATAGCTCCAACTTCACCAACGAAATGCATCCCGCACAATAGAAAATAAGCATTTCATTTTCTCAAAAACACCAAATCCCGCCGAGCCGCCAACACCACCAAGTGTACATCACCATGTGCTTGTGTGTTAGCAATTTTCACAATCTTTTTCAAAAGTTTGGTTAGCTCTCTCTAGATCAAGAATGCATGCACATGATTGTTAGACGTAGATGAAAGGTCCCTTGTGGTTTTTGGTAATTGAGTGTCAACATTAGGTGAACTAATATGTGTGATTGAGATAATACATGTGAGATTAGTTCACACATGTGATGATGCAATGAAGGAGCTTATTGCATATGAGACATGACATGGAGTCATGTGACCAAGGTGGTGAAGATCAAGACGAGGCTTGGCTTGAAGGACCGGTTGCAAGTGTGAAGGGCAAGTCACCGGACTTGGCGCCGATGGACCGATGCAATAGCGTGAAGAGCAAGTGAGGTCAAGATCGATGGACCAAGAAGGTCATGTGATGATATGAAGTGGATCATATCATTCTTGATCGTGTTGGTGCATTGGTTGCATTGGCACTTGAGATGGAGCGGAATGGAAATGCGCCAAGGCAAAGGTATAACCTATAGGGCATTTCATTTCGCACGGTCATTGGAGCTTAGAGAAGTTTATGACCGGGTTTAGGATAGATGGCCGTATTTATTAAGAGGGGGCAACCGGTTTGCATATCGGTCATCTAGTGCCACTTGAGCGATCTAACTTTTGCGATGTGTTAGGATCGAAAGTGGCGTGATAAGAGCTAACCCGACCTTTGAAATGATTGTGAAAATGCTAACACACTTGCACATGGTGATGTACACTTGGTGGTGTTGGCACATTTGCAAAGGCGGCGGTGATTGCAGGGTTGAGTTGGGTTTGGGAACCGCCTCATCCTCCCGCCGAGCTTATGAGAAGGGATTCGCGCTTTCGTGAAAATGAGATGCATATTTTCTATTGCGCCGGATGCAAGTTGGAGGTGAAAACATGCTAGCCCTCGTGCTCAAGTTGGTATACTTGATGGGTAGCATGTCAAGAGAAGGCGTCGGTGTTTCGTGGAGTTTTCGCCGAAAAACGCCGGCCCGACGCTACCGACCGAAGAGAGGCTCGGCCGGACGCCGGTGCAGCGACGGACAAGACCGATCGGACGCCCCGGCCGCGCTCGCGAGAGCCCCGCAGGCGGGTTTTGACCGACGCAGGGGACCGGACGCCGCGACCGGACGGAAGATCCGTGCCGACCGAAGCTTGCACCGGACGCTCGGTAGCCGCTGGCGGTGGGCCAGTTGCTTGTCGCTTAGACCGGGACGCAGCCGGCCGGACGCGGACCGACCCGCCGGGTGCGCCCCGGCCCAAGGTCCCGGCCGCCGCCAAAATCGTGTTTCGGCCCCCAACGGCTAGTTTTGGCTTGGGGCTATAAATAGAGGGTGTGGCCGGCCTTGGTCGGTGCTTAGCACCTTAGGGACTTTGTGTCCATGCTTGAGAGTGCTCAAGAGCCCTCCCACTCACATATGCTTGATATCGCTCATCCGATTGAGTGAGAGATCGATTCCTAGTGCGTTGCTTTGAGAGATTGCATCGTGTGGCACTAGGTGTTCGTGTTGCAAGCCGGTGTGCTTGTTTTCTTGGAGGTTGCCACCTCCTAGACGGCTAAGGGTGGCAAGAGGCTTCGTGAAGCACGCAAAGAAGATTGTGCGGTGCTCCGAAGAAGAGATTGTGAGAGGTTCGTGCTCACCTCGGGGATCGTGAAGAGCAACTCTAGTGGAGCGTGTCATTGAGCTACCACACTTGTGTGTGGGTTCACACGGTACCCTATTGAGGGATTGGCTAGAGAACTCACATTGGTGAGTGTCTCGATCGAGCTCCAGTACCGGGGATTTGGCATCGGCCATTGCTTGAGAATCATCACCGGGTGATTCGCCAAAACCGCGGAACCACTAAAGTGTTGGTCGACACAACGAGGAGTAGGGGAAGTTGGCAAGCTTCCCGAGACCTCGGTAAAAATCACCGGTGTCATCTTGTGTCCACACTTCGGGGTGGTTTGCAATCTCCTCGACTCAAGCTTTGTTCTTACATTCATATGTATATTGTGCTTGTGCTTGAGTAGAGTAGTTGTGACTATCTAGCTTGTGTAGCTTGATTAGTTACTTTGCTTAGCTTGTGTAGCTAGGTAATTTGAGCCTTTGGGTTAGGCGTGTGTTGCCTTGTCCATTGTGCATCTAGTGAGCTTAGGGGCTTTGTGCTTGCGCTTACTAGAATTGTGTAGGAGCTCTCTTGTGCTTGAAGTACTAGTGCTTAGGTTTGTGTGACCTTGCATTAGAATTGACTAGGAGCTCAATCTAGGCTTGTCACCTCACTCTTCTTGTGTAGGATCTCTTGTGAGGTGATTTAGAGTCTTAGTTAGAGGGGTGAAGTCTTGGCTAGACCGATAAGTTTAATTCGCATTTGTTTTTGGTTAGCCGGTGTGGATTAGTTTTTAAAAGGGACTATTCACCCCCTCTAGTCCCCATCTCGACCCTTCAAAGTAGAGGCACCAAATGATCGAAGTCTCCGAAGATTTCCCCTCTTCATAGTATGGCTATCTATCCTAAATCACTCACACACTCTATGGTGTCTTGAGTGTGAAAGCAAATGGCCCTAACAATATACCTTTGCCTTGAGCCCAATGTGATCACCTCTTCTCGATTCTCATGTCCAAGCAAGCACTTGATCATATTTTGGATCACCTCAATCCATCCACCATGATCCTCATGCTCCACATTTGGCTCAACCAATCTCCAACTAAATTACACACTTAGCATAGAGAGATTAGTCCTAGGATGTCATCGCTATCAAAAACAAATTAGAGATCTTCACCCGCGCTCTCGCAGTTTGTTTCCTCGGTGCTACCCTCTTTTTGCCCCGCCTGGCTTCGGATCGTGCGGCTTCGGCGGCCGCTCGATGAAATGCCACGTTGAGGATTGACTAGCTCGTTTTTGTGTCTCCAACCAGCCCCTCAAAAAATTAAGTTGGTCAAAAGATGCAAAGAATTACTCGAATCATGGTCAAAAGTTGTAATTGTGAACTTCATACTTTGCCGAATGGCTAAAATTGCAGGTGGTCCGAGTTCAATTCTTGATAAAGTTCAATCATTCTATTTTTTTATGCTGGGTCCGAATGGCTAAAGTTCAGTTCTTGCTCTATATGCGATTGAGTGAAGAATAGACAATATTGATGGCTATCGATCCCACATTCTCCTCTAGTGCGGAGATGATGCGGACAACCCAAAGAATTGTTAGAGGGGTTTATGTCGATTCGGCTAGATTGGGCCGGAATTGACATGTGTTCATCGACCCGAAGCTTCCGAGATGGCGCATGTGGCTGCGGCTTCCGCCGGGCGGCGCGAGCAGCAAAGACGAGCAACGAGGTGGAGAGGAGGAGCCATGGGAGGGGCGGTGGCCGGTGGCCTTGGGCCGGGCAATGGCCGGCCGGGGCGGGGCTTGGGGGCGCGGCGGCGCGAGCGCGAGGGCAGGGGAGGTGGGAGCCAAGAGCCGAAGGCGAAAGGTATTTTTTATTTGCTTGCTTATCCCCTAGAGATTACATGCCTCTTGCTTATATAGCCCGACTAGTGGGACTTGTAATCTAAGCAATCTCTATAAGGTTTCCTTATACAATCGGAATACCTTTTACAAGCATATCCTAATTTATTCTTTCCTAATAAGGGTCTCCCTTATAGATGAGATATCCCCTTGCACACCAAAAATTACCTAAGATAATCCTAACTTGAATATGAAGCAAACTCGGAATCGTATGGGAGAGGGAAGGCGGCGGCGGCAAGGGGCGCGGCCCCTTGCACGCGCGCCCCGCCCCTCTCGGCCGGCGGCGGCCGTGTCAGCCCATCTAGCCACTCGGGGCGGCCCAATTCGGGTTCATGACATCTCCCCACCGCTCGACGAGGCGGCGCCCACGTGCCGCCCAACCCACCACATCGTGGCGAAGGGCAGCCCGACGGGAGGTGACCACCCAGCCCCGGTAGAAGACGAGAGGACCGCACTTGTCGTTGTCGCCGTTGCGCACACGGCGCCCTTGTCGGCGAAAAAGCAAAGTCGAGGTGGAGGTCGCCAGCAGATGCTGAACTTGAAGCTCACGGGGCTGTACGAAGGGGACGTTCCACCCATGCGCGACGCATGACATGATGGAGGCGCCGAGGGTCCCTGGACAAACTCGATCATCCGACAGTCGGCGGAGGAGACGTGTAGGTATAGGTCGTCGGATCATTACCTTAGCATGAAGCCGCCTCGCAGAGACATGACGGAGCGATGTAGGCGGCGAGGAGGTGAAGTCGAGGAGGCAGCCGAGAGGAGGTCGCCGGGGCGTGCTCACGGGCGGTCCCTACCGATCTCCTCAAGGCCCATGCCGCACCCACGGTGACGCTCCCAATGCGGAATTAGACGCCGCCATTGTTGTCGAAGAGGAGGACGGTGGCACCCTCGATCCGCTCGTCGGGCGTGAAGGAGGAGGACGACTGAACGCCCGATCCTCCCGGGGCGATTGGGGAGGTGGAAGCTGAAATCTCATGTTTGGTTTTGGAAATTGATGACACACTTGTGGACTAATCCTTTGCTCTAAGTGATGACTATGAGATAGGATTAGGTTGATGACAAGGAGCATGATGATCATGAACATGGACAATGTCGGTGGACTTGATGGATCGTCAAGCTCGGTGATCGGCTTGAGAGGAACCCGGGAGATCAAGGCAAAGGTATCTTGATAGGGTTTTCCTTTCGGTGATCAAGACACGATAGAGCGTGTGATCACATTATAGGATACATAGCCGACTATCAAGAGGGAATGCCGCGACAATCCTTTGGTGAAGTGCTTCTAGGTCCAATTGACTTGCATATTGCATTTAGGACATGAGAGCACTAACTTCGATCTTGCCTAACTTATCGACGAGCTAACATGTATGATAACGTGATCATCTTGGACGTGTTGGCAACCTATGGCAAGAGGCGAAGCAAGTATGGAGCAAAGAGCAAAGAAAAGATGAAGAAGCCGCCGTCACGGGGGTGACCGGGGACGCGACTTTGGTGCGGCCGGACGCGATCGGCCGGGAGCGCCCCGGTCGCCGCGCGCTCGCGTAGAGCCCCGCAGCGGGTTTTTGCCGGACGCACCGACCGACCCTCGACCGGATGCTTCCAATGTCGACCGGATCCCCCGACCGGACGCGTGGAGGAGGCGTGTCGGCCGTGGGCTCGATGCTTGTCGGTAGTGACCGGAAGCATCGACCGGACGCTGGACCGGACCCGCTGGTGGTTCCGGTCAGTGCGTCCGGTCAGCTCGAGAAGAGCCCTTTTTGAAGACCAACGGCTCTATCTCGTGAGGGGGTCTATATATATTGGTTTGGCTATTGGGACCTCTCTCTTGCACATTTGAACACTCTAACTTGCTATTGAGCTTGTGAGACTCCTCTCCACTCATCTCCCCATCACTAACTCGGATTCTTGGTGAGATTGAGAGTGATAGAAGTGCATTGCTTGCATCGGTTGCATCTAGAGGCACTTCATCCTTGGAAAAGCCGCGAGATTCTTGTTTTCTTGGGAATTTGCCCTGTTCCCCTAGCGGCTTGGAGCAAGAGGCGGTGTTGAGCTCAAGTGGAGCTTGTTTGAGGCCACACCGGTGGTGATTGTGAGGGGTCGTTCCTTACCCCCGCGGGAGATTCGCGAAAAGGAGCACTAGTGGATTGCTCGTGGCTTGTTGGACCCTCTCTTGTGATCGTTTGCTTGAGCTCCCATAGGGATTTGGCACCGGCCATTAAGCTTAGCATACGTCAAGTGAGTGTGTCGCCACAACGGGACTTAGCGTGCCTAAGCAAGCATGTGAACCTCGAAAAAAATCTCGTGTCTTGTGTTCTTGCTCGTTGGAGATTTCTTGTACACGGTGATTGGCTTCAACCTCGACACTACACCGGTGGTATTGTATCCTAAGCATCCCTTGCATTACTTTAGTAGTTTATCTTGTTAGGGTGCTTAGTTTGGTAGCTTGAGTAGCTAGTTTAGTTTGCTTAGCCTTGTTAGCTCTTAGTGGTATAGTATTGCTTGTCCACCTAGGAGTAACTTAGCAACCTAGCCTTTGCTTGTGATTAGAGATATTAGAATTGCTAGAATTGCTAGGAGGCTTGCGTAATTAGCTTGAAGCATTTGCTTATTCGCTACGCCGTTTTATTTACTAACCGCCTTGCTTAGTGTTGTTCGTAGAATTTTTAATAGGCTATTCACCCCCCCTCTAGCCATTAGGACCTTTCAAGTGGTATCAGAGCCGAGGCACCGTATTTGAGTGGCTTAACATCCAACGGTGACAAAATGGCAATGACTTTCCATGTCAACAACACCAAGAAGGCGCCACCTTTCGATGGCACCAACTTTGCCTATTGGAAGGTGAAGATGACCGCACACCTCAAGTCAATCAATAGAGAAGTGTGGGTTGTCACTGAGAACAAGTTTGAGGTTGCAAAGCCAAATGAGCCAACCGCCGCCGAAGAAAAGAAACTATATGCCAATGATGTGGCCGTGAGTGCTTTCCATGAGGCATTCAATGATCGAGTCTTTGAGCGAGTCAAGTCTCTTACCATTGCTCATGAGATTTGGAAGAAGCTTGAAGAATGCTATGAAGGTACCGAGGGCGTCAAGCAAGCCAAAGCCTATATCAAGCTTGAGCAATTCAATAGCTTCAAGATGGAAGATGATGAGAGCGTGCGGGAGATGTTTCACCGCATGCAAGTGTTGGTGAACGATCTCAATGCGCTTTGGTGAAGAGATCAAGGACAAGACCTTCAACATGAAGTTCTTGAGATGTTTTAGGAGAGGTTTGGGATGTTCATCACGGTTCTTGTGAGGACAAACTTGAAGGACTTGACCCCAAACCAATTGCTTGATGAGGTCATGACCGATGACTCCTATAGAGATGATAAGAAGAAGCAAGAGCTCATCAACAAGGCAAACAAGAAGGTCAAGGAAGAAGAGAAGAAAGAGGACAAAAAGAGCTTGGCACTCAAAGCTAGCTCATCATTCAAGGGCAAGAAAAAGAAAGATGAATCAAGTGATGATGAAGAAGAGGCTTCCACAAGTGGAAGTGACATTGATGAGCACATGGCTCTCTTTGTGAGGAAATTGGGCAAGTATGTGAAGAAGAGCTACATCTCATCAAAGAAGAACAAGAAGAAGCAATCATCAAAGAAGACCAAAGATGGCAAGAATGAAGGCAACATGAAGTGCTTTCGGTGTCATGATGATTGTCACTTGATAGCCGAATGCCCATATGAGAGTGATGATGAGAAGGGCATCAAGAAAGCAAGAAAGAAGAATGATGCCAAGAATGAGAAGGAGAAGAAGCCCAAGAAGAAGAATGAGTCACATGTGAAGGAATATGGGATCGCTACGCTAGCCAGAAAACAAAAATTTTCTACCCATAAACCAAGGATCTACTGCTAGTTATAGATCACGGGATTACCACTAGACGCGCAGGTGCAGCGGAAGTGTCGACCCTGTAGGGTCGAGATGGGGACTAGAGGGGGGGGGGTGAATAGTCCTTTCTAAAACTAATTGCGATGGCTAACCGAATATAATGCGGAATTAAAACTATTCGCTTAGCCAAGACTTCACCCCTCTAGCTATGACTCTAAATCACCTCACAAAAAGATCCTACACAAAGCAAATGAGGTGATAAGCCTAGCTTGAGCTCCTAACCGTTTCTATTGCAAGGTCACACAAACCTATGCACTAGTACTTCAAACAAAGGTGAGCTCCTACACAATTCTAATGAGCAAAAGCACTAAGCCAACCTAAGCTCACTAGATGCACAATGGACAAGGCGACACACGCCTAACCCAAAGGCTCAAATTACTTAGCTACACAAACTAAGCAAGGCAACTAACAAGCTACACAAGCTAGTAATTGCAAGAGGTACTCCACAAGCACAAGCACAAGATATATATGAATGTAAATGCAAAGCTTGTGATTTGGAGAATGCAAACCACCGAGAAGAGTAGACAAGTTGACACCGGTGATTTTACCGAGGTATCGGGAAGCTTGCCAACTTCCCCTACTCCTCGTTGTGTCGACCAACACCTTGGGTGGTTCCTTTGGTGTTTCACTTAGATGGTTCTTCTGGTTCCAAGCCAAATGCCTTTAGGCTTACCGCAAGACACCACTCTCAAGTGAGCCTATCACAAGGCAATCAAGAAGACACCACACTCACAAGTGAGGTAGCTCAAAGACACGCTCTAGTAGTGATGCTCTTCGCGATCCCCGCAAGGTGAGCTCGAACCTCTCACAAATCCTCCTTCTGAGCACCGCACAATCTCCGTTGCGTGCTTCACGGTCTCTTGCCACCAAGCCGCCTAGGAGGTGGCAACCTCCAAGAGCAACAAGCACACCGGCTTGCAACACGATCACCTAGTGCCACGAATGCGATCTCTCAACGCGAATGCACTAGAATCACTCCTCACTTTGATTTGGATGAACTCTATCAATCACAAGTGAGTGGGAGGGGCTCAAGCACCACAACACAAGCCACCAAGGCCCAAGTGTGCTCAAGACCCGAACAAGGTCGGGTATGTGGTGTATATATAGCCCCAAGTCAAATAGAGCCGTTGGGAGGAAATCCCGCCACGCGCTGGGCCGATCGACGCGCCGACCGGACTCACCGGTTCTGGCGTCCGGTCACTCTGCACAAGTAACCCGCCCACGACCCAACGGCTACTGAAGGCCCGGTCACCGGTTTCGGTCAAGCACCGGACGCATCCGATCACAGCGTCCGGTCAAAACGCGCCTGCAGAGCTCTCGCGACGACGCCGACGGCCGGGCCCGGCTCGGTGCGTCCGCCGCCGCACCGAAGCGTCCGTCGAAGGCCCTGGCCGACGTTTTCAGCGAAAAACTCCACCGAAACACCGACTCCTTCTCTTCGACATGCTACCCATCAAGTATACCAAACTTGAGCACGAGGAATAGCATGTTTTCACCACCAATCTTGCATCCCGCGCAATAGAAAATATGCAACTCATTTTCTCGAAAGCGCTGATCCCGCCTCGCAAGCTCGGGCGGGAGGATGAGCGGTTCACAAACCCAACTCAACTCGCAATCACCGCCGCCTTTGTAAATGTGCCAACACCACCAAGTGTACATCACCATGTGCAAGTGTGTTAGCATTTTCACAATCATTTCAAAGGTCGGGTTAGCTCTTAGCACGCCACTCGATCCTAACACATCGCAAAGTTAGATCGCTCAAGTGGCACTAGATGACCCGATATGCAAACAAGTTTGCCCCTCTTGATAGTACGGCCATCTATCCTAAACCCGGTCATAAACTTCTCTAAGCTCCTCATGACCGCGAAATGAAATGCCCTATAGGTTATACCTTTGCCTTGCGCATTTCCATTCCGCTCCATCTCCAAGTGCCGATGCAACACATGCACCAACACGATCACCAAATGATATGATCCACTTCATATCATCACGTGACACTATTGGTCCATCGATCTTGACCTCACTTGCTCTTCACCGTTAAGGGCCGGTCCGTCGGCGCCAAGTCTTGCCCAAGCTTCACCGCCTCGCGATCCATCGCTTCACCGCCTCGACTTGCCCTTCACACTTGCAACCGGTCCATCAAGCCAAGCCTTGTCTTGATCTTCACCACCTTGGTCACATGACTCCATGTCATGTTTCATATGCAATAAAGCTCCTTCATTGCACCAACATGTGTGAACTAATCTCCCGTGGTATTATCTCAATCACACATATTAGTTCACCTAATGTTGACACTCAATTACCAAAAACCAAAGAGACCTTTCGGACCCTCGATGAAGATGTGCGTGTAGCAAAAGCAGCGTCGCGCTTGCTCACGTCCGTCCTCCCACGGCGGTTCGCCCTTGTGCTCCGTGATGCAAAGACCTCCGAGGTATCCCACACGCATGTGGAGGAAGCGAGGAGCAAGAGGAGGGGCGTGGGCGGCGGCGGCCGCCAAAGTGGCGTGGATTAACCTAGCCCCGCGCCCACCTCTCATATTTATAGGCGCCCCTAACAGCTCCCGGCCGGGAGGCCCATTAGTAACCCTAAGCCTCATCTAATTGGATCAGATCCGAATCAGGCTTCCTTTCCCTTAAGCGTGCGACCCTATGGGCTCACGCACACATAGACATGGCCCGAGTACTCCTACTCGACCAATAGTTGACAACCGCCTCAAGCAAGACGTGTCAACTCCCATGTGTACGCAATGATCATATCAGACGAACCACCACAAACTCACATACATGTTATTCCCTTGCCTCATGATATTTGGTCCACCTCGTGGGTTAACACTTAACCCAAGCACGGCCATGCATTTCTTGATCCAATCAATCGAAAGTGGTCCGAAGGATATCTCTCTCTCATGGAGAGGGGCAATTCCATCTTGATTGACTATGCCTCACAACATGCTTCCCGACAAACCCAAGACCACCTTTATAGCTACCCAATTCACGGAGTAACGTTTGATAGTCCCTAAGTAGGTCATTTCACATCTTGAGTACATACGACAATCTCGTGTCTAAGGACATAATGTACATGATGTGTAAAGAGACAATAATAACATCTCATGTCGGGTCTATCCAGCCCCATGTCATACATGTGCCCACACTATTAGTTTGACATCTCCATGTCTATGACTTGTGAAACATAGTCATCAACTAATATGTGTGTCGATCTAATATTCATGTGTGTCCTCACATGAACTCCGACCGAGGACTATTACGTAATAACCATACAAGTAAAGAGTCTCACAAACAATTCATATAATTGCCAATCGATACAAGTTGTCTTTAATGGATATTCATGAACACATAATATATCATGGATACAAGGCGATACAATCATCTCTATGATTATCTCTAGGGCATATTCCCAACAATCTCCCACTTGCACTAGAGTTAATCTTGGAGATATCTAATACCCATATCTCTCATGTGCGCCCTCATGCTTAGGCCGTGGAAGAGCCTTTGTCAAAGGATCTGCAACATTCAAATCCGTATGTATCTTGCATATCTTGATCTCACCCCGCTTGATGAACTCTCGAATGAGGTGAAATTTCCGCAAAGACATGTTTGTTCTTATGGTGATCCTTCGGCTCTTTAGCCCGTGCAATTGCGCCACTATTGTCACAATGAAGGTTCAATGGGCCGCTTGCATTCGAAACACACCAAGCTCAATGAGGAACTTCCTCATCCAAACACCTTCCTTTGCGCCTTCGTAGCTATGTACTCGGCTTCTGGCCGTAGAATCGGTCACCGCTTTCCTCGCTTAGAACTTTTCCAACCGACAAAGACCACCATTTATTGTGAACAAATATCCCGATTGAGATTGTGAATCATCTCGTGTCGGGCTTTGGAAGCTAGCGTCGGTGTAACAATTTACAACGAGCTCCTCCTCACCTCCATAGACTAGGAACACATCTTTAGTCCTTCTCAAGTACTTAAGAATGTTTTTAACAAGTGTCCAAAGGACTCTCACCGGATCGCCTTGGTACCGCCGCAACACTTAGAGCATATGAGACATCCGGGCGTGTACATATCATGGCATACATGATGGAACCAACCGCTGAAGCATATGGAACCTTACTCATGCGCTCTCGCTCATCGCCGGTCGAAGGACGCCGCTTCTTGCTAAAAACGCATACCATGTGACATAGGCAAGAACCCTTTCTTGGAATTTTCCATGTTGAACCACTTCAACACCTTGTCAATGTACGTATCTTGGCTTAATCCTATTAGCCTCTTCGATCTATCTCTATAGATCTTTATGCCCAAAATGTATCTTCGCTTCTCCCAAATCCTTCATAGAAAATAAATTATTCAATGAAGTCTTCACGGATTGCAACATTGGAATATCATTTCCAATCAATAGTATGTCATCCACATACAAGATTAGAAACACAACAAATAGCTCCCACTTTCCTTCTCGTATACACAAGGTTCTTCTTCATTTCGACGAAAGCCCAACTCTTTTATAGCTTCATCAAAACGAATGTTCCAACTCCGAGATGCTTGCTTTAACCCATAAATGGATTTCTTAAGCTTGCATATTTTTTCAAAGATTCTTAGGATCAACAAAACCTTCGGGTCAGTATCATATACACATCCTCTTCCAAATATCCATTTAGAAAGGTCTGTTTTTAACATCCATCCGCCATATCTCATAATCGAAATGAGCAAAGAATTGCTAGAATGATCCGGATAGATTTAAGCATCGCTATCGGCAAGAATGTCTCGTCAGAAGTCAACTCCTTGAACTTGCCGAAAACCCTTTGCGACAAGTCGAGCTTTATAGACGCCAACATTTCCATCCATATCCCTTTTCCTTTTATAGATCCATTTGCACTCAATGGGTCTAACCCCATCAAAGCGGGTCAACCAAGTTCCAAACTTGATTATCTCCCATGGAATCTATCTCGGATCTCATGGCACTTTGCCATTTCGAACTGGGTCCATCATTGCTTCCGCATATGTCATAGGTTCGTCATCGCCTAACAATAACACATCCCCATGCAACTCACGGAGTCTAGCCGATCTTCGTGGTAGTGGCGGTGTTACCTTTGCCACGTGTATCTCAACTTGTTCTCGCTACAATCGGCATCACTGTAGAGTCTTGACCTATTGGCTCATCTTGAACTTCTTCAAGATACACCTTTTGTCCACTCTTGTCTCTTTTGAGAAACTCTTTCTCTAAGAAAACACCGTTCGAGCAACAAACACTTTGCCCCTCGATCGGTTGTAAAAGTAATACCCTAAAGTTTCCTTTGGGTATCCCACGAAAAAGCATTTGTCCGACTTGGGTGTTAGTTTATCCGATTGAAGTCATTTGACATAAACTTCACAACCCCAAATCTTTAGAAAAGACAAACCGGGACTCTTACCAAGTCCACATCTCATATGGTGTCTTAACTACGGACTTAGATGGCACCCTATTTAATGTGAAAGCGGCCGTTTCTAGAGCGTATCCCCAAAACGATAAAGGTTGGTCCGACCGCTCATCATAGATCGAACCATGTCCAACAAAGTCTCGATTACGCCGCCGGACACACCGCTTTCTCCGAGGTGTTCCGTGGCGTAAGTCGTGGGAACAATTCCGCAACTCTTTAGATGATTGCTAAATTCGTGACTCAAATATTCGCCTCCACGATCGATCGCAAGGCCTTGATTTTTTCTTGCCACGTTGATTCTCTACTTCATTCTGAAACTCTTTGAACTTTTCAAAAGTCTCGGACTTATGCTTCATTAAGTAGACATAGCCATATCTACTAAAATCATCGCTGAAAGTAATGAAGTATTGAATCCGCCTCTAGTCCGCCGTGACTCATCGGTCCCGCATACATCAAGATGTACGAAGTTCCAACAAAGTCTGCCCCTCTCAAGAAAACACCGTGAAAGGCGCCTTGGTCATTTTGCCTAGAAGGCAAGCCTCACATGTCTCGTATGATTCAAAATCAAACGGTTAGAAGCCCATCGAATGGAGCCTCTTCATGCGATTTTCACTTATATGACCCAAATGACAATGCCACATATAGGTAGGACTTAACTCGTTAAGCCGAGGCCTTTTAGCGCTTATATTATAAACGTGTGCATCATCAAGATTTAAAATAAATAATCCATTCACAATGGATGCGTAAGCCACAAACATGCCATCTTTAGAGATCACACAACCATTGTTTTCACTCTTAAAAGAATAACCATCCTTCATCAAACATGAAGGTGACACAATGTTTCGACTTAAACTAGGAACAAAATAACAATTATTCAATTCCAAAATAAATCCCGACGGAGGTGGAGTTGCATCGTCCCGACGCGGAGCAAAGAACTCTTGCATTATTGCCCACGCTGAAGTCAACTTCACCCTTTCCAACGCTTCTACTTGTTATCATTCCCCGCATCGTATTGCAAATATGAGCAACCGATCCGTATCAAATACCCAAGAATTAATATAAGAATAAGCGAGGAATATGTCTCAGTAACATAAACAACAAGTGTACAAGCGTGGGGAGTACCTTTACCACCGCTATCCTTCAAGGATGCTAAGTACTCCTTGCGTTTTTTTTCCAAAGGACCCTTTTTATGACATTGAAAGCACTTAATCGCTAGTTGGTCCAGCCTTGGGCTCGGATGGCTTTGGCTTAGAGGTCTCACCTTTAGCCTTTTTTCCTTCTTTTTTCCTCCAATGAGGATTGCCCCTTTTCTTAAAATTAGGCTTGTTTTGGACCGCCATCACATGGCTCTTGCTAGCACCTTTCTTGATGTCGCCCACCTGCCTTAAGCATACCACATAGTTCGGTCAAGCCTTTCTCCGCCCCATGCATATGGTAGTTCAAGATGAAGTTCCCATAGCTAGGCGGCAGAGATGCAAGAATAAAATCAGTAGCCAACTCTTGGCCTATTGGGAAGCCTAGCTTCTCCAATCTCTGAGTGTAACCAACCATCTTGATTACATGTGGTCCAACCGCCGCGCCTTCGCTAGCTTGCTCTCAACAAGAGCCTTTGAGACATTGAACCTTTTCGGTTCTAGCTTGAGTTTGGAACATATCCTCGAGCGCCATGATCATATCGCGGCGCCGCATGATTGTTATCGAACCGCATCCGCAGATCGGGTTCCATGCTAGCAAGCATAAGGCAACTCACTTCAAGATCAGCATCACATGCTTTCTTGTAAGCGTTTTTCTCTCAGCAGTAGGTGCATTATCGCGGGGCTCTTCGGTAAGGGGTTGTCTAGAACATCTTCCTTTTTTCGGCCACGTCAGAACAATTCTCAAAGTTGCGGATCCAATCCGCATAATTTGTTCCATTCAATTTATCTTTCTCAAGAACCGAACGCAAAGTAAATGGTTGATTGCTAGGCGCCATTTATCTACAACAGTAAATAATGCAAAATACTATGACAATGTATCCAAGATAGAGTAAAAACATATTAACATTTAATTGAATGTACTCCCACTAAAATCAATATCCCTCAATTGAAACTTAGTGATTCAAGACCCACAACTAACAAGTCAACTAGTGAGCTTTAGCATCACCGCTAGAAGACATGGTAGATCGTTAAGCAACTCTTTGCTAATCATATCACATATGACTCTTGTTGTTGGGTAGCATCTCTATGCTCACGCCAACTTTGCCATGCTCCAAGATCCCTAACCGTTAGGATGATCTTGTTCAAGTAACCAAACCTTCCGCTAGTATAAGTATCCGATACAAACCTGTCTAGTCGAGGAAAATCGGTGGCACCCTAATTTCATAGACCCACCACCAATTGTACAAGGTTTGTGACAAAGGTGCAAGGTTTGGGGAGCATCGAAACTTAAACATTGCCGAGGGATCGTTCTACTTCACTATCGTATGTAGACAAAAAACATAGCCGCTAGCGTGAAAGTAGAACACGATAAGAATGACATTAAACGCTTGTGACTTGGTATGGCCTTATATCACTTTGGGGATCTCCATCTCCAATGAACTGTTCATGATGATCTCCATCTCCATGATCCATGTATGCCATCCTCCAGTGATGAATCTGCCAAGACTAGTCTATACTAGCGCAGATAGAAATAACAATTACATTTACGCGATCATCACAATTTGGCACACAGGCCATTACATTTAGGGGACAATATATAAGTGGCTCCAGCCATATTGTCATCCTCACGACATGCAAGTCATGAATTAATTACATACATGCATCTCATACTCATAAAAGCCATACCGGTCACATAAACCCGCAAAACAAAGATCACCGATTCCGGCGTCTAATCTTGTCGGGCCGAAAACACCATTTTCTGAGTGGTTTTTCGCAATTTTAAACTCGCAAAACTTCGCAAAAACCGACAACGTGAGTTTTAAACGGATGTAACTTTTTTCGTTCTCATCGATTTTGATCTATAGTTCGCCTCAATCCGAGGTCGTATGCAAAAGTTATGGCTGTTTTTACCGAACAAAGCACTTTTCTGGCGACTAGCTATCGGTAGAAGATCAAATCTACCACGCCGGCGCCAGCGCATCAAATGCATTTCGACCATGACATAGGTTCAATTTGATCAATCTTATTGATCTCTAACTCACCACGACCGGGTCTACATGTATCACTTAACTCCGATGGCGGAATTCCGACCGGTAGGAGTAGATCGAGCAAGACCAAAGACGGCAAGATCACGAACCATGATCGAGAAACTCATCTATGACCGCGATATCACCATATGCACACATCCGAATCTATAACGAGGCGCCTACGGCTCGATACCACCGAAGGAATATGGGATCGCTACGCCAGCCGAAAACAAAAATTTTCTACCCATAAACCAATGATCTATCGCTAGTTATAGATCACGGGATTACCACTAGACGCCGCAGTGTGCGGCGGAAGTGTCGACCCTCGACGAAGATGTGCGCGTAGCAGCAGTGACGTGCAGTTGCTCACGTCCGGTCCTCCACGTGCGGTTCGTCCTTGTGCTCCGGATGCAAAGCACCTCCGAGGTATCCCACACGTACAGGGAGGAAGCGAGGAGCAAGAGGCGAGGGCGTGGGCGGCGGCGGCTGCCAAAGTGGCGTGGATTAACCTAGCCCCGCGCCCACCTCTCATATTTATAGGCGTCCCTAACAGCTCCCCCGGCCGGAGGCCCATTAGTAACCCTAAGCCTCATCTAATTGGATCAGATCCGAATCAAGGCTTCCTTTCCCCTTAAGCGTGCGACCCTATGGGCTCACGCACACATAGACATGGCCCGAGTACTCCTACTCGACCAATAGTTGACAATGGCCTCTAGCAAGACGTGTTAACTCCCATGTGTATAATGATCATATCGACGAACCACCACAAACTCACATACATGTTATTCCCTTGCCTCATGATATTTGGTCCACCTCGTGGGTTAACACTTAACCCAAGCACGGCCATGCATTTCTTGATCCAATCAATCGAGTGGTCCAGTGATATCTCTCTCTCTCTCATGGAGAGGGGCAATTCCATCTTGATTGACTATGCCTCACAACATGCTTCCTGACAAACCCGAGGACCACCTTTATAGCTACCCAATTACGGAGTAACGTTTGATAGTCCCTAAGTAGGTCATTTCACATCTTGAGTACATACGACAATCTCGTGTCTAAGGACATAACGCACATGATGTGTAAAGAGACAATAATAACATCTCATGTCGGGTCTATCCAAAGCCCCATGTCATACATGTGCCCACACTATTAGTTTGACATCTCCATGTCTATGACTTGTGAAACATAGTCATCAACTAATATGTGTGCTGATCTAATATTCATGTGTGTCCTCACATGAACTCCGACCAGGGGACGACATTGAATAACCATACAAGTAAAGAGTCTCACAAACAATTCACATAATTGCCAATCGATACAAGTTGTCTTTAATGGATATTCATGAACACATAATATATCATGGATACAAGGCGATACAATCATCTCTATGATTATCTCTAGGGCATATTCCAACAATATGTGGCTATGTGGGATAGTGATGGCTCATCCTCTTCAAGTGATGAAGAAGAGGAGGAGAAGAAGAAGAAGGGACAAGCTCACCTTGCTATGCATGACAAGATCTCCCTCTTCGACACTCCTTCATCATGCTTCATGGCTAAGGCCACAAAGGTACAATCTATCACTAATGATGATGATGATGATAGTGATAGTGATAGTGATGATGAGGAACCTAAGCACACTAGGAAAGAACTACAAATCATGCTTGATGATTGTATTGACATGTACAAGCAAAGTAGGAAGGAGGTCAAGGGCTTGCATAAGGAAACAAAGAGCCTTAAGCAAGAACTTGATGAGCTTCGGGCCTCTTATGAGAGTCGAAAGGTAGACCATAAGAAGCTTGAGAAATCTCATTCTAAGCTAGAGAAAGCTCACTCCTCCCTACTAGAAGAGCACAAGTTGTGCTTAGTTGTTAAAATGTTGATACATGCAATGCTAGCATCATGTGTGACATCCTTGTTGATGAATCAACCCCCAAGTGTGAGACCTCCACTAGCTCTATCACTAGCATATCCATCACTAGTGAAGATAATGAGAACCCTATGCTTATTCATGAGAATGCTTGCTTAAAGAGGGAAGTGAAGGAGCTCAATCACACCTTGGCTAAGGCTTATGGTGGTGAGGACCGCTTGCTTATGTGCTTGGGTAGCCAAAGGGCATCCTTATACAAGGAGGGCTTAGGCTATATCCCCAAGAAAGGCAAGGTCGCCTATGTGACTCACAAGACTCGTTTTGTGAAGAGCAATGGTAGCTATTGCAAAGCTTGCAAGCAAGTTGGTCATGTGGAGCAAAAGTGCATGAACAAGAGGACCAATGTCTCTTCCATCAAGCTTGATAATTCATATATGCTTGTGAAGAAGAACAATGGTGTTCGTGCTAGGTACATTGGTACACCATGGATGGGCTCAAAGAAGAAAGCCATTTGGGTACCAAAGGCCTTGGTGACTAACCTTGAAGAACCCAAGCAACATTGGGTACCTAAGAAGAACTGATCTTATTTTGTAGGTCAATTATCGTGTCGGGAGGAGAGCATTGGATAATGGATAGTGGGTGCACTCAACACATGACCGGGGATTCTCATATGTTCAAGTCTATTAGCATCAAGGGCATTGATGAGTATGAGTCAATCACATTTGGCAATGACAAGAAAGGCAATGTGTTGGGGCTAGGCAATATTGCTATCACTCAAGAGAAAAGCTTGTCAAAGGTGTTGCTAGTTGATCATCTTGATTACAACCTCTTGTCGGTTTCTCAACTTTGTGACCATGGGCACAAATGCATATTCACAAGTCAAGAAGTTGAAGTAGTTAGTGGTGATGGTGCCAATATGATCTTCAAGGGATTTAGATATGGTGATCTCTATCTTGTTGACTTCAACTCAAAAAGAAGCCAAGTTGACAACATGTTTACTCTCAAAGGCTAGCAAAGGGTGGTTGTGGCATAGAAGGCTTGGTCACGTTGGAATGAAGCAATTGAACAAGTTGATGAAGCATGACTTGGTTAGAGGCTTGAATGATGTGAAGTTTGAGAAGGACAAACCTTGTGGAGCATGTCAAGCCGGCAAGCAACATGGCAATGCACATCCAACCAAGAGCACAATGAGTACAAGCAAGGCATTTGAGTTGCTACACATGGACTTGTTTGGGCCAACATCATACTCAAGCATTGGTGGCAACAAGTATGGTTTTGTCATAGTTGATGACTACACTAGATACACATGGGTGTTCTTCTTACATGACAAGAATGATGTGTTTGAGCTTTTCAAGACATTTGTCAAGAGGGTTCAAAATGAGTTTGAGACATCCATCAAGAAGACTAGGAGTGACAATGGAAGTGAATTCAAGGAGTGACAATGGAAGTGAATTCAAGAACACAAGAATTGAAGAGTTGTGTGATGAGCTTGGAATTGGACATCAATTCTCACCAACCTACACTCCTCAATCCAATGGTGTAGCTGAGAGGAAGAATAGAACCTTGATTGAAATGGCAAGATCAATGCTTAGTGAGTATAATGTTAGCCATTTCTTTTGGGCCGAAGCAATCAACACGGCTTGCTATTGTAGCAACCGTCTCTATTGCCATGGGATGCTTGGCAAGACACCCTATGAGTTGCTCAATGGAAGAAAGCCCAACATTGGTTACTTTAGAGTCTTTGGATGCAAATGTTATATTCTCAAGAAAGGCACAAGATTGGGCAAGTTTGACAAGAAATGTGATGAAGGATTCCTTGTTGGATATTCAACCACAAGCAAAGCTTACAGAGTATGGAACTTGGGTAGTGACAAACTTGAAGAAGTTCATGATGTTGAATTTGATGAAACCCAAGGCTCTCAAAATGAAGTTGAAAATCATGATGATGTGAGTGGTTCCAACTTGGAGAATGCAATGAGAAATATGGATATTGGTGACATTCGGCCAAGGCAAGTCAATGATGATGAAGACACTCCATTGCCTACAACCATGGTTGAGATTGGTGCAAATGAAGCAAGCACTAGTGGCACTCAAGATGAAGATCAAGAGTAACAAGCTAGTCCAACTCCTCATCCTAGTCATCAAGTGCAAGTGATGCAACCATCCAACATTATAAGGGATCACCCAATTGATCAAATTGTTGGTGACATCAATAGTGGAGTGGTTACTAGAAGAAGATTAGCATCCTTTTGTGCTCACCATGCCTATGTAGCACAAGAAGAACCGGAGAACATTGAAAATGCACTCAAGAAGGAAGATTGGGTCAATGCCATGCATGAAGAGTTGAACAACTTCAAAAGAAATGATGTATGGGAATTGGTGGAAAGGCCAAAGAACTACAATGTGATTGGAACCAAGTGGGTCTTCAAGAACAAGCAAGATCAAGATGGAATTGTGGTTAGAAACAAGGCAAGGCTAGTAGCTCAAGGGTACACTCAAGTAGAGGGTCTTGACTTTGGAGAGACCTATGCACCGGTTGCTAGACTTGAAGCAATTAGAATCTTGCTTGCTTATGCATGTGCTCATGACATCAAGCTCTATCAAATGGATGTGAAAAGTACATTCTTGAATGGCTTCATCAATGAGTTGGTGTATGTGGAACAACCACCGGGCTTTGAAGATGAGAAGTTTCCCAACCATGTCTACAAGTTGAAGAAAGCATTGTATGGCTTGAAGCAAGCACCAAGAGCATGATATGAGAGGTTGAGAGATTTTCTCCTCTCTAAAGGGTTCAAGATGGGCAAGGTGGACACCACTCTCTTCACCAAGAAGATTGGCAAAGACTTGTTTGTGTTGCAAATATATGTTGATGACATTATCTTTGGGTCAACCAACCAAGTGTTTTGTGAAGAGTTTGCTAAGATGATGGCCAATGAGTTTGAAATGTCAATGCTTGGAGAGCTCACATTCTTTCTTGGTCTCTAAATCAAGCAATTGAAGAATGGCACATTCATTAGTCAAGGCAAGTACATCAAGGATATGATCAAGAAGTTTGATCTATAAGATGCCAAGTCAATGTCCACACCAATGGCAACCAATGGAAGCCTAGACCCCGATCCAAGTGGCAACATGGTTGAGCAAAAGAAGTATAGGTCTATGATTGGTAGTTTGCTCTATGCAACCGCATCAAGACCGGACATAGCATTTAGTGTGGGCATGTGTGCTAGATATCAATCCGATCCAAGAGAAAGTCACCTCAAGGCTACAAAGAGAATTGTGAGGTACTTGAAGGGCACACAAGATGTTGGACTATAGTATCCAAAGGGATTCAAGTTTGATTTGATTGGATATTCGGATTCCGACTATGGAGGGTGCAAGATCAATAGAATGAGCACAAGTGGCACATGTCAATTCCTTGGAAGGTCACTAGTATCATGGTCTTCGAAGAAGCAAAATAGTGTTGCTCTCTCAACCGCCGGCCGAATACATTAGTGCGGGAAGTTGTTGCACTCAATTGCTTTGGATGAGGTCAACATTGAAGGATTTTGGATTCACATTTGACAAAGTCCCATTGTATTGTGACAATGAAAGTGCAAGGAAGATGACCCAAAATCCGGTTCAACATCCAAGAATAAAGCACATTGATATAAGGCACCACTTCATAAGAGATCATCAACAAAAGGGTGACATTTGTATCATGGGCATTGGCAATCAAGATCAACTAGCCGACATTTTCACCAAGCCACTTGATGAGAAGAGGTTTTGCATGCTAAAGGGAGAATTGAACATTATTGACTTCTCCAACTTGAGTTGATGCACCCCACCTATATGACATGCCTCTCCTTCGACAAACCCCAAGGTAAAAGTTGGTTGTCATGGCATTCATATATAGCTAAGGACTTGTTAGTGCATCTAGACATCATGCATGCTTACTAGGCTCATTCATGGAAAACAAAATGATTTCAATGTATGTGTGGCACCACTATTGCTTTGAATGGTTCTATGAACTAGTGGTGGCATATGACATGTTTATGTGCTTGCAATCCTAGTGTCAACTCTAGAAAATGAGCTATTGATGTGTATTCTAACATGGTGCAAGATAACCCTTATGTATATGAGGTGTGAAAAAGCTTGTCCTTGGTTCAAACTTGAATACATGGAAAGGCAAGTGATCTAGATGAGACCACATGTGGTACTTTGATTGACTTGATTTCTCTCATTTACACCTTTTTTGGTGATTGTTGACAAAGGGGAGAAATAAGTCACAAAGATGTTGGAAAGGATCACACAAATAGGGGAGCAAGCTCATAGACTATTTGTGCATTTGTTTATGCATGATCATAATGTGATGTTGCATTGGCAATCTAAATTCAATATACATGATTGCTTGGTGTTTGCTAGTTTTCGAAAATTGATTGGTGTATTGACCAACTAGCATGCATAGGATGTATCTAGACAAAGCTCACATTTTAGCCTATAATGTTGATCTCATGGGGTATGTTGAGTTTTGATGTTTGTCTAGTTACATTGATGCTAAGGACTCCGATGGTTTCACGCTTCAAAGGTCCAATTTCTAGAACCTTAGCATCCCTTTTGGTATTAGTATCTCTCCCCAAGATTTCTATCCATACATATGTGCCAACTTGATCCAAACACATGGAAGCACATATGTAGGGGGAGCTACTACTACCAAAACCGAACCTTGAAATGATTGTCCATCTCTTGATTCATGATCAAAACTCTATGGGCAAGCAATTCAAGTTCAATTGAATTTTATTTCAAATCTTTGTGAGTTTGGTTGTCATCAATTACCAAAAAGGGGGAGATTGAAATCTCATGTTTGGTTTTGGAAATTGATGACACACTTGTGGACTAATCCTTTGCTCTAAGTGATGACTATGAGATAGGATTAGGTTGATGACAAGGAGCATGATGATCATGAACATGGACAATGTCGGTGGACTTGATGGATCGTCAAGCTCGGTGATCGGCTTGAGAGGAACAGGGAGATCAAGGCAAAGGTCTTGATAGGGTTTTTCCTTTTCGGTGATCAAGACACGATAGAGCGTGTGATCACATTATAGGATAGATAGCCGACTATCAAGAGGGAATGCCGCGACAATCCTTTGGTGAAGTGCTTCTAGGTCCAATTGACTTGCATATTGCATTTAGGACATGAGAGCACTAACCTCGATCTTGCCTAACTTATCGACGAGCTAACATGTATGATAACGTGATCATCTTGGGCGTGTTGGCAACCTATGGCAAGAGGCGAAGCAAGTATGGAGCAAAGAGCAAAGAAAAGATGAAGAAGTCGCTGCCATCGCGGGTGGCCGGACGACGCCTGGTGCGGCCGGGACCGGAAGCGGCGCCCCGGTCCGCCAAGGCGTCGCAGAGCCCCTGTAGGCGGGTTTTTGCGGGACGCACCGACGGACCCCGGACCGATGCTTCCGGTGTCGACCGGATCCCCGACCGGACGCGTGGAGGAGGCATGTCGGCCGTGGGCCCGATGCTTGTCGGTAGTGACCGGAAGCATCGGCCGGACGCTGGACCGGACCCGCTTGGTGGTTCCGGTGGTCGCGTCGATAAAAAAAAGAGCCCTTTTGATGACCAACGGCTCTATCTCGTGAGGGGGTCTATATATATTGGTTTGGCCGGTATTGGGACCTCTCTCTTGCACATTTGAACACTCTAACTTGCTATTGAGCTTGTGAGACTCCTCTCCACTCATCTCCCCATCACTAACTCGGATTCTTGGTGAGACTGAGAGTGATAGAAGTGCATTGCTTGCATCGGTTGCATCTAGAGGCACTTCATCCTTGGAAAAGCCGCGGGATTCTTGTTTTCTTGGGAATTTGCCCGGTTCCCTAGCGGCTTGGAGCAAGAGGCGGTGTTGAGCTCAAGTGGAGCTTGTTTGAGGCCACACCGGTGGTGATTGTGAGGGGTCGTTCCTTACCCCCGCGGGAGATTCGGGGGAAAGGAGCACTAGTGGATTGCTCGTGGCTTGTTGGACCCTCTCTTGTGATCGTTTGCTTGAGCTCCCATAGGGGATTTGGCACCGGCCATTAAGCTTAGCATACGTCAAGTGAGTGTGTCGCCACAACGGGGACTTAGCGTGCCGGCAAGCACGTGAACCTCGGTGAAAAATCTCCGTGTCTTGTGTTCTTGCTCGTTGGAGATTTCTTGTACACGGTGATTGGCTTCAACCTCGACACTACACCGGTGGTATTGTATCCTAAGCATCCCTTGCATTACTTTAGTAGTTTATCTTGTTAGGGTGCTTAGTTTGGTAGCTTGAGTAGCTAGTTTAGTTTGCTTAGCCTTATTAGCTCTTAGTGGTAGAATTAGTTAGTATTGCTTGTCCACCTAGGAGTAACTTAGCAACCTAGCCTTTGCTTGTGATTAGAGATATTAGAATTGCTAGAATTGCTAGGAGGCTTGCGTAATTAGCTTGAAGCATTTGCTTATTCGCTACGCCATTTTATTTACTAACCGCCTTGCTTAGTGTTGTTCGTAGAATTTTTAATAGGCTATTCACCCCCCCTCTAGCCATTAGGACCTTTCAGAAGCCCAATGCTACGCCATGCAGCGGGACGTTCTCCCCCATCATGAAGTCCTGGAGAAGCTCACGGGCGGTGGGGATGTAGTAGTGGTGGAAGTACCTCACGATGCCATAGTGGAGGCTCCACTGGGCGCTATAGCCCGGCTTCGATGGCGTTGGAGATGATCCCGAGCTCCTTGTTGGTCGCCGTGGCTAGGTGCAGCTCCCGTGATCATGTCGTTCGACGCCCGCACCGTCGATGTCGCCCATCGCAACAGCGAGGCGTTCAGCGGCTTTGGTATGCGATCAACCAGGGCGGCCATGATATATATCATCGATGTTGCGGTGCGGCGTGGTGGCGGCGTTGCCAGCGCCGTGGCTGGCGCCCGGTCAGCGTCGTCCGGCTCGTCGTCGTTGCCTTCTTGGCGGGGCGAGGTCAATGGCCTCCTCCATCGAGACGGGGCTCGAACCACTCGAGTGCCGTCCGCAGCGGTCTGTGCGCAAACTAACCGACGAGAAAGAGCGGTGGCGCTGTCCCTCAAAATCCATGCGTGATGCATAGACCTCGGCGTCGATGTAGTCGTCCAGCTTGCCCCCTGGGAGGCGGCGCATGCCCCCATGGCGTCGAGGTGTCGGGGCGGGCCGAAGTGATGTTGCGGGCGCTGGTGAACTCGTCCCAGCTCGGCGGGGACTTCTTCTTGGGCCGGGGTTGATGTACCCAGCATGGCAAGGCCGGTGAGGTGGAAGCGGCGTAACTCACGTAATAGTCGGGTCGATGTCCAAGTTGAGCTCGAAGAAGGGCTCCAGCTTGCGAATCCAGAGGTCGGGGTCGTCGGTGCCGTCGAACTCCTGGCGGACTTGCCAGGCGCGTGGCGTAGCGAGGGAGGGGTCACGATTACCGCGGGGGTAGCAAGCACGGTGCTGGGCGCCCGGGTGGGCGCGGACGGGGACAGCAGGGCGGGGGCGCCGCGGGTAGGCGCTGGGGCGAAGGGAGCAGCCGGGGGCACCGTGGGTGGACGCCGTCTCTGCGGAGGGCGATCGCCGGGTGTCGGAGGAGGAGGAGGAGAGGGGCGGCCGGTCTTTGGTGTCGTCGGGATGACGTCGACGATGGCCGGTGCGCCACGTCACGTCTGTCATCTGCCTCCTCAAGTGGAGGATAGCGGGGTCGGAGCCGACCGTCGAGGTTCGAGGCGGGGAGGGCGGCGGCCGAGGGGCAATGTGCGGGCGCCTGTGCCCGGCGGCGGCTGCCGGCGGGGCCGATCACGGCGTGGTCGCCGTGCGTCTTTGGGATCCGAGGCGGTGTAGGCGTGCTCCATACGACGGAGGCGGTCCTCCATGTCGTCGCGCTTTTGCCGATCCGGGCGCAGTTGTTGTCGAGGAGCGCCTTCAGCGCCGCGTTGAACTCCTTTATCTCGGAAGCCATGGGTGGTGGGAATCGCCCCGGTCTCCGGATACCGGTATCGATTAGCCAGATTGGGCGGAATTGACACGTGTTCGTCGACCTTCGGCTTCCGAGAGATGGCGGGGGGAGCTGGGCTTCCCGGCTTTGAAAGCGGCGAGATGAGCAACGAGGTGGGAGAGGAGGAGCCGTGGGTGGGGCGGCGGTGGCCGGCGCGGGAGGGGCGATGGCGCGCGAGCCGAGGGAGGTGGGAGGTGGGAGCCAAGAGCCGAAGGCGAAAAGATATTTTTTTATTTGCTTGCTTATCCCCTAGAGATTACATGCCTCTTGCTTATATAGCCCGACTAGTGGGACTTGTAATCTAAGCAATCTCTATAAGGTTTCCTTATACGATCGGAATACCTTTACAAGCATATCCTAATTTATTATTTCCTAATAAGGGTCTCCCTTATAGATGAGATATCCCTTGCACACCAAAAAATTACCTAAGATAATCCTAACTTGAATATGAAGCAAACTCGAATCGTATGGGAGAGGGAAGGCGGCGGCAAGGGGCGCCGCCCTTGCTTTGCACGCGCCATCCGCCCTCCTCTCGGGGCGGCGGTCGTGTCGAGCCCATCTAGCCACTCGGGCGGCCCAATTCCAGTTCATGACAGGTTTAAGTAAATTTTTCCTATTCTCTACAATACTAGGACAAAAATTAATGTAACCTAAATCCTAGTGTTTCATCTTCATCCATTGTAGGACTACTATATTGTGCTATGATAAATTAAACTGTTGCGACAAAGTTTCAAATTCAGAATAAGCAAAGCTAAATTTCAAAAACACATTCAGGGTGAAACAAATAAGGTGTGTAGGACTTAACTGGATAGTGTAGTTGGCAATTTTTTTGTTGTTGTTCTTTTAAAGAAATAGAATGTAATAGAAATATAGAATAGAATAAGATAGAAAAACACATAGAAAATATTAGAAGTCGAGTTGGACGAGATTCCTTTGATTTGTGCATTTGGTTAAACAAAACTGACCGGTTCAGTTTTTTTAAGAATTCTTCAAATTCGATTCTTATTCATAAGAACCAAATCGGTTGCTAAATATTCTAGGAACCGATCATTTTAGTTTTTGATTATTTAGGGTTTTCGGTTCTAACCAAACTGAAGTCGAGGCTAAGACAAAAAAAATACACAAGTTCTAAAGCAAATTTGTGCATCGCTCCCCATGATTAGGTAATAACAATTGACAAGGGAAGAAAACAACATAGTAACACAAATAAAAGCAATTCAAACATGAGGACGTCACATATTTTCATGAATCAAATATATAGCCTTACAAAGATATGCAAATATTTTGGGTTTTTTTGGGAATGCAGTTGAACGAGGATTGGAACCGAATGAAACGTAGGAAATTCGTTTCCTTTCTACGTGGGAGTGAACACAGAACTGATTTTTTTTTTTTTTTTTTGAATTAAAGGGCCACAGCCCCCGTCCATTACTATTGCAATAGACCAGCATATCCAGTTTACAGCACCGATAGTTTGGCACCTGCCAAGCCTCATGTTCCAGATCCAACAAATGGCACCGCATTTGTGGATGATACAAGCAACATACGAAGTCCTGATAATATGAACTACTGACAAGCTAAGATAAACCTAACAGTTCTATTACTCCTGAGAAGGAGCTATAGCCTTCCCCTTTCCAAAAATTACTCATTCATCCGTACTGGTACTCCACCCTTGTACGTCTTGCACTCTTCAGAAAGTTCTCATTCCTCCTTGCTGATACTCCACCCTTGTAACAGATTGATGAACACAGAACTGATATCCTTGTTTGGGTTATAATTACTTCGGTTTCATACTTTGAGTCTCCGTTTTCAAAATTCCTATTCATGTGTCGGCTGTTTAATGTTTAGCCAACCGGCTGTTTCCTTGCTCTGCTAGCGGAGGACTAAATGCACCGTTTACAGGTGTACAGCCTGCTCGAAATTTCTATATTCCAGCCGTTTCGGAATATTTCTATTCATCTTTTTCTATCAAAAAAAAAAAAAAGAAAAATCTATTCATCTGATGATAGCACACGTTTACATGGGCTTCTTGCCTTCGGCCCTCTCAAATTGTTAAGAGAAGGCCTTACCACCATTATGGGCCAGGCCCACAACACGGGTGCACCTTCACTAATCATTGCCACGACATACTCAAATCAAAAAAAAAAAAAACTAATCATTGCCACGAGAGCTAGACCTAGGCGAGTAGGCCAGCGGCGGGCGGGTGGCGGCGGCCGGGCGAGTAGGCGACGAGCGGCACATAGCGTGCGGTGAAGTTCCGGAGGATCCTTCAATCCGTCGTTGTTCCTTAGGATGCTGTGGGAAGCGACGATGTCGAGCTCTGCTTTTATCCAGTTCAAACTTGACTATTCAGAGACGAAGGCCATTGGGGACTCTGTGAGCTCCGATGTTATCTCCACAGGTGAAAACCTCTGGAGGATTCACTGCTACCCTGGTGGTTCTAGGGAAGTGACAAAGGGCAAGTACGTTTCCTTGTTCCTCGAGCTTATTAGCGATTCGAAAGCAGTCAATACCATCTTCCATGTTTTTTGTCTGGGAAGGGAAGGTGAAGCATCTGTCGTCTCCAATGTCTCCCTTGATAAGAGGTTAATCAAGGTGTACTCGTGTGAAGGCCCTCGATGC